>CM056195.1:130501878-131701878 GCA_029692085.1 Gymnothorax javanicus | reverse complement strand
GTGCTGGGCGGCCTGAAAAGCCGCCAGGCGGCCCGAAAAGCCGCCAGGCGGCCCCGCCCACCTTGGGCAGAACCCCAACTACCCTGCCTGTACTGACTGTATGTAATTCATAGGTGAGTTAGAGTGGTCCTGCAATTTGCCTGTAATCCTCATTTAGTATAATAATAATAATGACTAAATATCACGTAATGTTAATTTCCAGGGGGATTCATTAACAAAAAATAAACTAATTTATCGCCAATTAGTCATTTTACACCTCTCAAAAAATGCCATTTGTGCCTTCATCTGACAAGGCTCACTAATCCCAGGACTGCATACACCAAAGAACAAGCTCCTAGCTCCAGTATTTTTTTTTCTCAGGAATTCTGTTACCAATTTTCTAATTTTTCACTAATTTTTTCATTTTTTCATAGTGGCGACACGGTACCTTCTTTTCGTTTTATGAGACTTTGTCTATTGGAAAATAAAATGTACTTCAAAGTGCCATGTATTGTTGTACTTTAATGCATTTTCTTGAGGAATGTATTATTTTCTTTAAATTTTCCTATTTCGGGTAAAATGTATCCGACGTTAGTGATGGTGTTACACGAACTACAGGTTAGAGTTCCAGGGTTAATAGCCCAAAGGAAAATTTTAATTTTTGAGCCAACCTTATTCTTTATTCATTTTTTAATATTATTTTCATTTTGAGTACATTTGAGAGAGCGCATCCATGAGAGCTTTACACTTCAAAATTGTTTTGGCCGAAGATAAAAAATTTTTGCAAAAGAGATTTTAAATCCTTTACAGACCAACCAGGTTTACTTAATAAAACATAGCCTACGCACTAGAATACGTTATGGTTTGGTCAAATAAAAGTATCTGACTAATGCGTAGTCATAGTTCAACTTCACAAGTGCTATGGCAAAATCTCCCAAAGCAGCAAGACGGGGGGGGGGATTCTGAAGAAAATTTTAAAATTTCGACCAACTGGAAAAAACTGCCAACTTTTGGTCAACCAAGATTTGTTTTGGTCAGGGACAGCCCTGCGGTAGGCTGTGCCAGTTAGGATCTCAGCTAAAAAGCATGATACCTGTTTTTTTTGTCAGATGTATTGCATGAAGACAGACCTAGCTAAGCAGTTCCTTCTTACTCTTTATAAGATGGTATCGTCAGCCAAATAATGGACACTAAAAAGTTCTCTTAGCTAATGACGTAAGGTCTAGCAACACCAGTAATTTAGCTAGTGCTGCTTAATCTCATCCACACGTGCAAAATTAAATTTTCTTGGAGGGATTTCCAAGTATGAATCTGATCATATCTTGCTGTACCATTGTCGTACTGAATATTTTGCAGATAGCTAAGCCTGGGAACCCCCCTCCCAAAAAAAAAAAAAAAAAAAAAAGGGAAAGGAATAGAGCAATAATTCCAGCTAACTGCAAAGAGCCTCAATTCCCATAACTAGTCTAGTCAGTATCTGTGCACGTCAATTTCTCTACGTCATTTTGGGTTTTGACAGTATACAAATTTTCACCACTGTTGCCACCTAGAGGCTAACACAAAGCAACAACTTTGTGCACTGGTGGATTATAAAACTTACAAAAATATCCATATTAATCATCAGTATTATTCTGTTTTGGAGCAGGGGAGCTATTAATAAATTTACTGGCTGTCATGGTACATCACTAGACAGCAGAGGTGAATCTTAAAAATAGTCACTAGTCATGTTCTGGCTTTACATTGCATCAAACAGTAGTTATTTAAGAACAGAATTTGGAAGCTTTTGTTAACTGTACCAATATGTGATTGGGGATTGGAATAAAACAAGGCTACATCACATGTAACCCCAATATACAAACACAGAAAAGAATGAGAAATTATACCACTTTACCACAAATTCAAACCAAAATAATTACAACAGCTTAGGACAAAAAAAAAAAAAAAACCCACTTACTTCATTATAAGGTCTTCTAACTTCAAAATGCCATCAATTAGCAGCATTTTCTCTATTCATCAAGTTGTTTTTGTTTGGACATTGCCCAACATTGACCTTGATTTTGTAAAAATTGGCATTCTTTTAGATGATATACACAACAGTGTAAACGGTTCTATTTAATGAAGGACATTAAGAATGTATTGATGTGCACAATTGTATATCATCGAATAACCAGTTGATAAACAGGATTTTAAAATATTTCGTGTTTTTCCCTGCATTGCCCACAAAGAGTTAAAAGCCAACACCCAGTCTTTTCTTCGATACACAGTTGGCTTTTTTAAAGCCACCGTCGTTCACATTTTGAAGTTTATAACACCTAATGCTACCATAAAGTGATATAAAAGTCTCAAGTACATAAAATACGTAATGCAATCGTGGTACTGGTTTAATTCAAATATAAATTTAACCGTATATTCACAGAAATAGTAAAACAAAAATCTAAATCCCTATCAAAACACTTCTAGCCCACTACGTGGTTTCATTGATTAAAACTTTCTACGCGAAATGGTGCATAAACAGATTACGTTAATGAAACTAGACAGGGAACATCGAAATGCAGAACAAAAAATCGCCTTTTAAAATGTCTCCAAATTACAATGACGTTATAATTAACAATAAACCGCTAGTATATACAGAGGTCAACCAGCATTTTTGTATATATTCTTAGTTAAATATAGACACATGTGTGTACCAATTTAATGCCACTTTTCCCAATTTAATTCTGGCAAGGTCATTTGCTCCATCTCAAGGACAAAGCACGTCAGAATGCGTAGGTTCTGAAATCCTTTGAATTTCTTTTTTTACCCCCAGATGTCGCAGTAATAAACTAATTACTGAGATTCCAAAAAATAACTGTACTGACCCCGGTCTTCTCGACGCAAAACAAACAATATGAAACCGCTAATTAAAAATACCGTTCGACGCGGCTGGTTCTTCTCTTGGCTGAAAACCCATCATGGCCATTTTAACATTCGACACTACAACCCTAGTCCTTGCCACCATATTGTCACATCTCGGATCCTCTCAAAGCGAACAAATCAGTTATCTTTCTCGCGATTCTTACCATAAGTCGGTTAAAATATTGACCCATTTTGTCTTGAAACATCAAGACACGCATTCTACGAGAATTTCGCGAGTCTCGTCTCGTCTCCTCCGCGTTCACCGCCAGCCCGATCTCCGCGCTTCTGCCATCTTGGGCTGTGGCTGGATGTGCTGTGTTTAGTCTTCCCCCTGCCTCGGCTAGCTCTGTTATTCTCCTCTGCACGGGCTGCCCGTCTTTTTTAATGTAACCGTGCACAACTTCCTCTAGCAGAAATGCATTATGGGTAGTGCAACGACATGCGCTCTCTTCGAATTTAAAGATGTAAATTGTTGGGGAATCAGGCTTTGAATGCTTTTTCGACTGGCGCTTTCACGAAGTAATTATTCTCCATATATGTTTCGGAATGATTCGACTAGTACCGGAAGCGCAGAAATGCGATTACTCACCAGCGAGAAACCGACTTGAAGGTCGCGAAGTAACAGAAAACATGGCGGAAGCATGTGGATGGCAAATTGCTATCCAAGTTGTGAGGCGATTGAGTTTTATGTGTTCAGTTTTTTATTAGTACCGTGGGTAGTTTGGCGAGGAATATAGACTTATGTACCTGTACCCTGGTTAGGTGATTGTGCCGCTTCTAAAGATCTTCCAAATTAATTCAAATTTTACGATGGGCAAAAATGTGCGTGGATTGCATTAGGAATTACAGCAAACGGCACACAGGAAAAATACACAAACCATCCCCTTTCCTTTGCTTAATGTTATTTCATGGCAGCACGACGCCATGTTTTCTCTGCCTACTCTTCTATGGCAGATTCCTCTGTTGTAGGAGCACCACGGGTTAGATCTCAAAAATACGCTTTCGACTGGCAGACCCGCTGACATTAACAGGCTGTCACTGCGCGGGTGGGTGGAGAACATTTTTTACCTCTCGGCAACTTCCAGTCGAATACGGCCATTGTTAAAGAAAAACTGGCCGGAAGTATTCCGTTGTTGAACAATTACTATAAGGGAATTTGGTCAAACATAAACAACAGAAAATGTCTTTTATCATGAAAACAAATGATGTAGCAGTTCAAACAGTCGTAAAAGCATCAACGTAACAGAACAAAACATTGTGGCAATGCCAATATTTTTGTGGATAAACTGGCTGCAGGTGCTCATTAATCATACACGTCCATAGAAAATAAAACAGGCGTGGACTAGCCGACTTCGGAAATAGAATACTTTTCGGTTACTAATGAATGATAAACGGATGTATGCTGCAGACTAATCGTAGGAGTCGGTCAATAATAATATTGGATATCAGTTCTTTCATTGCTTTTTCCAATGGACAATGCTTTTTCCAATTTAACAATGGAAATTGTTAAAATTGAAATTGCTGCCATCAAATTCAAAATGAGCTAATATTTTTCATGAGATGGTAAAATGTCTCACTTTCAACTTTTCGTACGTTGCCTATGTTCTATTGTGAATAAAATGTTTTTGTTTACATTTTACATAGCATCCTAACTTTTTTGAAATTGGGGTTGTATTTGATTATCTGATAACAATGGCATGCCAAGGTCTGCAGACAAATCTTAGACGGTAAGTGAACAGTTGGTTCTCGTATTCAACGTGTTGGACGTGAGAGAAATGGGAACTGAAACGACTTTGACAAGGGCCAAATCATTATGGCTGGACAAGCAGATTAGAGCATCTCTGAAGGGGCAAGACTTCTGGGTGCTCCCTGTCAGCAGATGTGAGTACCAAGTTGCGGACCAGGGACAGACAAACCACAAACTGGTGGCAGGGTTTTGGGCACCCATGCATTAGGGCGATGAAGGCTGTCCCGCCTGGTCCAAACTGACAGAGGGGTGACTGTGGCCCACGTCACTGAGAATTTCAATATATTTACACAACAAATGTGTCACAAAACACAGCACATCATACCCTGCTGTGTATTGCACTTTTTAGCTTACAGACCAGTCGAAGTGCCCACTCTCACCCCAATCCACCTCCTAAAGTGCTCCTTAATGGTCACCTGAGCTTTGGAACTGGACCTTGGAGCAGTTGAAGGTGGCCAGGTCCAGTGAGTCCCATTTTCTTTTATATCATGTGCTCAGGCTGGGTACATGCGCAGCATTTACCTGGGAAGAGATGGTATCAGGATGTACTGTCGGAGGAAGACAAACTGGTGGAGGGAGAGTGATGCTCTCGGAAATGTTCTGTTTGGAAACCCCGAGTTTGGAAACTCAAGCGACATCAGTCTGATGGAGCCGATTTGGCTCCACAGGGGGGACTTTCACGATATTAGGCAGGTAGTTTCAGTCTTTTGGCTGATCAGTGTATAATTTTATTCATAACAAACACAAAACTGTTCAAAAGTCAGATCCATGCTACATTTTTTTTTAACTTAAAACTGGTTTTAAATGTTAACACATTTTTGCACATGGGTGCTGCTGAAGATGAAGTATACAGTGGGGAAAATAAGTATTAAATGTGTAAACATTTTTCTCTGTAAATATATTTCTAATGGGGCTATTTGCATGAAATTTTCACCAGATGTGGGTAACAACCCAAGTAATCCACACATACAAAGAAATCAAAACAAATAAGTCCATAAATTATGTGTAATAAAGTGGAATGACACACAGAAAAAGTATTGCATATGCTCACTGAAATTTATTTAATACTTAGTAGAAAAGCCTTTGTTGGTAATTACAGCTTCAAGATGTCTCCTGTATGGAGAAACTAGTCACATGCATTGCTCAGGTGTGATTTTGGCCCATTCTTCCACGCAAACTGTCTTCAAATCTTGAAGGTTCCGGGGGCCTCTACTATTAACTCTGATTCTCAGTTCTTTCCATAGATTTCAACTGGATTCAAGTCGGGTGATTGACTGGGCCATTCCAGCAGCTTTATTTTCTTTTTCTGAAACCAATTGAGAGTTTCCCTGGCTGTGTGTTTGGGATCATTGTCTTGCTGAAATGTCCACCCTCATTTCATCTTCAGCATCCTGGCAGATGGCAGCAGATTCTTATCAAGAATGTCTCGGTACATTTCACCATTTCTTCCTTCAATTATATGAAATCTGCCTGTACCATATGCTGAAAAACAGCCCTACATCATGATGTTTCACCTCCAAACTTCACTGTTGGTGTGGTGTTTTGGGGGTGATGTGCAGTGCCGTTTCTCTTCCAAACATGGTGTGTACTATGACATCCAAAGAGTTCAATTTTTTTCTCATCTGACCGGACTATATTCTCCAAGTATTTAATAGGCTTGTCCAAATGTTGTGCAGCAAACTTAAAATGAGCTTCAACATGCTTTTTCGTCAGCAATGGAGTCTTGATCATTGGAAGCAATGGAATTGCATAAAAATGTTTCAAATGATCTCATTTTGTTTAATCAAATTAAATGATAGTGAAACACTTACAATGCTTCCAACCCCTGAGTAAAGAAAAGCGTGAGAAGTCCGGAGTCATCATCGGTTTCCAAGTACTAGTGGTGAAATCCACCATAACGCACGTGAAATTGATAAACCTCCACGCCCAAGGACTTCAATTCTGCACGAGAATCTCTTACATATGCGTTGATTGAATAATTGCTGACAACAGCAGGGGAACGTAAATATGCCACTAAAACTCACGCTGAATGTGTGAGAGTTGACAGGTATGCGTTATTAATGAAAACTGACCACACCTGATAATGTTGAGAGTTTTCAGAGTTTCTGTAATGGTAATTTACAACCCCAATTCCGAAATAGTTGAGACGAAGTGTAAATTGTGAATAAAATCAAAATGCAATGACTTTGAGATCACAAGAGCCAATATGTTATTTACAATAGAACATAGATAACATAGATTTCAAATGTTGAAACTGAGAAATTTTACATTTTTATCCACAAAATGAGCTTATTTCAAATTTTCTGGCTGCAACGGGTCTCAAAAAAGTTGGGACACAGGCAAAAATGGGCTGAGAAAACAATTAATATGTAAGGGTATCAGCTGAAAGAATAATTAGCAAGTAATAAAGTTAACTGGCATTAGGTGTGTAACATGATTGGTTATAAAAGGGATGTCTTAGAGAGGCTGAGTCTCTCAGAAGTAAAGATTGCCAGAGGCTCTCCATCCTGTGAAGGCTTGCATAAAAAAATTGTGGAATACTTTGAAAACAATGTTCCTCAATGTCAAATTGCAAAGGCTTTGAAGGTCCCATCATCGACAGTGCATAACATCATCAAAAGATTCGGATAAACTGGAAAAATTTCTTTGTGTAACGGACAAGGTTGAAGACCTTTACTGGATGCCCGTGATCTTCGGGCCCTCAGACACCACTGCATCACTCACCAGCATAATTCTGTCATTGACATTACTAAATGGGCTCAGGAATACTTCAAGAAACCACTGTCGGTAAACAAAGTCCGCCGTGCCATCGACAGATGCCACCTAAAACTCTCTCATGCAAAAAGGAAGCCATTGTTTAGCATGATCCAGAAGCGCTGCCATGTTTTATGGGCCAAGGCTCATTTAAAATGGACTGTAGCAAAGTGGCAAAGTGTCCTGTGGTCAGACGAGTCCAAATTTGACATTCTTGTTGGAAATCATGGGCGTCGTGGCCTCCGGGCTAAAGAGGAGAAAGACCACCCCTTCTGTTATCAGCGTTCAGTTCAAAAGCCAGCATCTCTGATGGTATGGGGATGCATTAGTGCATATGGTGTGAGACACTTGCATGTTTTAAAAAGCACCATGAATGCTGAAAGGTTCATAAAGGTTTGAGAGCAACATATGCTCCCCTCCAGATGACATCTATTCCAGGGAATGCCTTGTGTGTTTCAGCAGGACAATGCAAAACCCCATATTGCAGGTATTACAACAGCATGGCTTCATAGTAGAAGAGTCTGTGTGCTGAACTGGGCCTGCCTGCAGTCCTGATCTTTCACCGATTAAGAACATTTGGCACATAATTAAACGAAAAGTCCGTCAAAGGAGACCTAAAACTCTCCAGCAGCTGGAAGCCTGTGTTAAACAAGAGTGGGATCAAATTCCAATGGCTAAACTCAAGAAACTTGTCTCCTCAATGCCCAGACACCTCCACTCTGTGTTAAAAAGAAGAGGGGATGCTACACCATGGTAAACAGGCCCTTGTCCCAACTTTTTTGAGACCTGTAGCAGCCATCAAATTTGAAATGAGCTCATTTTGTGGATAAAATTGTAATATTTCTCTGTTTCAACATTTGCTATGTTATCTCTGATCTATTGTGAATAAAATACTGGCAGGTGTGATTTGAAAGTCATTGCATTTTGATTTTATTCACAATTTACACTTTGTCCCAACTATTTCGGAATGGGGGTTGTAAATGAATTAATGAGAACAGGCCATGACCAATTATTATTTTTAAGGGATGGGCTTGAGCGTCTCCTTTTGCCAGTTCACCAGCCGCCACTGATATACACCCATGTTTCAGAGAGTCTTGAGTTCTGTTTGGTTCTGTTTTGTTATCCTTCTGTTAAGCCCCTTTTGCCTTATGATTTTGGGCCCAATTTTTTGTAAATTTGTAAATATTTGTGAAGCACTTTGGTTTGTTTATCTTTTTGTTTGCTTCATAGGTAAATAAAACCCTTATTTTTGCACATTTATCCTCTGCCCTCGTGCCTTCGCTTGCTTGGTTCATTACAATCACATAACATAACATGAGTGGCAAGAAAAGGCCGTTCAGCCCACCTAGGCTCGCCATTTTCCTATTACTATAGCAAATCTAATGCTTCAGATACTTGATGACTAAATGGTATCTAGCACTAAATCAAGCCTGCTCTTGAAAATTCCCCAGGATTCTGCCTCAATTTTATGGTCAGGTAACCTATTCCACGCTGAGATTTTCTAATATCAGCACTAAATTTACTCTTGGCCAACTTCCATTTGTGACTGAGTTCTATGAACAGAACTTGGCCTAAATTATCATACATAATCAGATCACCCCCAAGTCTCCTTTTCCTAAGACTGAAGAGATTAAGGATCTTCCGCCTCTTCTCATAGCTCTCATCTTTTATACCAGGAATTAAGTTTGTGGCTCTTCTCAGGCGTTTTTCTAGAGCCTCTATATCTCTCTCAAAATATGGTCCCCAGAACTGTACACAATACTCTAGATGTGGTCTGATGGATGTGTTGTACAAGAGAAGTATACCCTCCTTGGATTTATACTCAGTACTTCTGGCTATATATCTCAGCATCCTTTTGGCAGTTTTAACTAAGTTTAAGGCACAGCGCCTAGAACCTGTAAGGGTTGGGTCAACAATCACTCCCAGTTATTTATCATGTGGTGCACATTCCAGTTTTAAACCTCCCATGAAGTAATCCTGTCTCCTGTTTTTATTACCTATGTGTAGAACCTTACATTCACTACGTAGAATTTCATTTGCCACATTTCTCCCCAATTCTGAATTCTATCTCAATCATCCTGAATCACTTTTGTAGACTCTAAACTCTTCACCCAACCTCCAAATTTAGCATCATTCACAAATTTAACTACAACTGTAATTTGCTTTCAATATTCCTATCAAGGTCATTAATGTAGATGAGGAAGAGCAGGGGTCCCAACACTGATCTCTGAGGGACTCCACTTTCCACAATGCCAAGCTCAGAAGAGATCCCTCTGACCACAACTCTTTGTGCTCTGCTGTGTAACCAGCTCCGTATCCACTCTAGAGTACCTCCTGTAATTCCAACAGACCTCATTTTAAAAATTACTCTCACGCGGTACTATGTCAAATGCTTTCTGAAAATCCAAGTATATGATGTCATAAGCCCCGCTCTGGTCGTAAGTCTTAGTGGCCTCTTCAAAGAATTCCAAAAGGTTTGTCAGGCATGACCTTCCCTTATGGAAACCATGTTGGCTGTCTTTCAAGATATTACATGACATGATTCCAGCTCGTCTTTTATGATAGATTCCAGTATTTTGCATGCAATGCAAGTTAGACTGACTGGCCTGTAATTTCCTGGCAAAGTGCGGTCCCTCTTCTTATATATTGGTATTATATTGCCCTGCTTCCCATCATTTGGTATTTCTCCAGTTTCTAAAGACCACCTGAAAATAACAGAGTGGTTTAGAGATGATCACACTAACTTCCATGAGCACCCTAGGGCAGAGTGGCCAACTTTGGTAACCTGGCTGGAGTGAGATTTTGCAAAGGCAAGCACGGGCACTTTCATTCTTTGCACCCATATGTGCCTGATACAGATACATAAACTGACCGCGCAACAATAAGGGATGATAGAACTTTCTTCAGGAAAGCAGAGGACGGACCCCAAGCTATTCAATTAAATGAAACATGTGGAAGCTGATGTGTAGAAAAATACCCACAAAGTTGTTGCGCAGGAATGAACAGGATTCCCACTTTTAACCAAAAAAAAAAATTCCAAAAGTTGCCATGAGTTTTCCATAACGTTTGGCCAAGTTTTTTTTTTTTTCTTGCATTCATAAGTCCCAGCTGCTCTTAAACATTACCCAAATCACCAAACAGTTTGATATTTTAAATGTAGACAACATAGTGCAAAATAAGTTTAATACTTCATTTCTGTCATGATTTCCAATATGATGCCTACTCTCACCTCCTCTATGTCACTGGTGTGTGCCCTCATGCCTTCACCGATTCCCTCTTCATGTTCCCTGAATTAGGACCTTCTCCAAGTCAACTGTGACTGCCCTGCTGTCTTCACGTTCCCTCTCTCCCTGTGTTCCCTGAATTGGACCTCCCTGTCTTCCTTCCTACAGCTTTCTTCTTTCCTTCTTCCTCTCTCTCTGTCCACTGCAAAGCTTTATGTTGATCCTTTCTTATTACCTTCATATCCCCTCCGCTATCAACTGCGACTGTCTACTGTCTTTCTTCATTTTCCTTTGCCCCATTACAACCCCAATTCCAAAAAAGTTGGGATGCTGTGTAAAATGTAAATAAAAACAGAATGCAATGATTTGCAAATCTCAATAAGTGACATTTTATTCACAATAGAACATAGAAAACACCAGATGTTGAAAGTGAGACATTTTACCATTTCATGACAAAATTAGCTCATTTTGAATTTGATGGCAGCAACACATCTCAAAACAGTTGGGATAGGGCCATGTTTACCATTGTTTGTATCCCCTCTTCTTTTAACAACAGTCTGTAAACGTCTGGCAAGTGAGGAGACCACTTGCTGAAGTTTTGGGAGAGGAATGTTGTCCCACTCTTGTCAGATGTAGGATTCTAGCTGCTCAACAGTCCTGGGTCTTTTTTTGTGAGATTTTTCATTTTATGATGCGCCAAATGTTTTCTATTAGTGAATGGTCTGGACTGCAGGTAGGCCAGTTCAACACTCAGACTCTTCTACTGCAAAGCCATGCTGTTGTGATGGATGCAGTATGTGGTTTGGCATTTTGCTGAAATATGCAAGGCCTTCCCTGAAAGAAATATCTGGATGGGAACATATGTTGTTGTAAAATCTCTATATACTTTTCAGCAGTGATAATGCCTTTCCAGATGTGTAAGCTCCCCACGCCATAGGCACTAATGCAACCTGATACCATCAGAGATGTAGGCTTTTGAACTGTGCCCTGATAACAAGCTGGATGGTCTCTCTCCTCTTTAGACCACACAACACAGCGTCCGTGGTTTCCAAAAAGAATTTCAAATTTTGATTCATCTGACCACAGAACAGTTTCCCATTCTGCCTCAGTCCATTTTACATGAACTTTGGCCCAGAGAAGATGCCGGTGTTTCTATATCGTGTTCACATATAGCTTCTTCTTTGCATGATACAGCTTTAGCTTGCATTTGTAGATTGCACGGGAAACTGTGTTCACAGACAATGATTTCTGGAACTGTTCCTGAGCCTTAGCAGTGTATTCCAGTGCAGAATCATGCCTGTTTTTAATGCAATGCCACCTGAGGGCTCGAAGATCACTAGCATTCAATATTGACCTTCGGACTTGTCCCTTGCGCATAGAGATTTCTCTGGATTCTCCAAATCTTTTGATGATATTATGTATTGTAGATACAAAGTCTTTGCAATTTTACATCGAGGAACATTTTTCTGAAATTGTTCCACAAATTTTAAATGCAGTTTTTTGCAGATTGGTGAATCTCTGTCTATCTTTTCTTCTGAGAGACTCTGCCTCTCTAAAATGCTCTTTTAATACCCAGTCATGTTACTGACCTCTTGCCACTTATCCTAATTAGTTGCAAAATGCTCCTCCAGCTGTTTTTTTACTAGTACCACTTACTTTTCCGGCCTTTTGTTGCCCTTCTCCCAACTTTTATGAGATGTGATGCTGCCATCAAATTCGAAAGGAGCTAATATTTCTCATGAAATGGTAAAATGTCTCACTTTCAACATATGATATGTTGTCTATGTTCTATTTTGAATAAAATATGGGCTTATGAGATTTGCAAATCATTGTATTCTGTGTTTATTTACCATTTACATAGCATCCCAACTTTCTTGGATTTGGGGTTGTATATCAGAGTGAACATACCATAAGGGAGAGCATTTGGTTAATATAATATAAACCATTTTGGTTAAAAAAAGAAATACAGCCATAGAATCATCCAGTATTTTTTTTTCCCAGTTCACCCTCTTCTGTGGCTTTCCAAACAAAAGCCTCATATCACCAATGCCAGCACTACCAGGGTTCCTTTTCATGATCGTTCACTGTGCAATGACAATAATCACCTTTATTTTACAAATGTTTCTGCATTATGGCATGAAAGAGATGAGTCAGGTAATTAAAAAAAAAAAAAACTGCAACAAGCAGGGGTTAAAGTGGGATTGGGTAGGTGGGGGAACCCTACGGTCTACTATTTATCAGACTGGTCCATGTGACAAGCAAACACATAAACCTAAATTTTATGTTTTGTATTTTTGGACTGATAACAGATTATCATTTAAGAATTTTCTTTGGACAGTGCAAAACAGTTTAACATATTTTTCATTCTTTAGCGTAAAACTTTTTTTTAAGATAGACAATATGGGGTGCCCCGGTGGCTCATCGGTCTAAGCGCGCGTACCATAAAGGCTGTGTCCTTCCCGCAGCGTCCTGGGTGCGTGTCCAGCTCAGGTCATTTGCTGCATGTCTTCCCCCATTCTTCTTCCCAACTTTCCTTTCAAGAGTTACACTGTACAACTTTCAAGTAAAGGAAAAATTCCCCAAAAAATAATAATAATAAGATAGACAATATTTATTAAAAAAAAATAGTGGCAAAGCCATGCGCCCGTATGGAAGCCCAAAACTGCCAAAATAAAAAAATAAATAAATGAATGAATATATAGATGACAGTTTAAACAAATAAATGCGTAAATGAATAAATAGAAATGCAAAAAATGCAAAAAAAAAAAAAAAAAAAGCATCAATAAATACATTTATAAATAAAAATTATGAACAAATGGGTATCCAGGCATTAATTTCTTTCACTATTTATTTTATTAATAATTAATTTCTATATTTATGAATGGCCATATTTATTTCTTGATTCATTTATTTCCATATATATTTATTTCAGTATTTATTTATTCCTTGCTTTCCTCGTCCGTATGGTAATGAGAGGGTGTGGCTTTCATATCCAGCTACAGCAATTGAAGAACCCAGAGTGAGTGATTATATTCTGTGGCAAAAATAACCAGCATGAGTTAACTATATGTCATTGACAATTTAATATAATTAGCCAGCTATTGTCAGTTGTCATTTAAGCATTAGTTCGCTTAATGCATTTTGCGTCGAGATCGAACGAATATACCACCGTATTTTCAAACATTCCCTATGGAAAAATATCAATCGCTCAGGGGTCCGTTTCCCGAAATCACAGATGCTAACTTACGTCGTAGGAACCATTGACAATGAATGGACGAACTATGTAAGCTGCTAACTTAGTTAGCAACTACGCTTTCGGTGAACGCAATGGGCGATAATAGACAGAAATGGCACTTCAAGCTAAATCTTCTCTAGTTATCAGTCAGAAGAATGTCGGAATTCAAAACGCTGCTGAGTGCGTATTATTGATATTTACCGAAATATTAACCAGAGCGTATTAGTTTTCATCAAGGACTGTGGGTTCCAGCGGCAGGCACGCCCGTCATAAGGTGGCGGCCAGCTCCGCACACGTTGGCTGATCTGGAACGAACAAAGTAGCGCCTCTATTTATTATAGCTCGTTGGCTCTGACTGTCTGGGAGGCAGGTGACAGCTAACGGTCAGTGACAGCTCGAGCCCAAGCGCGCCAGAGCAGTCCTGGCTGTGATAGTGACAGAAGCACTGATCTATATAAGAACTGGATAGGTGATGACGTCATAATTTTGAAGTAACCGTGCCGCCATATTGGTATGCCCAACTATGATTTCTCAGAACATTACTCACATTGAACACTATGGAAGCCCATAGTGGACAATATTCAAATGAAAATGTAATCCCACTATTGCATTACAATTTTCCACTTATGAATGAGTTATTTGAGACAATATTAAATTGAAAATGCATTAATCCAATTATCACTTTCATTTTCACATACACACATGGGAAATCTATGACTATATTCAAATGATAATGAAAAGCTGTTTGACATTTCATTTTCAAAGTCATGCTCCGCAATACAGTGGACAATATTCAAATGCAATAAGCAAAACAGCACCCCCAGCCTATTGCATTTACATTTACATGTCATCACGCTCTTTTTTAGGTCAACATGATAATGAAAATGCTGTTTTCTAATCACTTGGAAATAATAATGATATAATAATGATGACGACATTTGACATTTCATTTTCAAAGACTTATCCTGCAATACATGGGACAATATTCAAACGCAGTAAGGGAAACAGCGTCTCCCAGTCCATCGCATTTTCAAATACATGTCACCACGCTCTTGTTGGGACACAATGAAAATTAAAATGCAATCTGTCAGCGTCTCATCAAAGCGGGTCTTCCGCTAAGGCGTCACTCATTAGGGGGCGCGGCGAAACCATGTTCCTTATTTGCATACCAACCAATCAGCTTCTGGGTAGTGCTTGTACGCACGGAGGCTTACTGATAATGTCATGATGGCTACGCTGCTATGTATTGTGTGCCGTCGCACATTGGGCTATGTTGCACTTTGGATGTAGCCATCTTGGCAGCTAGTATGCTAGCTAACGTTAACTAAGGAAAATATTTGTAAATGATCATCACATTAAAGCGATATGATTTGACATTTGCCCCAACTCTATTAACTGAGCTAGCTGTAATATGCATGAACTTATCCGAGGCTTCGCGGCAGTGTTGTGCACCTGCAACCCAAGTATGCTTGCAGATTTCAGAGACGGTAGCTAGCTTGCTAGTGAGTCTAAAAGCAATCGCTCAGGTACAGCTAGCTAGCAATGATGCCTACTGGAGAAGCTCTTGCAGCCCTGATTTGTCACTTTAAACGCCATCTCGCACACACGACCTCTTTGACGATTGATTAGCAGCTTCTTTTACCTAAAGAACAAACTGACAGTTCAGCCTGAGACATGTTATTTCGTAGCTGGTTAAAGTAGCATTATCCTTCCACGCGTGCTATAGCGTATCACATTACTCCAGATAAAACGCTATCCGTCTCCCCACCCTGCTGACGCTAGTTAGGGGAAATGTTTGTCATCATTTTTATACTTAATCGCTGTGATTCGGTTTTTGCCCTAGCTTCACAAGCTAGCTAGCCGACAGCAATTGCTCTTGAGCTAGCCAGGTAATGAGCTATCCATTTAAATCTCCCAGAAATCTGATAGTACTCTTGGGACGTACAAAAGTGCTGCCAAACATATCAAAGAAGTTCATATTTCAGCAGGTTAAGTTAGCAAGTGAGGAACATTGTTCTCAGCCAGTCATCAAAACTTCTCCCATTGCTACGTGGCTTGGGAATCGCGATTAAACTAGGAACAGCGGCAGCCTGACTGCTGGCCGTTTATCGGACCATTCTGCATGATGCATACATTGTGTATGTTTCAGGAGTGGCGAACTTGCAACTCGGCAAGCAAAAGAGCAATCGTCAGCTAGCAAAAACCGAATCACAGCGATTAAGTATAAAAATGATGACAAACATTTCCCCTAACTAGCGTCAGCAGGGTGGGAAGACGGATAGCGTTTTATCTGGAGTAATGTAATACGCTATAGCACGCATGGAAGGATAATGCTGCTTTAACTAGCTATGAAATAACATGTCTCAGGCTGAACTGTCAGTTCGTTCTTTAGGTAAAAGAAGCTGCTAATCAACGGTGAAAGAGGTCGTGTGTGCGAGACGGCGTTTAAAGTGACAAATCGGGGCTGCAAGAGCTTCTCCAGTAGGCATCATAGCTAGCTAGCTGTACCTGAGCGACTGCTTTTAGACTCACTAGCAAGCTAGCTAACGTCTCTGAAATCTGCAAGCACACTTGGGTTGCAGTTGCACAACACTGCCGCGAAGCCTCGGATAAGTTCATGCATATTACAGCTAGCTCAGTTAATAGAGTTGGGGCAAAAATCAAATCATATCGCTTTAATGTGATGATCATTTACAAATATTTTCCTTAGTTAACGTTAGCTAGCATACTAGCTGCCAAGATGGCTACATCCAAAGTGCAACATAGCCCAATGCGCGACAGCACACAATACATAGCAGCCTAGCCATCATAACATTATCAGTAAGCCTCCGTGCGTACAAGCACTACCCAGAAGCTGATTGGTTGGTATGCAAATAAGGAACATGGTTTCCGCTCGCGCCCCTAATGAGTGACATCCTAGCGGAAGACCCGCCTTGATGAGACGCTGACAGATTGTATTTTAATTTTCATTGTGTCCCAACAAGAGCGTGGTGACATGTATTTGAAAATGCGATGGACTGGGAGGCGCCGTTTCCCTTACTGCGTTTGAATATTGTCCCATGAATTGCAGGATAAGTCTTCGAAAATGAAATGTCGAATGTCGTCATCATTATTATATCATTATTATTTCCAAGTGATTAAAAAAAAAGCATTTTCATTATCATGTTGACCCTAAAAGAGCGTGATGACATGTAAATGTAAATGCAATAGGCTGGGGGTGCTGTTTTGCTTATTGCATTTGAATATTGTCCACTGTATTGCAGAGCATGACTTTGAAAATGAAATGTCAAACAGCTTTTCATTATCATTTGAATATAGTCATAGATTTCCCATATGTGTATGTGAAAATGAAAGTGATAATTGGATTAATGCATTTTCAATTTAATATTGTCTCAAATAACTCATTCATTAAGTGGAAAATTATAATGCAATAGTGGGATTACATTGTCATTTGAATATTGTCCACTATGGGCTTCCATAGAACACGTTGCAGCCAACGATATAATTAATTGAGAAGATATCTTTTCACAGACTCGGAAGAGGCGGTATTTTATGTTTCTTCCTCAGATCGACCTGACTGTACGAAAAATGCCTCAAGGACCGCAGATTTAACTACAGTAGGCAGCAGTTGTACGTGCCTTAACATTTTCAATGGACAATATCAGCATTTGACAGTACGACCAACGAGTGCGTTCCATAGGAAATCTATACGGATTTTTCTACATCTCGCCTGAGTGGGGCAGTGGTACAACGAAGTTAAAGTCTACAATCATTGAGACTGAAGAAGAAAAGACGTCAATCCTGCGCGTATTATGAATATTCTGTGTGGGGGGATTTAAAAACTTCATGGAAAAAATAAAGTAGCCGTAAGCTCGCATCTTGTCAACCGTTGCCTTTATTTTAGAAACACTGGGTGTGAGATTCAGTCGCGCATAACGCATATGTAACTCCCAACGGATGTCTTGTATTGAGTTTTCGGTAAAAGTACCATACACAACCTCCAGCAAAATCGGAAAAATCACAACTTTTTCGGCTTACCTTAATGTTTAGATACCACGTGAAGTATTCGGGTGTGGAAAAACGTCGACCGTACATCCAGTAAAGATAATTTACACTTTAATTTCTACAGCGGCTACACATGCTACTAGCTTATAAAGGTGGCAGCCATGACACTGTTGACAATACTGGGGCATGCGCAGCTTATGCATAGTTCGAGATAACACATAGGCACGCGCATGCAGCGAGGGAGAGCGCTCAGTTTCCGTACGCTCGTGTGTTCAACACCCAGCCGCTTGTTCTTCACATCTGGACCTCTGTTTGAGTAATAATTCGCGTGCTTAAGCTTGCCTAGCGCCTAACAACATTAAGTTTGGAACTTACATTGAAGTTGGCTTTATGATTGATATTATTCTATTGATGTCGTCTCGGTGTTACATACTCTTAGGTGGCGCGTACAGTAGCAGGATGTCTGCTAAAATTTGAGTGAAGTGGTCGACGCCGCTGTGTTTACGTCGCCACATATTCTCGGCCAGATTAAAACCTAAGCCGTCGCTGCTGCTCGTATGCGTGGATGGCAAGGACCTCTTGATCTGCCACCACTTGCACTCAATCAATAAATTCCACACATCTTGCACCATGCAATCACTCATTCTTCTTGTTTGTCGCTGATTACTACACGACCCTTTATAGTCTTTAAACTCATTCTGCGCACGTGTGACCAATTTCATCACGCCTTTTATTTTCATTCTAAATAGAAAACACACGCGAGTGCATTTAAGGCTGCCCATTTACATGACGTTAACAACAATAAATAATTGAGAAGGAAAATAACCTTATTGGTAAGACATTTCGCCCTTGTGTATTTGACTGATTATGTTATCCATGCCTCATAGCACGAAAATTTGTCTGCCTCATAACTTGAGCTGCCAGACTTTGGCGCGCACTTTGATTTAACTATCGGAGCGACAATTTCTTTAATTTGTCAAGACACTGATCTATTGTTCTGTCATAAGCACGCGAATGTAACTGCGCACAAATTATTCCGAAAACTTCCGAGTTTTTGTGGGTAGTATACCCAGTGGTGGATTGTGTTTTCGTGCGCCTACATTTCGAGCAAGTATTGAATTTCTTCGTTTGAATGGAGATATCCTTTCGCCGCTGCATTTCTTAGAACAAGACAACCGTGACACATAACGGTAATCTGCCGTGCTGAAGTACGGTTGCTTTCACATTTGATACTAGTACGGATGGATCGTGCCCGAATCCACCTCTTCCAACCGCACTCGCGTACCGTGCCCGAGCCTCGTGCTCACACTTGCCAAACGAACTGAACTATCCGTATCCCTACCCCTATCCCTAACCCTAACCTTAACCTAACTCATAGGGAATGCTATCCCTACCCCTATCCCTAACCCTAACCTTAACATAACTCATAGGGAATGCTATCCCTACCCCTATCCCTAACCCTAACCTTAACCTAACTCATAGGGAATGCTATCCCCATCCCTGGCCCTAACCCTAACCTTAACCCAACTCGGCCACAAACAATGGTTTGTTCTGCTCAAATTATTCTACCCAGGGTCAATGGATCAGCCGACTCACCAGTATGAAACACATCAAAATGGATATTCAAGTTACATCTCCTCATTGACAACAATAAATAAAAGAAAGAAAAATAAATAAATGAATATATTATTTCTATATCGGTTTTCTTTCCCCCTTCAGTGATGAATGGAAACTAATGGCACTGAGCTGGGAACAAACTCAGTTGGTGTAGTGGTTAAGGCCACAGCGTATGGTGTGATTAATATTGCTTTTTCCACAGGTTTCCAGGTTCAAATCCTGCTGCAGACACTAATATAATGTCTAATTTAACATGTAAACCTTTGTTCACAACCTCATCAATGGAGAAAAACACATAAAACAAGAGCAATCCGAGATTTCTGATCTCCGCCAAGGGATGATGTTGATACAAATGCAAGATCTTTCTCTTTGGAAGATTTCAGGACCACCCATGTGACAAGTTTAAATGGGATTTTTGTATGTTTGAAGCATCCATTCTCCGAAGCTGTCATCAAAGTACAGAGCGATCACATGATCATCACGTGACCATGATGTAGATGTAGAAAGCGGAATTACCGCAAAAATTTTTTTTACTCGCGCTGCATCTACCCCTTCCTTTTAAAATTTTTCCCCCATCATTCTAAACCCCCTTCTCACTCATAAAAACCCCCCCAAAATATTTGTGCCCCCTTTTATAATCATTCTGGTCAAAAAAAAACCCCAAAAAAGTGGAGGTTGTGTATGGTACTCATGCCAGGTTGGCTGAAGAGAACGCAATGTAAACTTATCAAGGCCGCTAAATCAGCGTTCACATGAGAAGTGAAGTGAGTTGTGTGTTGTGGAGATGTATGTAAAACTGCCTGCCATTCATTGTCGAGTGTGAATCATATTATCCATTTAAGTAGCTCTAAAGTTACATCCTCATTGATAACCTGGCTAAATTAAATTTGTCCATCAACGGTAATTGAGTGTCAGCAGAACATTAGCCTTTTTTAGTGCTGGCATAAATTTGCCTTAATGATTAGACCAGTCAACACCTGGTTTTGTTGTCTAGTTAGTCTGGTCTAATATTATAGACAGCGTTACACAGCAGTTTTACTGGATTATCGAATTTATGTCGTGTGACATTGATTGATCTGGTTAACTTCAGTTCGGTAATCTAGGTAGCTTTAGGCTTTGGGTCACGTTAGCGAACATTAATTTGAATTGTTCCAATAATAACGGTTAGCTGGGCTAACATTGACACATTATCTGCCATTAAGGTAGATCGCAAGTGGCTAATAATAAGCAATATTCGTTGAAATTTATTTATGTGTATCCGTCATCACTACAGCCAGTGCATTGTCTCGCCACATCCCCCAAAAAATGTCGCTCCGCATTGCAAGGCTGCACATCAGCGCTTCTCTGCCATAGAATACTATATAACGGTTGCTTACTACCGGGCATAGTAAAATGGCCGCCCGACCACTTCCGCTTGCTTCAACCTCCCAATGCAGTTCTCTATGACGTCAGCAATCCAGTTATTCTATATAGATCAGTGGGCAGAAGACGTTAGATGGCTAAGATCGTTGGCTGCTTCCCTGCTACATAAAGCTTGCCTTCCTGGCAGTTCTAGCCACTGAGATTCAGGGTGTGTTCGAGCGCGTCTGCAAGTAAGCCGGCAGCGCGAGATTCCCAAAAAATTATGGGAGAATCTTGCCGAAGTTGCGCGATAAGCCCTCCAAACCCTGCGATAGCTGCAAGATCCTGCAAGACCTCAGCAGACCGACCTCGTTCGGGTAGACCACGTGTGACGACACAAGCAGAAGACCGACAAATCGTCTTACGTCATTTGCGTAATCGATTTCTCACTGCAACGCCCACTAGGAATGAATTGTTTAGAGGTCGTGTGACTGCCCAAACCATACGTAATCGCCTGCGCACTGCTCGTCTCCATGCACGTCGGCCATATCGTGGACCAATTTTAACCCAGTTACACCGACGTCAACGGCTTCTCTGGGCACAACGACATCTGAGATGGACTCAGCGTGATTGGAATAGGGTCGTTTTTAGTGATGAATCCAGATTCACTTTGCACTTCGCTGATGGGAGAGTTAGAGTTTGGAGGAGACGTGGTGAACACAACGCCCAGTGTTGTGTGCAGGAAGTGGACCGTTTTGGGGGCGGTAGTGTTATGGTTTGGGGTGCCTTTAATGGTCCTGCCCGTTCCCGACTGATGGTCGTTCAAGGAAACCTAACTGCTGCAGGATACAGAGATCAAGTGCTCATTCCAGAGCTTTTGCCATTCATGGCAGCTCATGGCCCAGGTCTGACATTCCAACACGATAATGCCAGACCTCATACGCCAATTTAACGCGAATTTTTCTTAGGAATGCTGGCATCAATGTCATGGAGTGGCCCTCAAGGTCTCCTGACCTTAATCCCATAGAACATGTATGGGATGTGTTGGGCAGAAGACTCCATCAAGTAAGGAACCCTCCACAGAATTTGCAGGAACTTGGTGCCATGTTGGTTCAATTATGGCGACGCATCCCCCAAGCTGTGTTCAGACGCATCATTCAATCCATGAGGAGACGTTGCGTCGCGGTTGTGAACGCCATGAAGGGCATCGCCGCTATTGACATGCTTTCATCAAGTTGTAACTTACCATTTTTACTCTCTTACATTTCCGTAGCATTTCCGGTGGAACTGGTTACATTATGAACATGATTTTTATAGTACACCGTCCTTAATGGGTACAGAATGGAATTAAATCATTATTTAAAACCACTTTTCTTGTATGTTCAACTTATCGACCTCCAAACGAGTGTGAAGTTTCTTTTTTGACTGAGTATATAAATGTCCAATGAGGCACATGTAAACAGTAGGCTAAACATTGTCGACAAATTAGAGACTTGTTTTCCGTGTTCTTTTTTATCCTTTCATACTTAAAATGGACACGAATAAGGAATCGTAATCAAACAACAATATTTATTAAAAAAAAAATTTAAATCCAGTATATTCGATGTTTATTTAATCGGAAGACATTACAGAAAAATCGGAACTTCAGCTGTTGTGCCGTATGAGCGAGTTTTCGTTGTATAGGAGCACGGCTTAGGCCAGTTATACTGCATTTTCCATCGAACGTCTGCCCCGATATACATACACAAGATGGCGGCGGCGTGCTGCCACGGAAACTACGGGATTGTCCACTCTAGTTTTTTTATATCTCTGTGGTTCTAGTGCCCGATTAGATCTTATCGAGGCAAATGAGTCTCGAGTGGCAGGAGGGTGCTCCTACTGGAAGCTTCTTGCATCCGTACCGTACCGTCCTGTAGGCAAGTCTAAAGCCCTATTTATGCTCGACGCAGCCGCGAATGCGCGAACTTCGCGCGCCACAAATGACGTAATCGCGCACCTGGCGACATCCGCGCGCGCTGGCGCTTCGCGAGGTCGCGCACCTCCAGGATTTTGAAACTTTTCGCAAGCCACGCTAGTGTCGCCTACACTCATTGGTCGCCCAGTTCAAAATGCTTCTACTTCTACTGTTTTGTGCCTGATTGTTTACTTCATATAGTATGTTTTTCCCGCTGTCCCCTGTCTTTGCGGCAGGCACTGCAACGGAGAATGCGCCAAGTATGAATGCCTCCGCGCTCTGTTGAGGTGCGCGCGCAATCCGCGAATGGAGCCAGGCGAAGGTATAACTGAGGCTTTACGGTGAAGCCCCACTACACACGGGAAATCCACATGTCATCCGCACCGTCCAGCGGAGTTGCTCGTTTATGGGCGTATCTGGTCTGCTGGCTTGTGGGCGTATCATACAATATGTCATCAAATAGAATCCATACCCGCTGGATTTTGATTTTTATGCTGTTGTTTTAAATACAGAGTTGATGGGTTTAACACGTTGACTGCCAACTACGAGATAACTCGTAATGGCGGGTCCGGGCCAGCGCTAGACTTGAAAATTCGGAGGAAATTGTCCATCCCTTTATTGACTACAATTAGTCCTGGCTAATTCTTGATGGTTTTCCTTTATAAACACGTTTTCCAATTCAAGAATAATCAAGTGGCAATTGAAGACACGGCTTCTCTCCCCCATGCGATCTAACAGCAAATAATGGGCTACATTCAGTAGAGAAAATAATTTAATTATAATTAGGTCTATGCACTGGCACTCAGCAACGTTATTTTTTTTTCCAGCGAGAGCGCATTTCAGAACTCATTTGCAAATGAAGGTAATTTCGGCAACTACCTACACCTTTTTTTGCACCACACTCACGCAACTTGCTGTAAAAAATAGACAGCTGTCAGACTGGAAAATGTAAACGGAGGAAACCACGTACTTGCCACCAGAATTACCTTCATTCGCAATGCCGCTCTCGCTGGAAAAAAAAAAATACCGTTGCTGAGTGCCAGTGCATAGACCTAATTATAATTAAATTATTTTCTCTACTGAATGTAGCCCATTATTTGCTGTTAGATCGCATGGGGGAGAGAAGCCGTGTCTTCAATTGCCACTTGATTATTCTTGAATTGAAAAACGTGTTTATGAAGGAAAACCATCAAGAATTAGCCAGGACTAATTGTAGTCAATAAAGGGATGGATAATTTCCTCCGAATTTTCAAGTCTAGCGCTGGCCCGGACCCGCCATTACGAGTTATCTCGTAGTTGGCAGTCAACGTGTTAACAGTATAAAAATGTAAACTGACGGCCTGATACATTTAAATTAATCATGTCAGATACCCTGAAAAGATACGTTCATGTCGCCTAATTGTAAATCCTCGTTTACGACAGTGAGCCACGAAGCTCAATACGTCACTCACGATGTTAAATTGAACAGTAATGTAACGTTGGAATTATGATAAGTGAAATAGCGATTTGTATCTAGGCCTACTTCACCACGGCTGAACTTTTGCACCGGAACTTTTTTATACCATTTAAAACTGATATAAGATAGCCAGCTGGCTAGTCACTAACAATTTCTGCTTGTCGTTGGTCCCTGATAAAACGTTACCCCCGCTCATTTTCAAGCGAAAGAGACTGGTTCACGCGGCACGGGAACCGTATTCATTTCCGTATGGCTTGAAAATTTCATCTTCGTCCACTCCCACTTTCCCGCACCGGAGCCCGGCTCGTATCGGATGGTATCCCAGAATGCATCGCGCACCAAAACGCACGCATGCCATAGAAAATGAATGGGATGCGGAAGAGTGCGGAGATTTCCCGTGTGTAGTGGGGCTTCACCGGTGGATTTACACTGGTACGGCGCGTCAACTGACGCCTACGCCTCCCATTCATTTTCTATGGAGAGCGGCGAGGGCGTCTGAAGCAGTGGCGCAATGCATGATGGGAGTGGCGCGTCACATTTGGTGCTTGCGACGCGTCGAAGAGGATATCCCAGAAACAGAATACACTACATTAGAAGATCAGTCTTGATGAACTCCTACGAACACGGCGGCCTGAACTTCCTTGATTTTGTCACTCTTAATAATACTTTTAAAATAAATTGGATTAAACAATTTCTTAAAAACCCGACTTCAATGTGGAACTTCATCCCTAATTTCCTGTTCACCAAACTTGGAGGCCTTAAATTTGTTTTACTTTGTCCTTACAATGTTGAAAAGATTCCCTTAAAATTGTCAAATTTCCACAAGCAAATGCTTCTTTCCTGGTCTTTAATCTACAAGCACAACTTCTCCCCCCACAGATACTACATCTGGAACAACAGAGACATATTGTATAAACACAAATCTTTATTTATGAAAAATTGGTTTGACAATGGAATCTATCTGGTTAATCAGCTCATCAATTCCAGTGGCTCCTTAATGTCATACTCTGAACTGCTAGATACATTTGGGATTCCTATACCACCGAGGGAATATGCTTTAGTTTTCGATGCAATCCCTTCAGGAGTTTTAATGCTTCTCAGGGACTCAGTGACATCTGAACTGCCCTTACTGCCATTGAACCCTGATGTTACCAATGTGGGTCGCATTTGTTTCTCTTCGAAAAAGAGTAGTAATAACCGTGAGATCCGTGCTTTATTTCAAAGAGAAGTGGTCTCTGTTCCAAATGTTGTCTCTCACTGGAATAACCTATTTTCAGACCTGAAATGGGAAAAAATTTGGTGTCTGCCTTCTAAATATCTTATTATAAATAAAGTTAAGGAAGTGACTTATAAAATAATTAATCGTTTCTATCCCTGCAAAGTTTTTTCTTCAGCGATACAAAAAAGGACATTATAGTGGACTGTTCATTTTGTGAATTGGCTCCTGAGGATCTATGTCATCTAATTTGGTCTTGTCCCTTCTCTAGTATTTTTTGGCAAAATGTTTGTTCTTTTATTTCCCAACATATTGACTTTGGTTTTTCCCTTACGTATGAGAATGTATTGTTTGGGTTTCTTTCTTATACTGCTACCAAAACGAATCAATATTACATCATCAACTTGATTTTATTGCTTGCAAAATATCACATTCACAAATCCAAATTCTCTAATCACAAACCCTCTTTTTTAATTTTTGAAAGTGAACTCAAACAATACATTTCAACAATTAAATTTTCCCAGAATAAGAAGGCCATCAAAACCATAGATCTATGTATCCAATATAGTATTCTTTAATGCTGATGAATTTTTCTGTCTGTAATATGATCCCTGGCATTATCTGTTTCTGTTTGTTTTGTATGCTATGTGTAATTAATTGACTGTTTGAATAAAGAATGTTTAAAAAAAAAAAAAAAAAGGATATCCCAGGGGGTGAAGCTAGATCCGGAGTGTGGGTACCCTATTTGTACCTCCTGCCCGATCGGTTCTGCGCAGGCTCGAACGTTCTGCGCGTGTGACACTGCCCGATGTGTTCTACGAATGCGCAACAGTGAAACCCTTTACCGGTTGGATTGGCGATTCAAGCGCTGGTTAAGCGATCGAAATAGTCAGCGTCTCAAGTCTCTTAAATTACATCCCAGTTCCCCGAGAATGCATGGAGGAAACAGGAGAGACAACAGATGAAACGAGGACATTCAAGAGACATGAGATGTCCTTTCCTCAGTTGCGTTAGACTATATGAAGCAAAGCTCGTTTCTGATGACGGTCTCGGCTGGATCTGTTGGAATATGATCTGCGGGAATTGGCACACATGTAAATCGTGAATTAATCGCAAAATTTAATTATCAAAGTATGAAATACAGTTCAGCTGCCGCATGCATAGGCTATACCACAAAAAAACGGCATAGGGGAGCCTAAATTTGAACTTGGGTAGCTTTTAAAAGTGTGATCGATTTTTTTTAAATAAAATATTTAAGTTCTCCGGTTATTGACTCCCCCTAAAATTTTGTTGCGTTGTTGGCGACCCTATTGATAATATATGATGTAGATAAATTAATAGCCAATTTTAAACTCAGGCATTCCGGATATCTGTACCCTCATCAGAAAAAAAAACAAATTAATAAATCACACTCCCTCGATATAAAATCCATTTATTTTCGGACGCATCCACGAATCTCCGTTTCTTTTCCATCGTAAGCTGTAAGGGATAACTTGACATTGTTTTTCAGATCGCAATGGGAAAAAATAAAACCTCCGCCGGATCCCTAAAGAGCAAGATATGTGGAAAATGCACCCTCAATGTGCTGAATGTCAGTTGAGGGACACGTATGATCGCATATTCATATTGACAAAGGAGGGGTTACGTTAATATGCGGTTTTGGCCCACATGGTTTAAATTATGGATAGGAAAAATTAATTATGTATAAATACCCAAATTCCTGCAAAGCAACCCATACTGTAAACACTTCCATAAGATTTCGCTTGGTTTCCTTTTATTGCCATGACTTGCGCTGGAAGTAATGAACATAGGCGATTTTGTGCAAAATGTGGCAAAATACGCCTATTCAAATAAAAATCTATACATGAAGGACCATGAAATAGAATATAGGCTAATCTCTCTAAAATGTCCTTTTGTTGTTGTGAATTTGTATACTACTATGTTGTTAAAGTAAAAAGAAGTCGCTGGCTACTTGAAGGACCATGAGATAAAATGTAATCTTCCTAAAATATCCTTGTGTTGTTGCGAATTTGTATACTATTATGTTGTTAAAGTTTAAAAAAGTCGCTGACTGCCTTCAAGTAAAATGTTCACGCATGTGTGGTACAAATCGGGCAGGAATTCTCTGCACTTGCGCAGTACTGGTATTGCGCATGCGCAGAACCGATCAGGCAGGAGGAGCAGATAGGGCACTGACACGGAGTAGTTCGGCCCAATTCCAATCCGACCCTTACGGACTCACTGACTTAGAGGCGCGTTCACGGGAAGTCCGTGAGTGTGTGAGGGCTGTTCCATTGTCAGATCATCAAGTCAGTGAGTCCGTGAATGAGCCCTTACTGCCCCCGTACCGTAAGTCAGCACTGATGCTGACTTTGGGCAAACAAATTACTCACAGTTCATAGCGTTGTGAAGTCAAATACGGGGAATGCCGTCGGAATACCGGAAATGCAAACAAACAAACAAAAAAAAAAAATTGTAAATAAACCAAAGAGCGGTCTGATCGAGGTAATGGAAGGAGCAAGAAAGAAAAAGTTTACGTGTAAGTATTAACGTTGATTGTCACAACTGCGTGTAGTTTGGTAACGTGAAAGGGGGTAAGCGCTGTTCCATTCCAGTTTATAGGATCTGGAGCCCTCTCAGACTCAGTCCCTTAGCTACAGCTGACGTCAATTAAGTCAGTGAGGGTTCAGGGCTTGAGTCTTCAGGGGGCGGATTGGAATTGGGCCTTCAAGTACGCTGTGCGACTGAAATCTCGTAAAATCTGGTTTCCGCGATCCTCGGTAATTACTAGTCAATAAATAGCGTCATGGTTTTAGTGCCTTCTAGTTATCAAAATAATTAAAGAGCGTGTTCCTGTTGTCGATTGCTTTGAATTCTTGGTTTGTTTTTGCTTTTGACTACAATGCTTGTTTAATCCCATCCTAATGTTTATTATGCAGAGGGAGGGGAAGGAACATTTCAGTTTAATTTTCTACCATTTCTTTATTTGTTTGGGGTTTTAATAATCCCATGAAAATGGAGGATCTACGTTATCAATTCAATAATGACTTATGTAAACTTCATGACTTTCAGAAAGGACAGAGGACTGACAGGTGACTATCAATGAGTATTAACTGTCAGCACAATTACTCCCTGCATTATTAAAAGCAGCATAATGTTCAGTGTAGCATCTTAGAAAATCCACTGGAAATAATTACAATTTATCTGTTCATCATTTTAATGTACATCTGCACTTATGTATTGGTGTTTAGTGATTAGTTCAAAACAACTTTTTCATTAACTTTTTGCATGCAGAAAGTATAAATTTATCTAGGCTTGCATGTACAGTAATATTTTTAGGAAGGGCTCATTAAACACTATACATCCAGACATAACAAGACACATTAAAACACAAATTATCACGTTATACACATACATTTTATGTATATCTTTTTATTTTGCACTTACAGTGCCGTGAAAAAGTATTTGCCCCTTCCTGATTTCTTATTTTTTTGCATATTTGTCGCACAAATGTTTCAGATCAGCAAATAAATTTAATATTAGACAAAGGCAACCCGAGTAAATACAAAATGCAGGTTTTTAAATGATGATTTAATTTATTAAGGGGAAAAAGCTATCCAACCCTACCTGGCCTGGTGTGAAAAAGTAATTGTCCCCTAAACCTAATAACTGGTTGTGCCACCCTCTGCAACAACAACTGGCAATGAGTCTTTCACATCGCCGGAGAGGAATTGTGGCCCACTCTTCTTTGCAGAATGTTTTAATTCAGCCACATTGGAGGGTTTTTGAGCATGAAAGGCCTGTTTAAGGTCATGCCAAAGCATCACAATCGGATTTAAGTCCGGACTTTGCTAAGGCCGCTCCAAACCCTTCAATTTGTTTTTTTTAAGCCATTCAGAGGTGGACTTGCTAGTGTGTTTCGGATCATTGTCCTGCTGTTTTACCCAAGTACGCTTGAGCTTGAGGTCACCAACTGATGGTTGGACATTCTCCTTCAGGATTTTCCAGTAGAGAGCAGAATTCATAGTTCCATCAATTACGACAAGTCATCCAGGTCCTGAAGCAGCAAAGCAGCCCCAAACCATCACACTACCACCACCATGTTTGACTTTTGGTATGATGTTCTTATGAAATGATATGTTAGTTTTACGCCTGATGTAACGGGATGCACACCTTCCAAAAAGTTCAACTTTTGTCTCGTCAGTCCACAGAATATTTTCTCAAAAGTCTTGGGGATCATCAAGATGGTTTTTGGCAAACGTGAGACAACCCTTGTGTTCTTTTTGGTCAGCAGTAGTTTTTGCCTCGGAACCCTCCCATGGATGCCATTTTTGCCCAGTCTCTTTCTTATTGTTGAATCATGAATACTGACTTTAAATGAGGCAAGTGAGGCCTGCAGTTTTTTAGATGTTGTTCTGGGTTCTTTTGTGACCTCCTGTAAGAGTCGTCGATGCGCTCTTGGAGTAATTTTGGTTGGCTGGCCACTCCTGGGAAGGTTCAACACTGTTCCAAGTTCTCCATTTGTGGACAATGGCTCTCACCGTGGTTCGCTGGAGTCCCAAAGCCTTAGAAATGGCTTTGCCACCCTTTCCAGACTGATAGATGTCAATTTCTTTGTTTATTATCTGTTCTGGAATTTTAGTTCCCAGCATGACATAATGCTTTTTGAGATCTTTTAGCCTACTTCACTTTGTCAAACAGGTTCTATTTAAGTGATTTCTTGATTCAACAGTTCTGGCAGTAATCAGGCCTGGGTGTGGCTAGTGAAATTGGACTCAAAAAATGCGGTTAATCACAGTTAATTCATGATTTTACAAGTGGGGCAATTATTTTTTCACATAGGGCCAGGTAGGTTTGGATAGCTTTTTCCCCTTAATAAATGAAATCATTTCAAAACTGCATTTTGTATTTACTCGGGTTATTTGTTTTATATTAAAATTTGTTTGATGATCTGAAACATTTAAGTGTGAAAAAAATGTGCAAAAAAGTAAGAAATCAGGAAGGGGGCAAATACTTTTTCCACGGCCCTGTATGTACGTACTGAAAATACTTCATGAAATAGAAATCTTCAATAAATTCAGAAACATGAATAGCGTGTGAAGCAGTTTGTCTGTGCCCTCTCCATGTTGTTCTTGTATATAATCTCGACCATGGTTTGCTGTGCTGCGTGGGGATGCTCCAATCGCTGGGGGGTTGAATACAAATGTATGGTTTCTCCAATGACATGAAGAAGAGAAAAAAAATAAATTGTTGGCTCAATTCCGCAGGAGAAAATCAAACAAACATTAAAAATTACAACAATAAAAATGTGAGGTGATCGCATTCAAACACTGCACTTGCACTTTTTCACGGCCAAAGACCACACGATTTGGAAGCTTATTGTCTAGTTTATTAAAAGTAAAGAACAGGGAAAGGCTTGCACAGCTTAGGGAGTTAAGACTCAGGGTGTAGGGTGAGTGTCCTCTGTCATTGCAGGGAGGCTTTTATTGAATTGCCTGCAGCTCTTCAGCTGAAAGGGGGGGAGAGAAAGACTGGAGAAAGGGTTAGACACATCTATATAGGCTTGGATGGGAAATTGTGCTGAGATATGAGGCGTGGTCTTTGTTTCCCTACTTAGGTTATGGAACTCAAGTAACTGTGATCAACAGCTTTTGCTGCTGATGTTTAAGTATGACAAATGGCATCAGTTACAGATGTGACAGGAATTAGCATAAAGTTGGATCATGTTCTTTGCAGTCTTTCAGACAAGAAATACAGTACAACTCAATATTTCAGTATGATTCCCCACTTAGGCCAAACATTTTGGAAAATTAAGCATAGAAGGCTATTTGGCCAATACGTTGTTTTCAATCTTCTATTTGGTCCTCCAGCCTCCCTCTCCCTTAATCATCAATCCAAAATTAGCTGAGCAGCGACATAATATTGACAGGTAATGTCAACATAATCACAAATCCTAAAACACTCAGAGAGATCACGTCTAAGTTTACTGAATAGAAGTTAAAGAAAAAAGCTCCCTCAATCATTAATAGGGATGTATCACAGCAAACGATGGCTCTTTATTATTCTGTAACGTTAACTTTATTACACCAGCTAACGTTAGCTACCTTGTTCTCAAAGAAAATCTCACTTCACCACATCCACTGCTATAACGAGTCTGATGGTGTATTTACGTTACTTCTCCAACATTTCACTCCCACCACCCCACTCGGCCAAAAAAAAAAAAAAAAAAAAATCCACGTTTAAGCATTTTTCCCCTCTAATTTCGCGTCTTTGGATGAAATGGCACTGACATGACGGAGTTTACAAGTATGCTGCTGCTCATGGTTAGCGGTAGTAACTGTCGCTAACTGTACCTAGCTAGTACCTATCGTAGCCCAATTTGTCCGTAAACATTAAATATCTCAAGAATCGTGCAGGGAATAATCCAGTAAAACGCTTTACTGTACGTGTTATTTAATTCAGATGTGCTGACAATATTCAGTCTAATTGTTCAAACGTCTTACCTTTTGGAAGATCATCATGTACGGTCCATTCCGCTTCAGCTCAGCTGCTGGACAAGTCTTGTCGCACTTCCGGCGAGATTTCAGTCAACTCTCGCACAGCATACTTGAACTACTCCGGATCTAGCTTTACCCTATCCCAGGTTTAATGAATCCGGCAAACGCGATGCGAATATCCAATCAGGGGATAGCAGACGGTGTGTACGTTGTCTTCAAGGCCACGTGCCTCTGAAATAATAGTTCCATGTCTCTCAAGTTCCCCGTAAAGATATAAAAGAGAAACTATAGTTTCGTCTTTTTCGACTTTATTCGCGGGTTCCCTGCCAAATTACGGGGACAATGACAAAGAAACAGCACGAGGAGGAAGGTGGCAGAGATTGTTTGCGTCTCTGGTAAGTTTGTCGTTTTTGCTAAAAATAAAATAAATCCTGTGATACGCAGCTCAATGCTGCCAGGGGAGGGCCGCATAATTGCGTTTATATTTGGCGAGATATGCGCCGCGTAGGAAGGTTTCATATCGTTCGGAAGAATTAAAACTCATTTTAATTGTATTTTCTTTTAGACACAGTCCCTACCAAAATCGAAATCCGGGCGGGGAAAAGCAATAGTAGGTTGAATTAATATCGTTAGTGGTGTCAATTTACTTTTGCCAACATTACATTGGACAGTACTTATGCTGTGTTCCAGCGGAGGTTTGAACCTGAGAATCACGACTTCAAAGTTACGAGTCCACGACTTCATAGCGTTCCAGGCAAAAGTATGAGTTACGACTTCATACTTGACTTCACTTGAAAAAAAGCCGGTGCCGCCATTTTAGTTGAGCTGCGTGACGTCAAACAAGGAAATCGGAGTACGTTGAGCACAATCGAGTTCACCAGCGTGAATTCACAGGTTTGACGGTAGCTCCGCCCACTTTTAACCGGTAAATCACGGGTTACGAGTTGCCTGGAACGCAGCATTATTTCAGGGCAGCATTTGACGGACAGCAAAGTCATTGGGAATGCTGAACCGCCCAGGCCAAACCGAGGGAAGCGTAGCAACTGCAGGCGATGACGCGCCGGACCAGTGTAAATCCACCGTTACTTCAACTGGTGTTGTGGTTTCCATTCAAACATATTCTCATATCATGAGTTTCCCCCATCCTCAAGCAATTGGAGAGAGACAGATTCTTCAGACAATTAGGCTTTATTGAGGCATATTGATAAATGTAAAGCCGAGTTCTTTTTGCGCAAGAAGAACTGATTTCTTACTTTTCACACCCAGCTTTTATACCTTCATCACGGGAAATATCTTCCGAATATGGTCTTTCTGCATTCTCATTCTCGCGCTACAATTGGACAGGCAAACCAAAACACTGCCAGCTAATCCTTCAGGAATTCAAAGCAAAGATGAGCTGCACATCACTAAAAAGGAGCGGAAAATTCCAGTCAAGAGATGAAAAGTACAGACAAAGGAATAGGATACAAGTGGATCCATAAATGATTCAATTGTTTTTTTTTTCAGTAACGACTAATGATTTTACTGAACAAATATTGATCAAAACTACAGAAATCAAATACATCACCTGATTATGTTTTTGAATCATCGAAACAGAAGCCTGCTTACTAATCAAAGCTACAGAAGCCTGCTGCTTGTCTGTGTGAGCTGCTCATGCATGGGTGAATTGAATTGCTTGTATTTGTGTGTCTGTCTGTGTGTGAACTGTTTGTGTGTGTGTGTGTGTGTGTGTGTGTGTATGTGTGTATGTGTGTATGTGTATGTGTTCGTGTGCTGCTTACGCCTGTGCATGTATCTGTGTGCACTGCTCGTGTGTGTGAACTGCTTGTATGTGTGTGTGTGTTACTGCTGCTTACATAATATGGTTATTGATTATAATTATTGATTATGGGTATTTAACATGGCAATTGATCTACTGATGAATATGATGAGAAATATTGAAATATAATCCTCAACATTCCTCCCGTTGAGGCCATCCCAATCATGGCCTCACATTAACCATGGTCGAAAAATGGCACAGCATTGTCTACCCCTGGTCTATGTCCCCCATACTACACACAAGTGAATTTCTTATGAGCCCGAACATAAAATCATTTGTTGGTCCTTTGTTGGTCCTTTCCGACTGTAACACTTTGAGTAAAAACATGTCATGTACCACTTAGATCCTTCGAACCTCCCTCTCCCAGGGCGCAGTTCCAGGCTAGATCCCTTTCCACAGAGATCTTCGCCCAGGCTCCCCCAGGTTGAGAACTCAGCCTTCTGCTTCCCGGTATCTTCTTTTCAAAGCCCACCGATCACAGAAGCACCACTCGCCTACTAACGCATTCGCTTTTTGCTTGTGGTGGCCTGACTGTACATTGAGCAGAGCGCGGCGGCCACCCCTCTCTGTGGTCTTACTGCCATCTGCGACCCGACCGGCCGGTGACCCAGTCGATTGCGATCCCCGAATCCCGTAGTGGTTACCAGCCACCCAGGTGGGAACCGACGGTCTGATCCCCACCCCACTTCGCTATGGGAATAGAAACTTTGACCATTTACACCAGCCTCGCCTGTTCACAGAGGTCGTCTCCAACGCCCCTCTGCTAGGTGTGGGCTGTCACCCACGTACCAAATGTTGCCCTCAACTTACATGCGACAAACACGCCGACTAGACGGTACCACGGCAGTATGTCAATTCATACTTCACCAGACTCGGGGGCCTTCAGTTCTCTCCCCTGCACTATATCACATCTTTAACGTGCCCTCGGAACTTTGCAGTTCCGCCGCCGCCTGTTGCTGGTTAGGTTCAGGGGGCCCAATCCCCCCCTAGCCAGCATGTGAACTCCAGTTGTTTTTGCGTCAAGGTTTCTCAAGGCCTTAAGGCCTTTCGTTGCTGTGGTAAATAAAGTCCCAGTCTAATGTCCCACTTGAATCCAGTAATGTTGCTTATTGCAGGTAATCAGTCCAAAGTTAGTCCATTGTCCAAGTCCATATTCAACATTGATTTGCGATTTTTCCATCTGATTGTTTTGGTGAACGAGCCTTCATGACTGGAATTACTGTCTCAGCATATTCGTTCAAAACTTCAGGGAGGCTCCAGGAAGGAGCGGGCCTTGACCAGCTGGTACGATAAACTGCCACTCGCCCGTCACTAGAGTGAGAAAATAAAATGCAAACACAAGCACAGACACAGGCACATGCAGATCCACTATGCACTCGGCACATACAGAACGAGGGTTACCTACACCTGCATAATTTCACTTAGATGTACCAGATTTTATTATATTTACTTTTGCTGCAAAGACTATGCAGACACTTTGGAGTCAGAACATTTTAAAAACAGTTTCATCCAGGCCCTCCCATGGACTTACAATAGCCCACAATAATAATCTCCCAAAAGACTTTGATTTCAACAATGACCTGGGGGTTGACTCACCCCTGCCTTAGGTTGTGTCCTCGATAGGAGATCTTACCCGTCTCTGGAGTGAGTCACAACACACACTCAGGTGCTCAGCATTGAGCTCTGTACTCTGGCTGGGATAGTTATGAGATCATTCCAGTTGAATTGGGGCTATTGCAGCAGCTTTGTGGGAATAACAGATGAAACAGTTAACGTTACAACTCATCAATAACAATTTTAAACAAATGCTGCAATTATAGTTCTGACACTTAGATTCTTCTTTAACCAGCCAAATAAGTCCCAATTCAAGAAATTTGTCTTGTGTATTTTGTCCCCTCGGTCTGAATGTGCTTTACAAAATCATTTCACCTTAATTATTTGGAATACAATGAGTTGTCAACCACAGTGCATGTGCCACCCTGATAAATTAATATTATATTAAAAATTCATAATTATCCAAATTGCTCACCCTCATTACTGAGCTCCTGTCAATTTTAAATCAATATTTTTTGGCAGTGAACTCATAATTTTGTGTTTCAGTGTATTCTGGGTCAAAAGATGGGACAGGAACAATAATGTCTTTTCAAAGTGTTTTTTTTTTCCCAATGAATTTTGATTTAGCAACCCACCTCAATCTAGGGTTCCGCGAAGAGCATGGAGGAGACGCACAGTCAGGGCTCATAGCCCCAGCCATAACAACTTCCCATGTCATCAGCAGAACCGGGTGGAGTTGCTTTAGACTGTGTGTTACAATATGCAGTTTTTTTTTTAAATTCAAAAACATGGGTAAATATTCAACTGTGATACAGTTTTTTCATTGGGATCCCAGCATGTAAAGGTAAACAATCATCCCAAATTTGGTCAGCTCAGTCAGTCAGTCAGTACTTTTTATTTGAAAGTCCTTGTCTTTCTCACTACTACTCAGAAGGAAAAGATTTTGTCATGCCTAATCAAAATTAAATTTAGAACAGGAAGAAAAATAATGTGATCACTTTATTAGTCGACTTTTTCAATTATATGGTGGTCCACCTTTTGAATTTAGTCCTAGTGTTATGATTCTTTTCTGCTCTGCTCATGTTCTGTTCATGTTTTGTATTGCCTTGATTCCATGCCATGTTTTGTTTCTGTTTATTCCTGCATTTCCTGCCATAGTCCATTCCCCAGTTAGATTCCGGTCATTGTTTTGTATTTTACCATGCATTGCACTTTGTCTCCCCTGTCTGGTCTTTTGTTATGTGACAGCTTATTTTCCCCTGTATTGTGTGCCACGCTTTCAGGTGATTTCATGGTTTCTGGGTTTTCAATAGTTCCTTCTAATCTCGTTTGCTTCCTTCACCTTGCTTTTCTATATTACTAACAAGTACTAACAGTTTGTTATTTTAGTTAAAGTTACTAACCAAAACTAACATTGTATATAATGCTAACTTACTAACGAGCACTAGGGATTGTATAGCTGCACTTTACTAATCGATTAACAAGCTCTCAGCACTCGCCCTATTCTAGTCTCTGCCTCTTGTCTTCACTCAATCTACTTTGCTGCATTTCAGCGGATCCTCCGCACCTGTTTAACTCTGTTCTGCCTCATTATCTGTGCATGTTAGAACTCCCTAACCGGAGCTGTACGTTTGTCAATAGGCTGTCTCGTGATTCCTGTCCGCGTTTGGGCTTTTGCCAATTTCATGTGATTAGGCTTCCCCTTGTGTTTGCTCCTTCGTAATTAGTCTGATCCAATTCACCTGTTCCTAATCATAGCATGTGACTTCCCTTGTGTGTATTTAAGCAGTCTTCTCACAGCAGTTCCACGTCAGAACGTTTCCCTTGGTTTGCCTGTGCTACGCTTGTTTTTGCCTCGTATTCTTTGTGATTCACTTCTGACTGGACCGTCCCTGTTTAACGATTTTCGCTCTGTTTTGGATTTCTTGCTGCATTCGTGTATCAAACCCTTTTTTGCCCAACTACGAGTACTGTGATTGCTGCCCTGGTTACGACTCGGATTTCGCCCTTTGGATTTTGATTTTTGGATTGTGGACTCTGTACTGTTGCCTCCTGCTCTGCGGGGGTTCGCCCCCTTCCTTAATAAAGTCCTATTTTACTGCACTGCCTGATTCTCGCGTCTGATTCCAGATCGCTACCTCACACTTAGTCTTGTGTTAATACTCCGAATTGGATTTCCCCAAATTTATTTTAGAAGGTAAACTTCCCTTCTGGAGTGCGCACTCTGTGGAAAAGTTTCAATAGAATGAGTTAGATGCAAACAATGAACTCAATCATCATAATTTTGCTGCTTTTCCTCTTGCTGGGACCTTTTCCTGTAAAAGTTAAAAATCAGAGAAAGTTTATTAGTCAGTTCGTCTCCTTGAATTGTTGCTCCACTCCTGTTCAAAAACAGAGAAAAGATCATGAATTTATTAATTGCATTTCTTTGGTCAGGAAAGCTTTCAGTCACATTTGTTATACCATTGATCCTTTACATGACTCCTTTGCTGGGCAGAACTTATTCTTGTTAAACAAATCAAGAAAATTCCACGTGAAATACATGAAATCGTATTGCTTAGACCCCCCTTTCTCCCCTTTTGTTCTCTGGCCTCTGCATGTCGGCCTTTCACCTACTTCTTTTTCCCTTATCTGCTTTTGGTAACTAAGGCTCCATTCGCGGTATTGTTTTCTCTGCGCATCTTTGTTTAAAAACCCATCCAGTCATCCAGTCTCCAATCCCACAATAGTTCCCTTGATTTTTTTTATTCTTTCATAAATCTAATATGTACTATTAAATTTCACAACTGCTTCTTTTCTGATCATTCAACCCTATTTTTTTTTTTAACCTTCAAATAGCAACTAAAAGTTTCCAATTCTTGATAGAGAAACCTCTGTATCAATTAAATTTACTGAATTTACTGCCCTGTATATCAGGTTTAACAGTACTTTGACAAATTTTGAATGCTCTGTGTTATTCTTTTTGTTTCTCAGTGTTACTTTTCCTTCATTTTCTTTTCAGAGATATGCTTCTAGCACACCAATCTCACACAGTCTAATTATTTACAGAAATATGCTTAGATTTTCTAGTTCTTCAGAATTTTACAAATATTTAACTAATTCAAATGGTGTCATTACTTCACATTCATAGTGGATATTACTGGATTTGCTGATAGCATTCTGCCACATATGTATCATGTTGAGACCACAGCTGTTCTGGTAATTTGTCTAATTCTGTCTTAATTTGTTCTCCAAGTTCAAGTTCTGATTTCTCAATAGGAATTTTCAATTGCTTTATTTTCCCTATCAATTGACAGTTAATAATTATCTTAATCATTTGTTTCCTGTCCTGTTCCAAATCAACATTAAGGGCCCTTTTTTTTTTTTTTTTTTCTAATTCTGGGTCCTCAGTGGGGTCGAATATCATCGTACAATGCAGTTCAGTTTCTGGCCATGTAGCCTGGGGTATTTGGGCCTCTACATACAGTATTTTCCCCAGGTTACTCCAAACTTGCTCTTTAATTTGGTCTACTATATCCGCCAACCAATAAACATTTGCTAATTCCCTTTTTTTTTTTTTCTGATTCGCTACAGGCTTTTTTTCAGCTGCTGTCTCTCCCTCTGCTCCTGAATATGGGGGGGCATACGGCGCTGGGTTAAACAATTCATTGTCAGTAACCTTTTCAGATGGCTTGGACTGAGACGCAGCTTCACTTTGCTTTACAAAATATTTATCCTGATCCTGAATGTTTAGCATTCCCCTTTCTCCAAACAATTCCAGAGCTGCCAGCTCATTTTATTCTTTTTTTAACCCTTTTTTGCACACGATGCATAATTTGTCATTATACCCATTATTTTTTCACATATTGCAAGATCAAATTTCCCCTCTTCTGGCCACTTTGTTAGTCTGTTTTTTTTTTTTTTTTTTAAGTCCTTTTTGCCCACTTATTTAACATTTTTTTTATATATATATCATTCTCAAAGGTAGGAAATTGCTCTCTTAATTCCTCCACAGGCGCTGCCATTGTTATCTACGTATTAATTTAAATTTTATTACTTAGCCAAATTATGTTTCTCCACGTATTAAATTGCAATATGTCTATTTTACCAGTTACACTGCTCAATAAGCAGTCTATATTATAAACACGCGTATGCGATTTCTCCTCTCCCTTTTCACTTAGATCATATTTTGTTACGCATTCCTAAACCAGTGTCATGTTTAGTTTATAACCATCTACTCGTCTAATCCATGATATTTCTTGTTTAGTTCCATTTGCCTTTTGTTTTCTTTTTCAAACATAGGAAGTTGCTTTTGCTTTTTTTTCCTTCTTCTTTTTTCCTTTTTTCCTTCATCTACCAGCTTTGCCATAATCATCATTGTTTATTTTTTTAATCCAAATTTCATTTCTCGGCCAAATTGATTTTTCTTTTTCTCACCTATTCAATGATGATAGTACACCAATCAAAATAATGCTAAAATAATCATCTTTTAATACATGCAATTTATTACTTCTTTTAATCTGCCAAATAGTAATGACCATTAATAATAATTTTAACTTATTGCATGTAAACTAGGGGTTATTTATTTATATTTAGTGCACTCTTAACACTCCCAACTAATGCAATACGCAACAAGACCACTGTTCATATCCACATTTACTCTACACTCATGCAAAAAGGGAGCCGCACCCACCCAACAAACTTCCCGTCAAAAAGCGTCTGTACGGGACCTCGCAATCCTTACTACCAGTCAGTCCACCCTTAGGACCCAGCAAACCTTACTTCCAGTCAATGTCCTCACAAACCCATTAATCGGCTAGCTCCATACGCCAAATGTGCTGCGCACCCTTTTGTAAAAATAATAAACAACAACACAGACAACACTGCAAAAACGCATCCCAGTACCTCTCTTAGGTCATCCAGGCCGGATCCCAGTACCTCTCTTAGGTCATCCAGGCCGTATCCCAGTACCTCTCTAGGTCATCCAGGCCGTATCCCAATCTCAAGCAGGGGAGGTCTGCAGGTTTATTCCCTCCCTTTAGGTTCCCAGCACGGGCCTCACATATAACAACAGTCGTACACCAAACCAGTTACAGAACGCGCTCTGAGTTCCAAACAATTACTCACAGTAACTTGTTGCGAATTCATTGTTAGTGGTTAGTAGTTACATATCAATGCTGCAGATTCTGTCCCCCTCCTCTTAATCTCCCCAATTTTGTGTCTAGATTCTTTGAGCCGAAAGGTCACTTGTCTCCAGTGCTCCAGATCAGGGCCAGGACAACACAAAACAACACCCTCACTTATCTATCTGAGCAAGATAATTAAAGCAAATTAATTAAATTGCTCACCTTATCCTTAGTTTGCTGGCATCTTAGGGTGTGTGCGCTCCCTGCACCATCTCCGAGCACCGGAGGACCGCCCACCCTTACGAGTGTAACCGACCTTTGCCGACTCCTGCCGCTGGCTGGCCAAATATGTTGTGGTTTCCATTCAAACATATTCTCATATAATGAGGTTCCCCCATCCTCAAGCAATTGGAGAGAGACAGATTCTTCAGACAATTAGGCTTTATTGAGGCATATTGATAAATGTAAAGCCGAGTTCTTTTTGCGCAAGAAGAACTGATTTCTTACTTTTCACACCCAGTTTTTATACCTTCATCACAGGAAATATCTTCCAAATATGGTCTTTCCGCATTCTCATTCTTGCGCTACAATTGGACAGGCAAACCAAAACACTGCTAGCTAATCCTTCAGGAATTCAAAGCAAAGATGAGCTGCACATCACTAAAAAGCGGAAAATTCCAGTCAAGAGATGAAAAGTACAGACAAAGGAATAGGATACAAGTGGATACATAAATGATTCAATTGTTTTTTTTCAGTAACGACTAATGATTTTACTGAACAAATATTGATCAAAACTACAGAAATCAAATACATCACCTGATTATGTTTTTGAATCATCTAAACAGAAGCCTGCATACAAATCAAAGCTACAGAAGCCTGCTGCTTGTGTGTGTGAGCTGCTCATGCATGTGTGAATTGAATTGCTTGTATTTGTGTGTCTGTCTGTGTGTGAAATGTTTGTGTGTGTGTGTGTGTGTGTGTGTGTGTGTGTGTGTTATGTGTGTTCGTGTGCTGCTTATGCCTGTGCATGTATCTGTGTGCACTGCTCATGTGTGTGTGAACTGCTTGTATGTGTGTGTGTGTTACTGCTGCTTACGTAAAATGGTTATTGATTATAATTATTGATTATGGTTATTTAACATGGCAATTGATCTACTGATGAATATGATGAGAAATATTGAAATATGATCCTCAACACTGGCTTATAATTAAATACAGAGAGGGATTTAATGGAGTTGGCTAGCTTCATTTTGGATCGAGGAACACATACACCAAAAGACCTTGACATTGTCATTAACTAATATGGTTTTTATCACTTTGGCTTAAGTCCTTCTAAAATTTTAATTACTAATTAATTAAATGTTCATAAGTGATTTTTTTAAGAACAGAGTTAGCATGTTCTCCCTGTGTTCATGTAGGTACTCCTGTTCCTCCCACAGCCCAAAAACATGCATCCTAGGTGACCTGGTATGAATGTATTCTGAGTTAATGGTGTGTGAACCCTACAACATATTGGGGAGCTGTCCAAGGTGCGTTACTACCTTTCACCCACAGTTGGCAAGGGTAGACTCCAGCTCCCCAGTGAATTTGATGAGGAAGAGGCAGCAGAGATAATGTGAGGAGATTACATCAATATAATTGGCCTCTGCTTCTCAAACCTCTCCTGGAGCACCACTTGTCCTGCATGTTTTAGATCTCTCCCTGGTCCAGCACAGGTGATTCAAATGATCAGCTCATTATCAATCCATGAAACTGCATGATAATGAGTGGATCATTTGAATAACCTGTGCTGGAGCAGGGAGAGATCCAAAAAATACAAGACAAATGGCACTCCAGGAGAGGTTTGAGAAGCACTGTAATAGGCTAACCTATCAGAATAAACCTGACCATCTTTTTCTCCATATATACACACACATATATACTCACACGCATACCCTCATTGGCCACTTAATTAAGTACACCTTGCTAGTGGGCCATTGGGTTTTGGTATGAAAATGCATAAGGGAAAAAAAGACCTGGTTGCCATCAGGGCAAACAGTCACAAAATCAATCAAAAAACATTTTATAGAATGGAAAAATGTATTTTCACTGTTAAAAATTGTGAATAGAATGGAAATATTCATTGTTTGTCAATTTTGTAGAAAAATAAACTTCACATTCCATTCTTGTCGCATTCAACAAAATTCAGAATAAAAAATCAAGCCCACCAGCCAATTACCAAGGATAAGAGCTTCCAAAAATGAGTTTAGCCTGTTAAGATTTCGCTTTCAGCAACAACAATCTGCATATACTTCAAAAGCAGAGGCAATAACAGCTGGACCAATAACAAACTCTACGGAAAGATAGCTTGGGCTAAAGGCAAAATTTTTCATTGTGTACGAAGTCAAAACCCTTCGCCAATTCCTCTAGTAAGATAGCCAGTCATCTGTTATACAATGCGTATCAAAAAAAAAAGGTACTCCAGCTTCAGCAGGTTACTATACCATGTTTATATCGTTTCACCATTTCTATGCAATTTGCCAAGGAAGATATCCTTAGCTCTTCATGGATATCACTGACTGCAACATTACTGCTGTGCATGACTGATTAAATGACCTTTGAAAATGGTCGATTAGAATTTCATTTTTCCAAGTTTTGGTAATGCATGAAAGATATTCAAAAATCGACACTTTAGTTGATTTTCCTTTGGGGACATTTGAAAAACAAAGTGTTTGCGACTAATCCCAGAGATCTTGACGAACTGCAAGAGTGCATTCGAAATGTCATATGATGTGCAGACGAGTCACATGTTACAGAAAAATGGCGGCACCCTCTGAAACTGTAACAGACATCCTGGCCGAGGATAAATTAGATAAATTAGTATCATGTGACTCGTCTGCACATGACATGACGGGTCTGCACGTTGTGATTGGTCGAGCATGTGTAACATTGCAGCAGGTAGCCCCCACACGGTGAGTAACTTCCTCGCGTGACACGAAAATATCTAGCATGCTAGATACGCTGCTGCACTGTCACGCGAGGAAGTTACGCAGCCAAAACCATCCCCACACGGTGCAACATTGCCTGATGCAGCATACACGCGCGTCACTTGCCTCAGGCAAAGTTGCACCGTCTGGGGCAGGCTTTATCAGTCACTCTCGGATCCCATCCACGCGCCGCCCGTGTGTGCACCGCAGCGCGGCTGTTCGTTTGTTTTTAGCTTACATGGCTGAAGGCCATATAAGCTATTGTAATGGGTTTGCGTCCAGCGTAGTCCGTTGTCTGTCGTCTGTCATCTGTAAACGTTGGTCTTTTGGTCTTCTTCTCCGAAATTGCTGGACAGATTGTTCTGAAATTTTTTGTGGATGCTCCACATCAGTATGGGACTAAAGTTTGTTCAAGGCTTTTGAAAATTTTTAAAATTGAATTTTTGAGAAATTTTTGAAATTTTTGTTACAATGGAGCCCTATGGGAGGGAAATTTTTGACGGGCTATATCTTTGAAACGGTAAGAGATAAGGTCATACTTACTATTAACCTTAAAAAGGAATCCATATATGAGCTTCAATTTGGCACCCTGACTTTTGAGCTCAGATGACCTTGAAAGGTCAAATTCAAGGTTATGGAATTTCTTTTGCCTATATCTCCGAAACTATTGGATGGATTGTTCTGAAATAATGCATAGGGGGGCGCTAGTGAGATGATTGAAGTGTAGACTGGTTTTTTTGAGTGCCTCATGGATCACGGTTTTATTGTTTAAAAACTGCCTTTTTGATTATCAGACTCTTTCATTTTTACGCTTAAACCTTTGCTATTTGCTTTACGTTCACGCCACTACTGTGGCTACAGTACTCACGGGAGAAGGAGGTTCGGCACTCGCTGCGCTTCCCGGCTAAGCTCCATATGCACTATCTAGGGCAATTAAAAATATTCAACGATCCGGTTGAGGCGAAGAATTTTGCTGACCAAGAACTTTGTAAATAATGAATGAAGCGTTAAAATGTACATTGAATGGACTTCTCGTATCACAGTTTTTTTCCATGTTGTAATATCTGTCTCTATGGGTGTATTCGACTCCCTGCTCGCGAACAGAGAACGGTGTTCTCGAGTGAGTCGAACACGTGAGAACACGTTCGCGGTGCTGTTCTTGCACCCAAATCCCACACTACCTCCGCTGGTGGTGTAGCGAGAACGGACGAGGAACAAAGATGGCAGACAAACAGAAAGTTTCGAAGCAGTGTCCCTCGAAAGTGTAATTTTTGGTGGGATAATGCAAACGTCTCAGTAAAATAATGCATTCTACATCTCAACAATGATGGTCTGTTGCAACTTTTGCAAAATCAGCAGGTAGCTGTAAGAAATTATAACAGTCAAGTATCATGTCCAAAATCTCCATCAAAATGAAAACCTCCGCCATGATCAGCTGTGTTTATTTACGGAAAACCGGAAATGAATCCATGGTAACCGCACTTACCTGTTCGACTCTTCCGAACTCGTTCCCACGTTCTCAACCTGTTGGCGAACGGTGGAGAACAGGGACTCGAATACAGCCAGTGAGGGGCAGTGAGTTAAAGGAGTTTATTTTTCCCTTCCCGCCTTTTTCGGCCAGTGTTCTAACAATTTGTGCTGCCTTGTCAAAAAATGCTACCGTAATGCAAAGCGATCGTAAAATCTTTGTTTTCGACGTAATATTGCAATAGGAATCAGTGTACAGTTGTAACTTTGTCATTTGTTATCTTATTATAACATAAGCAGATGTCATAATAAGTTGGATAAGTTTGTTTAAAGATATATGCCGCATGCCATTATCATCCTATCTTTGCGTTTTCAGGAAAACCCAGTGTGTACATGCAAATATATATGCGAGATCGAAAGGCGCACCGAAAAAAGACGTTTATGATATTTGAAGATACTTAAGATGTGAGTGAAGAAATAGAGCCCAAGATTTTAGGTTCGCGCAAGCGCAGAACCACTAGGTAGCATATTTTGATAGGTAGCAAAAATTGACAGAACATCGGCGATCCCCGATGTGTATAGCTAGTATGGCCAAAAAAAAAAAAAAAATGGTGGTTTCATGCTGTATTGTGGGGTGCAATAACCAGTTGAAAAAGGGAGATTCAGTTAAAGGGGACCTATTATGCTGATCCTTCTTTTAATACATATAGGTAATGTTATAATGTTGGATGTCCATACTCAACCTCTGAAAAGTTTCTAAACATAAGATACAGGGGTTTTTCTGTAATCCAAGTACGTGATTTCGTGAACGTGATTTCCTCTCTGAACAGCTCCTCCCGAGATCTTCACGAGATCTGGGCAAAACCTGACGTCAGGTTGTGCCGTCCAATTAATGCTGACCTAGCCAGAGCCAATCACGGCGCTGGACCTGCCCACACTGGAAACTATTCTAGCAGGCACTAACAACGGCAGATCATACTATGCCTTAGTTGCATCTATACTTTTGGAAATACAAGGGAAGAACCACAGATCATTTGAGGTGCAGTTTTGTCAGTATCTTTCCCAAAGCTGCTTGTCCGTTTACTTTTGGACGCGAAGAAAAGCACCTATTTCTCTTCCAAAACACGATGCCACCAGAAATCAGTGGGTAGCTTTTTTGTTTGCTGGCAGCAAACAGCCACGGCCAAAGGGAACGTTAGCTGCTTGTGCTCAGCATTTCACCAAAGACAGCTTTGTTAAAAAGGATAATTCGACACTGGATAAGCGTTTCAGCTGCTTCTCAAACCTGAAGCAGCTGCATCGATCAAGTGCTCGGAGCCACAAGCTGTAAGTAATGATATAACAGCAAATAATATAAGTGAAGCTAACGTGTCACGGGTGGCTAGCAGGACCGCTAATGATAGTTAGCACTAACAACTGGCCTCAAACGCAGGCTTCGTAAAATATCTTAAGATAAATCCTGGATCGGTCGCGACTGTCCGTGACTCACAGACACAGAAGCTGTAAGTTGCTTTTACTGCATAAGCTAACCTGACTTGATAGCCAGTTGATTGTGGCTGTACCACTGCGGCTAACATAGCCAAGTTACTGTTGCTAATGTTTGTGTCCTAAATATGCAAGAGTAATATCAGCAGAAATTCTACAGAGGGTGTGTGAACATAAACCTCATTTGAAGCTAACTTTTTACACTTGTTTGTAATTTGGATGCTTGGTACAACTGTCCACGGTAACGGAACTTGCTGTCTGTAAAACCTGTATTGCAAGGGTTTGTCTCTGTGGTTGTTATGAATGCTCGGTTACCAGCTACTGCATGTTAGTTCCTGTGCCGTGCTAATTAAAAATGCTCCTGGTTAACTTATATGCAGCAATTCTGATCGGTATGCTTGTGTTACTTCGGTAAGCATCAATATGGCAGTTTCATCATAACGTTGCCCGATTGTAGCCACTATAGTTGAAGCTAACCAGAGAGGTACTGTATGTGTCCGCAAAGTTTATTTATTTATTTTCAAGGACAACCTACGGGAACTAGTCCCATTTACAGGCTTCACTATCACACACACATGCACACTCACATAAAACAAAACAGATATAAACAAAAAACTACAAACCAATCTAACAAATTAAAAGAATGTCACCCATTCAATAAAATTTCTCGTAGTTGGGCTGAAAAGGCTGCAGTTAGACCAGACGTAGGTTTTGCAGAGCTTGGGATAGGTGTTTGGGTTTGTTTACAGCTGCTTGTGATGGCTTCACTTATCTATGACCGGGATCAGCCGAATACTTCGCAAATATCTGGGCTAGCTCTCTGATTCTACCGTGAAAGCAATCGCGAAACGCAGAAGCTCTAACATGTCCGGTATAACAAACGATTTCTCTGCACTACTGTGACCTAATTTCATCCCCCTTTAGAAATTGTTGTGGCTAATAAAAAGCCAAAAAAGAGATTAAGTAGGAAATTCTTTCCTGTAGAAGTGATCGATTCGCTAGCTCCACGTAAGCAACTTGTCCACACTAACAGAACTTACGGTCTGTAAAACCTGTATTATGTTCATAACATAACCGAGCTCTCTCTAGCTGTCGCGTACGATCCATAAAGCTGCTTTCACACCGGACGCAAAACAAATTTTTCGCGCGACAGATTAGCTACATTCAAAGTCAATGCAAAGACGCCAATACAAGCGTTATGGGCGCGTTAAGCAGCTTTCACACCGGGCGCGAAACTAATTTTTTGCGCGACAGATTACATTCAAAGTCAATGCAAAGACAATGCATCCGGTGTGAAAGCGGCTTATCGCGCCCATTTCCCGCGAGCAAACGCTGGTCATTCTGACGCAATAAGTGAACTATTACCACGGGCAATTTCCGAAAAGGCCGTTTAGCCTGGAGCTTTCACCCCTTCGTCATATACCTACACAGAAGCTGTTCCTTACTCCACGCTAACGACACACAACAGTTATGCACACGAACCAGCAGGTCCTTATAATACACACCGAAGCAGTCCATAAGTGGTTGGTCCATTTTTTGCTGCTCCTCACTGTCCATGTTTCCCTCTAAACTCAGACCCACTGGATTTCTACGGTCCCCGGTCTACACTTATGTATGCACTTTGTAGAACAGGTATGTCGACCCGTTCTACAAATGTGTCTGTATGGGGTGGATTCTAGCTTTCCCTCAATCCTAGCTATAGAGTAGAAACACCGGTGTACTCACCATAGTAGCTGTAGGTAGACAGCAAATTCGAGCTTGAGCTGCCAGACTTTTGCACTGCGTCCTCCACTTTCTCCGTTGCGTTTATTAGAACAAGTTCATTTCATTAGATCTATACACATGTACTGCGTTTGATTGCAGAATTTGCCCGTTGATTCCTTCTCAGATGGCAGACGCGTCTCAGTTTCACTCTGGGGAGGCGGACCCAGAAAACTGCGTTCTGCTGCCTCGTCCCGCCTAGATCCGCCCTCCACAGAGCTGGCCAGTAAGAAGAAACTGGGCATACGGGAGTGGGGCCATAAGCGAAGAGCCGCCCCCAACGAGGCGTTTCAGGCAGAGACTACAATGGACTACAAATGGGTTTTTTTTTTTTTTTTTGAGGATGGCAGTATGAGCTAAATAATGACCCTTTTTTGGACTTTGAACGATCAGGAGTACTCTAAGGGAGTCCAAGATCAAAATATAAATTTGGAAATGTAGCATAATGGGTCCCCTGTCATGGTTTAGGCGTGCGTTTGTTGGACCTTTCTTTGTTCTATCGTCCAGGACAATATCGAGTTTCTTTTCCATCGAATTCCTGGCCCAGCTGGTTGATTGAGCTGGCGCGGAGTTTTCCGGACTCTATATATATGGCCGGGGGTTCGCCACGCCTATCGGTAGAGTGTCTGATTGTTTCTAGCACTTCGGCCGGAGAAAATCTCTAGTCTGATTTCCTAGTGATTTGTTATATTCTATTTATTGTTAGGAATTGCTTCTTTTAGAAATTTTCTCTCTTCTCTCTTGTTGTTTTTTCTCTCGCTCTGCTTCCGTGTTGCGGACATTTATTTGTCCTTGGAAGCGTGAGCTTTTACCGGAGGTGTGTACCTCTTTTGTGTTTGTCTCTTAGCTGGGCTGCTCTTTGTTTTCTCTCACTGGTCGCGGCACCTGGCATCCTATCACCGCCCATCACAGTACACTCTAGCCGAACATGGAGTCGTCAGCCGCGGCTACGTTAGAGAAAGTGTTCACTGATCAGGAAGCCACACTCTCGGGCTATGGCAAGGGCTTGTCTACTCTGAACAATCGACAGGCTGAGTTAGCGGAGCGAGTCCGCCATTAGGATGAGGCTTTACAAAAACAGGAGAGTGTCCTTTTAAGTCTCCCCGAGAGTATTCAAGCCTTGTCCACTCAAATTACACAGAATGTTGCACAAACACTACACTCCCCGTAAGCCTAAGCTCCAGCTACCTCCACAATATGGAGGCGAGGCAGGGAAATGTAAAGACTTCATCGCCCAGTGTTAAATATTTTTCAACGCTCAGCCTTCGCGTTTTGTAAATGAAGAGTCTCGGGTTTCATTTATTTTATCTCTGTTGACTGACACAGCCCTTACTTGGGTCGGGCCACTTATTCGATCTAATTCACCGGTCGTGAGTTCAGTGGAGACTCTCGTTAGGGAGATGGTGTCGGTGTTTGATCAAGATGTGTATGGGCAGGATGCGGTTACACGTCAGATGCATCTTAGGCAGGGTTCCGAGAGCGTTGCTGAGTTTTCTATAGCCTTTCACTCTCTAGCTACAGAGATGGGCTGGCCAGAGGCGCCTCTAATAACTGTTTTTGTTCATGCCTTGGCAGAGGAGGTGAAGGACGCTCTGGCTACGTTAGAACCCTGTACTTCTCTGGATTTGTTGGTTCGCACTGCTGTGCGAATTGATAATCGAATTCATGAACGCAACAGAGAAAAATGTACTGCTTTAGCTCTCGCTGACAACGGGGCTAATCTTCCTCGTAGTAAGCTTATACCTCCTATTTAACCCACTGAAATTTCCACTCCTGGGGAACCTATGCAGGTCGATGGCTCATATGTGAGCCGGGCTCATAAGCCCGTTCGTAAACCAATTATCTGCCGTAACTGCTACAAACCGGGACATATTCGCCCATGCTGCCCTGATCTTAAGGGAAACGGGAAGTCCCTCTAGCTGTATGGGGAGCGCTAGAGGGACAGACCCAAACTCCCTTCCGAACCTTGATTCCTGTAGAATTAACTGTAGGTAGCAGATAATTCCTGTTGAGGTTTTTTTGGACTCGGGGGCCGTGGATTGTTTTATGGATGCGTAGTGGGCTAAGAAGCATTCTATTCCTATACGCCCTCTGCTACACTCACGTACTGTTAAATCTTTGGACGGTCACCCGCTAGGTTCTGGAATTATAACTGAGGTCTCTGAAGCACTAACTATGTTCATTCCCTTTGGTTGCCATTCTGAGGAGGTTTGATTTTTTTATTATTTGTTCCCGTTTTTCCTGTTGTGTTAGGGCACTCGTGGTTACGGAAACATAAGCCTCACATTCGTTGGGGTAGTCAGACTAGCCCTATTGTCCAGTGGGGCGCTAATTGTAGATCCCACTGTAGGGAGAGTTTGACGGGTAGTTCCGGGCATCAACCTAGGGGGGAGGCGGATGTCGCGAGTGATTCTGCTGAATTTGTCTCATACAGCCCTCCTAGTCGGGAAGAGGAGACGGAGGAAGGGTTGAAGTGGGATCCTCAATTTGACTGGTGGCAGCCAGAGGATGATTGTGATTTGGAGGATCTCTCTGTGATTCGGTCATGGATATAGCGGGTCCCGAACAGGTGGAGAGTTTGGGGGTCGCTTTGAATTTTGATTTGCCTCCTAATGTTCCTAGTGATTATGCTGATCTCTCCGAGGTTTTTAGCAAACAACGAGCCTAGACTTTACCCCCTCATCGCCCGTACGATTGCGAGATCAATCTCCTCCCTGGTACTACTCCTCCTAGGGGTTCGCTATACTCGCTGTCAGGGCCTGAGCGTAAGGCCATGCGAGAATATATTCAGGAGGCTCTTGCTAATGGTTTTATTCGGTCATCCACGTCTCCTGCCGGAGCGGGGTTTTTTTGTGGGAAAGAAAGATGGTGGTCTGAGACCCTGTATTGATTATAGGGGTTTGAATAAGATCACCATTAAAAACCGATACCCCCTTCCATTGATGAATTCCACGTTTGAATGTCTGTAGGAGGCATCATTCTTTACCAAGCTAGATCTCCGAAATGCTTATAACTTAGTTCGCATTCGAGAGGGGGACGAATGGAAAACGGCATTTAATACGCATGACGGGCACTACGAATATTTGGTCTTACCGTTCAGATTGATTAACGCCCCTTCGGTGTTTCAGGCACTCGTTAATGACGTCCTCCGAGAGATGTTGGAGAGATTAGTCTTCGTTTATCTTGACGATATTCTGATTTTTTCTTCAATGCTCTCGGAGCATAAACAACACGGCAGACGGGTGTTTGAGGCCCTCCTTAATGTCAAGCTTTTTGTTAAGGCTGAGAAATGTGTTTTTCATGCTGAGACTGTCTCGTTTCTTGGTTTTATTGTGTCGGAGGGGTCGGTCCATATGGGCCCTGTTAAGGTGGCTGCGGTCAGGAATTGGCCTGCCCCTCAAAACATTTAGGAGGTGCAACAGTTTTTGGGATTGGCCAATTTTTATAGGAGGCGTATCTGTAATTTTAGCGCAGTAGCTGCCCCCATTATTGCGCTTACCAAGAAGAATGCCTCCTTGCCGTTTGATTGCTCCCCAGCAGCTGAGGCTGCTTTTCAGGAGTTAAAGAAACATTTTAGCTGGGAGCCCATTCTTGTTTTGCCCGATCCCGCCCTCCCGTTCGTTGCGGAGGTAGATGCCTCTGAAGTCGGGGTGGGTGCCATTTTGTCCCAGCGCCCCCTTCGGGACAATAGGCTACACCCGTGCGCCTACTTCTCCCGGTTATTGTTGGCAGCCGAACGGAATTATAGTATTGGTGACCGAGAGCTGCTAGCCGTTAAGCTGGCGTTAGAGGAATGGTGCCATTGGTTGGAGGGGGCTGAGCATCCGTTTGTGGTTTGGACGGATCATAAAAATCTCTAACACATTCAACAGACTAAGCAAGGTAATTCCCAGCAGGCGCGGTGGTTGCTATTTTTTAATCGCTTTAACTTTACGTTAACCTACTGTCCAGGGTCTAAAAACACCAAGCCTGACGCCTTGTCGTGGATTTACGACCGCTCTGGTCACGACCCTATTCCGGAACCGGTTATCCCAACGGATCAGATTGTGGCTCCCGTTCAGTGGGACGTTGAGGCTGATGTGTGGGGGGCCTTGAGGTCCAATCCCGGTCCTTGTGGGGAACCACCAGGTTGTTTGTTTGTTCCGCCTTCGGTACGCGCACAGGTTCTCCAGTGGGGGTACTCTTCCCGTCTGGCGGGTCACCCGGGGGTTCATCGGACCAAACAGTTTTTGGCACGACGTTTTTTGGTGGCCCAGCATGATGGAAGATATCCGAGAGTTTGTAGCAGCGTGCGGGGTCTGCGCTAGAAATTAGACTTCCCACCTCCCTCCCTCTGGTTAGTTGCGGCCGTTACCCGTCCCTAAATGCCCCTGGAGCCATATCGCTCTTGATTTTATTACGGGTTTGCCTAATTCAGTAGGGAACACTGTTATTTTGGTCGTGGTTGACCGTTTCTCGAAGGCCGCCCATTTTATTGCTCTGCCGAAGTTGCCTTCGGCGCGGGAGACGGCCATTCTTGTTGTGGACCATGTTTTCCGCCTGCATGGTCTCCCGCTAGTTGTGGTTTCGGACAGGGGCCCGCAATTCACAGCTAAGTTCTGCCCGGCCTTTTGCAGTCTGTTGGGGGCCACTGTGAGCCTTTCTTCTGGCTTCCATCCAGAGACGAATGGTCAGACAGAGCAGACCAACCAGTCTCTGGAGAATATCCTACGATGTTTGGCGGCTGATATCCATCGTCATGGAGTCGTTTTCTAGCTTGGGCTGAATATTCCCATAATTCTCTGGACAACTCCTCCACAGGCCTCTCACCATTTCAGGCTCAGTTGGGCTATCAACCCCCCTTTTTCCTGAGACTGAAAGGGATTCTGAAGTCCCCTCTGTGAATTACTTTATTCGACGCTGTCGCTCTGTCTCAGCCAGGGTCCGGTCCTCTTTGTTGCGATCAAGGCAGAGACAGAAGACCGCTGCCGATAGAAGGCGCCGGTTGGCCCCATCTTATCGGGTTGGCCAAAGAGTTTGGCTTTCTACTCGGGACCCTCCCTTAATGGTGGAGTCACGAAAGTTGGCTCCTCGCTTCATTGGCCCTTTTAAAATAGTGCGGAGGATCAACCCTGTTACTGTCCGGTTAAAACTCCCCAGGTCCTTGCATATCCACCCCTCATTTCATGTCTCAAGGCTAAACCAGTTAGCACTAGCATCCTGGCTCCGGTTGACAAGCCTCCGCCACCGCCACGGATAATTGAGGGGGGCCCGGTTTATACCGTGCGTCGCATTTTGGCCGAGAGGCGTGTAGGTCGCGGAGCTCAATTTTTAGTGGACTGGGAGGGATATGGGCCTGAGGAGCGGTGCTGGGTCCCTTCTCGGGGTATCCTCGATCCCAGCCTCATCTCTGAGTTCTATGCACGGGGTTCTCGGGGAACTTCTGGTGCCGTCCCTTAGAGGGGGGGGGTCCTGTCATGGTTTAGGCGTGTGTTTGTTGGACCTTTCTTTGTTCTATCGTCTGGGACGATATCGAGTTTCTTTTCCATCGAATTCCTGGCCCAGCTGGCTGATTGAGCTGGGGCGGAGTTTTTCGGACTCTATATATATGGCTGGGGGTTCACCACGCCTATCGCTAGAGTGTCTGATTGTTTCTAGCACTTCGGCCGGAGAAAATCTCTAGTCTGATTTCCTAGTGATTTGTTATATTCTATTTATTGTTAGGAATTGCTTTTATTTTTTTTTATTTTTTTTTAAAGATTATTTTTTTGGGAATTTTTTTCCTTTATTTGATAGTTATACAGTGTAGAGAGACAGGAAAGTTGGGGAGAAGAATGGGGGATGACATGCAGCAAATGACCCGAGTCGGATTCGAACCCAGGTCGCTGCGGGAAGGACACAGCCTTTATGGTACACGCACTTAGACCGATGAGCCACCGGGGCGCCCAGGAATTGCTTCTTTTAGAAATTTTCTCTCTTGTTGTTTTTTCTCTCGCACTGCTTCCGTGTTGCGGACATTTATTTGTCCTTGGAAGCGCGAGCTTTTACCGGAGATGTGTACCTCTTTTGTGTTTGTCTCTTAACTGGGCTACTCTTTGTTTTCTCCCACTGGTCGCGGCACCTGGCGTCCTATCACCGCCCATCACATCCCCTTTAAGTTTTACCGCTTCCAACGCAGTAAGAGACAGCGAAGAGCATGGATATGTGCAACCGAAAAGATTTTGCACCAAAGGACCATTCAAGGGTTTACAGCGCACATTTTGTTAGCGGCTGGCCTGATTACACAGACCCGAAAGATGTCGATATCGTGCCATCGGCCTTTTCTTACAAAGAAAAGAGTAACTCTCGTCCAACATCACGAGATCGACAAGTGAGGCGAGATATGCATTAGGGTAAGAGTTGGATTTTGTTAGAAGTGAGACTGAATCGAGCTGCAGTTCAAAATGTAATCCTGTGTTGTTATACATTCTGAGTGCGTGCTGCTGTTGTAGCGTTAAAAGCTAACATTTGTTGGTTACTCTTTACAATTTAAAAATTACAAGAACTGCAGCAGTAAAGAGTAAGCATGATTTGTTGTTTATAAAGAGAACAAGATATGATTTGTTAATGTGTGGAAATTATGTATATATTAGTTTAGTTCTTATTTTTGTTGTAGATAATTTCAGACGTTTGAAGAAGCAGATCCTGCAACAATGATTTGTTGAAGCACAGCTCTCCTGTGATCTAGAAAAACCTAGTAAGTTTATTAGTGGCAAAGATCTCGCAATTGAACAAAAACTGTTAGGTTCTGGATTTTTCCTAACAGAAAAAAAATGATAGAAACTTAATTTTGAAAGTTCAAATGACACACTAGTGTTTTAAGATTTTTACCACTTTTCATTACTGTAAATGAAGGTTAAACTCAGTTTCTACCAAAAGTGACACACATACTAGGTTTTTCCAGATCACAGGAGGGCTAAATACGTCTGTCCAGTTTCATGATTACTGCATGCCGCAGTGAGGTTAATTACTTATTTGGTATGTGTGGTGCTATCAACCTGACTCATTTTCTAACTGCGTGCATAAATAGAACACCTCCGTGTCTGCGGACATCTACATCTACTCAAAAAGGTTTAGCAGCCAGCAGGCTGTGACTGTATACATGTAATTATCACTACTACCCAATATGTCCAATGACAGCTAGTGATGCCTACCTGTTTGTACCACCATTCCTGGATGTCACCTTCATCAAAGTGTTTGATACCCCGGTTTAAACACGGTTGTTGTTTCTGCCACTCTTCTCCACAATGTGATCATACACATAAAGAAATTTAATTGGGGGTATTAAATCAGTGGTCGAGTCGGCGATATATCCGATCTCCTCGAAGGCTGCGGTAGCACTTATAGTCTCGGTCGTGGGGCCTGTATTTTCTTTCATGAGGCTCTGTTCGTCAACAATCGCTTCAATCAGTTCAGCCTTTTTCATTCCCACGCGGTTTATGTTCAAATCCTTCCACATCTGCCATAATTCTTGCACTTCAACCCATGAAATTGCTTATCGCTCGCTAACATAGGTTTTGACAGACGCTATGACACTTCTTCTTGCCATACAAACTTTGTGTTACACATACGCATAAAAAATCTCGTGCTTACTCCGAAACGGTCTATTAACCTTGTCGCATTGTTTAAAACAAGTGAATTTTGTGTTGAGTCTTTTGATTTTGATTAACTTTTGCGGTGTCGTTGTGTATAACAGACCCTTTTGGCTCACCAGGCTTCATTTGGGACCATTTTGGGCCAACTTAGATTGGACTCCACTTTCACGATTTTTCCATATTGGTCAACTTTTAGGGTATTCTGCGCCAAAATATCACCATTTAGGGTCACCAGTGGTCATTTGGCACCATTTAAGGCCAACTTCGACCAGACTCTACTGTCATACATTTTTTTTATTTTGGTCAACTTTTTGGATGTTTTGGGAGAAAATGTGACCTTTGGGGTCACCAGGGGTCATCTGGCACCATTTTGGGCTGACTTCAATCCAGCTAAACATTGACAGTTTTTTAATTTGAGCCAATTTTGGGGTGTTTTGTGCCAAAATACGAACATTTTGGGTCACCAAGGGATGATGTGGGAGCATTTCCGGCCAACTTTGAACTGGGTCCACTTTCACAAATTTTCAATTTTGATCAACATTTTGGGTCAAACTACAACCCATTTGCGTCACCAGGGCTCATTTAGGGCCAACTTTGATCCAGTCCCACTTTCACGATTTTTTTTTATTTTCAAAAACAATTTAGATATTTGAAGACAAAAAACAATCCTTTTCAGTTACCAGGGGTTATTTGGGACCTGTGACCATTTTGTGCCAACTTTGATCTGCCTTCAGTTTTGGAAATCTTCAATGCCTGTAAACATTTTAGCCATTTTCTACCAAAGTCCCTTTTTGATCACTAGGAGTAATATTTTTACCAATATATTTCACATTTGCGTACCAAAGAGTTTGAACATTTTGAATATTCTTTGCAGTCTGAATAGCCATGTAAGCTACGAAGTCTGTAGACTTTCATTTAATTTTCTTTTCATCTTCTTTTACTATTTTTTCTTACAGTTTTCGTTGCTGTTTTGTACCCCTGAATTCTGCTCAAGATTTGCCCAAATCACATATGTTTTTGGGAGCAGTAGTAAAACTTTTCAGAGATATTTGATAACCAAGCTTCGTTACCTCCAACCAAATTCATGTTTGGTCTCATTAGAAAGAGACTAAATCCATGAACCTCTTTATTAACATTCCGTAGCGCTCAGGTCTTCTCCTAAAAATATAAGGCCATTTTAATACATAAACGGCCAGTGTCACAAGAGACAGTTTACCATTTCTCACACCTTTGGACATCTACAGCTCCACCAATCAGCACAGCTAGCTTTAATCAGAGAAGGGGGATCCCCCCATCTCCCCTCTTCCTAACCATATAAAAATGTGGACCTTCTCTTTAACTTTGGCTTACACGGGGCTTACACAGGAACTTGGGGTTTTTGGTACCCAGAGAACCAACAGGGACTTTTCGGCACACAGAAACCATATGGACGCTTTTCTTCCCTCCCAAATTAAGACCATGGAGGAGTTTTAACATCTGTGCATTGGATTTGGGATTTGTTATCTGCCATTTTCACTGGAAGATTGCACTGTTTTTTTTTGTTTCTAAGACTTAGATCTTGGCCTACTTTGGGACAATTTCAGGAGGTACAAACTTTGGTTTGGTGTTTTCTTTCTTTTTCTTCTTCTTTGATTGTTCATGTCTCTTTAATTCTTCTTTAAGGTAGAAGAACCTCTTCTGTAGACATAGACATAGTATATTCTGTTACAACTTTTTAAAATTTTCCTACCTTTGACTCTGACTCCGAGTTGTGCTTTTGATAAAGGTTGATCCAATAGATTGCTCTGCCTATCAGCAAATTCGGCAATTCAATTGTTCATTGATATCTTTGGTGTTAATAAATAAATGGAATAAATTTGTATTACATGTTGGATAAGTGAGGGGTTTTAACAGCTGAAGCACTTGTGTTCGGTATTCAGAGTGCCAGACGTTAAGCGAGGGCATCTAACTGTGAAAACTGCTGGATTCGCACATTGCACATTATTCAATTAAACTTCATTTCCCCAACAAAGTTAACTGGACAAGTCTTTTCAAGACATTGGAAAAATTTGGCCTTGGAGAGTCATTCATCCTGTGGATAAAAACACTAAACAGTGCTCCAAGGGCAGCAATCATAACTTACGGACTTACATCACAAAGTTTTGCACTTCACAGGGGTACCAGACAAGGATGCCCACTCTCACCACTACTCTTTGCCCTCTTCATTGAACCATTAGCAGCAGCAATCAGACACAAGAACAGAATCACAGGTATCACAACCAAGCAAATAATACATAAGATTAGCCTATGTGCAGATGATGTATGAACCCCAATTCCAATGAAGATCTGACGTTGTGTAAAAACAGAATACAATGATTTGTAAATCCTTTTCGACCAATGTTCAATTGAGTACACTACAAAGACAGGATATTTAATGTTCATACTGATAAACTTTATTATCATTTGGAAATATTTACTCATGTTGATTTTGATGCCTGTAACATGTTCCAAAAAAGCTGGGACAGGGGCATGTTTGCCACTGTGTTACATCACCTTTCCTTTTAACAACACTCAATAAGCATTTGGGAACTGAGGACACTAATTGTAAAGGTTCTGTAGGTGGAGTTCTTTCCCATTCTTGCTTGATGACAACTTCAGTTGCTCAACAGTCCGGGGTCTTCATTGTATTTTGAGCTTCATAATGCCCCACAGATTTTCAATGGGAGACAGGTCTGGACTGCAGACAGGCCAGTCTATTACCCGCGCTCTTTTATAACGAAGCCACGCTGTTGTACACATGCAGAATGTGGCTTGGCATTGTCTTGCTGAAATAAGCAGAGGGGCAGTTCCGTGGTGTCGGACGTACATTTCAGACACTTCATAGGTCAATTAAGAGCACAGTGAAGTGAGGAGATAGCTGTCATTTGGGCAGATTACACATCCTAGTTATGGCAATCATCTGGTGTGCAGGGGTGTAGCTCCTCATCATAGTGTAGGAGATGTTGCTCCAAAATACCTTGGTGTCGGACGTACTCAGACAAATGGCTTTAATGACATGTACATGATTTGTTTTAGGATCTCTGTGAAGTGTTTAAACTTTTTCCAATTATTAATCCATGACTGATTCCCCAAGACAGTGCACTAAAACAAGATTACATAAAGGAATCCATACTTTTTATTATGAGCATGTAATGTACCATTAAACTTGGTGTCGGACGTACATTTTTTGGTGTCGGACGTACAGCATCTGAATGTAATTTAAAATCCAACTGGATCTCCATCTCTAACAAATGTATTTTAAACTTTATCATATAAAATGAACAAAATACCACAACTTCAAACCTCCACAAGTACATTTATGAGTAAAGTTGCTAAAAAAGTAACATATCAAACCATTTTTGGTGTCGGACGTACAAGGTCAAAAGGTAATTTTACATCAACTGGATCCTCGTCTCCAACAAACATATTTTAAACTTTATCATATCTTAATGAACAAAATACCTCATTCAAACCTCTGCAAGTGGGTTTATGAGTAGGTGACTAAAAAATAACATATATAAAAACCTTTTTGGTGTCGGATGTACAGGGTCTAAATGTAATTTTAAGCCAACTCGATCCCCATATAATGAACAAAACACAACTTCAAACCTTGGCAAGTTGTCTGATAAGTATGGTTACTCAACAAATTAATAACACTGCAGGAATTAAACACAACTGGTATCAAATATTCAGTTTGCCCTATTGATTAAATGACATTTTGCTCAGTAAATTAATTCAATCAATTTCCCTTTTCTCACTTGGAAATAGGTTGAGTGTTAACCTGCATTTTGGTAATGCCACTGGTAGTAGACAGAGTTTTATTTTTACATGAGCAGCCTTAACATGTGCGCCCTAAGTCAGCAAAACCGCATGTTTACATCTGGATAAGCAAAGCTTAGAAAGGAGTGCTGTGATGAGACTCGAACATCTCTCACTAATTGATCAATTAATCGCTCAATACGCTCACATTCAGCTCACTGCTGGAGAAATATATAAAAATGAATATATTACAGGTTTCAATGATTATTTTACTTGCATTCAGTAACACGATTGTTTGCTTTTCGTGAGCACAAACTCAAAATGTTTGCGTGAAAAATTCAGTTGGTTCCCGTTTATCAATTCGAAAAATTCAAAATGGCATTTGTGTGCCAATGTGTGAACTAAGTCATCAACATAAGACTTCCCAACAAGGACGCGACCAAAACGTGTACCAGAAAAAGCAATACACCCATTTTGACTACCGTAACGCAATCCAGACGAGTTGCGATACGCGATCAGAGGACGCGCCGCAAAGCCCCGAATGACCTAGAGTTCCACATAGCTACTAGACGTTCATATGCCATGATTTATAACCAACAATTTGGACACATTCACTTTATTGTACTCACCTTTTTTCAAGTCCACTGTCTTAAAATCTGTGGAATTTCAAAATCAAACTTCAAAATCAAATTTCCCTCCAGTACAAAGGTGATGGCAAAAAGAAGATACAATCGCACAACATAGTTCCTATTCCAGCTATCAGATGGCAGCTGATCAGTTCCTATTCCTCTTCCTATCCCTATGAAATGCTTTCCTCCATTTCCAGAACTGGTGGTATGAAAGTAATAACCATTCTTGTTACCAATTACAGTGTCCATGAGCTTTAAACTGTTGGAAACTGTGGTGTCGGACGTACACGGTGTCGGACATACAAAATTTGACACCAGTATTTCCAGCATGTTGCAAATACCTAATGACAATAAGCTAGTCCATTATAGTAAAGACATTATATACACGTTTAATCCAGGATATCAAGTCAGTTTCACAGTGCATATTGATGGGACAGTTAAAAAGAATCATTTTTGGTGTCGGACGTACATGTGAAAAGTGTGTATACTTAGTATGCAAATTAATTTTTTATTTTAAATCGAACGGATTTTTTATCAATGCAATAAATACTAGGGCCTTATGTAAAAATCACTCCAACAAAAATTTGCAACATTGATAATCTTAGATAGAAAAAAATACAATTATTTAAATATGCATCAATCAGGGATATCCAGACTCCTTTATTCCATCTTACAAAAACACTGATATTTATATAAATATTTATCTTCCACTCAGGTTTACTCATTGGTTTTGAAAAATAGGGCTATAAACCTTTAAAATGATGTATTACAGAGATGTGTAGCACTATTTTGAAAATTCAACCTATAGGTTTACTAATTGGTGGAATTGCCCAGGGATGTCCCTCTAAAAGTTGTCGCTTGGATGGCAGCATGTGTTGCTCCAAAACCTGTATGTACCCTTCAGCATTAATGGTGCCGTCACAGATGTGCAAGTTACCCACGCCATGGGCACTAGCCTAACACATCCCCATACCATCGCAGATGCTGGTTTTTGAACTTTGCTCTGATAGAAATCTGGATGGTCCTTTCCCTCTTTAGCCCGGAGGACACACCGTCCATGATTTCCAAAAACAATTTGAAATGTGGACTCGTCAGACCACAGCACACTTTTACACTTTGCGTCAGTCCATCTCAGATTAACTTGGGCCTAGAAAGGCCGGCGGCGTTACACCCCACACTGCTTTGTTGTCCTTTCACCTGATTTTGTTGCACTTGATTTTGTTGTCTGGTTAACGGATTTTGGTGCTCTTGACTTTGTTGCCCTTTTAATTTTTGTTGCTCTCGATTATGTTGCCCTTTCATTGATTTTGTTGCTCTTGATTCTGTTGCCCTTTCAATTTTCTTGCACTTGATTTTGTTGCCCTTTTGATTTTCTTGCTCTTGATTTTGTTGCCCTTTGATTTCTTGCTCTTGATTTTGTTGCCCTTAGTGTATTAGTATATTTTAGTGCATAATATCAGTATATTTGGTATTTACCTAGTGGCTTGGACCTGTAACAACCGAATGTGTTCTCTGTCACTTTTACTGTTAGCACTTGTACTTGTCTCCTAGGAGCTCAGCACTTTTGTGCTGATCTTTTGTTTGTCGCTCTGGATAAGAGCGTCTGCTAAGAACCTGTAATGTAATGGGTGTTGTTGATTTAAGGCTTTCACTTTGTATGGTAGAGTTTTAACTCACACTTGTAGATGTAGCGACAAACTGCGTTTACTGACAGTGGTTTTCCAAAGTGTTCCTGAGCCCACGTGGTTATATCCTTTAAAGAATGATATTGGTTTTTTATGCAGTCCTGCCTGAGGGACCTACGGTCATGGGCATTCAATGTTGGTTTTCGGCCTTGCCGCTTATGTATAGAGATTTCTCTGGATTCTCTGAATCTTTTGATGATATTATGGACTGTAGATGATGAAATCCCTAAATTACTTGCAATTGCAAGTTGAGAGACGTTGTTCTTAAACTGTTGGACTATTTGCTCACGCAGTTGTTCACAAAGTGGTGAACCTCACCCCATCCATGCTTGTGAATGACTGAGCCTTTCAGGGAAGCTCTCTTTTCTACCTAGTCATGACATTCACCTATTTCCAATTAACCTGTTCACATGTAGAATGTTCCAAACAGGTGTTTTTTGAGCATTCCTCAACTTTCTCAGTCTATTGTTGCCCTGTCCCAGCTTTTTTGGAACGTGTTGCAGGCATCAAATTCAAAATGAGTGAATATTTCCCAAAAAAACAATACAGTTTTCAGTTGAAAAATGAAATATCTTGTCTTTGGGGTGTACTCAATTGAATATAGGTCGAAAAGGATTTGGAAATCATTGTATTGTTTTTATTCACGTTTAACACAATGTCCCAACTTTATTGGAATTGGAGTTTGTGCCACTAATCATGCAAAATCCAACTCAATCTTTAAATGAAATTATAGAAACATTTACAGATGTGTCTGACTATTCCATCAACTGGAATAAATCAACCATCCTACCTCTTTATGGGGATAGTGGGAATGCTGCATGTCAACTATCACACTTTCCATTCACTACTGGTAATACCATGTATTTAGGCATAAATGTATCCCCCAAGCTGTCAGAATTGTTCCATCTTAATTTCACCCCACTACTAAAATCAATAGAAGATCACTTGGATCGATGGATATCACTACCACTATCCATCATAGGCAGAATTTCCACAATAAAAATGATGATAATATCCAAAATCACTTACCTATTTACCATGATCCCTATTGAACTGACACCAAAATGGTTTAAAAAATTAGACTCATCGGTAATAATATTTTACTGGCAAAATCAAAAACCCAGAATAAAACTATCAACACTACAAAAACTGAAAGACCATGGAGGCCTGGTAGCACCAACTTTTCAGATCTATTACCTGGCTAGTCAATAGGAGCGATCTGATATAGCGCAAAACTGACGTAAATCGGGAGATGAGATGAAGGAAGAGGATTTTTTTGTCCATATCCGGACTTCCAGTAATAAGACCAGCTTCGCCAAGCCAATGCATGCATGACGAAATGCGATGAGCATTGCGCAGTGTAACGTTGTGACCTGATTGTATTATTTTGCTCAGCCAATAGGGGTAATGAATATTCATGAGTGCTTGTGGACATTGTGACTAGCCTGTGAACACCATAGAATCTTCAGGAGCCATCTAGAGGGTTCTATTGTCTGCAGGATTCTTCAAGAGCCATCACCTCCAAGATTCTTCTTTATGACATCATACAGGAGTACAAGGCCTATATAAAAGGAACTTGCAGCCAATGGGGAAAGAAAATCATTTCCGGTCTGCTATACCTGGAAGCTAGACCAGCTTTGCTGGGTGCAATCGGACTTTGGATTATACAGATACCTCTTGGGTACGGACTCCGCATTGAAGACATCAGATTCCAGTGGATTTTCACCATCGTCGTGGGAACATCGCAAGGACAGACAGTTTGGGCTAGTGAATAGAATTTCTATCTTTACTGTAGTAATTTCATTGTTTATCCATTCCCATATTATTGTAATTGCTACGTTCATTCGCTCAGTTATTTAATAAATTGTCTAAATTTAATCTTTCTTCTAAATTCGAATCTTTCAGAATATTCTGGAACATACACCTGTCCGTCACAGCAGCCTCGCTGTCGAATACCATCGTAGATACACAGATATGAACATGAAAATACCACAGAATTCAAATAAACGCTACAAAAGAGTCAAAGCTGGAGTTCACGTTTTTGGAACGAAACGTTATAAATCGCCAATATATTAGCTAGCGTTCAACCATGCGCGGATATGAGTGGAAGTTCACTCGTCGATATTTTGACATTTGACCTGTGATTTTCTGCTGTAATATCCGCCTGGCGATGTGCCGTATTGTGTATCAGATCGGTCCTATTGCAATACTTCATCAAATGGATACATGCAAACCATGATTCCATCCACCCCTGGATTGACATCGAGCAGACAGACTCAAAGAACATATCACTGGCAGACTTAACCTTCATTAGCAGTACCGTTAAAAACACTGTTGTTTTAAGAATCCTGCAATCTCCACAGCCCTGACAGCTTGGAGGAAAATCAATAAAATGTTAAACTTCATAGTAAGTCCTAGCGCGCACACACCAATTTGGAACAACCCTGACTTTACTATAAACAAATCACCTATGATTGGCATTAAATGGAAGAAAAAAGGGATCTGACATCCGCACCATATTTTTTGAAAATGACACCCTGCATTCCTTCCCACAGTTAATTGAAAAATACAATATAAATAAAAATCAGTATTTCCAATACATCCAATTATAACAGTCAATTAAGGAAAAATTTGATATCACCAACATTGACCTCAAAGAATCACCACTATTGAATGATGTAAGCAAAATTGTAAAATCAAGCAAACCCTTCGCTAAACATTATAAACTCATATCCTCCCTTAGTTCTGACAACAAACTATGCATTCCAATGAATAAATGGGAAGACCTCAATATCAAAACTAACACAAGCTAACTAACTAACTTCTGGAAAGAAATCTGCAGGAACATCTACAACCTGTCACAAAATACTAATATTAGACTAATCCAGTACAAGATAATTCACAGAACACATATTACACAACAAACAATGAACAAAATGGGGCTATCAGAAACCGATATATGCAGTCAGTGCACACTGAATACTACAGATCACCACTTCCATGCTGTTTGGCTCTGCCAACCTGTACAACAATTTTGGGAAGAGGTAATCACCAATCTATCTGCACTATTAAAATACACCATCCCATTAACCTCATCCATCTGCATATTAGGTGAAATTAACTCAATTTCAACAAAAATCGCAACACCTTTACAAGTAGCCCTAACAATCGCCGAGAAAACAATACTGCTAAACTGGAAAAACAAAAAGCAGCCGAAAATATGTTCATGGTAAGACCTATTAGCACAACAATTGTGAATCGAACACTACTGAGCCCTACAAAAAAACAAATGCAAGACAAAAAATTTTCATACTTTCATTATATTATCGCACTGCCGGTGTCACAGTCTGCTCTGCTGCTGCTGCCTCTCCCTCTGCCTGGCCACACCTCTTCCACTGCAATTGCTCTCAGCTGAGTCTCGTTACCCAGCCAATACTTAAGCAGCTCTGTTTCAGTCTTTGCCAGATTGTCGTTGCAGCATGCACTACTCTCCAGCGTTTACCTTCAGTCTGACTTCCTGGAATCGACTCTGCCTGCCCCTGACTACGTCCTCTTGTTCCTGCCCCGGTAAACCTGATTGCCTTCTGCCTCTGACTCACAGTTCTGCCTGTGTGCTTCCTGGTTCCCATCTGCCTCTTTCAAGCCACCCGTCATGCCACTCCACTGCCTGCCTGTGTAGATACGACCCGGTCTGCCGCGCTTCAAGCCAGCCTGCTCCGGGGGCCCAGTGGTAACTCCCGCCTGCAATGCGGGCGACCCGGTTTTGAATCCCGCCCTCGCTGCCTGCTCCCTCAAGTTACCAGAGGAGCTCCAGTCAAGACCCACAAGCTCCAGATCCTATTCTGCACTCAGCTACTCTGCACTGCAATCTGCTTGCCCCTGCCTCAAAGTCATTAAAAACCAGACAACCTTCACTCTCTCCGATCGTGTTGCTTTTGGGTCCTGCCACTCTCCGTGTCAGTACAGTCTGGTCAGTCATGGACCCAGCACACAATCCTACTCTCCTGAGCCGACTTGAGAAGATAGAAGCCGTCATCCAGCACCATAATGTCAGCAGCCGCCTCCGACTCCCGGCAATCCTTCGCGGCACTAGTCGACTAACTACAGCAACTGGTATCTATGGTGGCTCAGCCCACTGCCCCTCCTGCACCTGTACCAGCTCCTGACCCCGTGCTACCCATGGGTGCCCCCGAACCTCGAGTTGGAACCCCTGAGCATTATGATGGAGACCCAGAGACCTGTGGCCCCTTCCTGACAAACTGCTCCCTGCTGTTCTCCCTCCAGCCCTGTACCTTTGCTTCCGAGCAGGCGAAGGTAGCCTGCACCATCAACCATCTGACGGGCCGGGCTCGTCTGAGGGGCACCGCTGATTGGGAGAGACAGGCCCCAGCCTGTGTCTCCTTCCAGTCCTTTGCAGAGGAGCTACGTAAGGTCTTCGGTCTGGGGGTCTCCAGCTCCGAGGTCGCTCAGGGACTATTAACACTAAAACAAGAGAGCAGGACGGTCGCTGACTACACCATCGATTTCCGCACCAGAGCCAGTCGGAGCCGCTGGAACCCTGCAGCCCGACTACCTCAAAGATGAACTGGTCTCGTACGAGGTTCCCCCCACACTTGACGGAATCATCGAGTTAGTCATAAAGATTGATCTCCGCATTCAAGCCCGTAGACTGGAGAGACGTCAGGGGGTTTCCCATTGCCAGACGCCAGTCCAGTCCAGGGCGGGTCCCACCCAATCGTTCACCTCGCCTACTCAGCGGATGAAGGAGTCTGAACCCATGCAGTGGGACCACACCCCTCTCACCCCAGAAGAACGGGAGCGTTGTCATCGCCTGAACCTGTGCCTGTACTGTGGGAAAGAGGGTCACATTGTGTCTGCCTGTCCGGTAAAAGACAAGGCTTATCCATAGCCAGGGAGGCACGGGTGAGCTTGACAACTCTACCTCCCTACCACCACAGACCGCATCTCCAAGCCCGGCTCCTCCTTCCAGACGGTCATCTCACCTTGGCTGCCCTGGTGGACTCTGTGCCGATGCCAGCCTCATGAGTAAGGAGTTGGCCCAGCAGTTGGGGCTCAGTCGGGTTCCCCTGTCTCTTCTGGTCCTCACCAGGGCTCTTGACGACCACCGACTGGGTACCATTACCCACCAGAACACCCCGGTTCCCATGCTCCTGTCCAGCAATCACCATGAAGCCATCCAGTTCCACATCCTGAACTCTCCTGGCCTGCCACTCATCCTGGGCTATCCTTGGATTCGGCGACATAACCCTCACATCGACCAGGAGACTGGCTCTGGCCGTGAGTGGGGAACATCCTGCCACCTCACCTGCCTCAAGCATGCCTGTTTGCCATTCCACTGTCCCATCACCAGTCCTTCACCTGATGTCTCCGGGGTGCCTTCCAAATGCCATGGCCTCCGGCAGGTTTTCAGCAAGGCCAAGACCACCTCTCTGCCCCCGCATCAGCCCAGTGACTGTGCCATAGACCTCCTGCTCGGCACCTTGCCCCCTAGAGGTTGCCTGTACTCTCTGTCTGCCCCCGAATGGACGGTCATGGAGACTTACATCAATGACTCCCTAGCTGCAGGCATCATCTGCCCCTCCTCATCTCCTGCTGGGGCGGGCTTCTTCTTTGGGGAGAAGAACGATAAGACCTTAAGACCCTGCATTGACTATTGGGGCCTGAACAAAATCACAGTCAAGAACCGCTATCACCTGCCACTCATCTCTTCAGCCTTTGAACTGCTTCAGAGGGCCACCATCTTTACTAAGCTCGATCTCCATAATGCCTATCATCTGGTCCGCATCAGAGAGGGGGACGAATGGAAGAAGGCATTCAACACCCCTGCAGGGTACTACAAGTACCGGGTCATGCCTTTCGGTCTCACTAACGCTCTAGCCATCTTTCAAGCCCTGGCCAATGATGTACTCCGTGACATGCTCAACCGCTTTGTCTTTGTTTACTTGGCGACATCCTCATCTTTTCGAAGACTCAGAAGGAGCACCTTCATCATATTCAAACTGTGCTCCAGCGCCTCCTTGAGAACTCCCTGTTTGTTAAGGCAGAGAAATGCAAATTTCATGCCTCATCTGTCTCGTTCCTGGGGTACATTGTGGCCACGGGAAGCATCCATATGGATCCTACAAAGGTCTTTGCAGTCACCTCCTGGCCTGTTCCTGACTCCCGCAAACAACTGCAGCACTTCCTGGGGTTTGCCAATTTCCATCGTCGCTTCATCAGCAACCACAGCGAGATAGCAGCTCCTCTTACTGCCCTCACCAGCTCCAAGGTGGCTTTCCAGTGGTGTTCTGCTGCCGATGAGGCTTTCCTGACCCTGAAAACCAGATTCAGCTCTGCACCCATCCTCCAGATGCCAGACCCAGATCGCCAGTTCATGGTGGAGGTGGACACCTCGGATGTGGGGGTAGGGGCTGTCCTGTCCCAAAGATCCGCCTCTGATCAGAAGCTTCACCCCTACGCCTTCTTCTCTCGGCGCCTGTCTTCTGCCGAGACAAACTACGATATCGGCAACTGGGAGCTATTGGTAGTGAAGCTTGCGCTAGAGGAATGGCGGCATTGGCTGGAGGGCACCAAGGAACCCTTCTTAGTGTGGACCAACCACAAGAACCTTGAGTACATCCGCACTGCCAAGAGGCTGAACTCTCGCTAGGCTTGCTAGTCGCTCTTCTTCACCCGATTCAACTTCACTCTCTCCTACCACCTGGGGTCCCGCAACATCGAGCCTGATGCCCTGTCCCGGCAGTTCCTGAAGGGGAAAGATTCCGCTGAGGGGCCTGCTCCCATCCTTCCCTCCCCCTGTGTCATAGCCTTCCTATCCTAGGACAGGAGAAAGTGAGGGCAGTCACTGAGGGTCAACCGGGTCCCAGCGCCTGTCCCCCCAACTGTCTGTATGTCCCTGAAGCCCTGAGGTCAGAGGTTCTGCAGTGGGTTCATGCCTCCAAGTTCACCTGCCATCCTGGTGCCCAACGTACTGCTAGCCCACCCTGGAGGAAGACATCCGCAATTTTGTTAAGGCATGCCCCATCTGCAACCAGCACAAGGCATCCCATCAGGCTCCTGTTGGACTCCTCCAACCCCTTCCTGTCCCACATCCGCCCTGGTCCCACATCTCCATGGACTTTGTCAAGGGCCTTCCACCCCCAGACGGTAACACAGTCATCCTCACAGTTTTCAACCATTTCAGCAAAATGGCTCACTTCATCCATCTGCCCAAGCTGCCGTCAGCTAAGGAGACAGCGCAACTGGTCCTGTGCCACGTCTTCCATCTGCATGGCCTCCCTGTGTATGTGGTGTCCGACCGGGGTCCTCAGTTCTCCTCAGGCCTCTGGAAGGAGTTCTGTAGCCTGATGGGACCTACCGCCAGTCTCTCCTAGGGATTCCACCCCCAGTCCAATGGGCAGACAGAGCGTATGAACCAGGAGATGGAGACTGCCCTCCGCTGCATGGTGTCCCAGAATCCATCTTCCTGGTCCAAGCGACTCCTGTGGGTGGAGTACGGCCAAAATTCCCACCCTAGCTCTGCCACGGGCCTCTCTCCATTCCAGTGCATCTATGGCTATCAGCCTCCGCTTTTTCCGGCCTTGGAGAGAGAGGTCTCCTGCCCGTCAGCACTAGCCCTCGTTCGCCGCTGTCACCGAACCTGGGCCCAGGCTCACTCTGCCCTCCAGCGCGCCGTTGAGCACTACGCTGCCTCGAACAACCGGTGGCGTTCTCCTGCCCCAGGCTACCAGGTTGGCCAGAAGGCGTGGCTCTCCACCTGAGATCTGCCTCTCCAGGTGGAGCCTAAGAAGCTGGCAACCAGTTTCATTGGCCCTTTCCCCATCTAGAGGGTCATCAGTCCGACAGCGGTGAGACTCAAGCTTCTTCGCTCCATGCGGGTTCACCCCACCTTCCATGTGTCGAAGGTGAAGCCGGTCCACGAGAGTCCTCTGTCACCGACTGTTCCACCTCCTCCTCCGCCTCGCCGGATTGATGGGGGTCTGGCTTACTCCATGCGGTGCCTGCTCCGGTCCCATCGTCATGGGAGGGGACTTCAGTACCTAGTGGATTGGGAGGGCTACGGTCCAGAAGAGAGGTTTTTGGTTTCTGCTACCGTGCCTTCGGGGAATCCCCGCCCGTCGGCCCGCACCTCTTCCCGGCCTGATCTCCCTGTTGGGGAGCCATCAGTCGACACGGACTCCGACCACTCGGGCTCCTCTGATGATCCTGCGGAGAAGCCATCTGTCGACATGGACTCCGAACACTCGGGCTCCCTTGAGGAACCGGCTGAGGGGATGGACTGGTCCGGCTCAGAAGAGTATTAGGCCCTGCCTTCAGCCCTCTCCGCCCGCTCGGCCTTGGTGGTCCTTCCTTGTGGGACGTTGGGAGCCGTCCCTTGAGGGGGGGGGGTCTGTCACAGTCTGCTCTGCTGCCTCTCCCTCTGCCTGGGCACACCCCTTCCACTGCAATTGCTCTCAGCTGAGTCTCGTTACCCAGCCAGTACTTAAGGAGCTCTGTTTCACTCACTCTTTGCCAGATTGTTGTTGCAGCGTGCACTACTCTCCAGCGTTTACCTTCGATCTGACTTCCTGGAATCGGCTCTGCCTGCCTCTGACTACGTATTCTTGTTCCTGCCCCGGTAAACCTGATTGCCTTCAGCCTCTGACTCTGAGTTCTGCCTGTGTGCTTCCTGGTTCCCGTCTGCCTTCTTCCAAGCCCCTGTCCAAGCCACCCGTCTTGCCACTCCACTGCCTGCCTGTGTGGATATGGCCCGGTCTGCCGCGCCTCAAGCCCACCTGCTCCGGTGGCCCAGTGGTAACTCTCCCGCTTGCAATGTGGGTGACCTGGGTCCGAATCCCGCCATTGGCGCCTGCTCCCTCAAGTTACCAGAGGAGCTCCAGTCAAGAGCCACAAGCTCCAGATCCTATTCTGCACTCAGCTACTCTGCACTGCATTCTGTTTGCCCCTGCCTCGAAGTCATTAAAAACCAGTAAACCTTCATTCTCTCTGTGTTGCTTTTGGGTCCTCCTTTGGGGCCACTCCCCGTGTCAGCCGGTTAACTAATGCCTGTGCACACTACGAAAAAATTACAAGGATACAACAGATCTCAGGGGCCATTAAGAATTATTCTCATCCTCCCCACACATACTTAACCTAATACTGCATAATTCCCTTTACTTTTTTAAAAATCAGACTACTTATCACATTTTTGTCTTTTTCCCCTTTCCTTTAACAATTATTGTGAATACTGTTGAGGGTAATTCCGTGTCAATTCACCAAATTTCAGAAAATCTTCCCACATGACCACTTCAAGTTCAAGAGATAGGTGGGATGTGTTTTTTCTCATTTTTGATCGGCAATATCTCAGATGCTATTTACTTCACATTGGTAATTTTTCAGAAAACCATGAACCTAGTCCAAAAGACACCCCCTACAAAATATCAGCCCCCTGTCATAAAAACTGATGAGTTTACAGGCCCTTAAAAGTGCTGCCACAGTTCGCAAATAGAAATTTTCAACAGAATCTAGGGGCCTATTACTGCATGTTACACATGAGCCAGACTGCTGAAATTTTAATTATGTACAGATGTAGCACCAGATATTTGACATACAAACTTTGGAGGTCCTACCTCAAGTACTTTTTAAGATATTCCAGCTCAAAATGAGAACTTCAGAAGGCGATGCTAAAATAAAAGGCTAAAAATCGCCCAAACCTTTGTCCTTTTAATAATTTTTTGTGGCCAAACTGATTTTGGGATTATTCTATTAAGAAGTGAATCCACTAACATGATTTTTTTCAAGAAAATCTGAGGGGGTCATGCGGGAGCCATTCGGTGAATTGACACCAAATGACCCTTAATTTTCTGAATTGTCATGGTTTATATTACTTGTTAATCTGTCTTGACTGCTCTTTTGTTGTCTCTTTTCTTTGAGCTATATTCTGTTTTTATCTCCTTCTTTGTTTTTGTTTCATTATTGTTTGATGTCTTTATGCATTTTCCCCCCTCCAAATCATCCAGCAGTTTGTCTGTTACAAGGTTGTGTTTGATCAAATGTTGTTTGATTTGGATTATCCCCCTGCTGTAAAAACCTTTCCCCTCGTACCCTTCCCTCTCAGGATTATCTCTATGATCTATGATGACTGTTAATAAAAAATAAAGCTGACCTTCCATGGGGGGGGTTGTGGTGGGAATAATTAAATAATTAAATAAAGAAACAAGGAAAGACATAAATACTCCCCTTGTAGACAGTACCCTGAATCTGCATTTTGTTCCTTGTCTGTATCATAACACGAGCAAAAAAGGGGATATTTAAAGTGGTAATCCGTAAGATTTCCGTCTTGTTACTGTCTGTTAAGTTAGTGTCTATCAGAGAGGGGGGATAAAACAACGGTGATTGGGCCTATGACCCACTGGTGAAAGCACTTGTATTTCATTCTTTGCCAGGTAAAGCAATCAGTGTGTCTGTGGCGACATTCCCACGCTATATTCAAATACAGGCGCACATCTAGTGACGCTTTTTATGTCAGTAAGCAGTGTTTGGTCTGTCCAGAAGGTGGGAGGAGCTGCAAGCTAGCTTGAAGGAAGTAAGGAACCCCGGGAGAAGCAATGGCACAGTAGACGTCAGAAGGGATCCAGTTGCGGTACTTTCCCTAGCCTGAACCTTGGCTCTATCCCCTAACCCTAAATCTAACATGTCCCTTACATTATATGTCAGTTTTTCGGATGGAATTAAGGGAGGACCGTTAAAAATGCATCCTTCCAAGAGGCGGAAAGTACCGCTACTGGATCCCTTCTGACGTCTACCCAATGGCAATGGCAAATACCATACTGTGTAGCTATACTGTGCACAGTAGAAACTAACGTTAGCCGAGTATCTGTTGAGGCTACTACTGAAACTAAAATTATAACATAATTTCAGGAAGCAAACGGGGAAAAAAGCTACGTTAACTGCCTCGACAAATTATTTTTATTAAAAAAAAAGTTATAACGTTACCAGTTAACCAACTACCGTTTTTATTATTTACACAGGGCTCTCAAATTTCACATATTCGGCTTGAGTTTAAATGACGTTCACGTTCCCGTGCTGTAGTCAGAAATTATTCTATCAGACCGTTTGTAGAGATTCTCAAGTGGAATTGAAGTCCTTGTGCATTGAAGTTTATCAGTTTCACATGTGTTATGGTGGATTTCGCCACTAGTAATATGAGAACAATTATGATTGCGAAATTCTTCACTCAGGGGTTGGAAGCAGTGGAATTGCAAAAAAATGTTTCAAATGGTCTTATTTCATTTAAACGATTTGAACGATCGTGAAACGCGCATTTCGTTGATTGAATAATTACTGACTACAGCATGGGAACGTGAATGAAGCACAAATTCTCACGGCGAATGCATGAGAGTTGGCAGCCCTTTAAGTTAATCGATTTATCATAATAGCCTAACATGTTACTGGAATGAGATGACGCTAATGGATGACTAACGTCACATAATTTTTACTTTTATTGAGTTCAATTGCCGTGTAAAAGAGCATCTTTCCCGTCTGCATGGGAGTTGAGGAGGCATGGAACTGATAAGAGTCGTCAATTTACCGACGTCATACAGGCGACTCTGTTGGGTCTCGACAAGAGTAATGGGAAATGAGGTCCAGAAGCGCACCTGCAATTACAGTTTACTGTCAAAGATGTTAGTATATAAACAAACCAATTCAAATCTTACGGATTACCACTTTAAAATGTACTGCATCGTATTGAGGCAGTCTCAGTCCAGACGTTTCTTTTTGAGGAAACTGAAACTGAAAGGTATGTTGGGTAGTGTCCTTTTTATGCCGTACCTTGCTGGGGGGGCAGCATATCTGTGGATGATAAAAACAGGATCAATAAATTAAATCAAGAAAGCTGTATCAGTCATTGGCCTAACCCCAGACTCACTCAAGGTCACTTTAGAAAAGAGAATAAGATCATAGCTGAAAATGATACTGCTCTGTGAAAACCATCCACTACAGTGTTTTTAAAGGATTCAGGAGCTCTTTGAGTGACCGAATAGTGATGCCTCATTGCTCCTCTGAATGACTGAGAGGGTCCTACATCCTTGCTGCCATCAGATATTTCAATGAACACTGTTCATGTGGTCTGCTGTTGTTTGTTGTTGTTTGCTGTTCGTTGTTTGTACAGCTAGGCTGGTGGCTTTTATTAGGGCCCAAGCACCAAGGGTGCGAGGCCCCTATTGTAACTGCAGTGTTTTTTATTAGGGCCCATGCACTGAGGGTGCGAAGACCCTGTTGTAACTGTAGTGTTTTTATAATAATAATTATAATCATAATAATAATTATTATTGTGATTCTGATTATTATTCCCAAATGAAAATCACATTTTTCAGGCCTTTCCCATGGGCAGAAAGTCATCAAAATTGGCACATGCATAGGGCCTGGCAAAAAAAATTGATTATTTTATTGCTAATCCACATGAACACATCAAAATGGCTCTGTAGCACCACCTAGACTTACATTTTAACATTTAACCTACAGTCACGAAACCTTTGCCGAATGATGTATCATACCAGAATCTACAAAATAGTCTTACGGAGTCTGACCCAAAATCCGCCATTTGAATCCTAAAAGTCTTAAATATTTGGAGGGCTTGTATTTGAACGAACTGCTCCTACAGTTTTTCTCCAAACAACTTCAAATTTGGTCAGAGTCATGTGGCTTGTGCAATCTTAAGTTACTGAAATTGTGAGTTTTCATTTATGGGCGTGGCCTTGATGGTGTGGCAAATTCTAAGGTCTCACCATGAAACACGAGACTGCTATAATTTGCACATACATCTTTCAGTCTCCACCAAATTTCAGAAATATGTTCATTCTTGTGTACTAATAAAATCAGCATATCAATTGAGCTTGGGCGTGCCCTGATGGCTCTATAGTGCCACCAAACACATGGCCATTTTGGCATCAAGATGCTCAGATTTTCATGAAATGTTGTGGGGTGATAGGGTTCTTAATGAAGTTTTTTTCTTTTTTTAATATTTTGGCCAAACAGGAAGTGAGCTATGAGCCATTTCCTGCATTTTTCCAAATTTTATAAACGCATTTTTGAGGGCATTAGCATGCTCGAAAACTTTGCACATTAGTTAAAATTGTGATGATCTTCAATTTGATATCCCAATTGGCCCTGCGCAAGGCACACTGACTCTATAGCGCCCCCTAATCTACAAATACATTTTTCAGGATCTCAGCATGCTCGAAAACTCACAAAATTTTGCACAAGCATAAAGCCTGGCATATATTTTACTACACTCCAACTCAAATAGGAAATCCACCATTTTGAAATTTCCCAAAAATCTAATTTGTAGGGCTCGTATTTGAACTAACTTCTCCTACAGTATTTATCCAAATGTGTTCAAATTTGGTCAGGGTTATGTAAAGGCTTATGCAATCGAAATGGTGAGTTTTCGTTGATAGGTGTGGCTGCGATGGTGTGGCAAATTCTGATGTCTCGCAATGAAACATGAGATTGCTATATTTTGCACATACATCGTTCAATCTCCACCAAATTTCACATATATGTTCATTCTTGTGTACACCGTGTCCCAAAAGTTCATGCACCACAGAAAAAGTCAACTCAGATTGTGAATATTCAACAGAATGCGTTAATTAAAAAGCCAGTGTATCCCCCCTGCATCTTAATTACTGCCCTCAGCCTATGGGGCATAGAATGCACTAAGTTGTTTAGAACGGAAGACTCAAACTTTCCCCACTCCCGCACAGCCCTCGCATTGAGCTGCTTCATGGTGATAGGGGACGGGCTGTGGATGACCCGACTGTTCAGGATACCCCAGGAGTTCTCAATCGGGTTGAGGTTCAGGGAGTTGGGTGGCCATTCCTCTTTGCGTAGAAAGCCAGGAAGCTGCTCAGAACACCACTGCTGAGTTGAACGAGCAGTATGTGCGGGGGCACCATCTTGCACAAAGACCATTTCCGCACGCCTGTTGAACATCTTCCTAGTCGTGACGGGGCCCGATTTCTTTTTTCTGGTGAGTATGGGAAGTAGCACTGGCTGGAGAATGTTCTTGACATAATACTCAGCATTGATGGTGGTGCCCTGGGGTACAACATGCAACTCCAACAGCCCTGAAGATGACATCGCCCCCCAGACCGTGCAATGGGCGCTGAACTTGACTTGTTCAGAAAGTGGCACTTTCTTTCAATCGTCGGTGTAGATGCGGTCATTTTGGCTGTTGGGAATTGGAAATAAGTAGAGTGGGCACTCAGAGAAAACCCAGTTTTCCCAGTGTCTTGGGGTCATTGTGGCATCCTGAGCTACCTTCCTGCTAGTTTTCCCGGCCCTGCGCAAGGCAATGGCTTGAGCACGGACCTGAGGCTCTGAAAGAGCAGCCTTTCCAGGTTTTTGTTTGGCCATTGTGGCAGCACTACCAAAAAGGTTCTCTCAGTGACAATTCTCTCTTGGTTCCTTGGTCAACCAAGAAATTTATAGGCCTCTCGCAAACAGATGAACTAATTAAACAACCGCACAACACCTGGCTGACCAGGTGCAACCCATTTTGGAGACAGACCTGTTGCCAACAGGCCTATTTCACAAGATGGCCACACCTACCAGAAGGCAGGTAAAAACACTTCCTGTGGCTAACACGACAGAAGCTAAGAGGCATGTACTGTTAATTTGTCTTCTCGCAATCTCCTCTTTCTTTGCCTTAAGATGATTACAGTTGTGGTCCGTATTTTGGAATTACAGGGGAGCGTGAGGAGGTATAAATTTGTTTATGGTTATTAGGTTAGCCTTTTCTTTGAATTTGTTTTTGATTGTATATGGCTCATTATAGCTGGCATTTCAGCTAATTTGGCTAGCTTGCCTGTAAAAATATTAGCTAGCATACAACTTTATGACTTAATAAATGCTTGTGTTCGTAAAACTCGCTGTTTGAATGTTTGTTTTTTTTTTACTTTACCTAGCTGTGTCTACTCTCAGACACTGCAAGGAAAGTGCTCACTCTAGGGTTGGGTGTTATATCATTCAGTCATTGAGGAAGCTTGAGAAGCTAGCTAATTGTCCCAAGGTTGTAGCTGCAACAAGGTGAGATTGGGGGGTTCGCTAGCTAGGTGAGTTGTGTTGGGCCTGAAGCCATATTTTATTTTTTTTTGTCACGAACATAGCTCGATTTTATCCATGCCAGAATGCTTAGCAATGGTATCTGATAGGGGGCTTGAGGTTTGCCCCGCCAGCTTATGAAAAGAAAGCCTGGCTAAATTTAACTTGCTTCGCAGTAGATGGCTAGCTAGCTAGCTAGTAAATTAAGATATTGCAAATTAATGCTGGCTAATGACCACAATTACCTGACGTTTCTTTTTGATATCTCAAGTCGCAGCAGCTGCAGTATTCAACAGTCACCGTGGCATTCCGTCTGGGGTAGCCAGTGAAAGCCCAGTAACCTTCGCCAACTCAACGCTTTCTCCTCTAGAAGCAGTATTCCCAAAAAGGCGAAAATGCGGTTTTCCGTCAAGGCACCGATTATCAACAAAATTAATATAGACCATACCTGCGCAGAGTTGGTTAAGGTGTAGTTTTGAATTAAAAAAAAAAAAAAATAAAAAATTTACCTGTACTGTTCTGAATATAAAACAATGTTTCTTCCCAGAAATCCCCTTAGAAAAAGTGGGTTCGTCTTATTTCCGGGGGACTCGGCTTTTTAGTCAAAATCAGTGATTCTGTGTGTATTTTATAGTCTATAGTCAATATACGTTGACAGTCTGCCTTGTTTTATATTGGTTTTTCTCAAGGTTTTATCAGTATTTTCAAATATATATTCGTAATTATTATTTTGTGATTAAAACAAGATGTCATGAAAACCCTTTTTTCCAAACATCTGTCTTGAGAAAGGGGTATAGTCTTATATCCAGGATCCTCTTATATTCGGAACAACACGGTAATAATGATTTTTATTGCTTCCTTGGTAAATATGTAATTGATGTAATATAGACTACAGAGATACTGCACAAATGAAAAGCAAAATTACATTTTTACTACCCATTATGTATTAGAAATGTCGATCAAGAGTAAATCTTATTTTGCTCATGTGATGTGTTTTTTATACGGTCAGTTATCATATGTGGGAAATACTGAAATAAATGCCCCATCAAGGAAATTGAACACCCATGGGTTTTTCCACATCTAGACATGTAACAGCAGTGAATGAATGAAATTGTAACTATAATATCATTATTGTTGGTAAAATCCATGAGTAGGCTAAGCAAGCCCAACTGGGTGGCACGCGTAAACTGCGAGGTATCCCAGTCTGAGCCTTAAGAAGTCTGGCCACCTTATTTGTTAAATTTACCCCAGGTGTGCTCAATGAATCTCCAGGATTTGTGAAATTAGGATGTCAAACAAAGTCTACATCATAGCCCATTACAGCACCCTTGGTTCCAAATATGTCCCTGCTGCTGCTTACATGAGTGTACAACAGGTTTGGCACAGGCCCCATGCTTATGTAAAAAGGGAGTAACTCAAGTCATCACTGGACAAAGATGAATGAAAATGAAAAACTTTAATGAAACCAATTTAATTTGAAAAAATTTACTTTGTTAGGGCATTGCTTCAGAGCCAGCTGATACACTTGTAGTGCCCAATTCTAAAGTCTCAGGTACAAATTCTGTGCAGTCAACACTACCGTTTATAGAGAAGTAACTATCCCAAATCTGCATATTTGCAAAACTATAGACTTCACACAAAAATGTTTCAGGATCACTGCCTAACAAGGACAACTTGACTGCAACAGCATCAATAATTGGCCTTCGACCACAGCTGCTTACAGCAAAGATTAGTGATGGCTTGTCAGCACTGAACTGACTTTCCAAAAGGGGTCCAGAGTGGATAAGATGCAACATCATCGGTACATCTCAATTCTCTTAAATAGCATTCATGTTTCCCTCACTAGTCTTTTCCTAGCGTCTCAGTCCCACCATGGAGAGATGCAAGGAAATTATGCGAGGAGTGAAGACACGAGGAATCCTTTCCTCTGAAGAATCACATGAATCCATGTACATTTCTGATGATGGCACACAGCTGGATCTGCTGCCAGTGTCTGTCATTACGGACTGACCGCATGGTTTTCAGCTGAAGTCTTCCAGGAAGGCTGCCCTTTGCAAATTTTCACTCATGGCTCCTCAGAGCTCTCTCCTCGCAGCAGAAATGAGAGCTTTGATATGACCTGCAAGATGGCTGATCTATGACAACTTCTGGTTCAAGTGAGGAGCAAGGGAGTATCAAATAAGAGATTTAACCCTGTAAAGCCTGAACCATGAATCAATTGCCAGAAAATTCAAAATTTTTGAAATTGAGATATTTATTGAACCCTTAAAAAAATGAAAAAAAAAATTTTGAGAAAAATAATTTGAATTCATGAAATTAATTTTGTATCATATTTGATTTTTTTAATAAGTAAGGTAAAATTTAAAAAACTGGTCTCACTGAAAAAAATGGCTACTTTAGGGACTACAGTAACATCATCACACATAAATAAAATTGGGCTCTTTGAATCCACAAGAGTCTCAGTTTTCCTGTCATACCAAATTTATGAACTTCCAAGACTGTTTAGGGACCCCAGTATGCAGAAATATTCAAATACAAAAAACGCGTGGTTTTTTTTTTTTTGTTTGCTCAAAAAAAGCATGTCTGTAAGGGGGAGACTCATAGGTATAGGTAATCCATTTTCATTTCGATATCTTGTGGTCAGAGGTCAAAGTGCCCCAGGGAAAATGGCCGTGACAGTTTTTCCTCTGTCAAAAATTTAGCCTAACTGGAGTATTACTTGGCCTCCTTCCCTACAAGTTAGCATTACATAGGTGCTACCATTGGATGCCTTTGGTCTAGTTTCACAGGACACCACTAGTTAGCGCAAGCTTAAAAAAAGCCTCATAAATACTGTGATATTGGCGGATATTGCTGGCAGTGGTATCACATTTGATCCATACATTTTTAACTCGATTTAACTATAAAATAAGCCACAGAATGTTTGATGTTAGTTGCTTCAATCCAGTAAACATTAATATTGAAGTATTAGTAACAATATAAAAGTTATTCTGACTGTAACTTTGTCAAAATTACCAAAGATTTCTGTGGGAAAAAAGCAGGTTAGTGAATGGGGGCAGCCATCTTTGATTCTGCATTCCACCAACCTCTACTGCTTGCAGTACCTGGATAGTCCATGTATCAGATTGCAAAGACCAGGTTTTTGAAGAAAGTATTGAATATGTAGATGACATATAGATCACAGAAAGTCCTGTATCAAATATGATACAAATGGCATTACAGGGTTAAGATGTACCCCATGTCTTCCAGTTCTCAGATCCTTTCCAAAGGTGACCAAGTGCACCTGGAGAAATAAAAACAAAAAAGGCAAAGCAATTTATGTATAGAATGTCATACAATGAAAATATAACATCTTAAATTAATAAGAAATATGGCACAAAGACAGCGTAAAAACCCAAGAGGAGCAATAGTAAATGAGTAGTTGGAGTACTATCCGAAGGACTGTATATTACAAGGTAATAGTGCAAAGAACCACTAAACACTAATAAAACACCTTAGTAAATTTGCTAAGATTGAAGCAAGTAGTACCAATAAGTAATAATTAAGCAGCTAAAGGTTGTCACTGTGTCTTCATGAAGTCACAAAAGAAGTTGAACAAATTGATCCCTTACATCTACATAAGCAGTGGCTAATGGACTGAAAATATTGAGTGCCAGTTATATAGCCTGCACTGCAGGATGTGCCAAAAAGCGAGCGCAGAAGTTCAGAGTAGTGTAATTTTTTATTTCACTTTTTTATTTACGTAATTAAAACAATGTTCTTAATTGAATTTACCACGTTGCAGCATTGCAGAAAGAAGAACGACAAGTGTTAAACTGCCAAAGGATTATTCTAATCTTTGGAAAACTTGATTAAGCATAATTATTAATAATAATTTAATATATAGATTATATTATATTATTTATATTATATAAATAATAAATTAATATAATTAAACACTGGTCTGTACAAATGCGTTACCCACACAATACATTCTCCACCACAGCTTACTGACGTTTACTAAACCGGTAATAAGCAACTTCGGAGACTTGATATCAAGAAAACAAATTCATAGAGGTATATTGGAGCGAACACAGAAGATTAGCAAACTAGCCACGGATTACAGCATGAATGACAGGTAGCAAGCTAATGCTAGTATTTTTATGTTCCATTAAGTTAATTGTTGATGCCATAATATTGTGTCAATTGGCCAATAACTCTAAAATCTTCCGGTTTAACTGGCTGTGCAGATCCTATTTTTTGCCTCAATATTCAAATGCATGGTTAAAGTTAGCTGTGTGATTTGCAAGAAGCAGCAAGAAAGCTAGTTACCTGCAGGAGGACAGCAATCGTAGTCAATGCTCCAAAAGTTCTGCACCAGGTCAATCCGTTTTCTTATTGCTTTTTCAACCTAACTCCATCGCAGACCCCTTTCTTCGCCGTTGCCGTCTCTCATATTTTTCATGCCCCAGTTCATATGGATCTGAATGGGACAGCTTAGTGTGCATTGCACACTCAGGTACCTAGCTAGCTATATCTTATTATCGTAAATTTTCCTCCGTAGGTACCTAGCTAGCTATATCTTATTATCGTAAATTTTCCTCCGTCATCTGTTCATATGGACAAAATCCATCTCCTCCTTACGTCGCCTTCGGTGGGCAAACCAAGAAAAGAGAGGTTGGCTTGCTTCTTCAAGTTTGAACAGTCAGGACTGGGAACACCCGACTACTAACACTGCCATTGTTGATTCACAGATCATCAAGCTAGCATAAGCTAGCGGAAGTCAGTTTACCTGCATTCCGGTTTGCATACGCGGAAATGTGAAATAGGCTAATTGGGGTGCATGAACTTTTGGGACACGGTGTACAGACAAAATTGGTATATCAATTGAACTTTGGTGTGCCCCGATGGCTCTATAGCTTCACCAATCACGTGGCCATTTTGGGATCGAGATGTAAGGATTTTCATGAAATGAGGGAGGGTTATTTGGTTCATAATAAAGTTCTTTTGTAATGGCCGGTAGTATACGGAGGCCAAGTGCAACGACAGAGAGAAAGAGAGTAACATGAACACAGTACAAACACAGAGAATAATATAGACCAAACGCAAGTACTCGCGCTTCCAAAGGACATATAATAGTGCGAATCACGGAAGCAAAGCAAGATAGAAAAAGGGAGAAGGAACTCCAACAATAAGAGGAGAGAAAGTCCTACAAAACCTGACTACAGATATCTTTGGCTATAGTGCGAAGCTAAACACAGACACTCTAGCAAAGAGGCGTGGCGAACATCCAGCTTATGTAGAATCCGGGGAAGCGCCGCCCCAGTTCAATCAGCCAGCTGGGTAAAGAATTCCGAACAGGAATTCGATATTGTCCCAGGACGAGAGCCACAAAGAAAAGTCCAAAACACACACACACAAACATCCAGAACCATGAAAGGACCCCCCCCCCAGGGACGGCCCCAGACGTTCCCAAAGAACCCCGAGCACGGAACTCCAAAATAATGGTGGGACCCAAGATATCCCGAGAAGGGACCCAGCACCGCTTCTCAGGACACCAAACCCTCTGGCCAGCCTGATAAGCCGGTGCAAAACGGCGCCTCCTATCAACGGCAGCCCTCCGTCTATGCACCGCCATGGGGACAAACAAACAGCCAGATGGCTCCCTACCAGAACCAGGGCCGAGCCACAAGGTCTGCCGCACAACAGACTCAGCATCCCACTGCATGGGATCCACAATCCGAGCCGCCGGAATAACCGGCCCAGAAGTGGGATCACGGCCCAAGCGGTCATAAATCCGCGACAAGGCGCCAGGCTTGATGCCTTTGGAGCCGGGGCGATAAGTCAACGCAAAGTCAAAGCGACTGAAAAACAATGCCCACCACGCCTGCCAGGAATCACGTCGCCTAGTCTGTTGGACACACTGGAGATTCCTGTGATCCATCCAAACGACAAACGGATGCTCAGGCCCCTCCAACCAATGGCGCCACTCTTCTAACGCCAATTTAATAGCTAACAACTCCCGGTCACCAATACTGTAATTCCGTTCAACCGGTGACAACGACCGGTAGAAGTAGGCGCATGGGTGCAACTTATTGTCCCGAAGGGGACGCTGGGACAAAATGGCACCCACCCCGACCTCTGAAGCGTCAACCTCCACCACAAATGGGAGGGAGGGGTCGGGCAAAACGACAATAGGTTCAGAGCTAAGTCGTTTTTCGACTCCTGAAAAGCAGCCTCCGCTGCTGGAGACCAAGCAAATGACGAGAAGGAATTCCTCTCAGAAAGCGCAATTATGGGGGCAGCCACAGCGCTAAAATTGCGAATAAACCTCCTATAAAAATTAGCAAAGCCCAAAAATCGTTGAACTTCCTTAACATTCTGAGGGGCAGGCCAATTCCTAACCGCTGCCACCTCGTCAGGGAATAGTTTGATCTCACAATTGTAATCACGATGCGGAGGCAAAGACTAAGCTCGTTGTTTCCCAAAATCCCCCGCGAGATCAACATAATCATCTGAAAATTTGGGAGCTAAACCAAGGTTCAGCGCGGCTCCTACCGCCAGAGGGGCTTCCCGTCTTGCTTTAAGCTCGGGGCAACTTGGACGGATGTGTCCCGGTTCGCTACAATGATGATAAATTATTTGTCTGTGAACAGGCTTACGAACCCGGCTCTCATATGAGCCATCAACCTGCATGGGCTCACTAAAACTGGGCATTTCAGTGGGCGGAGTCGGGGCTGGATGCATGTTGTAAGGAACATTAACCCCATTGCTATCAAGAGCCAATGCACTATGTTTCTCCTTGTTTCGTTTGTGGATGCGATTAACAACTCGCACCGCAGTACGAACCAACGAATCTAAAGAAACGCAAGGCTCTAATGTAGCCAGCGCGTCCTTAACCTCCTCAGCCAAAGCGTGAACAAAAACTGTCATAAGATGTGCTTCTGGCCACCCTATCTCTGTGGCTAAGGCGCGAAACGAGATAGAAAAATCAGTGACGCTATCAGCGCCCTGCTTCAAATGCATTAGACGCGTAGCTGCATCCTGACCATAAACATCCTGATCAAAAACATTAATCATCTCTCTCACGAGAGTTTCCACTGAATTTACTACCGGCGATCTAGCTCGAATAAGTGGCCCCACCCAAGTGAGGGCTGTGCCGGTCAACAGTGATAAAATAAACGAAACCCGGGATTCTTCATTCGAGAACCGTGAGGGTTGCACTTTAAAAGATATTTCACATTGAGCAATGAAATCTTTACATTTTCCTGCCTCGCCTCCATATCTAGGGGGTAACTGGAGTTTAGGCTCATGGGGAAGGTGTACTGATTGTGCTTGTGAAACACTTTGTGTAATCTGAGCAGACAATGCTCTAATACGCTCGGAGAGACTTATTAAAAGACTTTTCTGTGTCTCCTTAGCATTCTCCTGAAGGCGAATTCTCTCAGTCAGCTCCGCCTGCCAACTGTCCAAGCTAGAAAGACCCTGACCATACGCAATAAGGACAGACTGCTGATCAGCAACAATGCTCTCTAGCATAGCCGCTGCTGGCGACTCCATGTCTGGCTAGAATGTTCCATAATGGCCGGTAGTATAGGGAGGTCAAGTGCAACGACAGAGAGAAAGAGAGTAACACGAACACAGTACAAACACAGAGAATAATATAGACCAAACGCAAGTACTCGCGCTTCCAAAGGACGTATAATAGTCCGAACCATGGAAGCAAAGCGAGATAGAAAAAGGGAGAAGAAACTCCAACAATAAGAAGATAGAAAGTCATACAAAACCTGACTACAGACATCTTCGGCTATAGTGCGAAGCTAAACACAGACACTCCAGCAAAGAGGCGTGGTGAACATCCGGCTTATATAGAATCCGGGGAAGCGCCGCCCCGGTTCAATCAGCCAGCTGGGTAAAGAATCCGATTGAACAGGAATTCAATATCGTCCCGGGACGAGAGCCACAAAGAAAAGTCCAAAACACGTGCATAAACATCCAGAACCATGATATTTTTGGAAATTAAAAAAATAAAAAATTCACCAAACAGGAAGTAAGCTATGAGCCATTTCCTGCATTTTTTCAAATTTTACGAATGCATTATTGCGGGCCTGAGCATGCTTGAAAACTCGCAAAACTTTGCAGACAAGTTTAAATTGTGATGCTCTTCCATTTGATATCCCAACTGGCCCTGGACGTGACACACTGGCTTTATAGCGCTCCTTAAACAACAATTGCATTTTTGAGGGCCTTAGCATGCTCAAAAACTCATAAGTTTGCACACACATAAAGCCCTGCATATATTTTACAACAGTGTTTGCACATGGGCATGGCGAAATGGCTCCGTAGGGCCCCCAAGAAAATTTCAACAAAGCAGCCCTCGCAGCGCGTTTCACCTACATGTATGAAATTCGGTGAACACATGGACCATGTCGAGATCTAAGAAAAAGTTTCTTGGTTCCCAGATCTAAACTCAACAGGAAATCAGCTATTTTGAATTGAAATTGCAACTTTTTTTGATTTTTCACCATTTACAGGCATCAGACTTTGACAAACACCTCCTGGATATTTTATTCAGTGGGCTTAAAATTTGGCTAGTGACATCTAAAGCTTGATACATACTCCACAAGAACAGAGAAATTTGTTCTTGCTCTCAAGGCTGCGAGAACAAGAACAAAGTTCGTTTTGACCAGGACATTTCATACTTCACGAGAAACTCAAGTGCTGAACTCCTGGTAAGTCGTCAAAGGGCCACGCCTACTCCATCTTTCTGACCAATCACACAACAGTTCTCGGACACCACACAAGAAAAAAGTTCCGCCCAGATGATGTGTCGAGAACAAGCTGCAAGAACTCCGAAACCAGGGCTGTGAGAACAAAATGACGTCATTTTGTTCTTGCAGCCCCGAGAACAAGAACAAATTTCTCTGTTCTTGTGGAGTATGTATCAGCCTTAAGGATCTTGCCAATGTTACATTGCAAAGCTTTTTTGGGTTCATCAAACAATGCATCTGTGGCTTGTTCATGTAATTTGGTGGGATCATTGGATTCATCATGCAGGATTTTTTTTGACATTCTTTGTAATAACATTTTCAGTCTTGCTCTGTCCGATGGTTGTCAATGCACACCTGCACCCATCAGGATCTCGCCCACAGCGTGCACAATGCTGCTTACAGTTTTATTTATTCACTTGTTTCTCTTGCTGTGTATTTCTATTTATAGCTCCTTTTTGTTTTTAATCATGTCTCATAGCTTTTAGACCTTTTTCAACCGCCTCTTGAATTATTTTTTTATTTGCTGTATATTGTGCTTTGTCTGTACTGGTTGCTGGATTTGCTCTGGTGGTAAATCAGTTTGCTTATTGGGATAAATAAAGCTTTCTGTTCTATTCTCAACTAAGTTGGATGGAAATTAATTGCATGGTAAAATCAAACATTTATTTACAAAAGTGAGAAAAATGCTTTTTTATGTTTTTTTTAAGTGCTAAAAACATTAATCTATTTTATACATTGTCACTTTCTGAAAAAAAGGGCTTTCAATCCAAAGCACGGACAGACTCACACTGAATTTAACTGCTGTGTACAGGGCTTGTCTTCATGAAATGAGTACCAAAACCTGTTTCAAGAGTCCACGGGAGAAACAAGTGTTGTCACATTTTGAGATTATATTGAATTATCCCCTTGCTGCATATTGTGCGTACTAAAGTATCTCTTAGGATAATAGTGGTGAGTAAAAATGATTGTAGTCATCTCTTCACTGACAGAAGTAAAAAGCATGGACTATTGAAGAATGAGTGACGTCCAGGTGTTAGTGTGGTAAAGTGACGTCCATGTGATGCCGTGAAATATCACAGGACCATAATTAACCAATCAGAGACTGTCCCTTGTGTCTTCTTGACTCAGTATCTTATTGCAATGGTGTACACATGAAAGCGTGAATGATAATGTTAAATGTTTGGCAATGATTTTTCAAAAATATGTTGTGGTTCTGTTTTGCTGCCATGTTTCTGTGTTTGTTGCCATGTCTTTTCTTAATTTTTTTTGCTTTTTATACATCTCGGTCTTCTGTTCATGCCATTTCAGTATTCATTGCACTTGTCACCCCTGTCTTGTGATCTGTTTGGTTCAGTCCGTTCTCCCAGTCTGTGTGCTTACATGCTTAGGGTGATTTCAATGGTTTCTGGTGTTTCATATTATTACTTCAGTTATCGTTTACTTCCTTCGCCTTGCTTTCCTTGATTTCTAATAATACTAACATTGATATTTTGTATCATAGTTTACTAACCTAACTAATCCATGTATATATTACTAACTACTAATGAACACTTGGGTTAATTTGTAAAGTTGCACCGCTACTAATTACCACTAATGCAGTCTCAGCTATCGCCCTGTTCTAGTCTCCGCCTCTTGCTTTTCTTTCTCTGCATCTTTCTGCGTTTCCGCGAGATCTCTCGCACGTGCTTAATTGCTATCCTGCACTCTTTGTCTGTGCACCTAGAACTCCTTGACTGGAGCTGTTTATCTGTCATAGGATGTCTGCTTGGATCCTGTCCGTGTCTTGGCTTTTGCCGATTGTTTGTGGTTCAGGACCTCCCCATGTGTGCTTCCCTTTGTAATTAGTTCTTATCCAATTCACCTGTTCCTGCATAGCATGTGACTTCCCTCTTGTCTATTTAAAGTCTTCACTGCAGTTTGTTCCCCGTCAGAACGTTGATCGATATTCAATTGTGCAGAGCTCCTCGTATACCTTTTGTTTATTGCTTCTTCCACAACTATTTTTGTCGGACCTTGAGATTGCCTTGCCCTTGCTATTCTTGTTTTGTCTGTTTGGATTTCGACCCATTTTTGTACGACCACGATTCCTGTTTTTGATGCCCTGTGTATGATCTACCGTTCTGGATTCTGACTACGATTTTTGGCTTACTGTTTTTGTACCGTTGCACACCTGCCTCTCTGTTTCTGACCCCTGCCTGTTATTTTGACTTTGCTTTTTGGATACTGTTTTTGGCTTGGCAATTCCTGTGTCTTCTGGTCCCAACCCATTTTGTAATAAAGGCTTTCGATTTCTGGAATTTCTGTTCTCGCGAGTGGTTCCTGAACGCAGCGTCACAAAATATGCAAGCACTCTTTCAGACAGTGAAAAAACCATCATTTTAAGAGAAACGGGGAGAGAGACATAGGGAGTGTATGTTGGAATCTTCTGTGAAGTGTGATCTTTTTGTAAATTAGCTGTTGCTGGAAAAATAAATTAATTTTTAAGTTCCACTTTTTAATGTATTAATCCTATTTTACATTTAACTGAACTTGACCCACCTAGACCTGAAATTTACAGCCGCAAACAACGTGCAATGAAATCAGTACCATGGTTGAGAGACCATCAAATCCAGAAAAAAAAGCAAAAGTTAGACTTTAAAAGTTTTTTTCATAAATTCTGAATCTGTACAACAGCGTTCAATTTTGCACCTGAAAATTTAGCAACACCGGATACAAATGCACAATAAAGGATTTAACAACAGTGAAATGTGTATTTAATTGTCTTGACCATTACAGGGAACAATTAGACATCCATGAATGCCCGACACAGTGGCGACTCAAATTGTTGAGATGAATGAATGCCATTCAGAATGCATGGGGGTGGGTTGACCAGTTTACCACAATACTATTACTATCCCTCAGTAGCGTGTGTGATGCTTACCAGCTTGTTGAACCGCATATCATTTGGGTACGTCTTGATGGTGTCACAATGAAGCGATCTTTACATGCCATTGTTTAATTTGGCCTATCCCTCTGAGGTCGGTTTGTGACAGTTCCAGTCTGTGCCAGATGTGTAATGGTGCTGTGGTTGATGTTAAAGTGCTGCCCAACTTGTCGCAAGCTCATTCCTGCTCTTAACATGCCACTGACCTCGTGTCTTGCGTTTTCAGACATTCATCCACGACATCCAATAATTTTGATTTTGCCCTTTTCAGTGTTTTTCGTTCGACAAAGAGCATCCCTAACGTGTCAACCAGGTTTTAAAGCGATTCGAGTTACCAGATTCACGTGGGACCACAAATTGTACAAAATCATGAGCAAAGCACATGTAAATGAACATGTGATCAGGATTCAGCATAACTTGGTGTGTTGGTGTGATACATTCTAAGGAAGACTATATAGTTTGGTATTTCATAATATTTTCTTGTTTTCAAGAATGCTTAAAATTTGGGTGTTGCTAAATTTTTGTTGCTGAGTATATTTTAAGGTTTCCAATGAAAAAATGAGTGATGTCCAATAGGGGGTATGTTTCCTGAGAAGGTTATAATATCTACTAAAATGACCCTAGTCCTCATGGAAATTGGTCATCTTTCAGTCAATTTATGATGTAAAAGTGGGCAGTGTATCAACTCAGTAATAACAATGGTGATCGGGGTTCAAAATTAAAAATTTTGTTTTCTAAAAATAAGTCATGTGTGACAACACTCGTTTTTCCATTGGGGTCTTCAGATATAAAACAAACATAGCGTGCATTACTGCTTGAAACTTGCATTAATTCTGCTGATAAGAGTAGATTACATCTTATGAGGATACATATCCCATGCAACAGCGAGGCAGAACTAAGCAGCCTCTCCAAGCCACGAAAATTGCCGTTCAACACTTAAAATGCACGTTCAGTCATCCTCTTGAATTCAGATGTGGACACATATTTCATATAATATTCAGTTTTACATGTCCTCAAGTTACCTCGTTGTTGAATGGATTTCACAAAATTTCAGTCTGGGATAGAGAAACTTCAATTATTGCAAGAGGACCATAAACAAAACAATATTGAGAATATATAGAACACTGAAAATCCCATAAATTAGGTCTAAAATCTCACAACCGATTTGGAAATTAGACCAGACTGGACTAGGCTATGAAAAGGACTAGGCCATGTAAAACTGCTAATTTCAAGACAAATCACACAGGCAAGATTGTCATCTGGGACTCCCTGCCAGTTGTAAATATTGGCCAAATTAATTGCTCAAAAATGTTTTGAATATACTCCGTGGAGTATCACAACCTGAAAAACTGCTTTGAGAGAAAGACTAAATCTAATTAATTGTAGGACTGGACATAGCACTGGATAGAAAATAAGTAAAACAAACCAGGACTCAAGGACATTAACAGACAGGCCAGTCACTTTCCATTGCCAGCCGTATGGTTGAAGTGACCAATGGATGCCTCCTGAATTTAGTCTTCAGGAGTCAGTCGTTTTTCTTGCTATAGATTCAATCTTCATGGGGCTTGTTTAGGTGGTCATAATTGGCGGAGGCTGTGAATATTGGCTCTGCCACCTGTAAAGCCTGGTGTCTTTGTAGTTCCAGGTAGGTTGTGAACAGCTTGCCGTACTCTGGATGGGCCTTGGCATATGTCTGGAACTCCTCTGTTGAAACAAACAAGGAGATAACAGCCCTTAACTCCTTTGTGCAGAATACTAATATTGCCAATTTTTCCTGTTGTGCATGAGCCTATTAAAGGCTTTTTAACTCAGTATTTGTGTCACAGAGACTGTGGAAAATTATTCCAGTGAAGCAAGACGTTTGGAAATTTAATTACAGAATTATTTAGCAATTAAATTTTGGAATTTACGGATGCCGGCATCTTCATCTGCGCAGAGGAACATTGGCAGACATTTTAGGCTTTTTCAGGACCTTTACGTAGAAAAAGGAGCAAAGTTCTCCAGGATTTGTGGTGATAAATGCTTTGAAATTGTATGGTGTGCATGTGCAATGAAAAGGTATTTGCCCTTTTCCCAATTTCTTCAATGTTTACTTATTAGTTATATTAAAATGTTTTGGGTCATTTAATAAATTCTAATATAAGACAAAGAGTAAACACAAAATGAATTATTTAATTTATTGAAGGTAAAGAATTGCTCAAAGCCTATATCGGCCATGTCAAAAGATAATTGCCCCCCCCAACAAACGTTTCACAAACGTTTGTGATAACTGGCAATCAGACTTTTATATCACAATGGTGGTATTTGGCCCACTCTTCTTTTCAAAATTGTTTTCATTCAGCCACACTGGAAGGTTTTCGAGCATGAACTGGCTGAGTATGGTCATGCCACAGCATCTCAATCAAATTCAAATCAGCACTTTTGTTTCTTGTGAGCCATTCAGAGGAAGACTTCCTTGTTTGCTTCGGGTCATTGTCCTGCTGCATTACCCAACTGCACTTGAGCTTTTGGTCAAAAAATGATGGCCAGATATTATCCTTCAGGATTTTCTGGAGGAGAAAGAAATGAACGATTCCATCAATCAAGGCAAGGCACCCAGGACCAGAAGCAGCCTCAGACCACCATGTTTGACTGTAGTTATGATGTTGCTATTAATGAATTCCACACCACATCTAAAACAGAAGTAAACAATATTTATTCAATTGAATAAGCATAAGAATTTGTAGTGATGAAGGACAAAATAGAGTCAAGTACTTGAAACCAGTGTAGGATAACGAAAAGTCGCAGGCGAGGAGACTCAGGTTGGGGGTCGCATCTCTTCTTGGAGCCATAAAGGCTCTTTCAAGTCCCCTGCGGTTCCTATAGAGTTATAGGGTGAGAAATGAATATAAGGGAACGCAAGGGAGGGACGTCGAACGAGACAGACGAGGATTGTAGAATGAAGGTGGTATAAATAGGCTGGTTGGTTAGTACATGGATGAATAGAGTGACGATTTTAGGCGTGGTCTGGATCACCAACCTATGTTTAGAATTCCATTTAATGAATTCCAAACCACACCTAAAACAGTTAATGATATTTATTGAATTGAATAACCATGGGAATTTGTACAACCACATTTCCAAAAAAACTTGGGACGTTGTGTAAAATGTAAGTACAAACAGACTGCGATGATTGGTGAATCTTTTAACCACTAAAACAAATTGAAAATAGTACAGAGACAACATATCAAATGTTGAAACTGAGAGAGTTTATTGTTTTTGAAAAATATCTGCTCATTTTGAGTTTTATACCAGCAACGCATTTCAAAAAAGTTGGGACGGTGCTATGTTTACCTCCATGTTAAATCAGGTCTTCTTTTAACAACACCCTGCAAGTGTTTTGGACCTGAGGAGACCAATTACTGTTTTGAAAGCAAATGTTTTCTCATTCTTGCTTGATTTTAGCTTTCAGCTTCTCAAGACTTTTGCAGACTCTTTTGTCACTCCAAATTTTTCAATGGGTGACCCGTCTGGACTGCAGACAGGCCAGTTTAGCACCCTTTTACTACAGATCCATGATCTTGCAACATGTGCACAATGTGGTTAGGCATTTTCTTGCTGAAATTAGCAAAGCCTTACCAGAAAAAGATGTCTGGATGGCTGCATACGTATGTTTTCCCAAAACCTGTATATTTTTGTTCAGCATTAATGCTGTCTTCACGGCCATGCAAGTTACCCATGCCACCTGCACTAATGCACCTGCATACTATCTTGGATGCTGGCTTTTGACATGTGCGCCAATAAAAAGCCAGATGTTCCCTCTCCTTCTCAGCCTAGAGGACGTGGCATACTTGATTTCCAAAAAAAAAAATCAGATTTTGATTGGTCAGAGCACAGGGTAGTTTTCCACTTCATCTCAAGCCATCATAAATGAGCTTAGGTCCAGAGAAGGTGACAGCGTCTCAGGATCTTGTTTATTTGTTTTTTTCTTTTCATAGTAAAGCTCTAACTTGCATTTGTGGATGCAATAACAAATAGAGCTCACTGAGAATGGTTGTCAGACGTGTTACTGAGCCCATGCATTGATTTCCACTACAGAATTCTGTTTGTTTTTAACCTCTTAAACCTGAACGCCCCTGGTATCGGGGGCCATCATTACGTGTCATAAATACAGCATGTTTCCAAACTGCAACATCGTCATAGGGCATATCCAATTAAAGTGTAGAAACTCGGCAAAAAGCACAAGATGACCATTTTTATTTAAAGCGAACACAATTCAAGCACCAAGCAAGTAAATAAACATGTAGTGTTTGGTGTTCGTAGTTTTTTTTTTTACTATTTTTAGTCATCTTTGTATTAATAATTTTCTTTCTTTGCTTGTTTTATTGAAAATAAATCTGCTCCAGTGGAGTCAAACTTATTTTCCTTTGTATGTATTTTCTTTGAATGGGAAAATGTATACAGGACTGGCGGAAATAGAAAAAAAACATAAATAAAAAATAAATAAAATTGTTGTAATTAGATGGAATGTATGCCTGTAGTGACATACAAGTGAAATTAATTGAGCTATACAGTTTGGTACCTGAGAAATTTGAATTAACGCACAGTGCTAATTTGGAGAGGGCACCTAGACATTTCCAAAATAAACCCTCTCTAATTTTGCTCTGATTTATTTGATTTGAATAAACTTTGGCACAGATATTGGTGAGATTCTGTGCTGTAATTTTTTTTTTTTAGAGGTTTCAGACTGCAGCTGCATAATTTAAGAGGCATAAAAATAAAACTTTGTTTGGTGCACATGAGATGTTTCATTTATAATGCATTCCATCTTCATTTACTCTGACTCATATACATATACAGTGACATATACACTGATTTTTACACAATGACAAAAATCCCCAATGTGTTACCTTTATTATGATACCAAGATTATTCAAATCGACCGAGTCGTTGCAGAGATATACTCTTTTCATTTTGGGCAAGTCATTTTCGAGCCAGAGGCTCAGGGCTTAAAGGGGACCCATTATGCTGATCCTTATTTTAATACATATTAGTAATGTTATAATGTTGGTTGTCCATGCTCAACCTCTGAAAAGTTTCTAAACATAAGATACAGGGGTTTTGCCGTAATCCAAGAGCGTGATTTCGTGAGCATGATTTCCTCTCTGAACAGCTCCTCCCGAGATCTTCACGAGATCTGGGCAAAACCTGACGTCAGGCTGTGCCGTTCAATTAGTACAGACCTAGCCAGAGCCAACCACTGTGCTGGACCTGCCCACACCGGAAACTATTCTAGCAGGCACTAACAACGGCAGATCATACTATGCCTTAGTAGCGTCGACACTTTTGGAAATACAAAAGAAGAACCACAGATCATTTGAGGTGCAATTTTGTTAGTATCTCTCCCAAAGCTACTTGTCCGTTTAGTTTTGGACGCGAAGAAAAACAAATATTTCTCTTTGAAAAGCCGATGCCACCAGAAATCAGTGGCTAGCTTTTTTTGTTTGCTGGCAGCAAACAGCCACCGCCAAAGGGAACGTTAGCTGTTTGTGCTCAGCATTTCACCAAAGACAGCTTTGTCAATAAAGGATAATTCGACACAGGATAAGCGTTTCAGCTGCTTCTCAAACCTGAAGCAGCTGCATCGATCAAGCGCTCGGAGCCTGGCTGTAAGTAACCATATAACAGCAAATAATGTAAGTGAAGCTAACGTGTTACGGGTGGCTAGCAGGACCGCTAGCGATAGTTAGCACTAACAACTGGCCTCAAACGCAGGCTTTGTAAAATATCTGAAGATAAAGCCTGTACCGGTCGCGACTGTCCATGACTCACAGACACAGAAGCTGTAAGTTGCTTTTACTGCATAAGCCAACCTGATGTGGTAGCCAGTTGATTGCGGCTGTAGCACAGCGGCGAACGTAGCCAAGTTACTGTTGCTAATGTTTGTGTCCTAAATATGCAAGAGTGATATCAGGGGAAATTCAACAGAAGGTGTGTGAACATAAACCTCATTTGAAGCTAACTTTTAATACTTGTTTGTAATTTGGATGCTTGGTACAACTGTTCACAGTAACAGAACTTGCTGTCTGTAAAACCTGTATTGCAAGGGTTTGTCTCTGTGGTTATGACCGCTCGGTTACCAGCTACTGCATGTTAGTTTGCGTGCCGTGCTAATAAAAATGCTCCTGGTTAACTTATATGCTGTAATTCTGATCAGTATGCTTGTGTTACTTCGGTAAGCATCAATGTGGCAGTTTCATCATAACGTTGCTCGATTGTAGCCACTACAGTTACTGATCGCTTCACTTATCCATGACCGGGATCAGCCGGATACTTCACAAATGTCTGAGCAAGCTCTCTGGTGCTACCACGAAAGCAATGCGAAACGCAGAAGCTCTACCGGTTTACAAATGATTTCTCTGCACTACCTTGACATAATTTCATCCCCCTTCAGAAATTGTTGTGGCTATTAAAAAGCCAAAAAAGGCGGAGATTAAATAGGTAATTCTTTCCTGTAGAAGTGATCGATTCGCTAGCTCCACATAAGCAACTTGTCCGCGCTAACAGAACTTACGGTCTGCAAAACCTGTATTATGTTCCTAACATAACCGAGCTCTCTCTAGCTGTCGCATACTATCCATAAAGCAGCTTTCACATCAGACACCAAACGAATTTTTCGCGCGACAGATTACATTCAAAGTCATGACCGCTTATCAGCTACTGCATGTTAGTTCACGTGCTCTGCAAATTAAAAATGCTTCTGGTTAACTAATATGCAGCAATTATGATCGGTATGCTTGTGTTACTTCGGTAAGCATCAATGTGACAGTTTCATCATAACGTTGCCTGATTGTAGCCACTACAGTTGAAGCTAAACAGAGAGGTGCTGTATGCGTCAGCCGAGTTGGGCTGCAGTTAGACCAGACGTAGATTTTGCAGAGCTTGGGGTGCGTTTTTGGGTGCTTATGAAATGATCGCTTTACTTATCCATGACCGGGGTCAGCCTGATACATCTCCAATGTCTGGGCAAGCTCTCTGATACTACCGGTGAAAGCAATAGGGAAGCGCACAGGCTATAACGTGTCCGGTATAACAAACGATTTCTCTGCATTGCCATCGATTGAAAATTAAATTCTTTCCTGTAAAAGTGATCGATTCGCTAGCTCCACATAAGCAACGGTTCACGCAGACGGAACTTACGGTCTGTAAAACCTGTATTATGTTCATGACATAACCGGAGCTCTATCTAGCTCTCACACGCTATCCATAATGCGCCCATTTTCCACGAGGAAAAGCTGGTCATTCCGAAGCAATAAGTAAACCATTACCATGGGCAATTTCCGAAAAGGCCGTTTATCTTGGAGCTTTCGCCCCTCCGTCATATACCAGCGCGGAAGCTGTTCATTCCTCCACGCTAACAACACACCACAGCGATGCACACGAACCAGCAGGTCCTAATACACACTGAAGCAGTCCATATGCTCTTGGTCCACTTTTAGCTGCTCCTCACTGTCCATGTTCCCCTCTAAACTCAGAACCACCAGATTTCTATGGTCTCCGGTCTACACTTGGGCATGTCGACCTGTTCTACAAATGTGTCTATATGGGGTGGATTCTAGCTTTCCCTGCATCCTAGCTATAAAGTAAAAAAACCGCTGTAACTCACCACTGTTGCTGTAGCAAACTGTAGCTGATAGCAAATTTGAGCTTGAGCTGCCAGATTTTCGCACTGTGTCCTCCACTTTTGCCGCTGCATTTGTTAGAAGAAGTTCATTTCATAAGATCTATATTCAAGTATCAGGTTAGATTGCGGAATTTTCCCGCTGCTTCCTTATCAGATTGCAGACGTGTCTCGCATTTCACTCTGGCGAGCCAGACCCGGAAAACTGCGTTCTGCAGCCTCGTCCCGCCCAACCCCGCCCTCCACAGAGCTGGCCAGTCAGAAGAAAGTGGGCACACGGGGAGTGGGGGCCGTAGCGGAAGAGCCACCCCAATGAGGCGTTTCAGGCAGAGACTACAATGGACTACAAATGGGGTTTTTTGAGGATGGCAGTATGAGCTAAATTAGGACCCTGTTTGGGCTTTGAACGATCAGGAGTACTCTAGGGGAGTCCAAGATCAAAATATAACCTTGGAATTACCGCATCCGAGTTCCCCTTTAAGAGGTTAATGCAGTGGACCTGAGGCCCTGAAGATCATGGTCATTCCATATTGGTTTTTGGCATTTCTCTTGCATACAGAGATTTCTCCAGATTCTCTAAATAATTTTATGATATTACACACCATAGATGACTAACTCTCCAGTTTCTTTGCGATTTCATTCTTACATTGTTGATTATTTTTCCCATGCAGTCTGTCACAGAGTGGTGAAGCCCTCACCATCTTCTGAAAAACTCAGCCTCTCTGAGATGCTCTGTTCATACCCATTCATATCTGACCTGTTGCCAATTCATCTAATTGAATCTGTGAATTCAATAAGAGCCCACATTCATGTTGAAAATGTGTAGAGCTGGGCCCTTATTGAATTCACCAATTCAATTAGCTGTGAGATACTCCATCAGGTGCAGTTTGTTTAGCATTATAAAACATTTCCAATCTGTTGTTGCCCCTCTCCCAACTTTTTGGAAACATGATGCTGGCATCATATTCAAAATGAACAAATATTTTTCTAAAAACAATACATTTCTCAGTTTCAACATTTGACATATTGTCTTTGAACTATTTTCGATTTACAACATAGGGTTGCATCACTGCATTCTCTTTTTACTTACATTTTACACAGTGTCCGAACTTTTCGGGATATGGGTTTGTACTGATGAAGGACGGAATAGAGTCAAGTAGGTGGAAAACCGTGAAGGATAACGGGAAGCCCCAGGTGATGAGACTCAGGGTGGGGGTTGTGTCTCTTCTTGGAGTCATACAGGCTCTTACAAGTCCCAAAAAAGTAGGAGAGATTAAAAGCAAGCGCAAGGTCATGGATGTCCTTATGAAAGTAATACAAGTGTAATTGTAACGGCGTAAATTAACTGCAAATTATTTTTTACGAGCTGGTGTTGCGACTGTACTCGGGCAAAGTCTGGGAACATGATGTTGAATGGCGCGTCTCTTCACCTAGTTCCTGGGTTGAACAAAGTCCCAGATTTGAATCCCAATTGATTTCCATGGGGAAAAAAGCCCACGTGTTTATCACTCAGATTATGGGTAGGATGCCCATTATGGAATGATGGAGACTTAATGTTAACAGTGTTCACCTGACGCTTACAGCCAGCCGATGACTTGTTGAAGAAAGTGGCATAAAAATTATATGTGCAACCCCAATTCCAAAAAAGTTGGGATACAGTGTAAAATATAAATAAAAACAGAATGCAATGATTAGCAAATCTCATGAACTGACATTCACAAAAGGACATAGACAACATATCAGATGTTGAAAGTGAGACATTTTACCATTTCATAAAAAATACTAGCTCATGTTGAATTTGATGGCAGCAACACATCTCAAAAAAGTTGGGATAGGGCCATGTTTACCATTGTTTGCTATCACCTCTTCTTTTAACAACAGTCTGTAAACGTCCGGGAAGTGAGGAGACCGCTTGCTGAAGTTTTGGGAGAGGAATGTTGTCCCACTCTTGTCAGATGTAGGATTCTAGCTGCTCAACAGTCCTGAGTCTACTTTGCTGGATTTTTTGTTTTATAATGCGCCAAATGTTTTCTATTAGTGAATGGTCTGGAATGCAGGTAGGCCAGTTCAGCACTCAAGACTCTTCTCCTGTGAAGTCATACTCTTGTGATGGATGCAGTATGTGGTTTAGCATTGTTTTGCTGAAATATACAAGGCCTTCCCTGAAAGAGACGTTGTCTGAATGGGAGCAAATGTTGTTGTAAAACCTCAATATACTTTTCAGCATTGAAAATGCCTGTCCAGATGTGTAAGCTCTCCACGCCATAGACAATAATGCAACCCGATACCATCAGAGATGTAGGCTTTTGGACTGTGCACTAATAACAAGCTGGATGGTCCCTCTCTTCTTCAGACCACACAACACTGTGCCTGTGGTTTCTAAAAAGAATTTCAAATTTTGATTCTTCTGACCACAGAACAGTTTTCCATCCTGCCGCGGTCCATTTTAAATGAACTTGGGCCCAGAGAATACGGCGGCGTTTCTGGATTGTGTTTACTTATGGCTTCTTCTTTGCATGATACAGCTTTAGCTCGCATTTGTAGATTGCACGGCGAACTTTGTTCACTGACAACAATTTCTGGAACTGTTCCTGAACCCATGCAGTGTATTCCACTGCAGAATCATGCCTTTTTTTGATACAGTGACGCCTGAGGGCCCGAAGATCACTAGCATCCAATATTGACCTTCGGACTTGTCCCTTGCACACAGACATTTCTCCAGATTCTCTGAATCTTTTGATGATATTATGTACTATAGATTCAAAGTCTTCGCAATTTTACAATGAGGAACATTTTTCTAAAATTGTTCCACAATTTTTACACACGCATTTTTGCAGATTGGTGAATCTCTGTCCGTCTTTACTTCTGAGAGACTCTGCCTCTCTAAAATGCTCTTTTTATACCCGGTTATGCTACTGACCTGTTACCAATTAACCTAATTAGTTGCAAAATGCTTCTCCAGCTGTTTTTTATTCGAACCGCTTACTTTTGTTGCCCCTCTCCCAACTTTTTTGAGATGTGTTGCTGCCGTCAAATTCAAAATGAGCTATTTTTCATGAAATGGTAAAATGTCTACCTTTCAACATCTGTTATGTCATGTATGTTCTATTGTGAATAAAATGTGGGGTTCATGAGATTTGCAAATCACTGCATTCTGTTTTTATTTACATTTTAATCGCACCTCATTTCAGCAGAGAGAAATTCACAAGGAAGTACCTATGTATGCTTTACATGCAGACCAGAGCTTGGTGCAAGACTCAATCAATGCAAAGAGGTGTTCAAACCCACCAAATGGTGTCACCAAAGCAGTCCCATTTGACAAGGTAACATATTTTCCATGTTTTGCAATGTACTCCACTAATGGATCTGCACCCACATTCCCAGTTTACAGTGGGGAGGACTGAGGTTCTGCAAATGGACATCATTCAGCCTCCCTGGGTAAAGCAACTTACCGTTCACTTCGCAAACTGGGGAAAGGGGGGTCTAATTATAATTCAGGTTTCTCTAGTCAGTTGCTCTGACCGAGACTCTTTTTCTTCTGACCAGGGACACTCTGACCTGGCAGATGGCCCTTTATTGCCCCCTCTAGGCCGAGAAGCAGACTGCATCCCAGTGTCACTTCCAGCAACCACCTACCATAGCCTGGAAGGAAAGCTGGAAGATTTTTCAAAACTCAGGGCACGCAAAATTTGCGCCACTGCCCTTCCCTCTCAGTCAGAGAGAGTTCATAGAGAGCCTCTCGCTCCCTCTCCCAAATACGCATTTCAGGGTGTCGATTGGTTAAGCCGGGACACTCAATGAGATAGCAGACATCACAATCTCACCGAATCTGCTCCTGGTTATAATCAGTTTTCTTCCCTGCCTTCTTCAAATAGACAGGCAAGTGAAAATTTTGCAGTCCCTCACTATAAACATCTTGAGTGCATTGCAAACGATTTTCACAATTTTGGCCCTGAAAACGTAAGAGTACAATGTTGAGTTATTTACAGCAAATTAATTTTGCTCTTGCAGATCTGCCCGGCGCAACTGAGCAAGTACTCTACTTTTCTCTACTTTTCCAATGGGCTACTTGGGGATTTCGTGTTATAATATTTTGTGTCAAGAAAACAGGTATACATTTTGAATGTATATTCTGTAATAAGTGTTTTTCACTCATTTAGGATATATAAAGCAGAATCACTGACATGTAGTCCCTTCGTCTTTCACTTCTCAAATCTTTACGTCAGTTCACACATTCCACTTGCCATTTCATACGCCAACCCAGTTTTCTAAGTCTTTGAAGCTTAGTTTGGTCTTGCAAGATATCTCGACGTAATAAATAATTTTTTGCTAAATTTTTCTCAATTAATTTCTGCTTGTATTCCTATATATTTTGGTAGTCTTAATATAAATGGTAATATTGAGCGGTAATACCGCCCATTGAGGAAGACAGGTTCCGTGAAAAATCAGTCACTGTAAGCAGACCCCCCTTGGTGAAAACCCATTTAGCCATATTAACTAGCCTGATAAGATATTGAAACATTACTGTTAGCTACTTGGTTAAGCTTCCGTGTTTTCGTGAACAGTACTGTATGAGTTAAATTTCATGCTTGATTGATTTGAATAACGGACTGCCATATACATTTGAAGCCTATGGTTTTACAAAATATACCACCTTTGATGGCTGTACTTCAGTATTCCGACTGTCTTGCGCTAAGATCAATTTTGTTGGTATCTATTTATATATTTGCCTTATGCAACAGGAATGACCAAGAAACTGTTTTCTTGCAAATGAAAAACGATGTATGGGTTTAGGCTTAAGTAAGGTATGCAACGTTACTTTAAAAAGGCTATGTATGAATCAGTCCAAATAATGCAATGTTCTTATTGAAGAATTCTAAAAAAAATTCTGGTCACATTTCTTTTTCATTTTTTTTTAAATAATAATAATAATAATAATACTAATAATAATAATATCTCAGTAAAAATACACTAGTTTAAATGTTGACAATGTTATGTTTTTAATTTAGGACAGCATCATTGTATTTAATTTATTTCAGGACATCTTTTGGATAAATAGGATCTTTAATAGAAATAGGATTATTTATTTTTGGAAACCCCGCCCCCCCCTCCCAACCTACTGAATACTAAATTCTGAATACTAAATTCACTCACATGTACATAGGTTCAACTTAATGGTGACTAAGATTATGTGTATTGTTGATGTTTCACTAGACAACACTTTCTACTTCACAACATTAAAGCCCAACGCCCACCAGTGGCATGTGACGCGCGTCAAAAAATAGGTTCCATTCATTTCAATGGAGCAAAGCCCACTGGCGGCGTATGACGTGCGTCAATTTTCTCCACTGCTCAATTTCTTGAGCATCAACTCAATTGAAATGCATTTTTCTTTTAGGTTATTTAACAATTTCACATTGTCATGGTTAGTAGCACACATTTAGCAGAAACCTCAGGTAGTTGTTGAAACCGATATAACAGCTTTTCAACCAAGTTGCGGGTTGAATTCCTGAGGCAGATGTGCCCACAGTGACCACCATCGAGTCTTTATATCAGGGATTTCCAAGCAGGAGGCAGGAGTCATAGCCGGAGGGAGAAATAAGTCCCGGCATAGTTGATTGTGCACCCAGGTAGTAGATGGTGAGGCTGCGGAGATAGAAAATAGAGGAGAGGCCAGCACAGGTGCAAGAGGTGTTAGACAGATAGGCTATGCCACCAGGAAGCTGGTGTAGCTGCTGCTAGCTTGTGGGTTTGATATGTACACGTGAGGCGTAATAAAGTCGAGGGAAACACGATCCTCAGAAAGGACATCGAGCAACGAAGACTTACTGACACTGGTCCACTCGCCCGAGACCTGTGGCGACCAAAAATTTGTTTGGGCGACCGCATAAGCTCAGACTCCTCGCCCGGCTGGCGAGTAAAAATTCCGCACGATCTTCATTGAATATTCAAACATTCTAACTGTATAATTTATCTTTATACATAAGTCAGAAGTACAAACAAATTCCGCTGCCTTTTCCTCATTTCTCACGCAGTGTTGCCTGATAGGCCTAATTCACATTTCCGGGTCTGTAAAACGGATGTGGGCGCCTTGTTTTTCCAGTTAGCATCTGTAGCTTTGTTCGAGCACAGGATTGGTCTGCATGGGGCAGGGACATTTCTCCTAATGCCTTCTTTCAGTCCACTAATGTGGTTATAATTGTTTCTTAGACGTTCGGTAGACAAGAGATGCAAGTTATTTTTTGCGGAGTTCTTTTATGATTACGATGGTTAATGATAGTAAAATACAGATAGTGGTGGCTAACAGGTAGCAGCTACATAACTAAGTCACTAGCAAGTAACTTTGATCCTAATCAATTTATTTACAACATTTTAACCTCAGACAACGTTGTTTTTCGGATTTAGTTTTAGATTTATTTTTAAACTTACCGTAAGTTGTTTGTCTACTGTGTCGTTTGATCCTGTGAAACGTCTATTGCTGGCTGTCCGTTTAACCTGCGTTTGTTTACATTAACGTCTCCTGCCAGAATGTCCATTATGCAGTTATGGGAGACTTTGGTAGCTATGCCTGTCTGGTTTGTTGCCTGCGAAAGAAGAGTGTGCCGGCTTGGCTAAGCTTACCGATAACTAGCTATAACTTCACAACAACAGGCACAGCGTAGAAAGCTGTAGTAAGTGTGGGGGGGTCACATAGCCAACATTTTGTCTTTCATTTTCAGTTGTGAAACCTTGCTTTACTTACAGCTAATAAAAAATATATTCTGACAAATGCGTTTGTGTGTTTCTGTTTGCCATCGTGTAACTGCCTAGTCTCAACCTTGTAGCAGACAAGGTGTTCGTAAGAGCCAGGTGCTAAAGATCTCTTGGGAAGAGCAAGGAACCACGTGAACTCAAGGCAGTGTCGGCGCCAGAACTGGAAGCTAAAACTGGGACACAGCATCCCTTTAAAACAATTATTAGCCTTGACTTGTGCTCAATCGTTTTCTAAATTAGCAATACATTCACTCTGAAAACACTCCACAGCATCAGGCGTTGCTAGTTCTCCCCGTCAAAGTTAGGCGATGCGGACGCGTACTTTGGTGCATTTAAATCAGCGTAATTGAAAATTGCACAAAAGGCCTTTCAATGCCATTTTATCTCATTTCAATAATTGAAACGTTCATAGAGCGCATGTTAGATCGCCTGACGTACTGATAAAGTAGCTCAGAAGTTCCAGAGCAGTTTGTCTTTCATAAAGCACAGGCCTGTTTTTATTTTTCAGTACTGAATTTAGCCCATTATTTTGCCGCTGTTAGATTGCATAGGGAGAGACGGCGTGTCTTCAATTGCCAATGGATCATTACTATGATTGAAAAACTTGTCAATCATTTTCCTTATTGACAACTAGATAGGACTAATTGTTGTAAAAATAAAAATAAAAAAGGATGCGTCTGTGCTCCCCAAAATTCCAGTTCTGGCGCCGACACTGACTCGAGGTCAATAAAGCCTGCGATGTGGCACGTATTGCTCACATTTAAGTCTAACAATAGGAATGTAATGCTTCGATCATCAGCTAGGTTTGAAAAACTTATTGCCAGCAGAAACATATTAATCACTGTGGTTATTATCCAATTTTGCTTAGTTAAATCCAGGTGCAGGGGTGAAAGTAAGCCGGAACGCAGCGGTACGCCGCACCAGGAAGAGATATACAGTCCTCTACAGCAGTGGTTCTCAACGTCAGTCCTGGGGACCCCATGTGTGTGCTGGCTTTTGTTCCAACCACAATTGCAATCGTAGGATTTTAACAAGCTGCTAATTTGTCTTAATTATGTGCATTTAATGTTTAGAGCAGTTATTTGCCCTCTTAACCCACAACTTAACAGAAATATCTATTTGCCATCAAGAATTTCAAAAATAGCATTCGCACATTGCAGTATATCGGAAATAACAGCATAAAAGGAGAGAAAACAATGTAACCAATCAAATTAATGATGTAGATGGCTCTAATTAGTGAAAAACTACTTGGCTCATCATGACAAATGTAGTCCACAAACAAACCAGTTTTGTGTTATGTTGATCTGATTAAGTTCACCTGAAGCTTTTTGAAAGAACTTGAAACAGTTGTGTTCAGCAGCCTAATCTGGGGTTTATTGATTTTCTCAGTGTATAATTTGATCTGTTTGATGTGTTATGTTACTTGACATTACTTGCAGTATTGCAATAAACACACTATCTTCAAGGGTGTTTTATTCTTCATTACATGTATGGATGTTCCTATGTAACATTTGACTAAAGAGATATATACTCAGTCAAAAAAGAAACTTCACACTCGTTTGGAGGTCGATAAGTTGAACATACAAGAAAAGTGGTTTTAAATAATGATTTAATTCCATTCTGTACCCATTAAGGACGGTGTACCATAAAAATCATGTTCATAATGTAACCAGTTCCACCGGAAATGCTACGGAAATGTAAGAGAGTAAAAATGGTAAGTTACAACTTGATGAAAGCATGTCAATAAGCGCGTATGCCCTCCATGAGCGTTCACAACTGCGACGCAACGTCTCCTCATGGATTGAATGATACGTCTGAACACAGCTTGGGGGATGCGTCGCCATAATTGAACCAACATGGCACCAAGGTCCTGCAAATTCTGTGGAGGGTTCCTTACTTGACGGAGTCTTCTGCCCAACACATCCCATACATGTTCTATGGGATTAAGGTCGGGGACCTTGAGGGCCACTCCATGACATTGATGCCAGCATTCCTAAGAAAATTCAGCGTTAAATTGGCGTATGAGGTCTGGCATTATCGTGTTGGAATGTCAGACCTGGGCCATGAGCTGCCATGAATGGCAAAAAGCTCTGGAATGAACACTTGATCTCTGTATCCTGCAGCAGTTAGGTTTCCTTGAACGACCATCAGTCAGGAACGGGCAGGACCATTAAAGGCACCCCAAACCATAACACTACCGCCCCCAAAAGCGGTCCACTTCCTGCACACAACACTGGGCGTTGCGTTCACCGCGTCTCCTCCAAACTCTAACTCTCCCATCAGCGAAGTGCAAAGTGAATCTGGATTCGTCACTAAAAAGCGACCCTATTCCAATCACGCTGAGTCCATCTCAGATGTCGTTGTGCCCAGAGAAGCCGTTGACGTCGGTGTAACTGGGTTAAAATTGGTCCACGATATGGCCGGCGTGCATGGAGATGAGCAGTGCGCGGCGATTACGTATGGTTTGGGCAGTCACACGACCTCTAAACAATTCATTCCTAGTGGACGTTGCAGTGAGAAATCGATTACGCAAATAACGTAAGATGATTTGTCGGTCTTCTGCTTGTGTCGTCACACGTGGTCTACCCGAACGAGGTTGGTCTGCTGTGGTGCCAGTTTGTTGGAGACGTGTCCGAAGATCATGGATAGTCCGTTGACTGCATCCCATAACCCTGGCAACGTCAGTGACCGACGTTCCCGTATTCAGCATGCCAATGGCACGTTCACGTTGAATGTTTGACAGTCGTGGCTTGCAAAACAACGGATAATTGACTGTAAGAACTTGTTTTTCCGAGATGTCACTCTACTGTGCTAACGTGGGCTCAATTGCACGTGTCTCATAAGGTCACGTGACTAGGAACACGAGGAAACATGCTTTTACCTTGATGTATGCTCACACGTGCTGCATGCTTGTGCACGTCGGAGTTGCTGTGTGTCATGATGTCTTTGACAACGCATTTACCCCTAATAATAATAATAATATCTCTTGTATTAAGTTTCAAGAAAATATTTAGAAATTTATGAGTGTGAAGTTTCTTTTTTCGACTGAGTATATAAACAACTCTGAACATGAAAAGCACCTAATTAAGACAGTCACAGCTTGTTAAAGTTCTACAATTGCAATTGTGGTAGGAACAAAAGCCAGCACACACATGGGGTCCCCAGGACCGACGTTGAGAACCACTGCTCTACAGCCGGTACGCAGGGGTACGCCTCGGAAGAGCAACTTTCACCCCTGCACACAACGCGAGCCTTTTCAATTTTCAAGCGAATTTCTCCGAAATAAATATAAATTTGATGAATACATGAAAATCATCAACAGAATGTGCCATCCGTGACGTGGTGAAGTAGATTTTAGTGCACTGGACAAACGTTATCATTTGTAGTAGGCTACTCGCTTACCGTGATATGTTGCAACTTGTTGGCAGTCTACACTCTGCATTGTAACGTTAATCCAATGGTAGTGACTCGAGTGGTGTGGATTTTTGCAGACAGCAGTGAGCAAACGTTTTTTGCAAAAAAACAAAATAAAAATCCCCGAGTAATAAATTGTGAGTTTTCACGATTAACAATCTAAATCATGAATGACTCTCTGTCATGCGAGCGAGTAGTCCACCACTCACTTCTGCAAACAAACACATGCGGAAAGTGGGAACACTCAATGCGTTCTTTTGATTGGATGCTGATTGCCTAGGTGATGCAAGGCTGGGTGCTGGGGGTCGCGTGCATCCTTTTGACAGGGAACAGTAAAACACAACTTATTCAAAATGCAAAGAAAAATTGATCATATGTTTGAAAAAGAGATGGGCTGCCGGATGGCTCACACGGAAAAGCATTGCGTTGCGAAGCAAAGGTGACCGTCACGGCGCGGGTTCGATCCCCGCCTTGTTCCAACCAGCAGTGGTCGGCAGCTCTTTTCAGAAGTAACGCGCAATTGGCCAATACGCTACAGGGATGCAAATTGCGAAGGGGCTGCTGGGAAGGGTTATGTAGATGTAGTTCCCCTAGGCGCCTCCTGTTGACTAGACGGTCACTCATAACGAAGCTTGTAAGTTCATTTACATTCGGATGTTCTTCGCTCTTGTTGCAACTATATGCTGTGTCATTCAGTGAAAGTTTAAGCGGCACTTGCTCACAGGCGCATGCATTAGAGTAGAGCTGCGCGCTGTCTCACTCTCCTGTGCGAATGACGGGGGCGGCATGTGCAGAAAATTCAAAGCTCGTGTGCATAGTTGTGTAATTGGATACTTCAGAATCAGGTGGGTCTGAAGATGTCAAATTTTAGAAAAAGAAAGAGAGACGATGAAACGGAGACAGTTGAGGAACAGATGGAGAAAGATGCAGAAGAACAACACGGAGCAGGTAGGCTATGCAGACAGACCAGAGATGGACCATGAAGTCTATCCTTCTGTCGAAAATGGCTGACAATGTTACTATATCAAAAGACAACAGTACACAGCAGGCTGTTATTATGATGAATTTCAGAATCTCAAAGTCAGAAAAGAGCAGTCTTTGATATCTTAAATATGATGTGAGTGCGCAAAGCGCGCGAGCAAAAAAAATTTTTGAGTAGCACAGTTCCTGCAAGAATCTAATCTTACTTTCACCCCTGTCCAGTGGTGACTTTCTTTTTGGCTGAGCAGTGTATGAACACAAGATGAATGAAATAACCTTGTTTTATTTGAAGTGTTAGTGTTTTTCATTTAATTTACTTTATTTATACAACCCCAATTCCGAAATAGTTGGGACGAAGTGTAAATTGTGAATTAAAAACAAAATGCAATGACTTTCAGATCACAAGAGCCAAGATGTTATTTACAATAGAACATAGATAACATTTCAAATTTTGAAACTGAGACATTTTACATTTTTATTCACAAAATGAGCTCATTTCAAATTTTCTGGCTGCAGCAGGTCTCAAAAAAGTTGGGACACAGGCGAAAAAGGGCTGAAAAAGCAATTAATATATAAGAGAATCAGCTGAAAGAACATTTAGCAAGTAATTACATTAACTGGCATCAGGTGTGTAACATGATTGGCTATAAAAGGGATGTCTTAGAGAGGCTGAGTTTCTCCGAAGTAAAGATGACCAGAGGCTCTCCAAACTGTGAAGGCTTGTGTAAAAAAAATTGTGGAATACTTTAAAAACAATGTTCCTCAATGTCAAATTGCAAAGGCTTTGAAGGTCTCATCATTGACAGTGCATAACATCATTAAAAGATTCAGAGAAACTGGAAAAATCTCTGTGTGTAAGGGACAAGGCCGAAGACCTTTACTGGATGCCCGTGATCTTCGGGGCCCTCAGACGCCACTGCATCACTCACCGGCATGATTCTGTCATTGACATTACTAAATAAGCCCAGGAATACTTCAAGAAACTACTGTCTGTAAACACAGTCCACCGTGCCATCCACAGACGCCCCCTAAAACTCTATCATGCAAAAAGGAAGCCATTGCTGAGCATGATCCAGAAGCGCCGCCATGTTCTGTGGGCCAAGGCTCATTTAAAATGGACTGTAGCAAAGTGTCCTGTGGTCAGACGAGTCCAAATTTGGCATTCTTGTTGGAAATCATGGGTGTTGTGTCCTCCGGGCTAAAGAGGAGAAAGACCACCCCACCTGTTATCAGTGTTCAGTTCAAAAGTCAGCATCTCTGATGGTATGGGGATGCATTAGTGCATATGGTGTGGGACACTCCAGACGACATCTATTCCAAGGAAGGCCTTGTGTATTTCAGCAGGACAATGCAAAACCACATACTGCAGCTATTACAACAGCATGGCTTCGTAGTAGAAGAGTCCGTGTGCTGAAATGACCTGCCTGCAGTCCTGATCTTCCACCGATTGAGAACATTTGGCACATAATTAAACGAAAAGTCCGTCAAAGGAGACCCAAAACTCTCCAGCAGCTGGAAGCCTGCATTAAACAAGAGTGGGATCAAATTCCAATGGCTAAACTCAAGAAACTTGTCTCCTCAACGCCCAGACGCCTCCACTCTGTGTTAAAAAGAAGGGATGCTATACCATGGTAAACAGACCCCTGTCCCAACTTTTTTGAGACCTGTAGCAACCATCAAATTTGAAATGAGAACATTTTGTGGATAAAATTGTAAAATTTCTCCGTTTCAACATTTGCTATGTTATCTCTGTTCTCTTGTGAAGAATATACTGGCTGGTGTGATTTGAAAGTCATTGCGTTTTGATTTTATTCACAATTTACACTTTGTCCCAACTATTTCAGAATTGGGGTTGTATAAAGTATTTAAATAAAGTTCATACCTCTGCAATTAAATTCACGCGATATTCTAGTCTTTTTCAGTCTCTTTCAGTTGGGCTTGTAAAATCTTCTGCGGGCTAGTGACATTTTTCTCTCAATAGCCCGACTGGCTAGTGGCAAAAAATGGGAAGATCGAGTCCTGCTGGTCCATATGACTGGACCCGTTGGCATTGTAAGTAGATACAGTTTGTGGCATTCCGACAGCCGACTCCAGATGTTAGCCTCTGCTGGACTTTCGTGATGATAAGTCTGTAAGCTTTTCATATAGATATGCCATGATTATAAACTTTGACTGGGTTAAAATATGAAGGTGTATCATCTAGGATCCAGACAATTTCCTTTGATTTTTGCTTTAGAATTAAACACATTTTCAACTATAGGACAGCTCGTTCTACCGAACACAAACAACACATATTCGAAGACATACTTTGAATAGACATTGAAGTTGCTGAATAGACAATTGAATGGAAGGCATTCACATGAAGGTTGTGACATACTACTATGATTAGGAAGCAAATCAGGTTCTTTATCTCAATTCCTTCTATAAGAGTGCTGGCAACCCTGCTAAGTTTTGGAAAACAATAAAATTAATGAAGATTAGCTTTACCGCAGCACTTCCCGTGCAGTTATGGTGAGACTCTGGTCCTGTTAGTGATAAAAAGGAAATTTGTACAGCTTTCAATGATAACTTTATTAGTGCGGGCCATCTACTTGATAAAAATGAATCCGAATCTGATAGATATTACTACTAGGGCCAATAGGGTGTAAGATTTCAGGGTTTTCATAGTATTTATTCAACTTTTCTAATATGATTCCATAGGCTGTTTTTCCAATACACATGGGTGAGCCTTGATGAAGACCATTGGTTTCAGCTAATATGTCGATTGCCTTCTCCTGGCTTTCCCTGAGAAAACATGCAAATCAGTTGGGCTTCTGAGGACAGTCACCATTGTCTTGCTAAGAAAGGATGAGGGGTCTGGCCATCCTGTTAGGGAAGCATCTAGACTAGGCTTACCTGAATACTGTGAATAGAGAGCCATCTCCTTTGGACGGCCCAGGTGGGGGTGACTGTCTGGCTAGGTGTTATTTCTCACTACCTCACATCACATATCAAGGGTTTGGAGCGCAATGGTTATATGTCCATTTTAGAGGTTTTGAGAAAAATAGATTTTTAGGTTTCCAAGTGTTCTATTAAATCATGTATTTTATGTCATTTTTTTTTAACCAGTCAATCTTTTGCTGCATGGTTCAGAAGTATATTGGACACCTACGTTTTCATGGGAGTGTAACTGCAACATCATGGTCAAAATTGCCAAAATTGGACAAGTCACCTCAGTGCTCCAACAATTCCAGCACGATGTGACATAACACAATGGTGATTGGTTGAAGGTAAGTTCGTTTGCGATGGAAGACAGACTATTCTGTATTAAAATTCATGTTTATTCATCAAAATGTCAATGTTTAATTCATTTAAGCAGATTTTGTTAGACATATCACAAAATGAAAATGTGAATTCTGATTAAAAATGAATGCAGATGGACATAGTTATTGTGCTCCAAGGATTAGCTGATAGAAAGCTGTGACGGGGTAAAAATCTCGAAACCACAAAATTTGGACATATAACCATGGTGCTCCAAACCCTCGATATACTGCTTGTGTGTCTTTGTTCTGTGTGTGATGCTGACCTCTCCTATGAGCGCGTCTGTTTTCAGAAGGTGTCACACTGTCCCGAAATTGACACCAGATGGCCGTACGAATATTTAATTTTGCGCGATGGCCCCGAACTTGGTCAAAAGCCAATCTACAGCTGAAAAAAAGTACAATGCCTACAGAAGGTCACACGATGGCACCCGAACCACACACGAAGGCAACAAAAAGATGTGAATTTTTATAAGAAGTTTACCCGCAGGACACACGAAGGCCACACAATGGCTTGCATATTCACTACAGAGTAATATAGTAAATATACGACAGATTACTGTCAGTTTCTATAGTAAACTATTGTTTTGTTATGAACAAGAAATGTTAAGATAAAAAAGTATGACGTTAAAAGCAACCAGTTCATTATCAGTAATCAGTTTCATGAATACGTTGTGCCTTAGCCTATTTATATATATTGAAAACATGGCACTCTTAAATACTTGATTCTGATTGGTCAATCGCCAAAATTCTGCGGTGTTTATTTCCAGAGGTATGACCACTGCGCGGCTGTTCATTGCTAGTAATATTAATATTTTAATATTTTAAATGTTTTAGCCATATTCTAAGCGGGATAATGTATAGTGAGCTGCGCGTCGGGGTTCTATTCCCCCGTCGGGAGTTATTTTTCAAAATTCACCAGCTCGCTATACATTATCCCTTACATATATAATATACGTTGGGCCTGCTCTGTAGAGTTGCTCAGGACTGACTGAGGAAGATGCTCTGAGGCTGGCCTTTTATATGTCCACGTTACCATGGCACATGTGAAATGCTTGAGCTTCTCAAATTCGGCTGTCTTCGCCTACACCGTGGTCCCATCTCGATGTCATCGTACTATAATACGATGGCTAGACGACGGCATTGCGAGGGCTTCACGTAGTCGTGTTGCCTTCCTAAAACAATCGGGCAGCTTCTTGTTTCCTTCGTATTGTCTTCGTGAGGCGAAAAATGCCCGATGGCACCGATGATCACACGAAGTAAAGACAAAGATGACACGATTTGACAAGATGCCCTCACGATGGCCTTACGAAGGGAAAAATGGGCACACGAATTCAACACGAAAATGAACCTTTGCAAGGTCTTCCGGCAATTTTTTGGCATGCCAAAGATTTTGCCACCACTCATGAAGTTGCTGCCGGAGCCTGAGAAACTCAACCGGCGATCATACGATGGCTCAAGATGCCCTCACGAATGGCCCGATGTTTTTACGATCAGATCCGAATTTGAACATTTCCTTTATCGTGTGTCCATCTGGTGTCAATTTCGGGACAGTGTGACACCTGCTTTCAGTTTACGTAAAGTATGTATGCTTGATAGTGATTTGTGCCTGTTGTTGCATTTGTTGTTTGGTCATTGGAGTTTGGAACTCCTGGGCATTTCGGGTGCATGTGGATGACCTCAATCTCATAGCTTTTTGGAAACGAAATTTCACGGTACACAGGAGATAAGCTGGCTTTGCACGTGTATTAATATTTTGCAAAAAATTAATGACACAAAATCTGCGTGGTAGTGAGTCGAAAGAATATACTTGGAGAGTATTGATCGACGAGACCGATAGTTTGCAAACGGACAAAGGTGTGAGAGGCCTCCGGAGCAAATTATTAGCAGTGACGAAGAGTTGTATTGTGGGCAATTCTGCCATTGTGCCGCGTTTTTCTTCGGGTGGGACCTGTTGGAACCTTTGAGGTGTAAATTGTCAGGCTGCTGTGTTCAACCGCTTGCTGAGTTGAATCTAATGTTTCATGTTTGTTCGTTTCAGCACTGTTTTTCAATGAGATTGTGAGCTTCACTGTTATTAGGAAGCAGTGTTGTAATTGGTGGCATTTTGTTTTTAAAGTCCAAAACAAAATAATTTATGTGGAGCCAGAGTGCTGATTTTGGAAACAATAGTCAGTCTTAATTAAAGGAATAAGAGGTTTGGAGTCCCCTGAGGAGAAACAGTACTTTTACATAATTTGGATTGGAGTAGCCTCCTTGTTGACTGACTGGAAGCTTCAAATTTTTTAGATAGCCCTAAACATGTTCGGAAAACGCAGAAATGCGTGGATGAGAGAGTTAAATACCAAGTGTGAAGCTGAGTGTTTGCTGAATGTTGAAAGAGGGAAAGTTAGGGCTTTGGCTGAGGTGTTGAAAAATGTGAAGGCAAAGAAAGCGAAAGGAAGTGAAGGCGTTGAAAGCGAGGGTGAGAGATTTAGAAAATGAATTGTCCGCAATCCTGAGAGCGGAATGGCCACATCCGTAACACAAACCTGAGCCCCTCCTTTTTGCAGTCTTCCACAGTCTGGTCTTCCAGTTACTGCTCAGTGTCACTATCCCATGCAAGAGATGGAGGAATATGATCGGAAGAACTTTTCAAAACAATGCCAAGCGCCAACCTTCGTGACGATAGTGACAGTGAAAGTGACGATTCTGATTCCTCAGTTAATGGAAAAAATATCATCAGCAGCCATAAAACTGAGAGCCGTCATGCAGCGCAGGAAAGGTGTTAGGCATTTTTACGACCATAAGCTAACCCAACCCAAAGATATAGACAAATGGTCTAAAAACTTGCAACACCCACGCATTGCTGGCATGGAGACGTCGACTAAGATGAACTGTTTGCGAAATATCTATTGCTTGCATCCTCTTGATGGTGTCCAGTTGTTGGCTACTGTGTTGAACCCCACTGAAGTCCATAAGCTGAGTGCGTCTTTTGAGACAGCCTCAGGCGATAGCCGGCAGGACCTTGATGGAGCATGGGATAAAATTGTAGATTTTATTCGCGATGCTACAAGAGCCACAACCAACTGGGGGAAAGTAGCTGCCTGTATTCAGAAGACTGGTGAAGCAGTCAATGATTTTGCCGTGCATTTTTCTGAGACTTTCAGGAGACATTCTGGTGTCAAAGATTTGAAGCATGAAAAAATTCCAGAGAGCAAAAGCGGGCCACTTTCATGCAGGCATTGCTACCAGAGATTAGGAAAGATACCAAATTTAGCAAACCAGATTGGGCAGATGATACGGTCACTTTTGAACAAGTTATTTCGGCAGCTAGAAGGGTAGAGCTTGATACGGAATGCAAACTTCGTAATTTAAATGCACGCAGACTATATCCAAGAGGGGATATGCCGAGAGACAATAATTGCAATAATTGCAAGACTCCTGGCTACTTTGCCAAAGATTGCAAAGCTAACAGTAAGAGGTTTTATGAAGCGTGCCAAAAAGAAGGCCACACCATGGTTAGTCGCTTGGGAGAGGTAAACCCCTTCCTTACTTCCTGAGACGGCAGTCCACATTAGACAGTGGGCTTTCTAAAAGCGGGCAAAATGGAGAGTTTGAATCTGTAACTGAAAAAGCAATCAGATTCTTGACGGAAAAGGTAACTCGTATCGAGGGACTCTTGACGCCAAGCTTTCCTGTGACCTAAACAATATGAACAAGTGGTGCCAGGCACAACAAACCCCACCCCTCGCACATACTTTCACCTACTTGGAAGAAATTCAATAGGGATCTATTCTGGGTCAGTGGCAATCCCTAAACCAAATTTGGGGTGAATGTGGCCATTAATTTTGCCGCTAGAGTGTTAACAAACAAACAAACAAACACAGAAACAAACCGAACCAAAAACAATACCCCTTTCCCTCACCCTTCGGGCGGGGCGGGGTAATAATCCCACTGATACATATTGCTGCAGACTTCTGCTTTGGAATCTGGGACAATGATTAGGTAAATGCTTGATTGGTTTTGTTGATGCAATTTCTGTGCAATTGGAATATTCAGCATTTTTAAGTGGATACAAATATTTGTTGTTGTTATTAGGCAGCACATTGGCAATGCACTTCATAGACTGCAAGTTATACCTCGTATGGGCTCTGCCCCCTAACAGCTCCGCTAGTGCCAATCCCTTGCTGCGCAGCAGCCCGCCTGAAGAAATTTGCATATCCATCCCCCTCCTGGCTATATAATGGTGAAACCCCTTTCATTCGACTCCCTTAAATCTTCAGCCTCGAAGAAAATAATGCAAGAAGATAGCTCACCATTGCCATAGCGGTCTTCGAGCCCAGCTCAGACCATCGCACCGAAGGAGCAGTGCGCAGGAGATCCATCGGCCACCTTGGTGGTCCTGCCAAAGACCCGTGAGAACTACCCAGGCTGGGTGCTCGACCTGCACCGTCAGTGTGTCTTCTGCCTAGGCGCGCGCCACGCTCGCCAAGCATTGCAGGAGCAGCCAGCGTGCATAGTGTGCCTATCCGGGAGAAAAGAGCGGCTTACTTCTCAATTAGTGTGCCTCTAGACAGAGCCATTAGTGAGCGAGTTAGCGAGCCCTCTGACTCTGAGGATGATGTATTGGGCCTGGGCAGAGCCCCTGCATGAATGGGCGCCGCCGGAACTGAGAGAAGACTACCCGGCCATCCTGGAACTGGCAGCCATCCTGTGGGGCGTGCAGATGTCTTCTGCTCCCTCCGAGCCCGCAAGCGACCCCACTAAGCCGATGGAATTCGGCGCATACAAGAAAGTGCGCCCGTCGGCAACTGTGGCAGTGGCCCCATGTTATCCAGTTTTCCAAGACTTCGTACAGAGTGCGTGGGCATCTACGGCGAAAGTCTCACTCCCAGCCATGCGGTTCCTCCCCTGCACAGCTGTGGCGGGCTGGATTACTGAGTTCCTCAGCGGCGCCCCGCCTGTAGACGCACCGCTGTTAGACCAGCTCAGGCTGGAGCCCGCAGTCCGGTCCCAGCAACGAGAGCAGGAGGCTAAGTTGGCAGAGAAGATGTTCAATGGCGGTGCACATCTGCCATGAATATCGTCGGCTTGACAGGAAATGCTCTGACAGAGCTGTTGCTCCTCCACGTCCATCGGGAAGGGGACGAGGTGGCTTGGCAGGACGCCCACCAGCTCGCTGGTGTGCTGCTCCGTGCAGCCCAAGAGGCCTCAGTGTGTGTTGGGCGGGTCATATCTCTGGCAGCAGTGTCCCTGCATCAGATGTGGCTCAGTCAGACATCTCCAAAAGAACACCAGAAGGCACCGCTGCTCAACACGCCACTGTGCCCATCCTCTCTGTTTGGTCCGCCAATCGACGCTGCCATACAGGAGCAGGTGGAAAGTGTTCGTCCAAAAACCAGCCGCGAACGCCATTTTCCATGGTCACTCCAGCCGGCGGGAAGATGCGTCCCTCTGCTGCGAAGAGGAGGCCACCTCCCAGTGCTCCATACTGCCTGCTGCCAGTCCGCAAGCCTGGTGCACAGCCTGCGATGCCTCCCCGTCTGGCAGAGCAATATGGGAAACAAGCGGGGAAGTCACGACCCGCTACAGCAGTACAGTGTGGCCCCTACTACGACAAATGATGGTGCGCGGGGATGTACATTTCTGTTTGTGGCTGTAACGTCTTAAATAAAGACGATACCTTGTCACTAAAAGCGCAGCCCAATGCACGTCCCCACCCTTACACTGAATATGTCAGACACATACATTCAGTGAAGCACACCATTCCTCAAAGTTCCAGCCAGTTCTTTTCTGACCCCTCAGAAAAAATCCTCAACTCCTCCCCTCATAACGTCACACTCCTCTGCTGAAAAACAGTTAAGTAGAGCGTGTATGTGGGCAAATGCAGAATATGCAAATGAGCCATTATTGGCGCCATTTTCTAATGAGCCTGTGGTAGTTATTGCAGTGCAGTTTTCATCCAGGTCCGCGTCTATTTTGACCAATATGAGTAACTTCTGTTCACCCACCTTCACATGGTGAAATGTCAATGAGCGTTAACATTAACCACGTGGCTGATAGCACAATGGTTAGAATGTTAAACTATGGCGCGGGCAACCTGAGTTCGTATCCCGGGAATGCTGTATCTAGTGTGTCATTCCAGTACAATTTCCTGTTTATTTGCAAACGGAAGTGTCTTTTTATGAAGGCTGTCGTGGGCAACACAAATATGAACATTCTGTTGCTGTTTTTCCCGGAATTTCCAGCGCTTCCCGCACTGGAGATTCCGTACATCCCTTTCAGAGACGGACCCCTTGGGCAGGGGTGGGGTTTCTCCCCACAACCCCAGTGGTGGAGAGGGCCTGGATCAGCTTTCAGAATTTCATTATGAGCGCCCCCCGCTCTCAGGCGCGCCCACTGTCAGAAAGACTGCAAGTGTAGCGACAGCTGTGTCGTTTACCCCCATGGTTCGACAGAATGTTAAGCCAGGGCTACTCACTCCAATTTTCAAGGACGCCCCCCCCTTCCAGGGCATCCTCGAATCTGCTGGCGGCTTGCAATCGGAGCTCCTTTCACGGGAGATTCAGGACTTACTGCTGAAGGGCGCCACTGTGCGGGTACCAGTGTTGGACGCTCACAACGGTGTTTAATCCAAGTACTTCCTGGTTCCCAAGAAGTCAGGAGGGATGCGCCCCATACTGGATTTATGGGTGCTCAATGGCTACTTGGCACGGAAGCCCTTCAGAATGCTGACAGTCCAGGAGCTGTTGAAAGCAGTCCAGCTGGGCGACTGGTGTGTATCAGTCGACCTGAAGGATGCATACTTTCATGTGGCTATCTGGTGTCGCCATCAGAAATTCTTACGCTTTACCTTTCAGGGTTCTGTTTTTCAGTACTCCAGATTGCCTTTTGGGCAGCTGGGGTTTGCGATAAATTGGGAGAAGAGCATGGTGACACCCTCACAGACTGTGGCGTACCTGGGACTCACCTTGGACGCGGCATCAAGGCATGCGCGCCTGTCCAACGAGCGCCGCAGGGCATTGCTGCAGCTGGTATGACAGGTAATGTCGTCCCGGAAGGTGTCAGCACTGACGGTCATGTCCTTGTTGGGCATGATGTCGGCCGCACACGTGGTGGTACCATTGGGCCTTCTCCACATGCCGCCCCTACAGATGTGGTTTCGGCGTCTCAAGCTGAGTCCCCAGCGCCGGAATCTCCGTATGCTCGCTTTGCCGCAATAGGTGAGGCCCAGTCTGGTTTTCTTGTCCAGTGTGGAAAACTTGACCTGAGGGGCTCCGTTGGGCCAGCTGATGAGCTGGATCGAGGTCTTTACAAACATCTCCCTCCGAGGCTGGGGGGGGGATGTGTGTGCCAAGGCCGGTCGATCGGGGCCGGGGGGACTCCGAGGAGTCCCGGCATATAAATGCCCTGGAAATGGTCACAGTTTCGAACCTCTTGCTTCATTTCCTGAAGCTTCTCCGGGACCAAGATGTCCTGGTGAGGAGCGACAACTCTACCGTGGTAGCTTACATCAACTGTCAAGGTGGGGTGTGGTCAAGGACGCTTTGCGCCCTTGCGAGGAGACTGCTGCAGTGGAGTCAGTTCCACCTCGGCTCTCTGAGGGCACGCCACATTTTGGGGGCCTTGAATCAGGGAGCAGACCTCATGTCGCGGGATGGGCCCATGCCGGGAGAGTGGTGTCAGCACCCTCGCATTGCTCAACAGGTGTGGGCCCAGGTTGGCCTCCCTGTAGCAGATCTGTTCACCTCTAAAGAGAACACTTTGTGCCCCCTTTGGTGCTCACTCAGGGTGGAGGACGACCCTCCACTCGGTGTGGACGCCTTGGCCCAGAAGGGTTGGCCTCACAGGACGCTGTATGCGTTTATCCCAACTTCGCTGATCCCACCCCTTCTGCTGAGAATCAGGAAGGAAGGCCGGACGGTGATATTGATAGCTCCGGATCACCACAACTCAGTCTGGTATCTGGAAGTTGTGCGTCTAGCAGTGATGGACCCGTGGCCCCTCCTCATGGGTGACTGGGCAATTTCACAGGCAAAAAGAAAGGTCAAGGCCCCGCCCCTCCTGGGTCAGCCTCTAATGGCTTGGCTCCTGAGAGGCAGCGGTTAGAAAGGTGTGGTCTTTCCGCGAATGCCATTGCTACCATCCAAGGGGCCAGGGCGGCTTCCACGATAGTGTCGTACGCAACATGGTGGGAACTTTTCTCTGGTTGGTATAATGCGCGTAATGTCGACCCCATGACATCTCCTATCGCCATCATCTTGACTTTCCCGCAATCTCTTTTGGATTCTGGCAGGGCTGTGTCCACTGTAAGGGTGTATGCAGCCGCTATCTCTGCATGTCATGAAGGACTACAGGGGGCTCCTGTGTTCTCGCACCCCCTTTTGCGGCGATTTTTAAAGGGCGCTCTGCGGTTGAGGCCACCGCGCCGAGTCACAGTGCTGCAGTGGAATCTCCATATAGTCCTTGACGGTCTTTGTAAGCCACCATTTGAGCCATTAGACAATGTTTCCATGCGGCTTCTGTCCTTGAAGGTAGCCCTACTGGTGGCGCTGTCTTCTGCAAAGAGAGTTAGTGACTTGTGTGCCTAGTCAGTAAACCCACAATGTCTGGTTTTGAGTGCGGATAAGGCTATCCTGCATCCTAACCTTTCATGCCTAAAAACATTACAACGTCCTTCAGCTCTAGGACAGTGGTCTTGGCGGCTTTTCATCCTCCGCCTCATACTTCTAAGGAAGATAGCAGGCTACACTTGATTTGCCCAGTAAGGGCCTTGGCCTGCTATGTACGCCGTACATCGGCAAGTCGTAAGACAGAGCAGCTGTTCATCTGTTATGGCGCAGCTGCATCTGGATGACCTGTATCAACTCAGCGTCTGGCTCACTGGCTATGCAACGCCATCTCTGAGGCTTACATCACTATGGGAAGCACTGCCCCAACGGGGCTGCGTGCTCATTCAACAAGGGGTGTGGCAGCCTCTGTGGCCTTGTATAGGGGTCAGAGGTCGCGTTACACTTTCTGAATGTCATTGTGACGGAGAGGAGCATAAAAATTCCATCATAATCAGTTATTATCCGTCATTGTAACTTTATTTTTTGAAATGATAATCATTTTTTTTTAAATAAAATAAACAGAATAATTTGTAGATTACACATGAGCTGAATGCTGACAGTGATTCATGTAGACACACATTGCGTGCCGTGTTACATACAGCACTGCGTGGATTTTCAAACTTACTGCTGTATGAACTTTATTTAACATCACAAATGATTTCTCCCCCCACACAGTAACAGTGTGCAAATGAACAATGCTTTCAGTTATTGCTGGGCTTCACTAAGCCTAACAACCGCAGTCTCACTAAGCGGTCCTACGAAGCTGCTTATCAACTCGTTATGTCAACCTGGGCTTTCCCGACCTGGATATCTGCGTGTTCACATAACAGAGACGGCGTTTGTAGCATATTACCAATTGTCTACCGGCAGCAGAGCAGCATATTTTACAAATGAAGAGCAAATGATCATATTACAAAAATATGAGGAGTACAGGATCATACAGATCAAAGACAATGCTTGAGACAATAGGACACCCACCACCAATTGGACGGGGGTGTGAATTACATTCTGTCAAAATGACGGACGGCCTTCAAAATGTTCCGTCATTGTTAAAAAAAAAAAAAAAATCTGTCAATGACGGAAAATATTCGGTTAACGCGACCTCTGATTGGGGTGTTGCTGTTGGTGACATCTGTGCTGCTGCCTCCTGGTCGTCACCATCCCCCTTCATTCGATTTTATCTCAGGGATATGACGGCTGGTTCCTTGTCTGAGGCTGTATTAAATGCTGCTCTGGGCAAGGAACAGGACCGGCATTGATGCCAGGATACTCCCCCTCCTACACATGAGGAGAGCTGGGCTGGAACTCATCTAGGCTCCGCCCTTTGTGGCACTAGCGGAGCTGTTAGAGGGCAGAGCCAATATGATGTTAACGATAGTTACTGGGTATGTAACTCTAGTTATACGAGTATGGGCGGAGCCCTCTAACCACCGTGGCCCAGCTGTTTTTTCTTCGAGGCTTCAGTTTTTTTCATAAACGGGAGTCGAATGAAAGGGGTTTCACCATTATATAGCCAGGAGGGGGATGGATATGCAAATTTCTTCAGGCGGCCTGCTGCGTAGCAAGGGATTGGCACTAGCGGAGCTGTTAGAGGGCTCTGCCCATACTCGTATAACTGGAGTTACATACCCAATAACTATCGTTGTTTGTGTTTGATGCATGTAGGCTGGGCAGGTGGAAAGGCATGTGTCCTGAATGTAATAACAGGGACAAAGCTTGCCACTGAAAATGTTGAATATTTTGGGATTGTGCTTGAAGTTGGGGAACTGTTCTTAAATCACTTCTGCAGCTACTCTAACATAGTGTACTGTACAAGTACTGTAACATAGTGATATCTAACGTGCACTTGACATTGGATGCATTGCTTGTATATTGCTAAGAACTGACTGAGGCAGTCCGAGGGGCATCTCAACAGGTAGCCGAAGCGTGGAAAGAGACACCTGATGGGGGACATGCCCTCGTTTTAGGTCCATGGATAAGGATACATAAGCCACAGCGTTCAATGTTGGATGCAAAAAGGGATGATACGTTTAGATACAGGGAAAACCTAAATGGAAAAATGCAAGTCATTTCAAACTAGCTAAGCCTCCCAATGCAGTGATACAGGGTGATATTTAACCTGCCTTTTTCCCTCAGGAAAAAAACATAACTTCATATGTAAACAGTCATTGTAAACATCTCAGTCTGCTGAGCTTTATGAGATTTTTTGCCATGAACTCTTGATACCGCCATGTTCTTTTATTCTGTGTTTTTCAGGAGGCTGAGTGACATCTGCCTCGGCAGTCCAGACATGAAGCCACAGGAGCAGTGGGGCAACAGACCAGGGGAGCGAAGATGTCTGCTGTGACATTGTGACTGTTGGATCTTCATCATGAAGGACTGGATTTATTCTACACTGACGGACAATGATGTCACAGATCGCGGAAGACATTATTACTCTAATGAAATCAGAGGATAGGTGGAGAATTATCCCCCAAAATTGGCTAATCAGTAGGGTTTTTCGCTCCACCCCATGATATCGGAGTGGACCTTTCTGGACTATTGGCAACTTCTGATGGCAGCATCAGGAGTGTATCAAGCTTTTCAAAAGTGTGGGGGATGTAGTTCTTCGGGGGGTATGTGTATCTGAGCAAGGCTATTGAGGAGGCTGAACGCAAGTAAACTCAGTTTACGCACCTTTCATGTTTCTGAAATATAGGGTTTACTCATCTCTAAATATAGGTTATGCATCAAATGAAACTGAAATATTCATTTGAATATTCTGTTTACTACTGTCATCAGCACAACAAAGTTATAGCCAAGTGTATCCAAATTTGCACGACACTATCCACATTTTCAATATGTAGCCTACACTCATCAACATTATGCCACACACTCATATTGTTAGATTACCCACCTCTTTTGCACAACCCTGATTCAGAGGTTAAAGAACTAAGTTCTCTTTATTGTCAAAGTTATTCTGAGGTAAAAGAATGCCAGCAACAACTTCAGACACTTAACACATGGTTGTGCATTATATTTCATTAGATGCTATTTGAACTCATTTGCATAAATTGATCAATTGATCAAAATGACAAGTTTAGCAACAAAGGATGCTTGAAGCATTGTACAAAAATTGTGTTGTACAAACTGTATTGTAAAATTGCACAAGAAGTTTGACGTTGCCAACATTAACACTTTACTCATACATATGACCATCTACCTCATTTTAGCCTTCACTCATTTACTTAAAAGAACCAAAGGTGCTCTTTCTGTTCTCCTTACAAGAAACAAACTGTTGAGCTATCGTTTTTCTGTCCAAGCTATCCAGCTTGTGTTTGTGTGCATGGCACACAGCAACACCATTGAGGCGTGTTTGGGTCATGGTGCTGCGTAGCCATGTTTTCAGCCTCTGGAGGCTGCTGAAACCCCTTTCCAACTCTGCGGATGACACATGCACAACTAGAAGGAGGCGGGCAATTGTCTCGACTTGGTCAAAAAGACCACGGACGACTGGGCTCATCCCTTGAAGAACAGCAACAATGTCACTACTAGACTGAAAGCTATAGTTCATTCTGAACATTGCAAGCTGAACTTTAAGGATGGCTGCATTGATTTCTGGGTACTGTTGCACAACACTGTGTACCTGTCCAGTTAAGAGAACTTGTTCTAGATTTCTTAGCATTTGCATTCCTTCCTGTTCAAATCGTTCTCTAAACTGCACGTCAACAACATCCAGGACTTTATAGAATTCAGTTCTGTAGTAGTCAGAAGAGGACCTATGTATATGTGCAGGAGCACTGCCTGTGAAGCTCTGAGGTGGGATATGGGCACACGTAGAGGCAATAGGAGTTAGATGGAGTGTCTCACACATCCTTGTTGCTTTCGAGTAAAGAGCCTGAAAACTCCCTGTGTTTCTTTTTTTGCTAAAGCTTTCTTTAACACAGGCAACAGCTGAAACCATACCATCTAGGGTTTGTGTTCTGCTCTGGAGGGACATATTCAAAACCTCCAACTCCCCTGTTATCTCCAAAGCACACGAAAGACCAAGGACAACATGCCCCTGCTGAAATTTGTCATACAGGCCCTCTGCCTTACTAGCCGAATCGGACTCACTCACTGCCATCTCACCCAAAGCTTGGTTTATGCGCTCGCACTGGTTCAGCACAGCACGGATGGCACTAGTGTGGACTGTCCACCTTGTTGGACGCAGTGGTCTTATAGTGAGACATGGACCCTCACTCTCATCAGACCTTGCAATTTCGTTGAAAATGTCCCTCAGTTTCCCTGTCTGCCCAAACAAAACTCCCAAATCATGGACCCAATCCAGAGAATTCTGAATAAATGTTGAGGCAGTACAGGCCTTCTGTGTAATTAGGTTAACACAGTGGGCAGCACAGTGAACATAGGCAGCGAGAGGTTGTGATTTTCTTATATTGGCTTGTGCTCCATTGTATTTGCCAGCCATATTTGCGGCCCCATCATACACTTCTAACGTTTTCAACTATTTCCCGTATGATTGTGCTGCTGAACAAAGTCAGGATTTCATTCTGAATTGGAGTTGAAGTATAAAAATTCTTTCTACCACCTGTCAACCACTTGGTTAGAGAGGGATCATCCTCTGATTTGTACTTCAGGACCTGTTCAAGATTTCCCTCACCACATTCATGCCCCCTGAGAGGTAAGTCTTGCCTAGCCAAATTCCGCACACCATCAATGATTTTTAGAAGACATCCCCTTGCTTCCTCTTGCTGTTTCATACTCACACTAGATAGCTGAGCTTGTACTGATCGATCTTCATAGACGAGCGTTGTTATGGCCGTCTTATGACTATCAGACCTCTCATGTACAGTAAATCGCTCAAGGGCTTTTTTCCAATTTTTAAAGCTGGATGAAATGAATGCTGAATCAGCATTCTTGGCAAGAGGTGATGTCTCTGAGTCAAAGGCTTTGGAGCAGTAAAAGCACAATACACCCTCAACACCAGGACTCACATGGAGCCATGGGTATTTCTGGTACCACAGAGTTAGAAAGCTCAGAGTATATTTGGGCAAGGACAGTTTCACAATGAATTTTACTGAACTGACGGCCAATAATAGCCATGGCTGAATTCTCTGCTCCTCCCTCTACCATTTCATCTTCATTCTCATCCTCTCCCTCACTCTGTTCTCCTTGTCTGCCCTCTCTCTGTCAGCCTTCTCCTTCTTCATCATCTCTGTCCTCCTCACTCCTGGCCACATCCGCGCATACATCCTAATCAAAACATTAAAAATGAAATTGAGGAATTTTACATCCATCCACCACACACACATACGGGCGATTTTCAACCAAGTGTGCAATTTAGGGGTAAAAAATGTCTTATCGCATTTAACCTATTTAATACAAAATAAACACCCAGGAAGCAATTTAGTATGTTGCAGAACACTTTTTTCTAGTTTAAAAAATTGTTTGGTCATGTTTGAGGGGAAAAAAACAAAAAATAGCAGGATTTTTATGGTCAATATGTCCATTTTGTTACCTGTCTCAAGTGGAGTCACTTTTACTCAAGTTGATTTTTTTCTTTTTTCCCTTGAGAAATCTTATCACTTACAAAACTTCACAGGTTTCTTTGTATTTTAGGTCTCTAGAACAGATTTGTCTCCCCATTTCTTAGTTTTCCTCTAAAGATATTAGTCAATAAAGCAATGTCGCAAACTTGGTTCAGTCACTGTCTTTCATGTTACCACCATCACATCTGAGGACAATAATAAACGTTGTCTCCAATAGGTGTCACTACCATGGTTTTTTTTAAAATACCAGGATGTAAGGAATCTATTTTGGCTGCATTTTAAAATCTGAAGAGCTGTGGGAGGAAGAGACAGCTCTGCAAGTTTTTCCAAATTGTGTGTCTCACAAATTGCATGTCTTTCTTGTAACCACAAAATAATGCATGATTCCAGGTAGAAACTGAAAGAGTGACCTGTAATAGTGTAACTGCTTCAGTTTGCCATAATTAAGGCATGTTTGTGTGTGGACAAGTGCCCACAAGTGCCCCTGAAAAACTTTTGGATGTGTCTTTCATGTTACCGTAGTTTGTCTTTCTTGTTACCATTACTGAGTAACAAAAAAGACAAATTGGCAACACAAAAGACAGGTATGACGCCCCAATTAAAAAAAATAAAATAAAATCCAGTTCACAGACGTATAATTTTGATGAAATCTTGATGAAACAAGGCCTAGGCCTACTACAGTGGGGTGCAAAAATTTGGGCACCCCCGGTCTGTTACAATTAATCTCTAAGTGACTGAAAGCAAACCTGAACACTAAATGCTACAAAGTTAAACATGGCACATTTCATCACATTTTAAAGCAAGAAATATTTTTATTTTGAACATTTTACACTTTCAAAATAATAAAACAAGGAAAAAGGCCTTGTGCAAAAGTTTGGGAATCCTGTCAGCTAGTACTTCGTTACTCCTCCTCGGGCAGCTATAACAGCTTGCAAGCCCAAGTTACTGCGGTAACATGAAAGACAACATGAAAAAATTAAAAATGCATTTTCTCATAATTAAAGATAGTTCTTGCATTGCAGCTTTGTAGAATCCTTAGAAATTCACTGAGAAAACAAAATCAGGCCAAATTATGGGGAAAAAATGGGTTTGATTTTTCAAAAGTGTCTTTCATGTTACTGGCACACTTGGCTGAAAATCGCCCATACGCATGTGCGCACACATATATGCACTCACACCAGGGGTAGAAATTAACTTTTCAAAATATGAGCACCTACCAGCCACTTTCAAATTTTTAGTAAAATCCACTAGCCCGTCAATAGTAAATCAATGGTAAATCATTATAGTGTGTCTAAAATCTACCAGCCACTCTCCTATTTTACCAACACACACACACACACACTTTGCCTAACTTCCTTCTACAGACCTCTTTCACAAACTGCAATTGACAAAAACAGTATGAGGGATTTCAACCCTAAACTTATTTCATTGCCCACCTGTGAACCTACTGTGCTCTCTCTGGTGCCTCCAGTAACTGTCTATCTTAAACAAGCAGGATGCAATAAGGCTTACTGTCCAAGCTCAAAATTAACCTCCCTCAATGCACCCCTACAGAACATTAAGAAATGTATTCAGCTACAGTGCTTGCAGAGCTCAGTGAATATTGAAAAGTAATATCATAGAATTAATGTCAACAACATCTAATTGAAATAGGCCCAATGTTGTTTAATGTCAAAAATTTTCAGCTTTCAATTTCACCTTCAGGATTTCTCTTGAAAAAGCTTTCAATCTTCTCCTGCCTTTTTCTTTTCTGCATTCTTTTTTGATACTGTGCAACAAAAAAACAGTGGTCGCTTGATGATGACACGGGTCTGTTTGACGGGAACAATGCTGTGAGACTCTGCTAAGAATAAAATAGGCTACACCGATGTGTTCAGTTTTCATGCTACTAAGCAAGAGATGCCTTAAAGCAAAGCCAGAACTAGATAACTCGGTCGCCACAGGGATCGAGTCGTGTATCTCCCCAATCCCCAAATTTCGAACAAAATGGCCGCCGGCAGCCATATTGGACGTCCGAAATTGACGAAAATCGGTCTTGAGCATTGTCATATATATATCTACACCTGTGTAAAATTTGAAAACATTCCTGTGATAATTGTGGCTTCCAGAGCCCGGAACATAAAACATTTCGGACAAAATGGCTGCCGGCAGCCATATTGGACATCCGAAATGGATGAAAATCAGTCTTGAGCATTGACATATATATATCTTCGCCTGTGTACAATTTGAAAACATTCCTGCAATAATTGTGGCTTCCAGAGCCTGGAACATAAAAAATTTCAGACAAAATGGCCGCTGGCAGCCATATTAGATGCCCGAAATTGACGAAAATTGGTCTTGAGCATTGTCATATATATATATATTTTCGCTTGTGTAAAATTTGAAAACGTTCCTGTAATAGTTGTAGCTTCCAGAGCCCGGAACATAAAAAATTTTGGACAAAATGGCCGCCGGCAGCCATAGTGGACGTCTGAAATTGACGAAAATTGGTCTTGAGCATTGTCATATATATATCTTCGCCTGTGTAAAATTTGAAAACATTGTTATAATAATTGTGGCTTCCAGAGCCCGGAACATAAAAAATTTCAAACAAAATGGCCGCCGGCAGCCATACTGGACGTCCGAAATGGAGGAAAATCAGTCTTGAGCATTGTCATATATATATCTTCGCCTGTGTAAAATTTGAAAACATTCTTGTAATAATTGAGGCTTCCAGAACCGAGAACATAAAAAATTTCCGAACAAAATGGCTGCCGGCAGCCATATTGGACGTACGAAATTGACGAAAATTGGTCTTGAGCATTGTCATATATATATCTTCGCCTGTGTAAAATTTGAAAACATTCTTGCAATAATTGTGGATTCCAGAGCCCGGAACATAAAACATTTTGGACAAAATGGCCGCCGGCAGCCATATTGGACGTCCAAAATTGACGAAAATCGGTCCTGAACAAATAAAGTTGTCCTCCGAAGAGGGGGGTGGTGGCGGGTCAAAAAAAAAAGAAAAAAAAAAAGGAAAATCGGTCTTGAGCATTATATCTTTTTTTTGAGCAAATATCTTTGCCTGTGCAAAAATTTGAAAACATTCCAATAATAATTGTAGCTTCCAGAGCCCGGAACATAAAATCTCTGCGGCAGCGGCCCCAGAACAAAACCATAGTATCTCCCAACTATTGTCATCGGGGAGAAACAAATAACATAAATGCACTGCTTAAATATGTTTTAATAATCATTGACTTTTCCTTAGTTAATACACACAGGTTTAACATAAAATGCAATCAGCCGTGGAAAAATGTGAGCAAAGTAAACTGCATGTCCGAATGTTCAGGAAGTATGGTTCCGTCACCAGTTTTCGTGCTAGTTCAAACCACTTTGCCCTTCCATATGGCAAAAGTTCAGCATGAAGGTACTATTTCATTTTAAAAACTGGGCTTTTCTTGCACGTGTGCTATTTGGTGCAAGATTTAAGTTTGTTTTTAATTCCATAAAATACTGTTTTCTTGTAACTTGTAGGATCAGAGGCTGTTTAGAGCTGTTCCTGGGTGGATGACAACCCTGAGTAAATGGGCACCCCAGTTTTGATATTTGTTGAGCAGCCATCCGCCAGGTGTCAGCAGCTCCTGATCAACCCTTCATTACTAGAAATCTAATCAAGCAACTTCCTTTCATTTTTTGATATTTTGTGAGTACTGATTGGGGACATCTGAAAACTAAATATGATTGAATTTGAAAGGTTTTAAATATTATTTGCAGAATAAAATCTTATAATGATGCTAAATGGGCTTTTTAATAGTGGTTTGTAACCAGCTATTGTCATTTTTCGTGTGCCATACAACCATACATACCTCACATATAAATGGCTTAAGCGGTACTACACAGGCGGGATTTGACATTTCCTAAAGTTTAGCGTTTTTATTGGCTTTTACCTCATTTTCATGCTGTATTTCCTCACAAACGCGAGAAAAACACTGCTGCTATTGAAAAAAACGTAAGAGACCTGAAACCAACGGCAGAATCGGCGAGAATAACACATTATTTACATTAGGACGAAATCTGCGTTGACACGAAAACTGAACAGTTAATCATACTTGCGCTAACATCATACCTAGCTCGCTATCTAACTTCATCATAACAGTTTGGCTGGCTCTCACAGAGACAGCCATTTCATTCATGGATAATAATGACAACATAACAACACTAGCCCTTTTTCCATCAGATTTTCGAATTAACTTAGCGCGACAAAATCGGCGTTTGAGCGATATAACTCTTTTTCCATCACAAATGTCGCACTAGCTTTTTGATGCGCATCATTCTAAAGCGCATTACCTTTTTGATGGAAAAAGGGCTACTGAGACAGCGAATAGTTCTATATGACGTGAAAAATACTGTAAGACACGGTTTTTGAAAAGTTCGCGGCTAACTTAAATAGTGTGAAAATTCGCGGACAATGTAACACTAGAAGCTACAAGCCAGCTGAGGTGGTTCGGCTATCTCTCACAGAGATGAACTATGGCAAGCCGTTTTAACATTTAATAGGGAAGTTTGATCATCCGGGATTAACATTGCAGATATCAACAATGTCATTTTCACTCGTCGTAATTACATTGCGACTAGTCGGAATTTTCATTCAAGATATCTATAACGTCATTTTGACTAGTGAAAACTACAGTTAGAGATATCTGTAATTCAGTTTTGACTAGTCACAACTGAATTACGGATATCAGCAGGGATGTCACCGAAAGCGACACCCGACTCTTCACACATCGTAACTGACAAATGTAGATATCTGTAATTCAGTTTTGTCTAGGCAGAATGAAGATTAAAAGATATCTCAAACGTCATTATGACTAGTCAGAATTGTTGTGCAGCGTTAGCTATCGTTAGCGGAAGAAATTGCGGTTGCTGTTGTCGATAACATTGTTAGAAAATGCCACAAAAATAGAAAGAGCTTATCACCAAGGAATTTGTGGCGAACGAGAGCTTCGTTCACTAGAGACTTGTGGTAGAAATTTACAGCGTATCGAATATTTGTCGTCTCTAGACACACTTGAGGACCTACGACGAATTCTGGGGTGCGTTTCCCGAAATCACAGATGCTAACTTATATAGTTTGGCCCATTGACTGTGAATGGACGAACTATGCAAGTTGCTAGCTTAGTTAGCTACTACGCTTTTGGGAAACGCACCCCTGGAGTAACAGCTGAAAGAGTCCTCTTGCTGCAGAAAGTCACGTTAAACCCTGTGCATTTGACAGCTCCTGTCGTGGACGGGCTGCGGCATTAAAAACACGCTCAAAAACACATTCGGCCTCTGCTTGCACTGACATGGCGTTTGAATGCAGCTTTGAATCAACACGCGGCGCCGCTCCCGCTCGCCGTAACTTTCTGGCATACAGATTTCTGTAAAGTCATTTCGCCTAGTCAAAACTCTAATTCAAGATATCTTTAATTACATTTCGACTAGGCAAAAATGAAGTGAAAGATATCTCCAATTTGAGATATCTCTAATCAAATTTCTCTCCGAGATATCTGTAACTTGATAGTTGATATCTACAATTAAATTATGTGTATCCCAAATTCCAGTTTGAGATATCCACTAATTAATTTTGACTAGACATACATCCAGTTAAAGATATCTTCAACGTCACTCAGCATGACAAGCCGTTTTAACATTTAATAGCTAGACTGGATATGTGTTGCAGATATCCGCTATTCAATTCTTCCTAGTCAAAAAGAGCATTTCAGATATCTATAATGACATTCCTCCTATCCACAATTGTCATTTAAGATATCTACAACGTCATTCTTCCTAGGATAAATGACGTCACTTTTTCCATTCATGTGAATGGGGTTTCTCATTACAGATATCTACATTTCTTGCAGATATCCTAAAGTGAATTACGGATATCTGCCACTGAATTAACGACTATGGCAAGCCGTTTAACATTTAATAGGTAGACTGGATATGTGTTGCAGATATCCGCTATTCAATTCTTCCTAGTCAAAAAGAGCATTTCAGATATCTACAATGACATTCCTCCTATCCACAATTGTAATTTAAGATATATCTACGCCATTCTTCCTAGGACAAATGGCGTCACTTTTTCCATTCATGTGAATGGGGTTTCTCATTACAGATATCTACATTTCAGTTGCAGATATCCGCAAAGTGAATTACGGATATCTGCCACTGAATTCATTACTAGTAGTAACTCCAGTTTGAGATATCTACAATTAAATTTTGACTAGTCAAAATTCCAGTTCAAGATATCTTGAATTGCCCTCAATTCAAGATATCTACATTGTCCTTGTAGATATCTTAAATTAAGCTTTGCCTTGTCAGAGTGTCGTTGTAGATATCTTGAACTGGGCACATGTCTAGTCAAAAATTAATTAGTTTGATATCTCAAATATCTTTAACTGGATTTGGTCTAGTCAATATAATTAGTAGATATCTCAAACTGCAAGCAAGCGCTTTTAACATTTAATAGCTAGACTGGATATGTGTTGCAGATATCCGCAATTCAATTCTTCCTAGTCAAAACGAGCATTTAAGATATCTACAATGACACTCCTCCTATCCACAATTGTCATTTAAGATATCTACAACGCATTCTTCCTAGGATGAATGACGTCACTTTTTCCATTAATGTGAATGGGGTTTCTCATTACAGATATCTACATTTCAGTTGCAGATATCTGCAAAGTGAATTACGGATATCTGCCACTGAATTACGACTAGTAGTAACTCCAGTTTGAGATATCTACAATTAAATTTTGACTAGTCAAAATTCCAGTTCAAGATATCTTGAATTGCCCTCAATTCAAGATATCTACATTGTCCTATGTAGATATCTTAAATTAAGCTTTGCCTAGTCAGAGTGTCATTGTAGATATCTTTAACTGGATGTATGTCTAGTCAAAATTAATTAGTAGATATCTCAAACTGGAATTTGGGATATACGTAATTTGAATTGTAGATATCTGCTATCAAGTTACAGATATCTCGGAGAGAAATCTGATAAGAGATATCTCAAATTGGAGATATCTTTCACTTCCATTCTGCCTAGTCGAAATGTAATTGAAGATATCTTGAATTAGAGTTTTGACTAGGCGAAATGACGTGCACAGATATCTGTATGCCAGAAAGTTACGGCAAGCGGGAGCGGCGCCCGCGTGCTGATTCAAAGCTGCATTCAAACGCCATGTCAGAGCAAGCAGAGGCGAATGTGTTTTTGAGCGTGTTTTTAATGCACGCGGCCGTGCCACGACATGAGCTGTCAAATGCACGGGTTTAACGTTACATTCTGCAACAAGACTTCTTTCAGCTGTTTCCAGGGGTGCGTTTCCCAAAAGGGCACATTTCCCAACTTCGTAAAGTTAGCATCAGTGATTTCTAAGTTAGCAACTTCAGTGTTCTGTTCATCCATCCATTCAATGGCCCAAAAGTGTGCTAACTAAGTTAGCAACTTAAAGCATCTGTGATTTCTGGGAAATGCACCCCAGAATTCGTCGTAGGTCCTCAAGTGTGTCCGGAGACCACAAATATTCGATACGCTGTAAATTTCAACCACAAGTCTCTAGTGAACGAACCTCTCGTTCGCCACAAAATTCCTTGGTGATAAGCTTTCTATTTTATGGCATTTTCTAACAATGTTATCCACAACAGCAACCGCCATTTCTTCCGCTAACGCTGCACAACAATTCTGACTAGTCATAATGACGTTTGAGATATCTTTAAAGTTCATTCTGCCTCGTCAAAACTGAATTACAGATATCTACATTTGTCAGTTGGGATGCGTGACGAGTCGAGTGTCGCTTTCAGTGACGTTTCTGCAGATATCTGTTATTCAGTTGTGACTAGTCAAAACTGAATTACAGATATCTCTAACTGTAGTTTTCACTAGTCAAAATGACGTTATAGATATCTTGAAGTAAAATTATGACTAGTCACAATGTAATTACGACGAGTCAAAATGACGTTGTTGATATCTGCAATGTTAATCCCGGATAGTCAGACTTCGCTATTAAATGTTAAAACGGCTTGCCATACAATGACGTCCCTGCTGATATCTGTAATTCAGATATCTGGGACTAGTCAAAATCTGAAATTACAGATATCTCTAACTTTAACATTTACTAGTCAAAATATGTGTTATAGATATCTTGAATTAAAATTTCTGTCTAGTCACAATGTAATTCTGACCTCCTATCAAAATTGTAATTTTGATATCTGCAATGTTAATCCCGGATAGTCAAACTTTTTCCATTAAATGTTAAATGGGGTTTTTAGATATCATTACAGATATCTTTTCAGTTGCAGATATCCATGAATGGATATCTGCCACTGAATTACGAAAAGTAGTAACTCCAGTTTGAGATATCTACAATTAAATTTTGATTAGTCAAAATTCCAGTTCAAGATATCTTGAATTGCCTCAATTCAAGATATCTACATTGTCTATGTAGATATCTTAAATTTAGCTTTGCCTTCAAAGAGTGTCATTCAAGATATCTTTAACTGGATGTATGTCTAGTCAAAATTAATTAGTAAATATCTCAAACTGGAATTTGTAATAAAGCATTTTAACATTTAATAGCGAGACTGGATATGTGTTGCAGATATCCGTTTTATTCAATTCTTCCTAGTCAAAACAGCATTTAAGATATCTACAATGACACACTCCTCCTATCCACAATTGTCATTTAAGATATCTATTCGTCATTCTTCCTAGGATGAATGACGTTAGGTCATCCATTAATGTGAATGGGGTTTCTCATTACAGATATCTACATTTCAGTTGCAGATATCTGCAAAGTGAATTACGGATATCAGCCACTGAATTACGACTAGTAGTAACTCCAGTTTGAGATATCTACAATTAAATTTGACTAGTCAAATTCCAGTTCAAGATATCTTGAATTGCCCCTCAATTCAAGATATCTAATTGTCCATGTTTTGCATAGTCAGAGTTCATTGTAGATATCTTTAAACTTCATGTATGTCTAGTCAAAATTAATTACAGATATCTCAAACTGTAATTTGGGAATCGTTTGATTGTAGATATCTGCTTCAAGTTATATATCTCGGACAGTCTGATAAGTCATAATCAATTGGAGATATCTTTCCTTCCATTTGCCTAGATAGAAATGAATTGAAGATATCTTGAATTAGATTTTCTTATTAAATGTTAAAACGGAGATATCTGTATGCCAGAATATCTGCAATGTTAATTCCGGATTCAAATGCATTCAGATATCTAAATAAAAATTTTTTTGAGTCATAATGCCGTTAAACATATAATAGCTGTTTGATGAAAATATCAAATAACGCCATTTTGACTCGCAACATTAATTCTGCAAAGACATCTTTCATCTGCTTTTACTCCAGGCATTCTGAAAGCGTGAGTTGCTAACTAAGATATCTTTAGTTTTCCACTAGTCAAAAATGTAGAGATATACAGATATCACCCCAAATTACGATCCTCAAGTGTGTCTAGTCAAGACAAATTATAATATCTTTTAATGTTCATTTCAACCATAACTTCAATCCCAACTGACAAATGTTGATATCTGATAATTCATTTTTGACATTTTCTAAGAATGTTATTAAAGATATCTCAAACGCCATTTCTGACTAGTGCACATTGTTCTGACTAGTCATTGGCGTTTGACTAGTCTTTAAAACATTGTTAGAAAACTGAATTACAAAGGATCTTATCACCAAGGAATTTTGTGGATATCTCTAGAGCTTTGTTTTCTAGAGACAAAATGAATTAAAGATATCTCAAATTTGTTTTCACTAGTCAAAATGACTAGTCAGAATTGACTTGTGGGGTGCATAATTTGACGAAGAAATGATGCCACTGATATCTGCAATGTTAATAACATAGTCAGACTGCTATTAAATTTAAAACGATGAAAGATCTAACCCTGTGATTTTCTATTCATGTTGTGACTAGGCAAAATTTTAAGTTATCTAACTTAGTTTGTGTAGAAAAACATAGCTTATAGATATCTTGAATTTTCTGTCAGTCACTTGAGGACACTGACGACCGTTCAAAATGCGTTTACAGATATCTGCAATGCTAATTTCATAGTCAAAACTCCCATTGACTAAATGGATTAAACTATGTAAGACTAACTTAGATAGCAGACGCTTTTTGGAAAGATATGGTGTCAGAACATATCTTCAATTAGATTTTGACTAGTTGCTGATGCTAACTTACGATAGCAGGACCCTGTTGCACTTTGAATCGCTTTATCCTGTTGATTCAAAAGTAACAGCTGAAAGAGATATTGCAGAATGTAATAAACCCTGTTGAATTGACAGCTTTCAATCAACATTATTAAAAACACTGAACAAAAACATTTAAGCTGTTACTTGATGGCATTTCCAATGCAGTTTGAATCAACACGGGCCGACCCCGCTCAATTTAGGCATCAGATATTCTGAACGCTATTTCGACTAAAACTTCTAATTCAAGATATCATCAATTTGAGATATCCTATCAAGTTGAGATATCTTAGATATATCTGTAACTTGAATAGCAGATATCTACAATTAAATTATCCATATCCCAAATTCCAAATTGACACCTCTACTAATTAAATTTACTAGACATACATCCAGTTAAAGATATCTACAATGACATTTAATAGGCAAAGCTTAATTTAATATGTGTTGATAGGATAATGTATATCTTCAAGCTATTAACATTTAAACAGGTAGACTGGATATGTGTTAAGATATCTACAATTCAATTCTTCCTAGTCAAAAAATTACATTTAAGATATCTACAATGAATTTCTTCCTATCCATCTGCCACAATTCAGATATCTAGTCAAAACTGAATTACTGGATATCTGCCTGTAGATATAACTATCTAATGCAAAGCCTGCCATACTATGGCAAGTAATTTAACATTTAATAGCTCAAAGTCTGACAATCCGGGATTAACATTGCAGATATCAACAACTGCCATTTTGACTCTTCAGAATTAAACCCCATTGTGACTAGTCAGAATTTTAATGAAAGATATCTATAACGCCATTTTGACTAGTGAAAAAACTACAGTTAGAGATATCTGTAATTCAGTTTTGACTAGTCACAACTGAATTACAGATATCAGCAGGGACGTCATTGAAAGCGACACTCGACTCGTCACGCATCCCAACTGACAAATGTAGATATCTGTAATTCAGTTTTGACTAGGCAGAATGAACATTAAAGATATCTCAAACGTCATTATGACTAGTCAGAATTGTTGTGCAGCGTTAGCGGAAGAAATGGCGGTTGCTGTTGTGGATAACATTGTTAGAAAATGCCACAAAATAGAAAGAGCTTATCACCAAGGAATTTTGTGGCGAACGAGAGCTTCGTTCACTAGAGACTTGTGGTAGAAATTTACAGCGTATCGAATATTTGTGGTCTCCGGACACACTTGAGGACCTACGACGAATTCTGGGGTGCATTTCCCGAAATCACAGATGCTACCTTACATAGTTGGGCCCATTGACTGTGAATGGATGAACTATGTAAGTTGCTAACTTAGTTAGCAACTATGCTTTTGGGAAACGCGCCCCTGGAGTAACAGCTTAAAGAGTCGTTGTTGCAGAATGTAACGTTAAACCTTGTGCATTTGACAGCTCATGTCGTGCACCGGCTGCGGCATTAAAAACACGATCAAAAACACATTCGGCCTCTGCTTGCTCTGACGTGGCGTTTGAATGCATCTTTGAATCAACACGCGGCGCCGCTCCCGCTTGCCGTAACTTTCTGGCATACAGATATCTGCGACGTCATTTCGCCTAGTCAAAACTCTAATTCAAGATATCTTCAATTACATTTCGACTAGGCACAATGGAAGTGAAAGATATCTCCAATTTGAGATATCTCTAATCAAATTACTCTCCCAGATATCTGTAACTTGATAGCAGATATCTACAATTAAATTACGTATATCCCAAATCCCGGTTTGAGATATCCACTAATTAATTTTGACTAGACATGTGCCCAGTTCAAGATATCTACAACGTCACTCTGACTCGGCAAAGCTTAATTTAAGATATCTACAAAGGACAATGTAGATATCTTGAATTGAGGGCAATTAAAGATATCTTGAACGGCAATTTTGACTAGTCAAAATTTAATTGTAGATATCTCAAACTGGAGTTACAACTAGTCGTAATTCGGTGGCAGATATCCGTAATTGACATTGCGGATATCTGCAACTGAAATGTAGATATCTGTAATGAGAAACCCCATTCACATGAATGGCAAAAGTGACGTCATTTATCCTAGGAAGAATGACGTTGTAGATATCTGAAATGACAATTGTGGATAGGAAGAATGTCATTGTAGATATCTGAAATGCTGTTTTTGACGAGGAAGAATTGAATTGCGGATATCTGCAACACATCCAGTCTAGCTATTAAATGTTAAAACGGCTTGCCAAAGATGAACAGGGTGCCTATTTCATATGTTTCATGATGGATATTAAGTAGATATGACTGCATTACATCACCGTGACAGCGAATTTTGCTTCACTAATTTAGTGTGATGCAGTAGGCAACTTACATCTGCTACTACCTCACCTTGCGTCAGACTGCTGCCGGTGCCGAATCCATCTGAAGCTCAAAGTATAGGGCTACCGCTAGAGATGGCAATTTCGACACCGAAGTTCGAACGGTTTCAAAACTTTTTCACGCTTCCGGTTCCGACACGAGTTCGAGAGATGTTTCGAAACGTCACGTGATCGCTATCCATCCACCGCAACAGGTTTTAAAAAGCCAAGGGAAAATATAAGTGTTTCGTTTCGTTGCGTTGAGTCGAGATGAGAGATTTTGAGAGGATTTTGGTACAGTTGTTCAAAATACAAAATAGATAGATAGATAGATAGATTTTCTAAAGCTTGAGGTATGTTTGTTTATAAGTTGAAGTATGTTTATTTATTCGTTTGTTTTTTGTTTAAACTTTTTGTTTAAATTTGATCTCAGATGGTAGAGAAGCAGAGAAGCCAGCTGAATCAAAAAAGTGCAGCAAATATTATCTCTGAATAAAAATCTTTGAGCATAATGTTTCTGAATCTTAAACTTTCTTCCACATTTTATTGATGTGTACAATCTAATGAGGTGCAATACCAACTTGTTGTGTTCCAGGGTCCTGGGCCTTTGGCCAGGACAGTATTTTTGGGTTTTAACAGTTTCTTGTCTCAGGATTTCACATTTCATAGTTCATGTTTATTGTTCATGTTTTTACTTTTCCATGTTGTGTCTTGCCAGGTCTGCCCAGCCACTCCACCGCTTGTCTGCGTTCCGCCCCATGTCTTCGTTTTCGCACACTTCTGAGCTCTGGTTGGCTTTTGGTATTTCCCCCTTCCTTCTGTGCTGAGCTGGATTCAGGGCTGCCTAAGCTTAATTGACAATTAACTGTTTTTAAGTTACTAACATTTACTAACAGTCACGGGAGGTGTAATTCTTAGACAGGCACATTACTAATACTACTAATTTAGATAGGGAGTTTATTGTCATGATTCCTGCTTTGCTATTTCAAGATCTTGCTGTGCTTTTCTGTTTTAAACATTCATGCTTCCTTCCAATCTGCATGCTTCATTGGTACTTAAGCTGAGCACGCTCATTTTCTTAATGAGCAAGTCATGTCAGCCTATCATTGTCCTTGTCTCATGATCTTGCCTTGCCCCTTGTTTCTTCTCCAGGTGTTGCCCCTCATGTGTGCTGATTTTCCTCCCTTTATCTGGAGTCGGTGGAAGTTGGCTGGCAGACAGAGTCTCACCGTGTTTCCATGCCCTTGTGGTTCACTACAGTATTTATGTCTTCTTCATAGCCTAGTCAAGTTCTTGTAGTTAGTATTCTAGCCTGATTATTCTTCTGTTCATGGTTTTCTCCCTGGAGGTTCCAGTGGTTTTGTTTTTTGTCGTTTGGACTTTTTAGTTTTCAGCTCTGTGAAGCTTACCTTAGTTGGATTTTTGCAACCCTTTGGGCCAAGTTCTGTTGGCCCTGGTGCCTGTTTTCTTTTGTTCTAATAAACTCCCTGTTCCCCTGCATCTCGCATCTGGTGTCTCACTGATCTCACATCACAACTAGGCAGAATCAAAAATTGTAATTGACAATTACAATCTATATATTACTGAGTTGGCGATTTCAGTAATTTCACACATCTCCTCCGAAACCACTGTGAATAATGAGCCTGTTTTCCACTTACACCGGTTTTACAGTGGGACAAAGGCGATGTGCCAGGTTTCAAACTTAGCTATGAAGTGAAAACTGCATTTTAAGCCGTTTTTGCAAGTAAAATCGGCTAATTCAATCAGCTGTGCATAGCACGGGTATCGGCTAGTTTATATATAAAAAGCTGACCTGGCTCATTCATTCTCAATGAATGAGAACATTTAACGGCAAAATAAACAAACAGTGCCACACAATAAGAAATAGCCATATCGTACAAAAAATAAATAATCGACCGATCGTGCCTGTGTCAAAACTATTAATATTTTTGGATTTGTGAAAAGGGGGGCTTCAGCACATCAACACCAACAAGACTAGGTGCAACCTAGTATATGGCTGGGCCGCCAAGTGCTGTATGAGAATGTGGGCCCAAGAAAAGGGTGCTAAATGGGGCAAAGCTCATGCAGTTATATGAAGTGCAAGTTTAGTAATGAGCTGGAGCTGATAAATGACAAAGTGTGAGGGAGTGGGAGGTGGGGTGCGTCTTGAGTAAGGAAAACATCAAAAGTAAGTTATACATTTGAATAGACAAAGAGCTAGAGTAAGGGTAGCAGTTATTGATTTTGTGAATTTTAGAGAGAAAGCAGCAACAGATGTAGATAGCAGATAAAGTGTGTATGTTCCTGAATCGTAATGAAACAATAAAGTTATTGTTACAGTTGTGCTGAACGTGACGTCACTTTTGTGAACACACGGCAGTTCCTATATCGTGAGGGTGTAAGAACGAACTTCAAAGATTCCTTTTTTTTTCCCCATGTTTCGTCTTTGGGCATGTTATGGACAGTTTTCCATGGACAGAATCTACAGTTTTGAGTAAAACCGCTTAATAAACATGTTCGAGTGAAGGAGCTGCCATGTGTTTACATATAGCGTTATTTGATATTGGTGATGAATGAATATGGTTAACTTTGTGACAAAAAAATTTAAATGCAATCAATTTTAATGAATTTATGACCTAGTGAAAGCTCTCGAAAAGGCCTTGTAGTTAACTGCAAGATCATGAGAATTGGCCAAGAAATAAGAAAGTTCATTCTATAAGTTAATTTCATTTTGTTTGATTTGGCTGAGAAACTGATGTGATTTCCACCAGTACTTCACCAGAGGACTTACGGTCGGCAATTTTCCGCCAGAATTCCTCTCTGGCCTTATTAGCAGCAACAGTGTTGCTTTTTGCTGTTTTTTATATATTTACATTCTTCATAACTGTCCATAATCATGACCCACTCCTCCTAGGAGATATTCCTTATTTTTTTTTTTTTTAAGATTTTCTTAATCACCCAGCAACCACTTACATTACAACCAACGAACAAGTGCATACATCAACCAACATGAATGCACTAACATAAATCTCAATTATAATTTCCCAAGTGTCCACCTGAGTATGTGCATGCATAATCATGCAGTCTTTCAAGTGTCCAACCAATGAGTGTAAAACTTCATATGGGTCTCCCATTAAGCCGCTGGCGGCGCCCCCTGATGGAAGGGGGGGAGATAACCCCCAGGATTACTGATCCTGGATCAGGGATAGCTTCCTCGGAGAAACATACAGAACGCAATCGGTCATTTTATGAACGGAAATAGGGTCAATTGCTGCATGAAACGCTCTTTTGTTGAGAGCGCGTACAGTGTTGAAAGCACAAAACCGACATTAACAAAGAAAGATTTCGACCACCGTTGTGGTACCAATTATCTCTGATTGCTACTTCAGGGTTTGTTGAGCCGGCTTACTGAAATATAATCTGTCTACGTATGTCTCCCATTATGCCGCTGGTGGTGCCGCGTGGGGAGATAATCCACAGTGTTACTGATTCTGGATCAGGGATAATGTCCTCAGGGAATGTACAGCACGCGATCAGTCATTTTGTGAACGGAGATAGGGTCAATAGACGTATGAAACGCGTTTTTGTTGAGAGCGCATACCAGTGGCGTAGCCAGAAAAATGACACTGGGTGTGCCTTGGAAAAATGGAGTGTGCCACTTTAATTTTCTCAAACACAAAAGGCTGCGCACCTTCAAAAAAAAAAACAATCCATTACTCACTACCACATAGCAATAAGTTATGTGGTAGTGATTGCCTATAGGCAAGAATCAGGCAGAAAATATATTGATAACTGAAGCCTCAGTCTCTGCAAAACAGGATAGGCCTACAGTTTATGTACCTGTACCAGAGCCTTCACAGAAATACACCTATCCATTACTCTCCATATAGCAACAACACAGCCATAACACAGCTTATAAAAAGTGCTTTGGTCATTCTTTGGTTGTTATTTAAACAGTGCAATCATCATTTAAGCTTATCAAATAAAATAAAATAGGCCTTCTATAGATCACAATTTGACCTTAGTCTCTGCAAAAGTGAAACAGAAGGCTATAGCATCACAAAAACACAACCAGTGCAATCAATCTTATATGCCTACTATGACAACTAGGCAGAAAGGATAACTAGGCCAATTACAACACAGACTAGCCTAGCCTCATCTGGACCACCTCATGAGATCCATAGTAAAGAGTGTGTACAATAGGATCAATGAAATGATTGAGTACCATAGCACTTTAAATTCTTACAAGAACATTACAGGCATTTTCGTGTAATATCATAGGATCTATAATACTATAAAGGATAATCAAGGTCACTTTCACCAATTAGCACCACAACTACATCAGGCCACTTGAGGGTAAGTAGCCTGCCCTGTTATAACTATATTTCAGTAATTTTTTGTTATGACTGCTAGATAACACTGTTACAGTATTACATGTTTAACATGCATCATTACACCCTCAAGAGGATGTGTTGCCAAAAAAAAGTGTCAGAGTCAACTTCCCCAATGATGTGAAAAGGGGCAAAAAACTGTTGCCTCAAGTTAGTAGGAGCAATCTAACAATCATTAAAAATTAAAACAACTACAAATGTGAGGTAATCATACTCCAACACTTTTTCACAACCAAAGACCACACAATTGGGAAGCTTAATGTCCAGTTTATTGAAAATAAGGAACAGGAAAAGGCTTCAAAAGCTAAGGAAGTCGAGACTCAGGGTGCAGGGTGAGAGTCGTCTGTGTCATTGCAGGGGGTCCTCTGGCTCTAACCAAATTAGCTGTGGTTCTTCTGCTGAAAGAGAGAGAGGGTGAGAAAAAGAGAAAGGGTTAGACACCTATGTTGGCTTGGATGGGAAATTGCACAGGAGATGTGGAGGGGCTTACTTTCCCAATGGAACATCATCAGTATGTTGACGTTGAACAAAGTATGGAAAGTGGCGTCAGTTAGTGATGTGATGGGAATATGTATAAAGATGTCTCATGTTCTTCAGTCTTTTAGACATGTAATACAGTATAGCTTATTTTTTCATTTTATTTATTTATTTATTTATTTTTTTGCATTCATTATGATTCCCCACTTAGCCTTGTATGTTTGGCCCAGTTTGACTTTTTATTCGGTTTTAATCTTGTATTTGGTCCCCAGCTTCCTTCTCCATTTGCCATCAATCCTAAATCAGCTGAGCGGCAACAAAATCTAAGCAGGTAATAGTCAACTGATTCACAAATCCCAAAACACTCAAACCATTGGTTACGATTTATTTTACTGCATACAAGTAAAAAAAATACACATTAAATCAATATTAATAGCGATGTATCACAACAAATAAAAGCCCTTTTTATTATTGAATAACGTAAACTTTATTACTCTAACGTCAGCTTTAACTCAAAATGGATAACCTCACTTCATCGCCTCCACTCATCACAACACTGACAAAACCAATATATTTCCGCCAATTTTAAATTTAATAATTAATATTTGACTCCCCCACCCCCACAAAAATCACGTCTGAGAGACATTTTCTCCAATTCCACGACGGCGGTGTATGAAATGGCATCGAAAGAACTGACTTTACAATTGGTTATTATGCTGCTCGTGGTTAACGCTAGTTACTATGCGTTGCAACTTTAACTAGCTAGCTAGTATTCCAGCCCAATTTATTGTCCATACACGGTGAATACATCGCCATATTTAGAGGGGGATAATCCAATTAAATGCTTTACTGTACGTGTAAATTAAATTCAGATGTGCTGACGACATACAATATAATTCTTTAAACATCTTACCTTCTGTAAATACCTTCAGTAAATGCATCATGACTGGATCTTCTTCGCTTCAACTCAGCGTGACTAGTCTTCTTTGATAACTTCCGGGAACTATTCCATTGCTGTGAAAAAATTGGTCCATTGGAGTCAATGGAAATGACGCGACTCTCTCTCTCTCTATGGCTCTGGCCTGGGTGTGCCAGCAGCCTGACTATGCGGCACCGGCACGTCCAGGCACATCTGTAGCTATGCCAGTGGCGCGTACAGTGTTGAAAGCACAAAAAGGAGATTAACAAAGAAAGATTACAACCACCGTTGTGGTACCAATTATCTCTGATTGTGAGTTCAGGGTTTGTTGAGCCGGCTCACTGAAATATAGCCTATGTTGAACTTGCTTCGTAGTATACCCCCCAAGAGATATGAGTGACAAACGCCCGGCCAGCCAGCCAGCTACTCGTTGGCCAACCAATCGTTGAAGTTCTTGCCCGCCGACCAGCCAATCGTTGAACTTGATCACTCAGGCAGTCACTTACTCACTCACTCACTCAGCGACATTCGCGTTTATAGGGGCCTGGCCGCTATTCGCAGCCCAGCCCAACAATAATTAAAGACTGCAATGACAACTTCTGCCAGTGGATGCCAATGTTGAGCAAGCAAGTTTTGAAATGTTTCAAAACATTTCGAAACAATGGTTTAAATGTTTTGAAGCATTTCGAAGCTTCAAATTTGCCATCCCTAGCTACCACTGTTGTTACTCGAACGCATACTGATTTGAGGTTCTCTCTTCACTGATGCCAACTGGTGGATTTGCTGTGATTAGTTGGAGGGTCTATCACTCAAACTGAGTGACCAATGTGTGTAGCCTGGGCTACTCTTTGTGCCTGTGTGTGTTGGGGGGTGTTCCTACTCGTTTGCAGGTGTAATTTTTTTACTTTGGCAATTTAATCTCGTTTGGTCTCGCAAAAAAAGTGTGGGGGATGGAATATATTTTTAGCAGAAGTGTGGGTGTTGCATCCCCCACATCTCCCACACCTGCAACGCGCCTGGGCAGCATATTTGATGGACACAACTCAACTTTGGACCCATTATCAGTCTCACTCACTCAAAATCATTTTAAGTGTGTGTATTGCTTTTAAAATATTTTGTCCTTTGTATTTGTGATTGTCTTCTCCTGAATGTGATGGCGATCAGAGATGTCTGTGGTGATCATATGATCAGACAGGGGAATTGTAAGATTTCGGGGATTTCATAGTATTTCTTCGGCTTTTCTAATATGATTCCATAGGCTGTTTTTCCAATACACATGGGTCCTTGATGAGGACCATTGGTTTCAGCCAATAGGTCGATTTCCTTATCCTGGCTTCCCCTGGGAAAACATGCAAATCAATAGGAGCGATCTGATATAGCGCAAAACTGTCGTAAATCGGGAGATGAGATGAAGGAAGGGGATTTTTTGTCGACGTCCGGACTTCTGGTAATAAGACCAGCTTCGCCAAGTCAATGCATGCATGACGAAATGCGATGAGCATTTCGCAGCTTCGCAGTCGAATACCATTGTGGATACACAGATATGAATATTAAAATACCGCAAAATTCAAATAAACGCTACATTCGAGTCAAAGCAGGAGTTCACGTCCTGGAACTAAACGCTATAAATTGCCATTATATTAGCTAGCGTTCGACCACGCGCGGATATGAGCGGAAGTTCACCCATCGACATTTTGACCATTGAGCCGTCATTATCAGCAAGCATATCCGCCTTGCGATGTGCTGTATTGTATATCAGATCGCTCCTATTGGGCACCTGAAGACAATCACTATTGTCTTGCCAAGTGAGGGTGAGGGGTCTGGACATCCTGTTAGGGAAGCATCTAGACTAGGCTTACCTATGAATACTGTAGATAAAGAGCCATCTCCTTGGGACGGCCTAGGTGGGGGTGACTGTCTGGCTAGGTGTTATTTCTCACTACCTCACATCACATATACTGCTTGTGTGTCTTTGTTTTGTGTGTGATGCTGACCTCTCCCGATAGCGTGTCTGTTTTTCCATCGCAACTGAACTTGTAATGCCGGTTTTGGAATCGTCGAATCAGCGGTAAAAGAAGAAACTAAACAACATAGAGTTTCTTAAAGGCTCATGTTCAAGCTGTGTGCCAACAAACTGTACCCAGGGTACAATTAAATATATTGAAACATACCTCGATTTCTAGCATGCCAGTCGAAACGTAACGCAGTTCCATAAAAAAGTCCCAGAACCAAGGAGTGTTTCGGCAGACATTCCAGGAACCAAGGTACATTTTGATGTAGCTAATTGTACCCTCAGGAATTATCTGAAAAACTACACATGCAGGGGCATAATTTTCATGGTGGAGGAACACGTGTCTCCTTTATTTTCAAAATCCCTGTTTGTTTCCCAACATCGCCCCTGCTTAAATTCTTTTTTTTTTTTTCGTACACATTATGAGTAAGTCACTATTGTTTGGCCAGCTGACAGAATCTGAATGAAAATGTGAATTGAGCTGCTGACTGTTGTCATGCCGAGCCCACAACGGTCCGCATCACCAGAATTCTGTGATCTGGCCTGCTCCCATGCCAATCAGCATAACACCATTCATCTGTCTTCAATCATCTCTTTATTCAATTTAGCCTTTATATACGCGACTCCCTCTGCATATTTAGCTGACTGTTGTTAGTCTAGCTTTTTATTTGTAATATTTGGGGCTTGTTGCTTCCTGCTTTGTTTTCCTGATAATCACCTCTTTAAGCTCGGGTTCAGAAGTAATAAACGACTTCTTTGTTTGTTTGCATTTGAATGCAATCGCCTTCACTTTTATTTCAGTGCATGCAAACCTGTGCACTGAGAAACCATTACAACCGTAAAGGTCCTGACATAACCACAAAAAAATTTCTAGGGCAAATAGTGGATAGGACAGCCTGCATGTATGGTTCGATAGCAGGCCACATTTTGGCGTCTTTGGACGCGGACATGATCCACGCATGCGCATTTGAAAAATTTGTCATAATGCGCAAGCAGCAATCCATAAAAATAGAACTCCAACAGCAGCATTTAAATTTAATGTCTGTCTTTGGAGAGGGAAGGAAATGGAATAAAAGAAATATGAGTTGGTGGATTAGAAGGCTATTTAGTAATTAAGTCCAGGATAATCACATTTTCTCTTTAGACTTGTTGACAAAAGGCTGACGTTGACATGGACAACATCAATATACTCGTTAAGTCGCATTGTTAGTATTATGAGACTTTGGTATTATTAAAGGGGACCTATTATGCTGATCCTTCTTTTAATACATATTAGTAATGTTATAATGTTGGTTGTCCATGCTCAACCTCTGAAAAGTTTCTAAACATAAGATACAGGGGTTTGCCGTAATCCAAGAACGTGATTTCGTCAGCGTGATTTCCTCTCTGAACAGCTCCTCCCGAGATCTTCATGAGATCTGGGCAAAACCTGACGTCAGGTTGTGCCGTCCAATTAGTACAGACCTAGCCAGAGCCAACCATTGCGCTGGACCTGCCCACACCGGAAACTATTCTGGCAGGCACTAACAACGGCAGATCATACTATGCCTTAGTAGTGTCTACACTTTTGGAAATACAAAAGAAGAACCACAGATCATTTGAGGTGCAATTTTGTCAGTATCTCTCCCAAAGCTGCTTGTCCGTTTACTTTTGGACGCAAAGAAAAACAACTATTTTTCTTACAAAAGACGATGCCACCAGAAATCATTGGGTAACTTTTTTTGTTTGCTGGCAGCAAACAGCCACCGCCAAAGGGAACGTTAGCTGATTGTGCTCAGCATTTCACCAAAGACAGTTTTGTCAATAAAGGATAATTCGACACTGGATAAGTGTTTCAGCTGCTTCTCAAACCTGAAGCAGCTGCATCGATCAAGCGCTCGGAGCCACAAGCTGTAAGTAACGATATAACAGCAAATAATGTAAGTGAAGCTAACGTGTTACGGGTGGCTAGCAGGACCGCTAGCGATAGTTAGCACTAACAACTGGCCTAAAACGCAGGCTTTGTAAAATATCTGAAGATAAAGCCTGTATCGGTCGCGACTGTCCGTGACTCAGACACAGAGGCTGTAAGTTGCTTTTACTGCATAAGCCAACCTGACGTGATAGCCAGTTGATTGTGGCTGTAGCACAGCGGCTAACGTAGCCAAGTTACTGTTGCTAATGTTTGTGTCCTAAATATGCAAGAATGATATCAGGGGAAATTCTACAGAAGGTGTGCGAACATAAACCTCATTTGAAGCTAACTTTTCATACTTGTTTGTAATTTGGATGCTTGGTACAACTGTGCACAGTAACAGAACTTGCTGTCTGTAAAACCTGTATTGCAAGGGTTTGTCTCTGTGGTTATGACCGCTGGGTTAACAGCTACTGCATGTTAGTTTGCTTGCCGTGCTAATTAAAAATGCTCCTGGTTAACTTATATGCAGTAATTCTGATCGGTATGCTTGTGTTACTTCGGTAAGCATCAATGTGGCAGTTTCATCATAACGTTGCCCGATTGTAGCCACTACAGTTAGTGATCGCTTCACTTATCCATGACCGGGATCATCCGGATACTTCACAAATGTCTGAGTAAGCTCTCTGGTGCTACCGTGAAAGCAATGCGAAATGCTGAAGCTCTACCGGTTTGCAAATGATTTCTCTGCACTACCTTGACAAAATTTCATCCCCCTTTAGAAATTGTTGTGGCTAATAAAAAGCTGAAAAAGGCGGAGATTAAATAGGTAATTCTTTCCTGTAGAAGTGATGGATTCGCTAGCTCCCCATAAGCAGCTTGTCCCCGCTAACGGAACTTACGGTCTGCAAAACCTGTATTATGTTCCTAACATAACCGAGCTCTCTCTAGCTGTCGCGTACTATCCATAAAGCTGCTTTCACATCGGACACGAAACGAATTTTTCGCGCGACAGATTAGCTACATTCAAAATCAATGCAAAGACGTGAATACAGGCGTTATGGGCGCGTTAAGCAGCTTTCACACCGGACGCGAAACGAATTTTTCGCGCGACAGATTACATTCGAAGTCATGACCGCTTATCAGCTACTGCATGTTAGTTCGCGTGCTCTGCTAATTAAAAATGCTCCTGGTTAACTTATATGCAAAAATGCAAAAACAAATGGGCTGCCCTCCAAATATCACATATAAGGTGCTGAATCCAAAAGGAAAAAATGCGAAAATTAAAGACGTTGGACAGCACTTGCTTAAAGTATTTATTTAATCTTACAAAGAATAAAAACGGAAGCGTTTCGGCTCACAGGCCTTCCTCAGCGTATACAAATCATTGTCACCACCTGCGTATAATATAGACAAATAATTAATCACAAACACGTGTTTCTTTTTACCTCATGGTACCACTTACAATTATCCAATTAGGCATAAATAAACCGCAAATTGACAATACATTATAAAAGGCAATGTCTCATTGAAATTATAACAATTATAGAATAAACCATAACAAAAATTAAAAAATGAAACAAAAAAAGAGTCTTTACCATCTTAACTCAAACCTTACAGAAAACAAGTTAAAGAAAAATCTTCGTTCATGCCATGCGGCGCAACAGAATTCAAAGTAAAAATATACCAAGCCTCTCTTTGGAGGAGGCAATTATCCTGATTGGCCCCCCTCGGTGTCTGATTAACAATTTCCAAACCCATGAATCTCAATGAATTAACATCATGACCCATTTTGTTAAAATGTCGAGCAACAGGTGATCGATCATCTTTGTTTCTAATAGCACATTTATGTTCACAAATTCTTGTTTTAAGTTGACGCTTAGTCTTACTGTCACCGGGCAGCAGTTGTAGTGTGTTGTGTGCAGGATTTGTGTTTTTTTTTTATTTGCATGCTTTTAGTATTTTATGTGTTGCTGTTTTATTGTTGCTTTTATTTGCATGCTTTTATTCCTTTAGAGTTGTATTTATGCTTTTAGTTTGAAAGACACCATCGCACTTTGAACTTTACTTCCGCCTGGGAAAATTAAGAATGACCACTCCTGGTTGGGTTTATTGTCTGCAAGTGGGGTGTTTTAGCCATCCAGGAACAGGCACGAGGTGGCAGGAGCCATTGGAGAGGCTGGGGGGAGGGACGTGAGCACCGGAGCAGGAAGAAATCCAGGGTCGACGGAGCAGAAGAGAGACACATTCCTTTGAGTAGGGCAGAGGGGAAATCAATAATTAAGAAGCGGGTGGAAAAAGTATGGCAAGAATACTGGGACATCCAAGACACGGGAAGACACCTCTATAACATACAGAAACAGGTTGGGTTGGGAAGAAGGATGGGCAGAAGCCGGAGGGAAGAGGCAGTCATCACACGTCTTAGGATAGGGCACACTGGATTGAACGACACACTTCATAGAATAGGTAAACACCCTGATGGGAAATGTGGTCACTGTGGGATGACAGAATCTGTCCAACATGTACTGTTGGAATGTAGGGCATATGAGGAGGAAAGGAGGGCACTGAGAACAGCAGCAGAGAGAGCAAACTTTAATTTGAACATAGGGAACCTACTTGGGGCAGGGTCAGTGGTGATCAGTCCTCTTTTAGCATTTCTGAAGGATACAAGGCTAATGGAGAGGATTTAGGTTTTTTCTCTTTTTTTTTTTTTTTGCCTGTTTATCTACTGTCTCACACTCCAGTCCAGTCGGTGGCGGTAATGCACCTTTAAGTCGGTTGTCATCCGCCAGAAAACCCCATTGAAGAAGAAGAAGAACAGAAGAGAGACACGCGGAAGGGGGGAGGACGCCGAGAAGCTGAGCAAACCGAATAAGCCGACCAAATACGACACCCGCGGAGACCAACCCCGTTCCTTGGACCGAGTACTTGGCGCAGCAAGGCAGTTGGGCAGAGTTGGGAGCTCTGCCCGCTCCTGTAAGTAGCGAATCGCCACAATACTCGTTTCAAGCCAAACTGTATGCACATTTGCTTGTTGTGGGCCAGTGATCTGCCGGCTGTTCCCCTGTCTACTAGCCGCCGGACAAGTGGGAAGGGTGCCAGGCCGGTACGTGGAAGCAACTCTACGCGGGGAGAAAGTGAGGAAGTGTGGCGTGCTCTGAAGACGGCAGGCAGGCTGAGCGAGTCGGCACCTGCAACGGACATTGTGAATCGACCGAATTGAGCAAGTGGAGCGGGTGACGCTGCGTGTAACTTTTATTCGTGACGACAGTCTGTTGCGGGGCGGTGATAATAGCAGAGTAGAAAAAAAAATCTCCGGTCCCTGTCAAGTGAGCTGGCGTTGGTCTGCTCGGTGTGTTTCCCTGTGCCGTCAATTCACTTCTGTTTCTGGTTTGTCCGGATAGCTCTCCCAGCTGCAGTGAACTTTTTTTACTTGTCACGTCCCAACATTGGGTCGACTTTTACCTTTTTGTAGCGTGCACAATTTTAGCCTGTATATTTATTTATGCAGTCGATGCTGTGTTGGCCCTACCTGTTTTTAGTGCGCACTGTTTAGCCTGGTACATTTGTTTATCTAGTCGATGTTGTGTGGGCTTTATCTGCTTTTTGGTGCACTATCCTAACCTGGTACATTGTTTAACTTTTCTGTAATAAATTGAAATTCGCAATTTTTAGCCTGCCTCGTTCCTTAGTTGCACGGTGCTGCTCTCTACCCGGTTCAAAGAACTGGTGACCCCTGTTGGTCACATTACCAACATAATTAAGACTGCATGGACAAAGTAAGAGAAACAACAAAAGTAGATAAACATGAGATCCTACCTCTCACCTTAAACGTTTTATTTGTCTCAGGATCTGTAAAACTATTTTCTGTGATCATGTTACTACAAACAACACAATTGTAACACTTAAAATTACCCGCTGGTATTTTAAAAGAAAACCAAGGTTGCTGTTTTCTAGCACAATTAGCTCGGACAAGATAATCCTTTAAATTCGAAGCCCTTTTATAACAAAAGCGAGGAGGATCATGAAAAGACTCACCAATCTGAGGATCAGTACTCAATATATGCCAATGACGATTTATTATGCGTTTCAAATGTTTGGATGTAGGACTGTAAGTAGAAACCAAAGTAACTGACCCACAAGTGTTAGAACGGGAAGTGGACCGAAGAAGATCCTCACGTTTCATACGCCGTACTTTATCAAGATAATCACGTAATAAAATGTCATCATAGCCCCTACTACGAAATCGTTGACACAACTCTTCTGCCTGCCTCTCAAAAGATTCGTCGTCATTACAAATACGTCGTACTCTTAACAATTGACTATATGGCAAACTGCATTTTAAAGAGGTAGGATGAAAACTAAGAAAGTGAAAAAAATGTACGAAAATGGATTATGTTGTTCGTTCTAATCTGCTTGAATCTGAAAAAAATGCTTTAAGATTATTAATGTCAGATGAGAGTGTGGTTATTAAACCTGCTGACAAGGGGGGTTCTATTGTGGTAGATTGGTGAGTCTTTTCATGATCCTCCTCGCTTTTGTTATAAAAGGGCTTCGAATTTAAAGGATTATCTTGTCCGAGCTAATTGTGCTAGAAAACAGCAACCTTGGTTTTCTTTTAAAATACCAGCGGGTAATTTTAAGTGTTACAATTGTGTTGTTTGTAGTAACATGATCACAGAAAATAGTTTTACAGATCCTGAGACAAATAAAACGTTTAAGGTGAGAGGTAGGATCTCATGTTTATCTACTTTTGTTGTTTATCTCTCTGTCCATGCAGTCTTATTTATGTTGGTAAGACTAAGCGTCAACTTAAAACAAGAATTTGTGAACATAAATGTGCTATTAGAAACAAAGATGATCGATCATCTGTTGCTCGACATTTTAACAAAATGGGTCATGATGTTAATTCATTGAGATTCATGGGTTTGGAAATTGTTAATCAGACACCGAGGGGGGGCAATCGGGATAATTGCCTCCCCCAAAGAGAGGCTTGGTATATTTTTACTTTGAATTCTGTTGCGCCGCATGGCATGAACGAAGATTTTTCTTTAACTTGTTTTCTGTAAGGTTTGAGTTAAGTTGGTAAAGACTCTTTTTGTTTCATTTTTCTATTTTTGTTATGGTTTATTCTATAATTGTTATAATTTCAATGAGAGACATTGCCTTTTATAATGTATTGTCAATTTGCGGTTTATTTATGCCTAATTGGATAATTGTAAGTGGTACCATGAGGTAAAAAGAAACACATGTTTGTGATAAATTATTTGTCTATATTATACGCAGGTGGTCACAATGACTTGTATAGGCTGAGGAAGGCCTGTGAGCCGAAACGCATCCGTTTTTATTCTTTGTAAGATTAAATAAATACTTTAAGAAAGTGCTGTCCAACGTCTTTAATTTTAACTTATATGCAGCAATTATGATCGGTATGCTTGTGTTACTACGGCAAGCATCAATGTGACAGTTTCATCATAACGTTGCCTGATTGTAGCCACTACAGTTGAAGGTAACCGGAGAGGAGATTTATGTGTCTGCCGAGTTGGGCTGCAGTTAGACCAGACGTAGGTTTTGCAGAGCTCGAGGTGCGTTTTTGGGTGCTTATGAAACGATCTCTTTACTTATCCATGACCGGGGTCAGCCTGATACATCTCCAATGTCTGGGCAAGCTCTCTGATGCTACCGGTGAAAGCAATAGGGAAGCAAGCGCATGGGCTATAACGTGTCCGGTATAACAAACGATTTCTCTGCATTGCCATCGATTGAATATTAAATTCTTTCCTGTAAAAGTGATCGATTCTCTAGCTCCACATAAGCAACGGTTCACGCAGACGGAACTAACGGTCTGTAAAACCTGTATTATGTTCATGACATAACCGGAGCTCTATTTAGCTCTCGCACACTATCCATAATGCGCCCATTTTCCGCGCGGAAAAGCTGGTCATTCCGAAGCAATAAGTAAACCATTACCACGGGCAATTTCCGAAAAGGCCGTTTAGCCTGGAGCTTTCGCCCCTCCGTCATATACCAGCGCAGAAGCTGTTCGTTTCTCCGCTAACAACACACCACAGCTATGCACACGAACCAGCAGGTCCCAATGCACACCGAAGCAGTCCATAAGCTGTTGGTCCACTTTTAGCTGCTCCTCACTGTCCACGTTTCCCTCTAAACTCAGACCCACCGGATTTCTACGGTCTCCGGTCTACACTTGGGCATGTCGACCCGTTCTACAAATGTGTCTATATGGGGTGGATTCTAGCTTTCCCTGCATCCTAGCTACAGAGTAGAAAAACCGCTGTACTCACCACTGTTGCCGATAGCAAATTCGTGCTTGAGCTGACAGACTTTCGCACTGCGTCCTCCACTTTCGCTGTTGCGTTTATTAGAACAAGTTAATTTCATTAGATCTATACACATGTACTGCGTTAGATTGCAGAATATGCCCGTCGATTCCTTCGGGAGACGCGTCAGTTTCACTCTGGAGCCGGACCAGGAAGACTGCGTTCTGCTGCCTCGTCCCGCCTAGATCCGCCCTCCACAGAGCTGGCCAGTAAGAAGAAAATGGGCACACGGGGAGTAGGGGCCATAGCGGAAGAGCCACCCCAATGAGGCGTTTCAGGCAGAGACTACTATGGACTACAAATGGGGTTTTTTGAGGATGGCAGCATGAGCAAAATAAGTACCCTTTTTTTACTTTGCGCGATCAGGAGTACTCTAGGGGAATCAAAGATCAAAATATAAACTTGGAAAAATAGCATAATAGGTCCCCTTTAACGTTGACTTGCAAGCGAACTAGACACCAGCCTGTCACATACAGGTATTTCCACTGGGGAAAAAGCGATTTCACAAGCTAAATATTTAAGGTGGATTTAAAACAGCATGATTTTTTAAATTGACCTATGATGGGTTAATTGAGAAAGAATCGCTGAGGCGGTAAAAAAGCAGAGTCTCTTTCGCTCATAATTAATGTGACAGTCAAACACCCAAGGCTCAACAGGATAACTTGATTCTGCTTTCATTTTGGAGATCAGATGAGGTGGAGGTGCCAGTAACTGGGCAGGCAAGGAAGGAAAAAGCAGCTTGAAGTTGGATGACTTTATCTCATTGGAGAAATTCAAGAAGTGACAAACGATTTGGATCTTGTGGTCTATGTACGTTTTAAGCAATGTTGCTATAACACTATCAGTTGAATGTATTAACCCTTTAAGTGCCCCCAGGGTACCAAATGACACAAGAACCTCATGTACAGTAACTGGGGTAGTGTCAGAATGGGCTTGGGATTTTGCCAAAAACTTCACACTTCTGGGAGATACATGCCTTTAGGTGAGTCAACAGATAGATCCCCATCATGTTGCTAAAAGATGTCTGAAATAAATGTTTTAGAAAGTAAAATTGGTGAGTCATCCATCTTTTATTTACTCATTCTAATGCTGTAAGTGAATACAAGTTGAGTATTAGCAGTAGCAGCTGAGTTGGTTGATAGCTCACTACTTATCTAATGTCACAAACTAGGCGAACAGGAGACGGTCTTCCACAAGCGAGTAGTCCAGCTCGTGATGGTTGTCCAACTATGCAAAATGATCAAACATTTTAGATATGTAACTAACTGCTACAAGCAGACTAGTAGATTGTGTCTTCTCTTTACGTGGCCCTGGTTAGAAGGGATATCATCAGTTTGTCAAAGGTTTTGTTCAGCATAGTCTAAGTACTTTTTCCCTATCAAAAGTGGGGGGGGACAGATCGCCATCTCCTCAAAACTGTGTGGGACATGTCCCCCGTCCCTCCTGCGCCTGAACACAATAGCTCACCGCCTCTTGGCCAGTGAGCCAAAAATACTGTGATCACCATAAATACTGAAAATTTCCCAGATCACTTATAAATTCCTCAAATCTCTATACTGAAACATGAATGGACACTAAAAAATGTGGGACAAGAAAGGAAATAAATGGCATTCTTCAGTAATTGCCTAGATTATACAGGAGACAAGGGACATGAGTTTAATGCATCAAGTAAAACCTGGAAGGGCTCTTTTAACATCAGGTCATGTTACTGATCAGTTCAGTTACTCTGATAACTCAGTAATTCTGCTTTGTGAGCCAGGGGGCCTTCTCCCACTGTGTGTTACAACCTTATGTCTGTCAACAGCTCACCTGTATCTCACCCTCGGTCTGTGGTGCCATTGGGACAGCAGGACTCACCATAGGAGATGAAACCTGATTTATCCACATCGATCTCACTGAAAAGTTTGGACACATCCAGGTCAGCCACACCCAAGGAGGAGCGCAGGAGAGAGGAAAATTCTTCTTGTGTGATTCTTTGATCATCATCCGAGTCAAACAGCTGCGGAGGGACCAAAAGAGCACACGAGTCACTGCGCGCCTAGGATAATCCACCACCCACGGTGACTCGCTGACCTATTTTGCTTTTATCCCATTTATTAACACTGACAATGCAATGTGCGAGCATGAGGATAGTGAATCTGTATACAAAAAGCTTCGATTCGTACGTGGTTCACTCAATATAGTTGTTGATCCAGATGTACTCCTAACCCTAATTTGCGGGTCAGGGGCAAAAGGCAAAAATTGAATCAAAATACTTGAAATGTGACATGTTTCTTTTCAATGCTCTTTTTCTGCATCAGTAATATGAAAACAATTGACATGCAGGGGTGTAATTGTAAAATCAATATACTGTACATGTATATATACAGTTGTGCTAAAAGTTTGCATACCCTTGCCGAATTTGTGAAATGTTGCCATTTATTTAAAAAATATGACTCATCATGCAAAAAACTTGTCTTTTATTTAAGGATAGTGATAATGTGAAGTCATTTATCATCACATAGGTGTTTGGCTCCTTTTTAAATCATAATGACAGCCAAAATCACGGAAACAGCCATGATCATAAGTTTACATACCCCTGAATGTTTGACCTTGTTATACAGACACAAGGTGACACACTCAGGTTTAAATAGCTTTTAAGCTGTCCACACCTGTGGCTTTTTAAATTGTAACTAGTGTCTGTGTATAGTCATTGAGTTCGTTCGCTCCCGAGTGGATGCACTGATCTGCCTAGACGCTGAGCCACAGGGAACAGAAAAGAACTGTCTAAGGACCTTAGTAATAAGATAGTTCAACTTTTTAAAGATGGGAAAGGATATAAAAAGATACCCAAAGACGTGAAAATCCCAGTCAGTACTGCTCAGTCCGTGATTAAGAGGTGGAAAACTAGAGGATATATTGAGGTTAGGTAGGCCAGGAAAGATTTCAGCCAAAACTGCCAGGAGAGTTGTTCGGGACACCAAGAAAAATCCACAATCCATCTCAAGAAACATACAGGATGCTCTGGAAAAGGATGGTGTGGTCGTTTCGAAGAGCACAATAAGGAGGTACTTGAACAACAATGAGCCGCATGGTCGAGTTGCTTGAAGGAAGCCATTATTGCACCAATCCCACAAAAAAGCCCGCTTAAAATATGCCAGACAATATGCCTTGACACACCTCACAGCCAAAATAGACCAAAATTGAACTTTATGGTCACAACAATCAGTGCTATGTTTGGAGAGCAGTCAACAAGGCCCATGGTGAAAAATATACCATTCCCACTGTAAAGCATGGAGGTGGCTCTCTAATGTTTTGGGGGTGTGTGAGCTCTAAAGGCACAGGGAATATTATGAAAACTGATGACAAGAAGAATGCAGCATGCTGTCAGAAAATACTGGCAGAAAATTAACATTCTTCAGCACGAAAGCTGCACATGGAACGCACTTGGACTTTACCGCATGACAATTCAAAGCATAAGGCCAAGTTGACCCTCCAGTGGTTACAGAGGAGAAAGGGGAAGGTTCTGAAGTGGCCATCTCAGTCTCCTGACCTCCATATCATCGAGTTGCTTTGGGGAGATCTCAAACAAGCAGTTCATGCAGGACGACCAAAGAATTTGCAGAAGCTGGAGGCATTTGGCTGGGAAGAGTGGGCAGCTATACCACCTGAGAGAATTAGGGGCCCCATTGACAACTATCACAAGAAGCCTGCACGCTGTTATTGATGCTGAAGGGGGCAATACACAGTATTAAGAACTAAGGGTATGCACACGTTTGAACAGGGTTCATTTAATTTTTTTAAGCAAGAAAAGTAGAGTGCACACACTGTAGATATGCTCCCAAATAGTCAATTTATTGACGTTTCGACCTTGTGGTCTTCATCAGAATGAAGCAGAACAGAAAATCACTCCTATAAATAGATGTTAAAACACTGCCCATTGGTGTGGAGGGTACTGGGTCATATGAAGATAATTGGACCAATAAGGTCTACACAAACGAGATCCTCTAAGAAATAAACAATTACTGGTAAAAATAAATCCGCTTCAATCAAGTACAAATAATTGACTATAAAAAACTAAACCCAAGTACACACCCAAAAAAAGAAGAAAGGAAAAAAAACATAAGACAAAGTATTATAGCAGCACATAGGCAATATAGAATAACCCCTAAAAGAAATGCATCAGGTAGTAAATATCCAATACATACAGATGTGGGGATTGGAAAGTACATCATAAGTTAAAAGACAAAGGAGTACAGGCTACATGCAAGAATATGTACATATATACAATCTGCAGTAATCAAGTGAAACCCATGTACAAGAAAGGCCTAATATCAAATGACTCGTTGAGTGCCCTGGTGACAGTGTCTAATGTGGCTATCCAAAATGCTTCTTGCTTGAGAAGTAAAGCATTAATATCTCCTCCCCAAGGTGGAAGCTTGACATGCTCAATCCCAATATATTTCAGTGAAGAAATACAGTGCTGAGCCTGAAAGAAATGAAGAGACACAGGGTTTTTGAAGTCCTTCGTTCTAATATCACTTCTGAGCTCAGAGATCCTCGTTTTCAAAGATCTAGATGATTTGCCAATATAGGCCAAAACACAGACACATTTGATCATGTTAATGATCATTGAAGTGGAACAACTGATTATTCCCTTGATTTTAAAACATTTCCCAGTAACGGGGTGATTAAAGGTGTGGCATTTATAGGTGAAATTACATTGCGTACATCTACCACATTTGTAATTGCCCTCCGGAACACCAGATAAGAAGTGTATAGGTGTCGACTGTCTTAAATAGGACCTAACCAATATATTTTTTAAATTGGGTGGTCTTTTATAGACAATCCGAGGGGGTACTGTAAAAATATTGTTAAGGGCAGGATCCGTACGTACAATGTGCCAATGCTTATTAATTATTCTTTCAAACTGCCGACCAAGGGGAGAGTATTGAATTAGACAATTGATGCGTTGTGCGCCATCATTTTTCTCTTTAGTAGAAAGACCATCCAGCTGGGTGTAACCACGTAATTAATCAGAAGCTGGTTGAAACCACTCCTGAGGATAACCACGCTGCTGGAAACGCGACTCAAGATCTTTAGAATGCGCAAGAAAAGAATCATCTGAGCTATAGATTCTGCAAAATGCGTTTGAAGTGACAAATAGGGACACCCTTTTCAAGAGGTGTAGGATGGTAGCTGCTTGCATGTAATAAGGAATTACAATCAGTAGGTTTCCTGTACAAGTCTGTGTTTAATTGGTCGTTCGTTTTAAGAACGATGACATCTAAAAAATTTATGTTGAAGCTGTCATAACACATGGTAAAATTCAGATGTTCATTACTTTCATTTAAAAATGCATGAAAGGACGCCAGTTCAATTGCAGATCCAGTCCAAAGCATAAAAATATTGTCTATGTAACGTTTCCATATTCGAATGTGATAAGAAAAGGATTACTGTCAAAATTTAGAATATAATTCATTTCGAAAAGCCCAACATAAAGGTTGGCGCAATTAGGAGCCATTTTGCTCCCCATAGCCGTGCCACATTTCTGTAGATAAAAGGCATTTTCGAATAAGAAAAAATTATTGGTCAGTACTATTTCAGTCAGGCCTTTTAAACAAGCAGTACTGGGAACCAAATCAATTCTCTTATTCAGAAAGTGTTCAACGGCCTCAACACCCCCTTCATGTGGAATACAGGTGTATAACGATTCCACATTAAAAGTGACCAACAAGGAATCCTTTTCTACCGACTCTACACCCAGTACGAGCTGAATGAACCCACTGGAGTCCCTCACATAAGATGGTAGTGAAAAAACATGCGGTTTGAGGTAATGGTCAATGAATGCAGACATTTTTTCAGTTAGGGAACCAATTCCAGACACAATAGGTCTACCAGGAGGGACCGTAGCATACGTCTTGTGTATTTTAGGTAACGTATAAATGACAGGGGTAACGGGATTATCCACTTTCATAAAATGATATTCACTCTCACTGACGTCACCAGAGTCTAAAAAGTCCTTAAGTACAAAATCAATATGTTCCTTAAAAACCCGAGTAGGGTTGCCATTCAATTTCTCATAAAACACGTGATTAGCAAGTTGTCTATTTATCTCACCAATATAGGCATCTCTGTCTTGTAAAACAATGGCACCTCCTTTGTCAGCAGATTGGACCACCACACAAGTATCACGTTTAAGTTCTAACAGAGCAGTGTGGTGGGACTTACAAAGATTATTGGTAACCTTGAATTGACATTTTCTACCCAACAGTTTAGAAACATCACTCTCTACTAATCTACAATATGTGTCTAAGGAAGAATTCCTGTGTTTAGGAGGAATTTAACTCGATTTTTTCTTAAAAGGAGTATTTCTATTAACAGAGTCAATACTAGACTCATTAATGCCCTCCTCAGGGATGTTTGAAGGTATTACAGGATTGTGAGATGAACCACAGGCAAAGTGTCATTTCGATCATTAAAAAATTCTTTCAATCTTAATGTGCGAAAGAATTTCTGAAAGTCCACAATCGTGTCAAAATCATTACACAATGTTGTCGGAACAAACAACAGTCCCATGCCAAGTGCTTCTAAACAGGAATCAGAAATAGACCTACTTGAGAGGTTAATTATGTTTGTTCCTGCCTGCTGCTGCGTGTCCAATAGGAAGGCCGTCCGTCTTTTTCTCTGGCCCCACCTACATTTTTTCTTCAACCTCTCCCTTGAGGAGCAGAGCGCGGGCGGGGGCAGAGGATCCATTTGCCGTCGATTGTTTAAAAAAGGCTCGTTCCTATTGGAGTGACTGCCGGAGTCACAGTCAAATTCAAAGGAGGAAGCTGAAGTATACTCCGCTGCTGCTTGAGGTCGACGTGGCAGTTTCCCGTATCGTCCGCGTCGATGAGCAGGAGGGGTGTGCCTTCTCTCAATGTGCGCGTCTGGTTCCCTGTTTCTCCACGAGTAAACTTTGTTGTTCGCATAATCCAAGGCATCTCACTCGAACTTGATTTTCCGGGCTTTGATTTCTTTCTCCTGGTCAAGGTTAAGTGTTTCACATTCTTTAACTAGGGTGTCAAACTGTCCCTGCGCGAATGTTTCAGTAACAGAGTCTTTCTTGAAATGGTCAGTCTCCGCCATCGTCTTGTTCAATTGATCAGTCAGTTCTTGTATTGAGAGAGCCATAAGGTCGAAAGAACATTTATTTAAAATTTCACACCATCTGTCACAAAATGTGACATTGTCCTTCACTCAAAGAAACGCTGGGTTGCTTTTTCAACCCAACTGCTAGGTTGAGCCTGTTGGTTAATTTAATTGGGTTATTTTCATTGAATTGGGTATTCTGAGAACCCAATTCGCTAGGTTATTTCTGTTGGGAATGGAGTTATTAGCTGTTGGGTTGTAATTTCTATAATGTTGTGTTGGTTTATTTTGGACTACCCAACACCTTGGGTTGACGTTCGGGCATGCGCAACTAAGCACCACCCACGAACTCGACCCCGACAGTTGGTTATGTTCGGACCACTCATCTCATCTGATGATCAACAGAGATGCCGAGTTTCACGTATTCGACGTAGGTCCCACGCATTTTTTAGGCTTATTCACCGTAGTCCGCAATTAGTCATTGAACGCTTAATGAGATTCTCACGCGGAGTTAAAATCCTTGTGCATTGAAGTTTCCGTTTCACTTGCATACAGGTGCACCTCATCACAAGTAACATGGAAAGCGATTATGACTCCGGACTTCCTGTGCTTCCCTTTACTCAGGAAACAATGGCAAATGCATGTGTTTCGTGATCGTTTAAATTGGTTTAATGAAATAAGACCGTTTGAAACGTTTTTATGCAATTCCATTGCTGTCAATCCCTCAGTAAAGACAAGCCTGAGAATTCCCGAGTCATAATCGATTTTCGTGTCACTAGTGGGGAAATCCACCGTAATGCATGTGAAACTGATTAACTTGATGCACAATGACTTAAATTCCGCGAGTGAATTTCTTCAGTGCGCGTTGATTGAATAATTGCTGACTACGGAAAAAGTTGTGAATGCCACTACTCACGCCTAAGACGTTGAGACTTGGCGTCTCTGGATCAATTCAGTACAAAGCAAGGTTTGTTACATGCCCACTATTGTTTTACCATATAGTTGACTTTATATTATTATATAAAGCTTCATATAGTTGTTAAGATGTAAGTTCGTGAAGCACTGTTGAGTACTAGCTTCAGGAATCGATTGGTACGTTAGCAAGCTAACTGTTAGCTAACGTTGGTAGCATAAACTTCATTTCCTCAAACGTAGCAAGCTAACACGTTAGCTGGCTAGCTATGTAGCAACCAAACTATGTTGTTGTTACTCGAAATGACAAGAGAAATGCATTATGTATTATAGCGAGGAGGACAACGTTAGTTATCACTGAAGTAGGAGACTGTTATAAATATAAAAAATCTTATGAATTAATCTGAGTGCGGTGGTGAATTGGTGTTTTTTAGCTAGCCCGCTGCATGCTAGCAGGCTTCAGCTAGCTAGCCAACATTAGTCCACTGCATAGATATATACACATAGATGCCGCATACAGGCTTGTCAGACGCGTCAACACGGCCGCCATCTTGGGCCGGGGTTTCTGACAAGCAGTCAGACCCGGTCAGACCGCTGTGCATCTGACTGGCACCAAAATGCCAGACTTTTGTGCCGCTTATGGATGTTCCCGTGAAAGAAACGCCGAAACCAAGAAACAAGGAATAACATTTCACAAGCGAGAAGTTGTTTTATATTATTTAACTGTAATGAACGTGTTGAATTTGATGTATCTCTTAAGCTAACATAAATGAAACTAGCTTATTACGAGCTTATGTCAGGACAACAAAAGATGTTTTTGTTAGCAAGACATCAGTAAGATGATGAAAGTGACATTTGGCAATCAGCCACTGTATGTTATTGTGCTAAGAAGATTATTCTTAAATTATCTATTAAATCAGTTTCATGGCACTAACATATAGGCTTATATTATATTACATTATATTCTAAGTATTTTTTATTATTATTTTTTTATTTTAGGTACAAAGTAATACTTGCTGAGACGTGTCAAATACTTGTCTATATTATATTATTATTGTATTTAGCACTTAAAGATTTGTCCTTCAAATGCAAAGTGCATTATACATAAATTCTATTATCATTATTATTATTAATATTATTATATTGTGTTATTTCACACATACTCTTCCTTAAACTGTATCTTGTTTTATTTATTTTTATTCTTATATAATAATATATTATTGTTGTTGTTATTATTAATAATAAATTTATTATTAAATATATTAATAATAATAATAATAATAAATAATAATAATAATATTATTATATCATTCTGTTTTGATATGCAAACAAATACCTAGCAGGTTTTCAATGGTGTTGCACACTGTCTCTCACACTGTCTCTCTGGAGTATTTTGGTATGAAAACCATTTTTAATTTATACAATCTATGTTGTATCATAAATATATGTCTGACATTTATAATAAACCAAACGGCTTGAAAATCGGTTGAAAATTCAGTGAGTTATGGTGATTTTAATCGTTGATAGACCTCTGCCTCTGTTGATTAATGCAGTAAGTAGACACGGCTTCCCCCTGCCCAAGATGGCGGCCGTGTTCACGCATCGTTCCAATGGACAGCAGCGTCAGACGTGGCATCTACGTGTATATATCTATGAGTCCACTGTATACTAGCCAGTTTGAGCTAGCTGGGGGGCGAAGTCGACGACAGTGTTGTAAGTTGCATACAGTTAAACCTCTGACCAAGGGGCATATTTTAAACTTTGGTAACGTTAATATTTGCTCACGTACGACGTCATAAACTGTGGTAACGTTAATGTTAGGCCCAACCGTTATGTTAAAACAGTGAAAAGACGTTTGGACTACTGAATCTTATTTCATTTTATGGTATGTTTCTTCTTAATGGACTCTCTGTGTTGATGTTTCAGTTTGATAAAAACAATCCATGGACGAATTTGTGACCTCAAAATTGATTGAGTGGCAGCTTCTGGGGCTGTTAGAAAGAGGAGAAAGGTTAAGGGGAATTTTATGGAAATTTTGTGTGAGTTTTTATATTTTTATGTGTTCTGCAAATTTTGAATTTTAATAAATATTTATTGTTACACTATTGGTGTGAGAATATATTTAATCAAGAAAATAATAATAATAATAATAATAATAATAATAATAATTGTAATATTAATAAGTAATAATTATATATTGGCAACCCAACTTGCTGGGTTAAAAGAACCCAGCTGTGTAGTCAATGTGAACCCTTAATTGGGTTATATGAACAACCCAATTGTTGTATTAAGGGAACCAACCCAACTTGCTGGGTTTAAAGAACCCAGCAGTGTAGTCAATGTGAACCCTTAATTGGGTTATATACAACCCAATTGTTGTATTAAGGGAACCAACCCAATTTGTTGGGTTAAATTAACCCAGCGTGTGTTCTGTCCAATATTTAACCAGTGCTGGGTTGGGAAACTACCCAAATTGGGTTGTTTTTAACCCATCATTTTTAAGTGTGTTCCCGATGATAGGTTCCTTAAGAACTTGTAATCCACGCGGTATGCGTTTCACACGAAGATAGTCGCTTAAAGTCACGGCATGAAGGTAGAGGCGAGTTTCTTTGGCTAGCAGCTTGGAGAGGGTCCTTTTCAATGACTCCGCGTCAGCCAAGCCAGCAACGTGAGAAATGCTGGAATTACTGAACAGGGAATCAGTCGGCATGATCTGTGCATAGTCCGTGTCTTTGAATTCGAAGGTGCCTGACAAGGCATTATCTTGTGCGCCCCCTTACTAGGTCAACCATGTTGCGGGCGTCTTCTTAGGAAAGTTCACATGAGGACGGGAAGTCTTGTAAATGGAGTGCTATACAAACAAGCACAAAGCTTACCAAACGTGAAAAAAGAAAGAAGTGCACGCACATCCAGTCCGTAATACAGGTGCAGGACCAAATGGAATCAGTATAAGCAAGGAAAGTAGAGTGCACACACTGTAGATATGCTCCCAAATAGTCAATTTATTGATGTTTCGACCTTGCGGTCTTCATCAGAATGAAGCTGGACAGAAAATCACTCCTATAAATAGATGTTAAAACACCCCCCATTGGCGTGGAGGGTACTGGGTCATATGAAGATGTGTGTGTGGGTGTGTACTTGGGTTTAGCTTTTATAGTCAATTATTTGTACTTGATTGAAGCGGATTTATTTGTATCAGTAATTGTTTATTTCTTAGAGGGTCTCATTTGTGTAGACCTTATTGGTCCAATTATCTTCATATGACCCAGTACCCTGCACGCCAATGGGCAGTGTTTTAACATCTATTTATAGGAGTGATTTTCTGTCCGGCTTCATTCTGATGAAGACCGCGAGGTCGAAACGTCAATAAATTGACTATTTGGGAGCATATCTACACTCTACTTTCCTTGCTTATACTTATTCCATTTGGTTGTGCACCTGTATTATGGACTGGATGTGCGTGCACTTCTTTCTTTTTTCATTAAATTTTTCCCCAAATTGCAGTGTATGCCATGAGATGGGCGCGATCGCGCCGGCGCCCGTAAACGCCCGTCAAGTCCTCCTCACGGGCGCGATTTAACACGCCCGTCAGTCACTTTAGGGGCACGCCACTATTGAATACAAGCGTTAGCCCATTTGACCTACCCCGGTAATCATTATGACGATGGCGGCAATGTCATAATCAAAACTAGTAATGAAGCCGAGCTACCGCGAGGGCCAAGGGGGCGGCCGCCCCAGGGCCCACGGCCAGTGAGGGCCCCCGCTGCAGCCTCGCTGAGCTACATTCTCATTACCGTCAAACAGAAAAAACAACCACAATAGTCGTAAGCCGTGTTGTGACTACATCTACTCCCCTAACTGAATAATTAAAGAGGCATGATGTTCAATATATAAACCCCCATGTCGGTAATCTAGTCACTATCATAGGTTTTTTTTTTTTTGAAAAATTATTCATAACTATTATATGAAGTTTTCATGCTTAATATACCCACGTTTTAAAGACTATTACTGAAATCAACTATTTTCTTATTTTATTTGATATTTTTCTTTCATACTGATATGCAAATTGTCAAGATGATTGCAGGGTAATGTGTTGCCCAATGTCAAGTCTGTATTTGATTTGATCATGTGACCACGTTAATGTCTGTAACGTCTGAGTTCAAGCGCAAAATCTGAACATGATCAAATTTGCAAACTTAGGAGCAGTCATTCCATTCAAACATAAAAGCAGTAGTCAAAAAAGAAAAGAAAGAACTGGAAGAGAGGGTGGTAAAGCTACCAGCACTAAGTTCATTTGGCTTCAAGCAGTTGCCGCACCACGGACAACCCTTCCTCAAGCAGCAATGCAGCCAACAGGTCAAGATCAAGATAAGTTAAAGTTTTGTTGGGCAATTTAGGGCAGTGGTTCTCAACGTCAGTCCTGGGGACCCCATGTGTGTGCTGGCTTTTGTTCCAACCACAATTGCAATCGTAGGATTTTAACAAGCTGTTAATTTGTCTTAATTAAGTGCATTTAATGTTTAGAGCAGTTATTTGCCCTCTTAACCCACAACTTAACAGAAATATCTATTTGCCATCAAGAATTTAAAAAATACCATTCGCATATCGCAGTATATCGGAAATAACAGCATAAAATGAGAGAAAACAATGTAACCAATCAAATTAATGATGTAGTTGGCTCCTAATTAGTGAAAACTACTTGGCTCATCATGACAAATGTAGTCCACAAACAAACCAGTTTTGTGTTATGTTGATCTGATTAAGTTCACCTGAAGCTTTTTGAAAGAACTTGAAACAGTTGTGTCCAGCAGCCTAATCTGGGGTTTATTGATTTCCTCAGAGTATAATTTGATCTGTTTGACATGTTATGTTACTTGACATTACTTGCAGTATTGCAATAAACACACTATCTTCAAGGGTGTTTTATTCTTCATTGCATGTATGGATGTTCCTATGTAACATTTGACTAAAGAGATATATTAACAACTCTGAACATGAAAAGCACCTAATTAAGACAGTCACAGCTTGTTAAAGTTCTACAATTGCAATTGTGGTAGGAACAAAAGCCAGCACACACTTGGGGTCCCCAGGACCTATGTTGAGAACCACTGATTTAGGGGACATTGTGCCATTGTTTTAAATATATTTAAATATCGTTAAATATTGCAGCTTTCGTCCGTCTCATCGCGTGCTTTTTCAAGTCACTTATGTCCTGTCTTTATGTCAGATATTGCACTCGTGAGGTAATTGCACAGAAATGCAAGTTTTCGGACGTTTTAACTGACCCAATTATCGCTGTACAGGAAGTCTTTCCAAGGTAATTGCCAATTTCGTTTTCTTCCCATAAATTTGACATTCGCTTGTGCCTCTATGAAATATTACCGGCGGTATTAACTGCTAACAGTGGTATTCGTACAATGTTTTTCGCAGTAACCCAAATATTACTGGCGGTATTAACTCCTAGCAGTGGTATTCGTAAAATATTTTTCGCAGTAACCCTGTTACTGACCGCGCTGCTACACACTTGTATTTATGCATGTGCAGGTGATATGGTTTTGTTGTGGTGCGCACCAGAAAATGGGGCTCCCCCGAAAGCCAATCCATGGGTTCACGGCCGCTTTGTCAGAGTGCCCATGCCTAATGATCAACGTCATTATCTCACTTTTTGCAGTAATGTAACTTTTTTTTTTTTTTTTTTTGCTCATGTATACGCTTGTGGTCGTTGTCTTGGCAGGGTAGTAAGCTTCGATGTTCACATATCTTAACCAAATCTGAATTTAGAGCTCTTAATCGCAGTTCTTAACTTAATTTCATAAGTTTCAGAAATCTCTGTTGTTTTCTTTACCTCATGCAGGCCAATAATTTGACCCTTCTGAAACAGTACAACAACACCATTTCCATGGCCCCAGGATATGATCGGACATTGTTGCTTAAAAATGAGAAGCTACTAACTGCATCAGTTAGGGTTAAAAAACTTGTTAGCAGCTGAAACATATTAATCACTGCAGTAATTATCCAATGGAAGGCTCTTACCTTTTTGTTTAGTTAAATCCAAGAGGTGACTTTTTTGGCCGGGCAGTGTACGAACTCAAGACATGAAATAATTTGCTTGATTTAAACTGGTAGCGTTTTATATTTATTTAAATTTCTTTTTGATTTGTATAAAGTGTTTTAATCATGTTTGTACCTGTGCAATTAATGATATTCCAGTCTTTTTCAGTCAGGCTTGTTAAATCTTCTGAGGGCTAGTGACTTTTTTCTCTCACAAGCTCAACCGGCTAGTGGCAAAAAATGGGAAGATCCAGCTTTGCCAACAAATCAAATTAATGAAACTCATGTAGTAATTCTCACTTTTACCTGGCCGAAGCCTCGGAATAAATGAAAATGACTACTTTTGTCCTGCCAAAGGCTTGGAATAAATGAAAATGACTATTCTTGTTTAACAGACGTCTGGCAACCATACCCTATATGCTTTTGCTGCCAAAGCACTGGCAACTTTTTTTTTCTTCCTCTGAACAATTTGAATGACAAAGTGGCTTCACTGTATTTTATCTGAAACATAAGTTTGCTTGGCTCAATAAGTGACGATTTGTGTTGGTTAGGATAGAATATGATGCAGACCTATCCGTTATTTTACAGTTGACTGCCATGACAATCTGAGGGGCCCCTTGTAATGCTTCGCCCCCTCTGGGGTGCGAGCCTAGCTCCGCCGCAACATTCTCTCAGATCGAGGCAACCAGCGCCAGCTGTGAGGAAGCATGCTCATATTCAGTTCGGCATATCCGACCCATCATCATTGCCGTAACTAGCTATCTAGGACCTCAGTAAAAAAATTCAGAGAGAGAAAAAAAATTCTACGTCTTTATCACCCAGGTCTTGTTCTAGGTATCGTAAGTGTAACCCGTGTGTACATGCAATGTTACGTTTCACCAAAAATCAATTTCTGTTTGCACATTTTTATTCTTTTCCTCTTTTATCTATGCATATATTGTTTTGGGGAGTTTTATTTTGTTCAGTAGAATTTTTATATTAATGCTGTTTGACATTTGGCGACGTAACTTTCTCCAAATTCACGGTATTCTCAGTATTAAGCTCTGCTGTGGAGAGGTAAACAACATGCTAAATGGAGGCGAAGATACTTCTTTGTAGAGGTCAAAGATATTGTTCATTATTGCTTCGATGGTTACTTTGGTGTTTATACATTTTTATTTTATTGTGCACCGCACTTCTGTGTAGCATGCTAATTTACCTATCGTAAGTCCAGGCTAATGGAGCATTAGGTGGTTTCTCATGCGGTTCACCGTTTTTTTCCATCTCTATTTTAAAGGTGGGCGTGTAGAAATGTGACTTGCGAAGTTGCTGTACTGACATTAATGCGTTGCACGCAGGTACGTGAGCACCCCATTTCTTAATTACCTCCGCCATCAAAGGTGAAAGGAGGTTATGTTTTCAGTCCCGTTAACTGGAAAATGTTATGACATGCTTGGTTACAATTTCAATTTAACTCACCGGAAAATGCCGAACAAGTTTTACGACAAATAATACGGTTAAATTCTAATATACTTATCGATAGAATGATGATTTTTTGGAAACACATGTTTGATAAAGGTATTATTTTTATAATGAAGTGAATGAAGTGAATGAGGATAATAAACTCATGTCTGACAAACAATTAACTAGTTTTTAATGGAACAGTCTGTATACTGCAACAATATAATCAACTTATTGGAGCTTTAGTGCTTGGAAATGAAAAATTATAAAAGGAACAGGAGGTAATTTAGTCTGTAGGCCTCATATGAAAATGGTAAATTGGTGAAAGAGAATAAAGATCAAAAAACATATACAGTGCCGTGAAAAAGTATTTGCCCCCTTCCAGATTTCTTACTTTATTGTATATGTTTCACACTTAAATGTTTCAGATCATCAAACAAATTTTAATATAAGAAAAAGATAACCCGAGAAAATACAAAATGCAGTTTTTTAAATGATGATTTAATTTATTAAGGGGAAAAAGCTATCCAAACCTACCTGGCCCTTTGTGAAAAAGTAATTGCCCCCCCCTTGTTAAATTATGAATTAACTGTGATTAACCATATTTTTTGAGTCCAGTTTCACTAGCCACACCCAGGCCGGATTACTGCCAGACCTGTTGAATCAAGAAGTCACTTCAATAGAACCTGTCTGACAAAGTGAAGTAGGCTAGAAGATCTCAAAAAGCAACATTTCATGCCGCGAACTAAAGAAATTCAAGAACAGATGAGAAACAAAGAAATTGACATCTATCAGTCTGGAAAGGGTTGCAAAGCCATTTCTAAGGCTTTGGGGACTCCGGCGAATCACGGTGAGAGCCATTATCCACAAATGGAGAAAACTTGGAACAGTGGTGAACCTTCCCAGGAGTGGCCGGCCTACCAAAATTACTCCAAGAGCGCATCAACTACTCATCCAGGAGGTCACAAAAAAACCCAAAACATCATCTGAAGAACTGCAGGCCTCACTTGCCTCAGTTAAAGTCAGTGTTCATGATTCAACAATAAGACAGAGACTAGGTAAAAAATGGCATCCATGGGAGAGTTCCAAGGCAAAAACCACTGCTGACCAAAAAGAACACGAAGGCTCGTCTCACATTTGCCAAAATACATCTTGATGATCCCCAAGACTTTTGGGAAAATATTCTGTGGACTGACGAGACATAAGTTGAACTTTTTGGAAGGTGTGCGTCCAGTTACATCAGGCGTAAAACTTACACAGCATCTCATAAGAAGAACATCATACAAAAAGTCACACATGGTGGTGGTAGTGTGATGTTTGGGGCTGCTTTGCTGCTTCAGGACCTGGATGACTTGTCATAATTGATGGAACTATGAACTCTGCTCTCTGCCGGAAAATCCTGAAGGAGAATGTCCAACCCTCAGATTGCGATCTCGAGCTCAAGCGCACTTGGGTTATGCAGCAGGACAATGATCCGAAACACAAAAGCAAGTCCACCTCTGAATGGCTTAAAAAAACCAAAATGAAGATTTTGGAGTAGCCTTGTCAAAGTCCAGGCTTAAATCCTGTTGAGATGCAGTGGCATGACCTTAAACAGGCCGTTTATGCTCAAAACCCTTCCAATGTGGCTGAATTAAAATAATTCTGCAAAGAAGAGTGGGCTAAAATTCTTCCACAGTGATGTGAAAGACTCATTGCCAGTTACTGCAAAAGTTTGATTGCAGTTATTGTCATCGAGGGTGGCACAAACAGTTATTAGGATTTAGGGGGCAATAACTATTTCACATAGGGCCAGGTAGGTTTGGATAGCTTTTTTCCCTTAATAAATGAACTCATCATTTAAAAACTGCTTTTTGTGTTTACTCGGGTTGTCTTTGTCTAATATTAAAATTTGTTTGATGATCTGAAATATTTAAGCGTGACCAATATGCAAAAAAAAGAAGAAATCAGGAAGGGGGCAAATACTTTTTCACGGCACTGTACACACATTTTATTTAAGAATAAAGAACTTAGTCGCTATACCATACAGGATTCTAGACAGTTGGGAAAATACGTTAGATTCACCAGTCCCATGGAACCAAGTTTTCAAAATCCTTTACAATACACCACTTGATCCGAAGATATTTTCAATATAAGCTAATACATGAGTTTTCAGCAACTTAAAAGATGCTAAATATATGGGGAATAGAGTCATCACCCCTTTGTCGATTCTGTCAGGAAGATGTGGAGTCAGTAGACCATTTATTCTGGTACTGTCCTATAATAGCCTTATTTTGGATAAAGGTGCAAGACTGGATATCTCAGTACAATAGTATACAATTAGATTTATTCAAAGTGTTACTGGGTGATATAACAAAAGGAACACACCTAATCTGTAATATAATTATATATTTAGCAAAAATATCTATTTTTGGGTGGACATCTGTTGAGGCATTAAGAATTGAGAAATTCAAAAATTTTGTCAAGTATTACAGTAGAATTGAGTGTGTGATGGCCCATGAGACAAGACTTGTAATTTATGCCAAAAGATGGGATATAGTAAGGGAGGCTGAAGGTTGGGAATAATGAAAGATGGAATGGATAAGCTAATAACTACCAATGCAAAAGGTAGAAATGCATTGTGAATGTAATTGTTATTGTATTGTATTTTATCTCTATTTTTTTTGTGTGTGTGTTTTGTTTTGTCAGGTGATGGTAGGAGGGCTCATACACAATTATATAACTGACTGAATTAACAAAGTTGTCCTCCAAAGTGGGGGGGGTGGCGGGGTGGCGGGATATAGAGAAAAAAAAATTATGACATGCTGTATACTCAGCTAGTATTAAGCTCTGCTTTGGAGAGGTGTGGATGTAGAAATGTGACAAGCAAAGTTGCTGTACTGATATTAATGCGTTGTACGCAGAATAAAAATAATTTTGGCTGGCAAGAGAGGAGTGGTCTTCACCTTATTCATTACACGGAACACAGAGCAGAACTATAAGACCGGCTATATAAGGATATCAAATCGTGCAGAACTATAAGACCGGCTATATAAGGACATCAAATCGTGCATCTCTGATAAAGAAAGACATTACTTTTCAAATTCACTATGTTATTAATGTGTTTTTCAGTATGTACAAAGTTTAATTACCATAAAAAAAAACTTCAGTGGTCTCTTTACCTCTCATCTCAATATATCTGAACCAAAATGGTTTTCTAGAGTCCTGTCAATGGAAAATCTCTCTCCCTCCTCCCTCTTAAAAGAACATTATGGTTATTTTAAACTTACTACATTACGGGACTGGGTGAGGACGGATGGATGTCGGCTTGGAAGCAGTAGTTAAAGCAAATCTGCCTTTTTCAGCTTGGTACTTGTATTAGTAACCATGGTAACTGATACAGTTGTGAGGTTAACAAAATAAAATACATGTATGGACAATAGGCTATACTCTTTGCAACATACTAAAGGCAGTCTACAAGTCAAGGACAGGACAGCACACCAGGACAGATGAAGAATGGAGTAGGTGGCTTAGTGCTAGCAGGTACCATTACATGCACAATATGAGTATACTTACGAAGCAAAGAAGAAATAAAATGGCGTGCATATACATGTACAGTTAAAGCTGAGGTACAATGGGAGCCGGTAGGCAAAAAACATGCCTGCCAAACAGATGACAGGAGCGAAAAAAATAGTGCCCGCCGGAAAATTGGCGGGAGTGACTGATAGTACCCGTGCAGTTTTTTCCTGGCATGCACTGAAATTGCCATGTTTTTTTCGATGATGGAGCCATTCTACATGACCTATAGTTGGATATGAATCCAGTAAGAAATAAAAGAAATGTGTTTTGCTGGGCCATTCGTGTTTTCTTTAAAAAATGTTTCCCATTCTACAAATTCGGCCAGGGTACGCAAACTTTTGAGAACAACTGTACAAATATATACAGTTGCAATCAAATTATTCAACCCCCATTGCAAATTGGGTTTAAAAGCAAAATTTACAAACTTTCAGCTGTTTGTGATAAACAGATTAAACAAGAACATTTTAAATAGCTCAACACAACTAATGTTACAAGTGGTTTCTCCAAATTTAACACAAAATGCCATTTTTAATGACTACTGCAGTCTCAAAATTATTCAACCCCCTGAATAGAATCCCACATAAGAGCATATTTGCAAATCAGATGTTGTCTCAAGCACACCTAATGGAGCTAATTAAGAGCTTAATTAGTTTCATCAGGTTTGCTTGAGGGAGAACAAATCAAATACTCGCTGAGGGTTTGTTGACAGTGACATTTGATGGCATATTAGAAATATGACTGTCAAAAGTATTGTCCAAAAAGCTAATAGAGGAGATCATTGCCTGGCACAAACAAGGAAACGGATACAAAAAGGTAGCACAGGCACTGAATTTTCATAGTGATACAGTTGGAAGCATAGTTTGCAAGATAAAGGAGTTAAAGGAAGAGTGGCGACAGTACCAGGATGTGGCAGAAAGAGTTAGCTATCAATGGCTGTCACCAGATTCCTGAGGAGACGGGTGGTCAAAAACCCTCGAGTGACTGCAGGAGACCCGCAGCAAGACTTGGAGGCAGGAGGCACTGAGGTTTCAGTTTGCACAGTAGGGCGCATACTAAATGTTGAAGGTCTACAAGACATACACCACAACTGATCCAAAAGCACAAGCTTTAGTATGCTCAAAACCATATGAATAAGCCACAGAAGTGTGGGAGTATTGTTCTGTGGAGTGATTAAACAAAACTGGAATATTTCGGGCTAATGAATCAGTGGTATGTCTGCTGGAGGAATAAAGAAGCATATGCTGAAAAGTACACCCTGCCTACAGTGAAGAATTGTGGGGGCTTTTTGATGCTATGCGGCTGCCTAGCTTTTTGTGTTGAATTTGGAGAAGCCACTTGTAATATTTGTTGTGTTGAGCCATTTAAATTGTTATTGTTTGATTTGTTCATTGCAAACAGCTGAAAGTTCGTACATTTTGCCAGTAAACCTAATTTGCAAGGGGGGTTGAATAATTTTGATTGCAACGGTGTGTGTGTGTGTGTGTGTGTATATATATATATATATATATATATCTGTGTGTGTCTTTTCTCAATACTGGGTAACAAAATTGTGAAAGTGTGACACAAACGTCAAACATGAAAATTTCAGAATCATTCAAGGAACAGAAAAACAACTTTATTTGATTCTTTACTGGTATAAGACTGGCATATAACAGCATAAAGATAGTCTGTCCACAGCAAATATGAGAAAAATGGCATCAGAATACAGCATACTGAATACATACAGAATACAGATCCTGTCGAAGTATTCCAAAGGAGAATTCTTTGATATTTACCAAACGGGTTAAAAAACATGTTTATTTCGAAGCCCAAATTGGACTTTTCATACTGTCGTTTTATAGGTTTTATAGACTACATTATATTTATATTATCGGTTTATACATAAAACAATTGGCATGGAACCTGCGCAGGCTCATTCTATGCTTCTGTGTGTCTGTTTGTAAATCTCTTTACGAAATTGGTGCATTTTGTGAAGTTAGCAATGTTGCTCCATTTTCTTTTCATATAAAAGCGTGCATTTTTAAAACTGCAATTTATCAGTCTCTTTTTAATGACATTTAATGGTTTGGACTTCTGCAGTAACTTAAGGCTGCAGTTGGTAACTTTGAGGACAGAGAGGACTTGGCATGAAAATTTGAAAAAATCCATCTTTCAGATCCCTCCCCCTCCCTCTCCACTGCAGTCCTAAGACCCTCCCCCAGAAGGCTGCCATGCACGCGAAGGCATGCGAGCTGTTATGCATGCGACCAAGTTGCCGAGGCTAGAAATTACTGTTGTGAACAGTCAACACTGCTGGCCAACAAACGAGCAGAAATAAATCATGTCGACATGAAAAGTAATCAACAGCAGTATGTATTCAGTAAAAACCCAGCATGCGCTTATTTCAGTAAGTTACCCATTTTTTTGAGAACAGGAACTGTCCTGAATCCTGCTGAATAGCCAGGAAACCATGTATGACAGCATTTAGCTGTGAGAGCACAGAAACGTTACACATATTTATGAGGACAACAACACAACCGATAAGACTGCCAAGTCACTTCATAAAGATATTTTCTGCTACTTTCTAATAAAACGACGCCAGTAACGTTAGCCCTAGCATCGGAAACAAGCTAACATTAGCTTGACTGCAACATCACAGTAACATCACATGCACTATGGAGTACTGTAACAATTACAAGAAGCTGTCTATTAGAACAGCGACTGTGCTTGTAAGCGACGTTCACTCGCTTATTTGCAGAGTGAAAATGAATTGATTCCAGTTAGGGCTGGGGTTAGTACCAGCTGCGCATGAGAGCGACGCCAACTCGCTTATTTGCAGAGCATTGCGGAGCAAAAATGAACCAACGAATAAAGCAGGGGTTTACCTGTCAAGCAGAAAAGTTGCCAACTCTGCGTCGGTTTTTAACCCTTCCAGATCACTGAGTTCCTTCCACCTCTAAAAAGCCACTCCGATCTTCACTCTTGTTTTATCCCGGGCTTTGTCTAATTCTTTCTTTTGTGCTTTTTTCATTTCCTTCTAGCTTCCTCTTCTTACTTGTCTTAGCCGTGTGTGCTGTTGTCGGTAACGGAGGTATCAGTATTTTTTTCCTCGCTGATGGCTGTTGATGCGCCATTAGTTTCTCTAAGCTCGTGAACCCTCTCTCGGAGATTTGAGCTTGACTGAGCACTGGCGTGAACTGAGGAGGAAGGGGGAGGAGGCTGTCCGCAGCACGTGCATGTGCACTGTTTGACGGCTGTCAGACACCATCCTGGCTTTAATTGGTTCTTTTTGGTCGGACCGAATGATTCTTTTAAATTGCAGTTGGAGCAGTATGTGGGTTTAAAGGAGCCTTTCTTTAATTACAGAGGACTAGTTTTATGTACTACTGTCTGTACACAGTGACAGTTTTAGCAAAAATGACGAAAAGTTACTTTTATAAGACTTACCAACTGCAGCTTTAAGCAGCGAGATTTGTTTCATTCTCTTGTGCGGTAATTCAGCTTGTATAGAGGATCATTTATGTTCTACACTGCCTGTCCAAAAGTAGTTGCTGCTTGGATTCGGGTCATTCAATATGAAATCAACCAAATTCCAGGAACTTCCCAGTGTCATGGTCATGGATTTCTTTTAAATTTTAATAGAATGTTGTATTTGGGGCCAAATGAAGAAATACCAAGTTTTACCTCAATACCCCCAGCGGTTTTCATTTTCTGGGGGGGGCTGTCCAAAAAAGTGGGCGTGGCACCCTCAGATGCAGCAAAATTAATTATAGCCATTTTCATGGGGCCATAACTCAAAAACAGATATGGACTTCATATTTTCAGGAATTATTAACCTTCCATAAGAAAACAATTTACAAGTAAAAGGAACAAAATTAACCCATTCATGTCTATGCTGTTGTCGTTCAAAAACAGGCATAACCCAAAATTTGGCACATTTCAGGTGGCCCTTTCACCTGAACAGAAAGAGAAATCTCAAAATATTATGTCTCTTAGTGTAAGTGCACATACTCAGGTCTCCATTGGAACATTGATATCTTGTATATATTTTGCAATTGTTCTGTGGTGGGGGCAATTATGACCCCATGTTAGAGAATTTTAGTCATAAATTACTTACGTATTTTCTTATAAATTGCTTATCCTTGAGTAATCTAGGCTGTGCGTAATTGCTAATTCTTGCAATCTTGCTTGTACCTATGTAGAAGCGTCATGAAGTGTGTTTACTGAACAGTGTGTTCCTTCTGAGCTCTGGGGATCCTGCAAGACCTTGAGTGTATCTGTCTCTGACGTGTTCCCTGTGCGCCTGAGATAACTGCAGACTGATGACGTGGTCAGGAACATGCCTGCGTGGGACACATGCACTCAGCCGTGGAATACAGAGAAGAAACATACTGCTGTAATGAATCAGTCCCAGGGGGAGGGGATTATGACATTCTGCTCATACATATATCCAAGCTAAGGAGGAATTCCTTTGTCCAGGTTCTACCATGTAATTCGGACCCTGTATGCACATACAGTAAACTGGATCCTATTTACTTTCTCTGTCTCAGTGAGTTTTCTTACAGGAATAAAATATCATAATTCCCACAACACCCCATGTCTTGGGGGGTAACCCATTTTCGGGCCGTTGTTTCTCAATGGGAGTATCCTCCAATTTTTATGGGACCTATTCCATTAGAAAGCTCTTTGTCTGTACTTTCACCACAAACAAGTTTTAAAGTGGTCTCTCAATTGCTTCATTATTAAAATTGCATTCAAAAGTTGCACAGAAAGTGGTCTTTCCTCAACTGCTTTCATTATGATTTTCAGAAAACTTCGACTGAAAATGCTTTCTGCCTTTGATCCCAGCCAAGGAATATTTGTGCAAGAAAACCTGTTCGTGGTGGTGGCAAACAGATGCAGCCTCTGTCTCGGGTTCACTTTGCAGAAGATGCTCATCAATACCAGTGTCTTTGAACCTCGATAAAGTGACTCCAATGACTCTTGTAATTAGGAGTTCTTTTTTCCCCAGGATCAAAAAAAAAAAAATTTACGTTTGCGCTTTGATTCGAGACTGCAACAACGGAAATCTTAAAAATTAATTAGTAAAAATCTCAACTCTCTCGGGAATTCCGTGTATCGTTTTGACCTTCTGTTCATCGGATTATGGAAGAAGACTGAAAATAAACTACATTTTTTTCTGAATGGCATTAAAAATTACGTATTTAAGGGCAAAAACATTATCATAAACATATTAACCACGCATTGAACAAGGCATAAGAAAGGTTTTAATATTTGTTAATGGCATTGCGTTAGCTTCCTGTGAGCAAACATGGCCAAACTTGCTGTCTCGTGAGCATTTTAAGTTCCATGCACTGAGCAATAATGTTGTGGATGAAATTGGCACTCCATTCTGTCGTTTAAGTCTTAGTAAATTAGTAAATCAATCCTCTGATTGCTAATCAAGCAAAGTAAAAGGGAGTTATCGTTTGTTTAATGGTGAGGATTCTGCCTCCCCTAACTGACCTTTGATGGCACATCACTGGTACTAATGAACCCCGTCACTGCATGATACGAAATTTCATTATAATCCTAAAACATGAAATCAATTACACAAATTATTCAGAAAAATCACGAAAAATAGCAGTCAGAAATGTCTTACCTTGCAGATGGACATCCAGTTGCTGAACAATGGTCATAAATACGGATGGATTCAGACGATTTTTTAATCATAATTCTCTTCTCAGTAACGGTCGTGGCAGCATACAAAATTGCAGGCACCATATGTGCAGTATAGAAAATCAGCCGACTCGCAGCAACACACTAGAAAACTTTCGCTGCCAATCAAAGGGGCTGATGGAGTCATTCCAGGAAACATGAAAATCAATAAATTGATGTGTATTTTCATAGAATACAAAACAAAATATGTCTTTGGTAACGGTCGTGATTTAGTGGACACAAAATGATTTTTTCCTGTATAAGTTAATCATTCAATTATTAAGTTAATTATCAAAAATGATGGAAATTAGCGGGGGGGAAGTTAGTTCATCGACGTAAGAAAAGTCAGTTTTTCTTCGGAGTGGCAGTACATCTGAGCAGTGCCACTCACTCAAGACCTGCCAGCCGAGCACAGCAGACAGGTCGGGCAACGAACGTTACCCGATAATTTCAGTCTGATACCGTCTTATGTTCTGACTAGAAAAGTTTTGTAACAAAGTGTAATTTATTCACTGGACTGTGAGTGAATAACATACGGGCAGATCTACATGAGACAGTCTACTTTTAATTTCCCACATCCTTTCAGTTAAAAACTGATTTTATATGTCACATTTCGGTGTCCTCTTTGAGCCAAAAAAACACTTTTATTAAATTAATGAAAAAAAACTACTTGGATTCAAATGGTAGTTTTATCCTCACTATATTTCTAGTGCTTAACAAAATAATCATGAACTAAATGAATCAATCATTGCCTGCTGATAATAAAGCAATGAACAAATCAGTGCTTCAAAATCAACATCTCTCCAGTATAGTGAAAACACACACACACACATATATATAATACAACCCCAATTCCAAAATAGTTGGGACAAAGTGTAAATTGTGAATAAAATCAAAACGCAATGACTTTCAAATCACACCAGCCAGTATTTTATTCACAATAGAACAGATATAACATAGCAAATGATGAAACTGAGAAATTTTACAATTTTATCCAAAAAATGAGCTCATTTCAAATTTGATGGCTGCTACAGGTCTCAAAAAAGTTGGGACAGGGGCCTATTTACCATGATGTAGCATCCCCTCTTCTTTATAACACAGAGTGGGGGCATCTGGGCATTGAGGAGACAAGTTTCTTGAGTTTAGCCATTGAAATTTGATCCCACTCTTGTTTAATACAGGCTTCCAGCTGCCGGAGAGTTTTGGGTCTCCTTTGATGGACTTTTCGTTTAATTGTGCACCAAATGTTCTCAATCGGTGAAAGATCAGGACTGCTGGCAGGTCAGTTCAGCACACAGACTCTTCTACCACGAAGCCATGCTGTTGTAATAGCTGCAGTATGTGGTTTTGCATTGTCCTGCTGAAATACACAAGGCCTTCCCTGAAATAGATGTCGTCTTGAGGGGAGCATATGTTGCTCTAAAACCTTTATATACCTTTCAGCATTCATGGTGCTTTTTAAAACATGCAAGTGTCCCACACCATATGCATTAATGCATCCCCATACCTTTAGAGATGCTGGCTTTTGAACTGAACGCTGATAACAGGAGGGGTGGTCTTTCTTCTCTTTAGCCCGGAGGACACGACGCCCATGATTTCCAACAAGTATGTAAAATTTGGACTTGTCTGACCACAGGACACTTTGCCACTTTGCTACTGTCCATTTTAAATGAGCCTTGGCCTACAGAACACGGCGGCGCTTCTGGATCATGCTCAACAATGGCTTCCTTTTTGCATGATAGAGTTTTAGGTGGCATCTGTGGATGGCACGGCGGACTGTTTACAGACAATGTTTTCTTGAAGTATTCCGGGGCCCATCATGCTGGTGAGTGATGCAGTGGCGTCTGAGGGCCCGAAGATTACGGGCATCCAGTAAAGGTCTTCGGCCTTGTCCCTTACGCACAGAGATTTTTCCAATTTCTCTGATGATGTTATGCACTGTCAATGATGAGACCTTCAAAGCCTTTGCAATTTGACGTTGAGGAACATTGTTTTTAAAGTATTACACAATTTTTTTACGCAAGCCTTCACTGGTTGGAGAGCCTCTGGTCATCTTTACTTCTGAGAGACTCAGCCTCTCTAAGACATCCCTTTTATAGTCAATCATGTTGTACACCTGATGCCAGTTAACTTAATTACTTGCTATATGTTCTTTCAGCTGATTCTCTTATATATGAATGGCTTTTTCAGCCCTTTTTTTGCCTGTGTCCCAACTTTTTTGAGACCTGTTGCAGCCAGAAAATTTGAAATAAGCTCATTTTGTGGATAAAAATGTAAAATGTCTCAGTTTCAACATTTGAAATGTAATGTATGTTCTATTGTAAATAACATATTGGCTCATGTGATCTGAAAGTCATTGCATTTTGATTTTATTCACAATTTACACTTCGTCCCAACTATTTCAGAATTGGGTTTGTACACACACACACACATATATATATATATATATATATATATATATATACACATACACACACACACACGCACACACACCTGTGTATATGTATATCAGTGGCAGCTGGTGAACTGGCGATAGGGGGGGCTCAAAACAATCTTTTAAAATTAATGATTGGTCACGACCTGTTTTCAATCATTCATTTAAATTACCATTACAGAAACTCTCAACATTATCAGATGTGGCCAGGTTTCATTTATTTATTTATTTATTTATTGAGTTTATTGAATTAGGACAATGCACATTAATCAACATATCAGCAATATGCGTCAATGTAAATATGCCGGAATTAGCACAATAGCTAAATTTCATCCGCAGTCCTAAGGCAGGCACTTACAAAAAAAACGTACAAGTTTTCCAAATGACAGAACACCTCACAGAAAAGCCCACAACACAGCACACAGGGGGAAAAAAAAAAAAAAAAAACACAGTAGTGTTACACACAAGACACATTCACAACATTACAATGAACACAACCATGTATATTGTAGTTAAAATGCGGAGTGAACGGGATGCCCCCAGGTATGGGCATAGGAATAAACAGATATTATACATGCATGCATAACTGGTGTGATTTTAATCAATGTTTAAGCTCGTTTTTAAAGGTTGCATAGCTGTCACAGTTCCTGATATGTACTGGTAAATTACCGATTATGACTTCTCACGCTTTTCTTTATTCAGGGATTGGAAGCAATGCATGTTTTTCATGATCATTTAAATTAAATAAGATCATTTGAAATGTCTTTATGCAATTCAATTGCTTCCAACCCCTCCAGTGCACAAGGACTTCAATTCCGCGCGAGAATCTCTTACATATGATTGAATAATTGCTGACTACAACAGAGGAACGTAAATATGCCACTTAAACTCACACTGAATGTGTGAGAGTTGACAGGTATGCGTTATAAATGAAAACCACCTGATCAGGTGGCCACACCTGATAATGTTGAAAGTTTTCCGAGTTTCTGTAATGGTAATTTAAATGAATGATTGAAAACAGGTCGTGACCAATCATTAATTTTAAGGGATTGTTTTGAGCCTCCCCTATCACCAGTTAACCAGCCGCCACTGATTATATATATATATATATATATATATAGACACACACACACACATGCTTCTGTAATACATTCTATATAATGAAAAAAATCTACCACGAGTAATGTCAAATCACACAATTCCTTGCATTAATTGCTTGCATATGATACAAACAGGCATAGCAATGTACACAGCATATCTATCTTCTGAACGGGATGGGAATGGGATGGCATGTGACCATAGATATAGCACATCTGTCTAGATGCTAAGAAAGATAGGAGGAAAAAAAACACGAGGACAGTGATAAACATATAAGAAAAAATGGAAATAAGTTATATTTCTAAAAGATACCAGTGTTTTGCTTTGAAATTATATGTCAAAGCAGCGTGACACTTAAATTGACTCAATGCATTTTTGAGGGGCCATGGGCTATGGATGAAGCCACCACAACGTCACATATCGGTTCATGTAGGCATTTTGACTAGTGCCATCTCGTCTTTTTGAAACTGAATGTGATTCTTAATCGGTAACATGTTGAGAGTTAAGCTGCATTATGTTAATGTTACTGGTTGTGGACAGAGTTTCATTTATACATGAGCAAACTTAACACACGGACCTGAGTCGCCAAAACCGTATTTTATAGGTCCCCTATTATGCTGTATTTAGTTGTTTAAAATATGTTCAAAGGGTCTTTAAAATAATGTTAAGAATTCAGTTACAAACTAGAACTGCGTTTTGTCAGGACGAACCTCGAGAGTGTGCTTGCTAAAATGTTGATGGTGAAGATGGAGTCTCTCTCTCTCTCTCTCTCTCTCTCTCAGTGGAGTGGCGGTCTAGCAGACTGTTGGCAGTCTGTGTGTCTGTGTGTCTCTCCCTCTCTCTCTCTCACAAACACACACACACAACACACACAATTATCATCTGACATTGTTTAAAGAACAAATTTCAGAGCGCAAACAGGTTGAGGTGTTGAGGCTGCCCTCTAGCGTTCCGTGATGTCATAATGGCAGAACTTCACCATGCATTTTTAATGGAGATAAAAAGGGATGAAAAACAGGGATTGCGAAAGAATGAAAAGGGGCTTTGCAACCGTTTGTACAAGGCCCAGAGACACGGTTGAGCCGGACGTTTCAGCGTTTGAACCGGGTCTCTATCACGAACACTGGGGCACTTGATGCGGTACAAAAAAAAGTGTGTGGAAATGGAAAAAATAAACTGACTTAAAAAGAACAATGTGTTGCTTGCCGCAAGCACACACAAAAAAAACCCCACATACATCCAGGCCTAACGAGACCTCTTCTCTCACCCCATCTGTACCAGCCTGAAACACGAGCTGTTTGGAGTAGGCGAGGAGGCTATGCTAATGAGACACTGCTCTGATTGGCTGCCTGGCCGCTTTGATTCCGGGGTAGGGTGCAGACCCGAAAAACCAGGAAACCAAGATGGCAGATATTTCAGGACAGCTCTCTGCAGCATGTATTGCTGTGAGACCGTGCTTGTTTGATTGCGAATCCGACGCCGAAAGGGAGGAGGAACCAATTGAAGTATTGCAGCAACGTTTACAGCAGGATTTCAATGAGTGGCAAGTTGAAATTTTAGTGTTTTGCTTGTACTTTCTCACCTTGCACGCATGTGATTGTAGCTGTACTGTTATATAGTCATGTTATAAACCCACTTAGCTATCCAGAGGAAACTTTGCTAAAAGCTCCTGTTAACCATTTCCACCAAAACAAAATGCAATTCCGACACCAAGCAACTAAATGTTCATACCAAAAACACACAAACGGTGAAAGCGTTGCTTATGTAGAGCAAGCGAATGGATAACTTCTCCCGAAAAAAAATCCAAATCCGACCACCACTTTTTTTTCAGCTTTTTATTCGCCAGAACAATTTTCAAAGGAGGATGAAATTCCGCCACGGCAATGCAGAGAAATCGTTTGTTATACCAGACACGTTATAGTGCGTTTCCCGATTGCTTTCACTGCAATAGGATCAGAGAGCTAAACCCACACCATGGCAAAGTACCAGGCTGACCCCAGTCATGGATATGTAAAACGATTTTTTCACAACGGCAGTAAACAAACCCAAATACGTACCCTAAGCTCCGCAAAGTCTACATCTGGTCTAACTGCAGCCTTATCAGCCTAACTTTGCAGACACGCACAACACCTCTCTGGCTAGCTTCAACTGTAGCGGCTACGGTCAGGTAACGTTATGATGAAACTACCACCTTGATGCTAACCAAAGTAACACAAGCATATCAATCTGAATTACTGCATATAAATTAACCAGGAGCCTTTTTTAAGTAGCACGGAACGCAAACTAAATACGGTAGTGACCGAGCGGTCATCATAACGACAGAGACCAACGTTACCCTGCAATACAGGTTTTACAGACAGTAAGTTCCGTTACCGTGAATAGTTGTACCAAGCATCCAAATTACAAACAAGTATGAAAAGGTTAGCTTCAAATGAGGTTTATGTTCACACACCTTCTGTTGAATGTCCCCTGATATTACTCTTGCATATTTAGGACACAAACATTAGCAGCAGTAACTTAGCTATGTTAGCCGCAGTGCTACAGCCACATTCAACAGACTATCACGTTAGGTAGGCTTATGCAGTAGAGCAACACAAAATGGTAAAACTTACTGCTTCCGTGTCTGTGAGTCACTGACAGTTGCTACCGATCCAGGCGTTATCTTTATCTTATCTTTATCTTGGCCTGCATTTGAGGCCAGTTGTTAGTGCTAACTATAGTTAGCGGTCCTGCTAGCCACCTGTAACACGTTAGCTTCACTTCCATTATTTGTTGTTATATTGTTAATTATAGCTTGTGGCTCCGAGCGCTTGATCGATGCAACTAGTCCAGGTTTGAGAAGTAGCTGAAACGCATATCCAGCGTTGAATTATCCTTTATTGACAAAGCTGTCTTCGGTGAAATGCCGAGCGCAAACAGCTAACGTTCCCTTTGAGTGTGGCTGTTTGCTGCCAGCAAACAAAAAAGCTACCCACTGATTTCTGGTGGCATCGCCTTTTGGAAGAGAAAATAGTTGTGCTTTTTTTTCCGTGTCCAATTAAATATGGACGAGCAGCTTTGGGAGACATACTGACGAAACTGCACCTCAAGTGATCCGCAGTTCTTCTTCTTCTTCTTTTGTATTTCGGGAAGTGTAGACGGTACTGAGGCGTAATACAATCCATGGTTGTTTGTGCCTGCTAGAATAGTTTCCATGGTGGGCAGGTCCAGCACCGTGATTGGCTCTGGCTAGGTCTGTACTAATTGGACGGCACAACCTGACATCAGGTCTTGCCCAGATCTTGTGAAGATCTCGGGACAAGCTGTTCAGAGAGGAAATCACGTTCAGGAAAACACGTTCTCGGATTACGGCAAATCTCCTGTATCTTATGTTTAGAAACTTTATAGAGGTTGAGTATGGACATCCAACATTTTAACATTACTTGTATGTATTAAAAGAAGGATCAGCATAATAGGTCCCCTTAAAAAGACATTTTCTGAGGTGTCTGAAGGTGCTGGACACTGACCCAGGGGAAAAAAAAAAAAATATATATATATACACACCGTCTTGTGAGCCACAGGAATTCAGAGGCTTCGAAAGTCAGTGATATTTTATGTCACCATTGATGTGGATAGGAATTTTCTTTAAAACTTTTGCAATGAACAACAATCCAAGCCAATGGAAATGGACAGTAATTCTACTGATTGATCCTTGCAACTGAACAAATTACCAAGTAGTTTCTACTTAGGAAACGTGAATGGGAATAGGTTTGGAGAAATAATGCACTTTGAAGCCTATATATGTCTTTCAATTTTCTTGAGAACCATTCATCGGATTGCCTTTGAATTTTGGCTGCCTGCAATCCAAAACAATAAATTGGTCTGGCCTAAAGGAGTTGATTGAATTTTTTCAATGTTGAGGTATCCACGATGCTGAGATTGCACTTAACGCATTCAATAATTTTAGCCAAAGTCCAAAAATTAGCCATAATTGATGCAAACAAAGTTGAATCTTCACTTTTTTTTTCGCTCATGTTTTTTAGGGCCCCACATTAGCTTTTTTAACGGGCCCCCACCAAATGCGTAAGGCCGACACTGGTCACTCTCTGATCAATCAATCAATCAATCAATTTGCTGTAGCAAGACTACGGGTGGTGAGATAAACATGATCTTGGCATGGATGACCAGTCCCTAATTTACAAACAGCTGAGCTTACCCAGGAGTTAACGATAGTGTCACTTTGATTTGAAAAATATCTGCTCATTTTCAGTTTGATGCCATTTACACATCTGAAAAAGGTGGGATGGAGGCAACAAAAGACTGGAAAAGTTGTATGATGCTAAAAAAAACACCTGGAGGTATATTTACAGTTCAATTAAGCTAGTCGGCTACAGGTCAGTTACATAATTGGGTCTGAAAACAGCATCCCAGAGAGGCTGAATCTTTCAGAAGTAAAGATGGCGAGGGCTTTGCCAATCGGAGAAAGACTGCATGACAATTTCTAAATAATGTTTCTCAATGTAAAACTGTGAAAAATTTGGGGACATCCTCATCATTAAATGATTTCAAGAATGCGAATAAATGTCTGCGCGCGAGGGACAATGCCAGAAACCAATACTGAATGGCTTTGATCTTCAGGCTATCAGGTAGCACTCCATTAAAAACAGCCAGGATTCAGTGGTGGCAGTGGTGTGCCGTCAGCGCCAGCAAGGCCTTCTCTGCTGGCCTAGATAAATTAGAAAACTTATGTTTTCTTCATAAATACCCTAATTAAAGCTACATGTATTTTAGAAAGTCAATCAAAATCCTCAATCATTAAATCTAAGTGATTTCATTGCTTAACTCCGAGTTGCGCAGCTTCCACAGTGCAGACAGTTTTATAAAGGCCAGCTTCGTCTTATCCAATCAGATTTTTTCTCTGCTGTCTCCGGGTCAAAGCCATTGGTCAAAGCTGCTCTCTCTACATGGCTCTGGTCTCAAGTCTCAAGGCCTTCAGAATGTAGATTGCTTCCTCTCCCCTTAAAAAGAGCGGGACGATTTTGCTGATTGTCATATTTTTAACCAATAAGATTGCAAGTATGCCAAGTGGGGCGTAATCTTTGACACAGCAGAGCCTTCTTGCTGGCCTCTGCCTACGTCAGGACGTTACGTGCTGACAACAGGTTAGTTAGGTTAACGAACGGAACAGTCTGTATAGTTGATCTTACAAGAGTGGGCGTGTCATATGAAAGTAATGCAACAACTACAGTGAATTTTGCGGTTTTTTCGAGCTTTAGCGAGCTATAAACCGAAAATTTACTCAGAGTTAGCACTGAGCTGACTCCTGCACTGGTATTCAAACAGTTTCTGAGTCACATACATTTGCATTAACAGTTAGCTAGCTGCGGTTTTTAAATTCACTGTGAACTGAGTAACGATGCGATCTTTGTGAGAGCATGCATCAACTTCACGCACTGGCATGTCTCCCTCTCCCACACACAAACCGTGCGACACGAGCACGCAGCCAGCAATCAGACTGGGAACAGAATAGCGAGTAAATACCTTTTACATATTCCTGTATTCAAATAAATAAACTAATTTTAAAAAATGCTTGAGGGGGCTTAACTGGGGCTGTGTAGATTTGTAACGGGGCTATAGCACCCCCTAGCCCCGGTGTAGCGCCGTGCCTGGGTGGTGACCATCCCGGTGTTTACTGCCTCTGTCGAGCGGTCATTTTCAGCCCTTTAAACGCATCAAAACTAACTTCGCGAAATGCGACTGGGCAGGCTCAACTGTCAGCACTGGCCTCCGTGGCAATCCTGAAAGACCTTTTATTGGAGCTCAAATGGACTGATATGCTACACGATCGCGTCATTCATCATTTTTGTAAGAAAGAGAGGAGGATGGAGTTCATTTTCAAATAACAAGCAGTTGCTGTGAGTTTAATACATTTTTCATTTTATTTATGGTAAGTTTTGGATTTTGTTTTAGATTGTTACTGCTGGTGTGTGAATGATGTCTGGCTGTACCCTTGCACATTGAGGCACATGTGTGTTTATGCACAGCAGCTTGGCTAGTGTCCCAGTAGTCTTTCCTAGGTAGTCTACTTGGATGTGACTGGTTGCTGTGAGTTTTTTCTTGTTTCTTGGTAAAGGCAGTGATAGATTAATGCAATATGGCAAAGTGCTTTATGTGTGAATGCTGTCACTGGGAATTTGTGGGGGGGTTATGTTATGACGTCATGCTGTTGCCGTTGAGTCACGATTAAATTTAGGTTAATTGCAGGAGGGTTACTAAAGGCCTAGGTGTAAAATGCATGGCCCGTGTTGTAGGAAAATACTTTGACCGAGCAAGTGAATAAAGTGTTCCACGGACCCTTGCAAATCTATCTCCAAAAAATAGATCCGTTCTCCAGAGTCTGATGTGATTGGATTTATTGTAAATCCATCCAGAAGAAGCACAAAGAAACCCAGACTGGTCTGCGCAAACCACATAGCATTCATTCTTCATCAATCACCCCACGCCGACTGCCCTCCGGATGTCCGAACCCTCATATTTATTGGCCTTTTGGCACGTTCCTTTAGGTGGGATTAAACGTGACTCCTTCTACCTTATCCAATATTATTGACTCTGATTGGTACATTGTCCTATAGCAACCCTCCACCCTTAGTAACAAGTTTGTCATTACATAATAGTGTACCTTCATTTTCGGCCGCCAGGGACGCTCGAAGACCACACCTAAGTCTCCCAAACCTTGGGTTCACCTAAAGTTTAGTAAGTTATCTGAGGACATGGATGGTTCCAGAACACTCAGATGCGCAGGCTCAGGTAGTGGGACCAGGCTGACCGACATGGTCATTCCGGAAGGTTAGCTCATTAAGCTGGCCTTGAGGGTTCTGTAGAAGCATATTTATCAGGTTTTTTGACAGATTTATGAGTTTTTGCCTCTTTCTCAGCTCCAAACTCCCTCTCAGTATTTTTAAAGGGCCATATGAACCTGGCTACGTTCTGTTGAACTGTGATTATAGTAATGCTTTGATTTTTACAGTATTTAAGATTATTTTCCCACCATACCCGCCACTGAGTGGTGGAAATCACTGCATCGGCTCAGAAACACTTCTGAAAACCACAGCGGTTTGTGACTGCATCAACAAATGCAAGTTAAAACAATACCATGTAAAGATAAAACCATATATAAACAAAACCCAGAAACACTGTGGCCTTCTCTGGGCCCAAGCTCATTTAAGATTGCCTGAGGGTCTGATCAATCAAAAAGTGAAATTTTTTATGGAAATCATGTCACCGGGTCCTCCTGGCTTAAGAGAAGAGAGAACATCCAGCTCATTATCAGTGCAAAGTTGAAAAACCTGCATTCTGTAGTATGGGGGTGCATTAGAGCACATGGAATGGCTAACTAACACAACTGTGAGGACAATATATACAGGTTTTAGAGCAGCATATACTGCCATCCAGACGTCTTTTTCTGGGAAGCCCTTGCTTATTTCAGCAAAACAATGGCAAACACTATGCACACATTATAACATGACTCCGCAGTGATAGAGTCTGGGTCATAGACTGTAAAAAAAAGATGGATGCAGCACCCAGGTCTGAAAAGTGGAGCCCATGCGGAAATCTCTGAAAATTGCATTCTATTTAATCGTCAGCAGATAGCGATGTCAGTGGTTGCAGAAAGAAGTTCAATGCTATAGAAGTCTATGGGAAAATTACCCTACTTTCCCACCTGATTTATTATTTCAATAATGATTTTCCAAATTATTTTTAAGGTATCTATCACAAGTTTCAAGTCTCCTTCAATATATCATGACGTTCATTTTTGTAAGTTATGTTCCCAAATAGACTAAAATAAAGGATAAAGCCAGATATGCTTTATGGGGCTTGGCCATCCTCTGGTCCTTGTCAGATACGGTCAGATCCACACATAGACCCCCCCCTTGCCCATCCCTGAAATCCCTGATCTTAAATTCACGCTCTCGTCCAATAAAAATCCCATCCGGTTTCAAAATGACAAAATGGCGTTCAAATTGCCAAAATCGAGGCTTCCTAAATTGTATGCGGAAACCAATGGGTGACATCACGGTTGCGTCGTCCATCTTTTTATACAGTCTATGGTCTGGGTACTAAACTGGCCGGCCAGCAGTCCAGACCTGTCACCTGCTGAAAATATGCGGTGCATTATGAAATGAAAATTATGACAAAAGAGGCCATGAAGTGTTCAGGAACTGGCATCCTTCATCAAGCAAAAAAGGAAAAACATTTTGTTTTCATAGCTACAGCAGTTGGTGTCCTCAGTTCCCAAATACTTGAGAGTTGAAAGAGGAGGTGATGTAATGCAATGGTAAACATGCCCCCATCCCAACTTTTTTGAAACGTATTGATGCATCAAATTCAAAATGAGAATATATTAATTTTTCCAAAAACAATGAAATTTCTCAATTTCAACATCTGATATGATGTCTCTGAACTATTTCACTTATAAATATAAAGTTCAAATGATTTGCAAATCATTGCATTTATTTACATTTTACACAGCATCCCAACTTCTTTACCAATGGGGTTGTAAAGCTGCTGAGAATACTCTCTGTACAGTGCAGAGGACCCTACCTGAAAAGCCATCTGAATGGTTTCCTCAGTGTTCACAGGCTGACAAAGGACAGTGAGGCCAATGACATACTCTCTGAAGTCAATAGTGCCATCTTTGTTCTGAAACACACAATACAGAAGTACATATCAACATAATAAAAAGGAGAATAAATTCCAGAACAGGGGAGAACTTACTATAACTCAGACATTTAAAAAAGTATTTATAAATCATTCCTTTAATAATTTGCTGATTAGGTGTGTAAACTACCCATTTGAAATTTGAGCAGGAGGGAAAAATTAATAGAATAGGTTTATTACCCCTTCACCCTATCCCTCCAAAAGTTAAACATTCATTCTATAGTTGACAAATGACCTTCAGAGGGACCCACAGGTACTGTACCTGTGAACCAGTGGCGGCAGGTGAGCTGGCGACAGGGGAAGCTCAAACCATCCCTTAAAAATAATGATTGGTCATGACCTGTTTTCAATCATTCATTTAAATTACCACTACAGACTCTCCGAAAACTCTCAACATTATCAAATGTGGTCAGTTTTCATAAATAACGCATACCTTTCAACTCTCGCATATTTGGCGTGAGTTTTAGTGGCATATTTACGTTCCCCTGCTGTAGTCAGCAATTATTCAATCAACGCATATGGAAGAGATTCTTGCGCAGAATTGAAGTCCTTGTGCATGGAGGTTTATCAGTTTCACACACGTTATGGTGGATTTCACAGCTAGTAATTGAAAACCGATTATAACTCCGGACTTCACACGCTTTTCTTTACTCAAGGGTTGGAAGCAATGCATGTGTTTCATTTTAGTTTAAATTGTTCAAATGACATAAGATCATTTGAAATGTCTTGATGCAATTCCATTGCTTCCAATGATCTTATTTCATCTATGCAATTTAAACGATCATGAAAGTGCAAATCAAATCGCTTGACGTTATCATTTGTTCCAACCTCCATCAAGCTGCTGAACTCTAATATTCAAGCTTAGTGGAAGAGCAATAAGTGATAAACACGCAGGCACTGTAGCATTTAGCACGTGAACTCTAATACTAAACCTTGGTGGAATAGAGCAATGTGCGATCAATACAGAGGTACTTTAGCGCTTCGCTCTTTTTTGCATTTTTATCTGTCTTCATGTCATTGTGATATTGTGTTGTGTTGTCAGTTAAATGTCTCCTCGTGCTTTTGAGATGATTTGTAAGAAGCAACTTTCTAGCTTTGCCTCAAATTTTCTGTGTTTTTGTGATGTTTTTATCCTGTTTCTTGTGAAACAATGGACTGTGGCACTGTGCCCAAGACAAATGTCCCCTTGGAGGCCAATATAGTTTACTGTACTCCACTCTACTGGACCAAATGAACTTCAAACTAAGCACCCATGGGTCTATTGGTCTTAAAATGTCACGTGCAATAATTAAAAATAATAAGATTACAATATAAAAGACTATCATTGTGTAAATCAAGATACTTCAAAAATACATGTCATAATGGTGAATGCAATCGTGCCGCATCACAGAATGCTCTAATGTACTTGAATTGTAAGGGAACCTATTTCATCGACACCCAGACGGATTTGCGATTCATTGTGCAAGGATACACATATGTATTTGCTAATTATTCTTGGTAAAGCCATGACGCCTTTATACTGGCAAACTCTGTCATTCCTGCAGTTTTCCAGGGGATCCCCCATGTGAATTTTCATTTTATCTAAAAATGAATTTTCGTGAAGTTAAAAACACATGAAAACATGTAGTTTAAAAGAGAGAATGTTTGGAATGCCTTAACCCCTTTGTGCGGATGTGTCCGCCCGCAGACATGGAGCTGCAAATTTGTGTAAGCAGTTACAATATTCTATCACTAGATGCCACACTTGGATCAGTTATCGAATTTTCACGAGCAAGCAGAGCTCGACCACGGTTTAGAATATGAATGACTTTGCTCCAATCCCTTTTTTTCAGGAGTTGCCTGAATTAAACTCCTTAGCTAAGCCAGATGTGCAAACTGCTCAATATACTTGCATGTAGTATCTATCCAGCAGTTCAAAAAAATGATCTCTTGGTTCAGAAAAAATCGTTGTCCTCTGTAGCAACCACTTCAGCTAAAGTGAGCCAATGGTATCCCAATTAGTAGTAAATAAAAATCAGTTTTCTGAGGCAAAAATTCGACATGGTATTGATACTATGTCATTCTGCTATCAATTATAGTCATCTCATATGAAAAACCCGTAGTTCCCTACCATGGATTTAAGCGTAGACTTCTTCATTGACAAATTCAGCACTCCCTTATATCCTTGTAACTATTCATGTTGATAGCCAATAACTCAATTATTTACTAAGGCTCATCTGCGTAACGCACACTTATAGTTCACGCCCACGTGAAACTTCCGCGGTAACAATGTATCGATTGACTAGTTTCTTATCCAATTCCAGAGAGTTTAAACTTTCCACAGTAACTGAAAGACATTGATTGGACAATAAGAATGGTATACAAACCAGTGCGTAAATGTAAGGTCAGTTGTATTCTAATTTTGGGCATGGTTGCGAAGCTGAAAATGACGCAATTTCAAAGAAAAAAAGAGATCAAAAATCGACCTGAAGTGTTCAGTTTCATTTACGGGATTTAAATGTGGTACGGACATGGTCAATGGGAATTATTCTGAATGAAACAGGACTGGAGGGCTCCTTCTACCCTATACATCTGTCTCTGTAGGAGGGATTCAAAAAAGAAAGGTTATACTTCTACTCTGTTTGCATTTTCTCAATGTGGCTTTTTGTTTTAGAATTTATACCATGTTCAACGAAATTGAATACTTGTTGCTTATAAGGTGTAGAAAGTGTTTATATAAGGTTGTGAGCTCGGAAGTGGGAACTGCTAGCTTTTCATTGCAGGGTGAATGTTCTGACCGATTAATAAGCAGTTCATTTAATGAGTATGTGTGCTGGCTTGGGGGACATGTTTGGTGTTTGGAGAGGTTACTGGTGACCAGTGATGTCCAACTGCACCGATATTGATAAACTAATGCTAAATTCAACCAGAAAATCATTATTTCATATTGAATTTCATACGTCAAAAGTTGATTTGTGTTAAATATATGATTATTTTATGATTTGACAGTGTGCCATTTTGAGGGATCTTAGACTTTGGGGAGCCACCTGGATAGCTGTCTTATTTGGGTCCTGGAGAGAAGGTAAGTTAGAATTCAATGCTCAGATGACTTGCACTTGTGATCATGGAGCTTATGATCCCAAAAATGAATAGTTTTAAACCCAAGCAATTTTTCAATTCTCAGTATTATTATTATTATTTTTTTTTTTTTTTTTACAATTTTAATGCTGAATTTTCATGAAGTTTTTTGTGTTTGCAGCCCTTTTTCTCTATCAAAATAATGAAAATAAATTGAAATATGATGGAATTCTATATGCTTCAAGTGTCCTGACTCAGTTGAGCCATTCCTTTCCTGTCTGTGAAGCTGCAATCTTGAATTATAAAGCCTTAACCCCTTAAGCCCTGGGCCTCTTTTTTGAAAATGGCAAGCCCAAAATGAAATGAGTATATCTCTGCGACTGCTTGGTCCATTTGAATAATCTTGGTATCATAATAAAGGCAAAACCATTTGGGATTTCTGCCCTGGTGTACAAATCACTATATGTGTCAGTGAGTCAAAGTAAATGGAGATGGAACACAGTATAAATGAAAGATCTCATTTTGCACCTAACAAAGTTTTACTTCTATCCCTTGTAAATTTGTTGAGTTGCAGCCTGAAACCTCTAAAAAATTACAGCACAGAATCTCATTATTATCTGTGCCAAAGTTTATTCTGATCAGGTAAATCAGAGCAAAATGAGAGAGGAATGTCTAGGTGGCTTCTCCAATTTGGCAATTTAGGTACCTTGTGTTCCATTTCAGATTTCTCAGATACCAAACTGTAAAACTCATTTAAGGGGTCAAGACTAGGTTCAGACTTGAAAAAATATATTTTTTTTCATTTTATTAAAAATCTTTCAAAACATTCATAAAAGGTGATTTTAGACCAAAAAACTAGCTTTTAAGTGGATTTTTATCATGTGAACGCCTCCAGTGCATTCGTTTTGCGATAAAAACGCGATTTTCTCGCATCGCAAAATTTCATAGTTTATCAGGCTTGTGGCGGGCATAAAATCCACATTTTTCAAGGTATTGCTCTGAAATTTTCACCATAGCATCAGTTTGTTATGTTCTATACAATGACGTAGCCATTTTTGGGTAGGTAGATACATGGTGTATTTATGCTCCATCTGCCAGGCAGGTTCTGCCACCCATTTCTAAAATTCTATGACCAAATAATTTTTCAAAATATTTTCCCATGAAAATACCCAGAGTGAGTATGTCATTGTATAGCTGGTGATATTAGCTTCAAAACAAAAAAAGAATTACAGGAAAATATGGTATAGTTTCTGAGATATTGTTGCCACAAGATTTCACATTTTTCGCCAATAATGTTTGGTTTTCATGGTAACAAACATATTAAATTTGATTAAAATCAAATTCCATTCTGAGCTTTTTTCAGTTGACACAATTTTTATGTGTTTTTCGTGTTTAGAAGTACTTAAATTGAGTGAACCTAGGCTTGACCCCTTAATTTCACTGACATGTTACTACAGGCATACATTCCATCCAAATACAACATTTTTTAATTTTTAGAATGAAAAAAAAAATTATTATTATGTCTGCCAGTTTTGTTGCCTATACAATTTCCCATTCAAAGATAATACATACAATGAAAATGAAGTTTGACTCCACTGGAGCAGATTTATTAAAAAACAAAACAAATAAATAAAATTATAAATACAAAGGCAATGTGAAAAAATGTTAAAGAAAAGTAAGAATAACAAAAACCACAGCGATTATTTGTAGAAGGAAACTGCGATTATTTCCAAAAAAAACGTCCCTAGACCAGGAATCGAACCTTCAGAGTCCCCTTGCAGTGCAGCATTTTAACCATTAGGCTACGCCAACTGATTGTGAGACAGAGGTCAAATTGCCCATTTAAGGACTGGGTAAGAAAATACGTACTGTACTGTTGTAGTCTCAGTATTTGTGCGGAATAGCGCAAAGATTCTGTCAGAAAACGACTTTGAAAATGAATGTTGAATATTTAGCGGATATCTATTCGGACAATACCTCAAACAAACTAGTTATGTGTTTATATTGTTGCGCTATTCAAGAACATGCAAATGGCCCATGGACTCCGTTTGACGCACTGGGAACACAAGGCTGTAGCTCAGGCTAGGTTTCTGCGATTAAGGTGGTTTAGAGCTCGTTGGAAACATCAGGACCCATGGAATCAAATGGCTACCGGCATAGTCTTACTGACAGCATCACAAGCCGATCGCAGAGAGGAAAATACATTGCAAGCAAGCTAAATGCTCAGGAGCTGAGATCGTTCAAGCAACGCCCTGGGAAAGAACACGCTAGGATACTGGCAGATCTAGTTTCGTTATAACACGAACACATTGGGCTAACAATAGATAGCGCAGATTTACCCTTGAGTAGTTTTTTACTACAAAATATCAAGGTAAGAATTTTTTTTTTTTGCTCATCTCTGTAGACTGTAAAGTGTATGCCAGCTGTTCTTTGAGTGTGGTGTCGGTTTAAAATGACAGGGCTCATATCGTTCGATTCTGTGGACTTTCCTCTTTCATTTGAGGTATCGTTTGTATGCATAGCACAAATTCAGGAGAAATTCTAGCGATTCAGCGCTGATATGATTTTATCCTATGTTTTGCTACATGCTTATTTACTTGCTTGGTGCTTGAATTGTGTTTGGTTGAGGTAAAAATGGTCTTCATGAGCTTTTGGCCGAGTTTCTTCGCGAAATGTGGATATGCCGGATTACAATGTTGCGATTTGGAAACATGCTGTATTTATTATGCTTAACAACCGGCCCTTGGTACCGGGGCGTAGGGCTTAAGGGGTTAAATAAGGTAAAACATAAATAGCCTGATTTGGCTTCTGCGCAAAGGGTTTAATGACCTGTGGGTGTGCAAGGGCTTTGGTTCCATTCAGGCCAATCAGATCAGTCACTGTCATTCCCTCAAAAACCTAAGTATTAACGGCATAGCAAACGGGCAACTTCTTCATGTCAGGTGAAGATCAAGCAACTAACTTGGGCGCTGCCAGAAATTTTTCTCTCAAGAGGAGACAGATCAATTTGTTTGGCAGGTAGAGGTTGATCACCAAGTAATGCTTATTTAGCTTTTTATTTTTTATATTGTGTAGCCTAATCTGCTTTCAAACATCGCATAATCCTAGAAATGTCAGAATCTGCCATAGCGGCCATTGAAAATAATCGACCAATCAAACAATAGGAAATATTCTGCCCAGACCAGTGCATGACGTCACCCGGGCTGATCATTTCTTATGAGTGCATGGAGTCAAAGCATAAGTATTAAAAGATAAAGAAACCCCTTGTGCTTCAGCCCATCTATCAGCGGAGGTCGGTGCTCTCAGAAAGCACAGTGCATACAAATAAAAGACGAGACTGGAGCACTCGAATCACTTGCATCAATTTATTTTGGTGCCAAGAGTGGCAGCTCCAGTCTCATCTGTTATTCCTAAGTATTGAAAGTTGAGTCGATGATAAAGAGCAGTGACGTGCCATTGGAGCTCAATTAGGTGAGGCAGAATCCTCATCATTAAACAAACGATACCTCCCTATTACTTTGCTTGATTAGCAATCAGAGGATTGATTAACTAATTTACAAGACTAAACGGCAGAATGGCGTGCCAATTTCATCCATAATATTATTGCTCAGTGCATCGAACTTAAAATGCCGACAAGACTGCAAATTTGTTCATATTTGCTTATAGGAAGCTAACGCAATGCCTTGAATAAATATTAAAACTTTTCTTCAGCCGCATTAAATGCGTGGTCAATATGTTTACAATAATGTTTCCCCCCTTAAATACGTACTTTTAAATGCCATTCAAAAAAAAAAAAAAAAATGTATAGGGAGTTTATTTTCAGTCCTTTTTTATAATCTGATAAACAAAAGGTCAAAACGATACACGGAATTGCAGAGAGAGTTGAGATTTTTTTCTAATTAGCTTAATTATTAAGATTTCTATCTTTGCAGTCTCAAATCAAAGCATTAACGTAAAATAATCTTTTTGTCACTATCACCTCTTAATCATTACAGGCTACATATAGCCTTAGCTAGGTCTTAATTGTACGGTTAAAAAAGTTAAAATTGATTGATTGTCAATCAGGTAAAGTACGTGGAAACAGGTTGTGCGGCTGTTGGGTGTTCCAAGGAAACAGGCAATCCAAACCTGACTGATGTGAACTACCAGCTCGAGTGACGTAGGCATTCTCTTCTTGCCGAACTAACACGGCAGCTTGCTTGAGCAGTCTCATACCAGACATTTACACGCAGATTACTAGGCATAAAAAAATTTAAAAAATAATGGCTTATCGTTTCGTATAGCAGAGATTATGTATACGTACTTTATCTGACAATGTAGGATTACAATGCCTTTAATTTTCCTTTTAAAAAAAAGTGGGCCAAAAGATGTTGGGCAATTTAAATCATATGCAAAATGGTGCTCAGGGTATTAAAATAAAGGCAAGACTGAAGTTAATTATTTGTATTTTCCCCCACACAAAGAAAATATTTGCATGTGTAAAAATACCCCTTCACCCCACCCTAGACCCCACCTCCATTTTCAGGCATTTATAGGGTACATAACAAAAGTGACAATTAAGAGGAGAAAGAAAACAACAAGAATGGTTGGTGTTTATGTTTAGGTGTTGGTGTTTAGTGACAGAGTTTGCATCAAAAGGCGGTCTGGGTGAGTCAACAAACAAATACAAACAAATTCTCTGACATAAAGCTTGCACAGCCCTAGCTGTATTCATTGACATGCCATCTAATGCACATTCAATCCATTGTGCTTTTACTGCAGATCACAAAACTACCAAACTAGGCTAAGGCAATAAATATGTCCAAAATGTCAGACAATTTTCACATAAAAATATCCCCCTATGCATTTCCAGTAGCAGAGGCATAAAACAAGAGCCCACTATGTGCACAATAAATGGCGATGCTTAAATGGAATTTGATAGCTTGGATGTTAAGTCTCAGCCCGAAAAGAATCGCATGATCACTTTTAGGTCTTTAAGTAGACACTTAGGACCAGGTGTTAAGCCCCACACTCACCCGGTCAAACAGGGCAAACAGCTCCTGCAGGGGAGGGCTGACAGGAATTTTCAGGTAACTGGAGAACTCCTCAATCCCAATCCTTCCTCCTTTGCAGGAACGGGCGATGGAAGCAAAAGATTCCAGCTCCTTATTTACACTGTCCCATTTCAGACTAATTCAAAAACCAAGTAGACAGACACACGATCAACACAAAAAGTGAATGCATATCATGAGAAATTTTACATATAACAACCCCCACAACAATGGCACCTTTTTTCCTGATTTAGCTCAATACCACCCAGTATCGATTTATAATGAAACTATCATGCCCTGAAATGGAGGTATATGCATAAAAGTTTGATTTTGACATAGTTTAAACTTGTACATGGTGAAACCTCGCTGTCGAACGATGGAAGTGTGTCTAACCACACCCTTATTGGATTTGCATGCTGCTCCAGCCATCATGCTTTTTAGGTATATATTGTTACAGTTGTAATGCCAGCTTTATGTCACTTGACATGAAGTAACTTTGGGCAATATAATGGTAGTCTTAGTGCATAGTCCACTGGAGCAGCATGCAAGTCCAATAAGGGTGTGGTTAGACACACTTCCATCGTTCGACAGCGAGTATTTGTAGCGAGGTCAGGCGCAAGGTTCAAAAGGGCTGGTCTACTGGGCTTAATGGGAGTGTATTCAGCATGATGTGAAAACCCACACATAATTACATTTTCCAGGCCCTTAAAGCCAATTGTATTTGCCTCCTGGTGGAGTTGCCGTCATAGCGGCAGATTTTGCTAGACCAGTGGTTCCCAAAGTGGGGGGCGCAGCGCAATTGCAGGGGGGGCGCGGGGCGCGAATTTTTTTTTCCTCACTGGAGTTCCGGACACCAACAGAAAATTATTTGCATACAGCAAATCAGCGACCTTGTTCCGGACCACTGAAGGAGTGTCTTGAGACAGTTGAATTTTTTCTGTCTTTACTGGCCTTGCACTGAGGTACGGTCTCGGAACCACTGACTGCACAGTCCATTCGCTGCCCAGAATACTGCGATTACATCGTAAATGCGTGCCTTAATCTCAGCATAACTGTCGGCCAAATCATTCATCTAGCCTGCCATTTTCATAAATAAATTTTTATAAATGTAGTTGTTCAAATATTTGAAGCTGGTAAAATGAGCTGGTTTCAATCAATGTAGTCTAGCAATACCCAACTCGCCGCTTTTTTTATCCTGCACTGATCTGGCATATTAATAATTAACTAGTTAGTGACACCGAACAAAATCCGATGAATATAAACAAGAAATAACCAAGATTGCGTCAGCTTGATCTCAAAAATTTGAATGCTCTGTAGGCCTACAGATTATTTTTATCTAGCCTAGCTACTGAACGTAACAAACATATCGGCAGGTTTGGCAAGTGGTGTTCATGAATTTTTTTTCGCACTTCGCTGTCAGCTGTTAATATAGGTTGATTATGGTGCTTTCTTTCTGCATCATAGAAACATAATTTTAAGTAGATGGCTATACTCAGGCAGAGGGGTGTGATAAAGCCTAATGATTTCATACTTTAAAAGAGGTTTTGAATTAAATCTTCGTGTCCTTCATTTGAAAATGTGGTGGCCGTTTCCAAACCTGCCAATCATTTTTAATGTTTCCAGCTAGGCTAGACAAAAATCATCTGTTCGGAGCACTCATATTTTCTAGAATAAGCTAACGCAATCTCGGTTATTTTTACTTCATGGGCTCTAATTTCTTGGCGCAGCGCAGGGTGGCGCGGCGTGGCGTAGCGTGGCGCAGCCCACGCAGTGGTAATTTTGTCCGGTGCAGCCTGCGCAGTGGTAATTTCGTGCGGTGCAACACCGTGCGCAGCCACTTTGGCAATTTGGTAGACGGACGTGCGCCAAGATGGGTGTGGCGGCGTAGTAGGGGGAGGTGTCACATATTCATCAAGACGCAGTGACAATTTCGTAGAAAAAGTCTTCGCTGAAGTTGCGCAGAAAGCTCGCCAGCTCCAACCTGGTTTACTTTCTGTGCAGTGGTAATTTGGTTGACCGGCGCACAGTGCGCACACGTCACCGAAACCTCACAGGCAGGTTTCCAGAATGTCAGGCACATTTCAATGCAATAAATAATTACAGCAACCACTATTTAATGTAACTATCTGAATCAGGACATAAATTATAGTATCTATATCGATTGTCCTGATGTCAGATTAAAGGCGGATGTCACGCGTAATGGAAACTCCACCTGGCTTAATCAACGCAGCTGAATCTGTGATGCAAACTAACGACTTCACATCTTTCTCAGCCAACCACAAACTGCCTATATATAATGCTTGTGTTCTATGCTCAGTAAAGCCGCTTGCACACTGGACGCGAAACGAATTTTTCCCACGCCTGATTACAGTCAAAGTCAATGCAAAGACGCGAAAGTCGGACAGGGTTTTAATATATCTCTGTGTCCGAAAGTCATAAAAGTTCTAATTTTTCGAGTATTCCAGGAATTATTAGACGTGCAAACTTGGCCATATTTGTGTTCGACCTTCACAAAATGCAAATTGATAGCTATCGACTTTTCTTGGTCTTTTTATTCGTGTGTTTTCTTCCGTTGAAGATATACAAGTCTTTATTCGGTCTCTCTTTTGAAAATTAGTCAGATGGATCGAACAGATTCACGCTTTATTTCCACACCGGAGATAAAATAGTGCTTGTAGTCAGTGAGCAAATCAATTCCATGACCATTGACAGTGTGAATAGATTATCGCATGCACGATCAAAACTGTCCGAGGCGAAATGCAAAATACTCCATGTACGGCAGCCAGCAAAAAGTAAAAGTATTAGTATGAGAACAGATTTGAAACGAAATAAAGAATAAAAATATATCACCAACAAACAGAGCATCCAAAAAAGATGGCCCGCAAATAAATAAATCGCAGTGTTCATTGGATGTTCTGTTTGTTGTTAAAATGTTTCTTTTATTCTTTATTTCGTTATCAATCTGTTCTAATCGTCCTCCTTTTTTTTTTTTTTTTTTTTTTTGACACGACAGGAGTATTTTGCATTTAATGTCCGACAGGCATTGTACGTTGTCCCGCGCCAATGTCGACTCACTTTACTGAGCAGAGCTTAAACAGCAACATTGATTGAAATTCTCGGTACTCATCTTGAAGAGCTGAGCCCTCTTATCAAAACATTCACGTTTAATATCTAAAACATTCAGTAGATTTGAAGAAATTAAAAACAATAATCGACTGTCGGACACGGAGATACATTAAAACCCTGTCAGACTTTTCGGACACGTAGACACTGCGTTCAACGCAATCTGTCGTCTTGAAAAAATTTGTTTCAATCCAGTCGCAAGCGCTTAATACTAGGCTACTATTTATTGTCACTTAGGTTTTATCGTTCTTAGTGGGGGAAAGGAATACAGCCTGATTGCTATGATCTCGTACTGAGTTAAGATCACGTATTGAAAATTAATGTGTAACGTATCTTGCATTGTTGTCCATGCATGTTAATCCCAAAATTTTAAGCAGCAACAGGGTGTAATAATAGGAACACGCTATCCATCGTTTCTCTTCCCAATGATGCAGGCAGAAGAAATATATGAGCAACCGTCGTATTTCATTCCAACTTCATAAGTTCGAATGATCTGACGTAGTTTCGTTTTGAAATTCCATTCAAGTTCGCTAATGGTAATAATTCGAGAATGCCCTAGCTAGCCAGCTAACTCATATTCGTAATGCTTAATAGACGTAAGCGGTGCAGAAAACATGCCTAAAGCAGCAAAGTAAAATGCAACATTAACGCATCATGCAGACATAGGACAGAGGCTTCTATTCCAACACATTAAAGGTGAGGAGAGGAGCTCATTTGATTGGTGAAGATTTGACTCGGCAGTATTATACCCAAACACGCCTTCTTTGCCACTTGCGCCGGCAGGAGGGACCGAGGCGGGACAGAGGAGTACTTGCGCCAGGCTACGCCGGGCACGAAATTGCAACATACGCCTGGACACACCGCGCACGCGCGGCGCACCTCCGATTCGCCGCGCCTGCGCCACGCCTGCGCCTGGTCTACGAATTTAGAGCCCCATAAGTGCAAGGCCAGTGACACTCCTTCAGAGGTCCGGCACAAGGTCGCTGATTGGCTGCATGCAAGTAAGTTTCTGTTGGTGTCCGGAACTGTAGTGGGGAAAAAAAATTCACGCACGGCAAGAATGAATGAATAAATAAATACAGTAAATGACACTGCTACCATAACATGGACAAATTTTTGACGGAGCTCCCACGTAAACGCAAAGCAGAGGATGAAGCACCGCCAAATGTGCTTCTAAAGCAATTTCCTTCCAAGGCAAAGACTAGAAAATATGACGACACATAACTTGCCTTTGGTTTCACCTGTACAACGGTGGGTAATGAGGAGAGACCGCAGTGTGTTGTCTGTCTTAAACAAACCTTTAGGTTTTTGGTTTTTTTTTTCCTCTCAGGGAGTTGGTCATGTTTTAAAACCCATTTTTGCAGAGAGGCAGTTTTTCAAAAATGCATTAATAGCAATGTTGTTGAATATTAAAAAAAAGAAACCTGTTACACTGAACATAATCACACAGTTACACTTAAAATAATTACACCGTAAAGGCGGTTTGTTATTTTGTTATTTACTTCTAATTCTAAAAGTAGTTGTAGTTTATTACAACCTGCAGTTTATGGCAGTTTACTTTTATTTTTTCAAAAAAGGTTGAGGTTCATATTAATTACAATGTGTGAAATAAACTGCAATGGACTCTGAAAACAAAATATGTGTATGTATGTCCTGTTTAGTTTTTTTTTGGGGGCGCAAAAATTTTCTTATGTACCAAAGGGGGGCCTAGCAGAGAAAGTTTGGGAACCACTGCGCTAGACAATGAATGGGCAGATCAATCTTAATTCAAAAGATCTGCTCAAATCTGAATTCTATGAGGTGGTAGACAATCTGTTTTGCTCATTTCTTAAAAAGGTTAATTCCTCCTTAGCTAGATTCATTTCTCTTTTGATACATTTCATTCAATTGCGCAGTATGAATTGGAATCACTCAGGTTTGTAAAGCTTAATCTACGGAAACCTATGTAATTTAAACATACCAAAAACAAGTAATACGGTCATAAAATGTAGGAAGAATGTGAAATTTTAACTCCCTAAAGCCCAAGCTCCCCTTGGCAGTAACACCGGCGTTACGGGATTTTCAAATAAGTTGCTGTGAGTCTCTGACTCTTAAACATATAATTGCTTTCAAGCTGACCTTGTTTAAGATTGCTTGATCAATAATCACACCATTTATTTACTGAATAATCAACACCAATATATAAGACTATGATTATTCAGAAAGTCTTAAGAAATGACAGATCACTGAAGGATAACATTTACAACAGATTTCATAGTGATGTTGTATGAATGAAAAAAAAAAAAACGAAATAATAATAAAAAATAGGACCAAGGGTCGTGTAGCTTACCGGCAAGCAGTCTTATAGTGATGATAAAAGTTATGAAAATTTCATGTGAAGTTTGACATTCTAATCAATGAAAATCAATGTCAAGGTCACTAAATAAAAGTTCACGTACATTTATAAGGCCTCCTGTGACACAAACACAATCCTAAGCTCTGAAGCAGCTTTGATGATACAAGTAATTGAAAATTCATTATGTCAATTGTGAACTTTAAAGGTCACAGAAGGTCAAGTTGAGGTCAGCATATGGACTTCTTATATGATTTTCTAAATGTCATTATACAAACTTTGACTCAATCTGTGACCATTTTGGTGATACAAGTCATTGTAATTTCACTGTCGAGTTTGACCGTCAAAGGTCACTGACAGTCAAGTTGAATGTCACCAAATGAAAGTTCATATGTGATTTCCTAGATGTCAGTAACACAAACCTAGGCTCCATCTGTGACCATTTTAGTGATACAAGTCATTGAATTTTCATTAGGTCACATTTGACCTTTGAAGGTCAATACGAATGTCACCAGATGAAAGTTCATATATGACTTCGTATATGTCTGCAATACAAACCTAGGCTCCATCTGTGGCCGTTTTGGCAATACGAGTCATTGTAATTGTATTTTGTCAAGTTTGACCCTCAAAGGTCACCAACATTCACACTGAATATCACCAAATGAAAGTTCATTTGTGACTTCCTAGAAGTCACTAACACAAACCTAGGCTCCATCTGTGACCTTTTTAGTGACAGAAGTCATTGAATTTTCACCAGGTCAAGTTTGACCTTCAAAGATTAATATGAAGGTTACCAAATGAAAGTTCATATGTGACTTCCTATATGTCTCCGATACACTCTATCTGTAACAATTTTGCTGATATAAGTCATTGAAATTTCACTGTATAGTTTGGCCGTTGTTGGTCACTGAAGGTCAAGTTCAAGGTCATCCAATGAAACGTCATACATGACTTCCTATATGCCCACAACACAAACCTTACCTCTATCTGTCATAGTTTCGGTGAAAGAAGTCATTGAAATTTTACTATGAGAAGTTTGACCTTCGAAGGTCACCGAAGGTGAAGTTGAAGACCACCAAATGAAAGTTCATATATGACTTCCTATACATCTCCAGTACAAACCTACACTTTATCTGTAATGATTTTGCTGATGTTAGTCATTGAAATTTCACTGTGAAGTTTGGTAATTGAAGGTCACTGAAGGTCAAATTCAATGTCACCAAATGAAACTTCATACATGACTTCCTATATGCCCACAATACAAAACTAAGCTCTGTCTGTAATAGTTTTGGTGATAGAAGTCATTGAAATTTCACTACGTGAAGTTTGACCTTCGAAGGTCACCGAAGGTCAAGTTCAAGGCACCAAAATGAAAGTTCACATATGACTTCCTATTAGTGTTCAATACACATATGTTCCCAATCTTCAATATTTTCAAGTCTAGAAGTCTTTGAAAATTGTAACATTTTGCTTGACCTCAAGTTTGACCTTTCAAGGTCATCTGAGGTCAACTTTAACACACCCAATATATAGGTCATATATAACTTATGTCTGTAATACAAACTTAATCTCTATCTGCAACCATTTAGCTTCCACAGTCGATTTTGCCCATCCTCCATAACACCCAATGTTAAAGTACAGCGCCCCCACTAGACCCACTTCCATTGATTCAGTCAAAATGGCACTCGCACTGTACATAAAGTGTATCGAGGTGAGTTGATTGCCAGATTTAGAAAAAAAATTGTCAGACAAATAAAATTTTGAAATTTCAAGCCATATCTTTTAACATTGTTAATATTTTCCCTGACCTCGAGTTTGACCTTTCAAAGTCATCTGTGGTTTATTTAATATTGCCAAATATAGGTCATATATGACCTCCTATATATAACTTAATCTCTATCTGCAACCATTTGGCCTCCACAGACCATCTTGCATATTCATAAAGTACAGCGCCCCCACTAGACCCACTTCCGTAGATTCAATCAAAATGGCACTCGCACTGTACATTGACTGTACCAAGGTAAGTTGATTGCCTGATTTAGAAAAAAAATTATCACGCCATTTTTGAAAAATAATTTTTTAGAATTTCGCAGTCCTATCTTTAACATTGGGGCCAAAATTTCAAGGGCCCATAAAACAGACAAAAATGATTCAATCAAAAATCCGAAAAAAGCTCCTGGAGATATGGTCTAGTAGTATGTTCTGGCAAATTTACACAAAAATGCATCAGGCCAAAAAAAAGATAAAAAATGTTCCGGACGACGGACGCCACACCACGTCAATAGCTTATCGACCCTAAAAATAATTAATTAACCCAGCGCCTTCTCTGAATTCCATCTCCCATTCTAGGATTTTTTTTTAAAGTGCAACCTAATTTATTTTAAGATTGCACTTATTCATAATGTTTTCAGCGTTCAAAAGAATAGGTTGCATTTGCAGGGAAGCATAGTTGCACACTGCTTGCCACAGGAAGCGATAATAATTAATGTATTAAATTACCAACGCTTTTTTCGTCTAAGCATTGGTGATTGAATAATTTAGTTAATTGGATATTCGTGCACCGGGGAAGTTCCACGCATGGCATGCATTAAAAATAATTTTGTATGCATGCCATGTGTCAAACTTTCAAGGTAGCAAAGTCATTCATTAGGTCTTTCCAGTTTGGCTTCTGGGAAAGCAGCAGGAAGGCTATAATATGAGATTGTATGAACGGCAATTATCTAAGTAAACAAAATCTAAAATTTAGAGAAATTTCACTTAATTACCGTCCATGCAATCCATGTTGCAGCCTTCCTCATTGACGCAAAGCTGTATGTCTTAATCGTTAATTGCAATGCAGCTTATTTGAAGCTCAATTGCTCAGTAAATTAATTCAATTTACTATCCAATTCTTACTCGGTAATGGTTTGAGTGTTAACCCGCATTTTGATAATGTCACTGGTTGTAGACACAGTTTTATTTTTACATGAGCAGCCAAACATGCGCACCTAAGTCAGCTGAACTGCATTTTTACTCCTGGAAAAGCGAAGCTTAGGAAGGAGTGTTGTGATGACACTCGAGTGGCACTCACTAATCAATCAATCAATCAATCAATCAATCAATCAATTTGCCGTTAGCACGACCACGGGCGGTAAGATTCACGAACAGCTTATCCAGGAGTTAACAATAGTGTGACTTTCATTAGAAACATTTTCTTAGGTGTATCAAGCCGATCGGAAGCGGATGCAGAAATAGATATATTCTGTTTTGTGAGCTGCTAGAATTCAGAAGCTTCATGAGACATTGAGGTTTTATGTCACCATAAATATGGAAAGGAAAATGCTAGATAATTGCAATAAACTACAAAGCAAGCGTAGGGGAAATAGATACAAATTGATCCTCTCAACTGAACAAATGAACTCTAAGTTGGTAATTAGGAAACCTAAATGTGATTGAGTTTGGAGATATAATGCACTTTAAGGCAAGATGAGAGCAGTGCCAATATCCCTTCAGTAACAACTCCAGAGTGGAAGAGGTTAATAACCTCTGTTTTTCATTTTATCCAAAATAGAAAAGGCATCATGTACAGTGAATCAAAAGAAACTTACACTTTCGGGAAAACACTTTGATGCATTATTTAGATGTCCGAATGTCTATTAGCCAAAAAAAGCTTTGGACTTATTCAAATAAACTATTCTGTCTGCATATGAGGCCATAAATGAACAAGCTTTCTTATAATATTCACCTGCAGGCCCAAAGTCCTATAAGGTGTCCTCAAATTTGCTAGTTGCTTGACACAAAAATACTTCATCAAAACAAGCCTAGATACATGCATTTTTTAGATAGAGCCCTTCACTTGTTGCCTTCTTATGACAGTCCTTATATCATGTAAACACCTCTTGTTGAGGTGTTCAAGTGTAACAGAAATTTACATCAACAATTCAGGTACTCATCAGTAGTTATCTGGGAACATACAAAAAAATCTTAATTTTCCATCATGCTCTCCTGCTCTCAGAAACTGTGTGAGAGCAGGCTTACTTTAACTTCCTGCTGATCTTGGTGAACTCCACCAGGCCAGCCTCCATAGGAAGTGTCAGCTCTCCAGCTGAGATCATCAGACGACAGTCTTCATATGTATGGTCTGTCACTGGTATGCCCAGGGCCCTAAGAAACCACCCATTGAAGCAGACAGGAGCAACAAAGGAAACAAGACATGCACCCAGTGAGGAGGAAGAAAAATATATGTTCGCATACAAGTAAAAAAAACAAACTATTTAAGTGCTATAACCCCATCTAAAAAAAGTTGGGACAGTCATGAAAATGCATATAAAAACAGAAATACTGAATACCTCCACTTGTATTCAGTGGCGATAGTAGATTGAAATCCTCACCAGTCCTATGTTTGGTAAAAAGAACATTGTAGGATGGTCTGGAAGTATGCACCCCAGGAAGAAAATTTTTGAATTTTAATGAAGCTCTAGTGAAAGTCCACTCAGGAAGACCCTCCTTTCGCATGTTTCTGTTTATTTTTCATTCAATCTGGTTTTGCTTCTCTCATGCAAGCTCACTCATTATTCCAGCTGTCACTGTGAAGGACAGTCAATTGAGACATCAGCTGTCCTATCAGTTGATCATGTCACTCTAATGCCACTGCGGCATCTATGTCGTAAGTCTATCGTCTTGCTGCTGCCTTTTTAAATGTGATTCTTTCTCTGCCTTTAGTACATTCATGATCATGATGACCAGACGAAGATCCGAGATGGATTGAAACGTTGTCCTAATTTAATAAATAAAAAATTTTCTTGGTCGCTTGGGGTAAGTGTACAGGCGTCCTTTCGTTTCTCCATTGACACGTTTTATTTGATAGCCTTGCACCTATACGTGATGTGCGTATCACTCTTTCATAATACATTTTACTTGACAATTATAGAATGCTTCGATCTTGTGTAGTTGAAGGCTGTATGAGGAACATTGTCAAAAATCTCTCTATCAATGTCGGTGCGAGATCTTGCTCATTGTGAGGATATTTACTATGCCAATGACTGAAACAAGTGACATCACCGATGACCTGCAGAAGCATCTCTCTGTACATTTCTCTGTACTCTGTAGTATGTTATCATTCAATGTCACATTAAATTCTTAAAAAATGTGCCTAAAGTGATCAGAAAACAGTTGCAAAAGTACTTCCTTTTGCAGTTAAAACTTTTAGATCCATTGAGAACTGGCCGTTCAGCATTAAAAATGCCAAAAGCCTTTCTTTATTCCACTTTCTTCATTCAGAAGCTTTTACTTTGATGATGCTGATGCCCTTATTTTTTTTGCAACTAAATCATATAAACGATTCTTTCTTTCTGATTTAAATGCCCTTATCTATTGATGTGACTTAAATATACATCTGTATAAGAGTTTGCAAATCTACTTATAATTTTTTGACTTTCTGAGATGACAGATTAGATGTCCTGTCCATAGACAAAACATTTTTAATAATATAAGCAGTTATCATAGTTGGAAATATATTTACAAGTTGCTTGCATGTGAGATATTACTGACTATTTGCAAAAGGCATAGAAATTCCAGAAACAATTAAAAGATGGGCTTCTAATAATTGAATGATTTCTCAAAATCCTGTCCATAGACAGTCATATTTGTAGACAGAATCATGACTGTGGAATTAACATTTAATAAGTAATCAGGAGATTATGACTTAATAAATAATTTAATAAGGCCTAGTTAATATTATCATGGTATAAGATATTTAAAATACTACCCATCTAAAAATGTGCCCAAAAGTACAAGGACATACATTACAATCAATGAGTGCTGTACAGTTTCCATTAAAATTATTCAAGGAAAGTGTTTGATTTTGCAACCTGGACATAGTAATGAAACTTTTAAGACCTCTAGGCAACACATCACTGCATATTTAATTTTTACCTTCCTGACACAGTTCTAGTACACCTGATGTTGGCTAGGGAGATTAGTCTATATATAAAGGGCTGAGAACAAGAGTGGCCTAACCCCAAAAAATGAAAATTAGAGTTCGGATCATATTGTGAGAGATATCAATAAGATTCATTACGCAAAATTGGTGTCATGGTGTGTGTTATACCTGTGAACAACGTTGTGAGTAATATTTCTTAATTTTTTCATATTTGTAAAAACTTTTGACATCTATTATCTCAAAAACAATGCTCTGTGGGTTTGACCGCTCTGGTTCTAAGCCCTTCATATATAACCAGGAGCAACATTTAATAACTGTTGATTATCTTCTGCACATAAAAACCAAGCATAACTTGTAGTCTTACTTGGCCATGATATCACGTACTGCAAGTCCAAACAGAGCAGGAGTGGCCTTCTCTTCCTCATTTGGAATGTAGGGTGGAAGGAACTAAAGCAAAAGATCATTGATATAGCTAATTTTGGCACTTCTCATTCAGATTTCTTCACTTCCATAAAGATCTGAGGTCAAAACCATTCAACCACTTTTACCTCTCGTGGGAGTTAATTTCAAACATTTGGGACACATAAACACCAAACCAAACAAATTTACCACAAATTGCAGTTCAGTCAGTTGTGGATGAAGAATAACAATTGAAGGGCTTATTTCCAGAGGTACAAACGTCCAAAATCATCACATTTGAGATAACTCCAAAAATCAATCCTACCAATGGTGAAGAATGCCCTCCTGAACCACTCTTACTTAAAGAAGTATTCATGTTGTGCATATCATGAATGGGCAAACTGAAAAATCCAAGGTAGTCAGTCATTTCTAGCAATACTCAAGTCCAAGCCTTGACTTGCAGAAGTGCACAAGCACATCCAGCCAATCACAGCTTCCCTTTGAAAAACCTCTGACGACAGTAGATTTTGGTTGGTCAACACAGTAGTATACCGCAAGTGGCATGGCAAAGGCAAGGACCATCCTTTTTGGAAAGGCGCGGTCCCTGCAGCATGGCTGTGTATGAAGGGATTATACTCCAAGCTCATGCATGTCCTAAAACGAGGGAAGACCATACAGAAGCTGATCAGATCATTCGAATGTACAGTGCTTAACAAATTTATTAGCCCACCTGTCAAAAAACGAGAAAACACGAATATTTGAGAAATTTGTCAAAAACTTGTATAAAACTAAAAATTATATTGTTATTTCTTTGGCAAATAACAAACTGAAACAACTAAATAGCCCTTATTCATGCATAAAAACCAAAAAAAACTTAATAATGTTTATGTCCTCCTTTGGCCTTGATTACAGCTTGCATTCTTGCCTTCAACCACTAAAACTAATTTTTTTGTTGAGGAATGCATGTAAATGGCCGTTATTTGGCATCTTTATCCAAAAATAATAATGTGTTTCACTATTTTTTTCAGCTTTTTTGTAAAACAGTAAATTTGAAAATTCATGGATAACAACAATAATTATATAGCATTAAAATATCATTTCAACTAGACAGTCCGGTCGGCTGCGACCACATGGGTGTAGCCCCCGAAAGCCCGCTTCTCCCCTTTTTTGCGCATTATTCGGCCAATACTGTCGCATTATTCGGCCAACTCTGGCAACCGAAATCTATAGGTGTTATAAGTGAAATATATCATATATATATTTGCATATTATGCGGCCAATACTGTCACCATGGCAACTGATATCCATAAGTGTCTTAAGTGAAGTGTAACTCATGTCCATACCAAACATGAAAGTAATCGGTCAAAAATTGCAGCCTGTACTGCGTCCACAAGGAAATCTCTAAGTTTTGCCACTAATTTGCATATTATCTGGCCAATACTGTCGCCATGGCAACCAAAATCGATAGGTGTCATAAGTGAAGTGTAACACATGTCCATACCAAATATGAAAGTAATGGGTCAAAAATTGCAGCCTGCACTGCGTCCACAAGGAAATCTCTATGTTTGCCACTAATTTGCATATTATTCAGCCAATATTGTCGCCATGGCAACCAAAATTGATAGGTGTCATAAGTGAAGTGCAACACATGTCCATACCAAATATGAAAGAAATCAGTCAAAAATTACAGCCTGTAGAGTGTCCACAAGAAAGTGTCTACGGACACGGACGTGGACGCGGCGGCGGAGACGACACACGTGAATCCACAATAGCTGCCCTACTTCATCCGGGGGCTACAATTAAAGAGCCTGCGCATACTGGTGGATTAACCATTACAGAAACATAAAAATGATTTTGGTAATTACCAATACTGTTAATTTAGGGCAGCTGTGGCATAAACCTTACATTGGGTGGTGGTCTAATAAATTTGTGAAGCACTGTTTGCAGGCAGCATGGAGTGGATTCTTGTCCCTCAAGAAAGCAAAATATGATGATATTCTGAGGTTGCTGGATAACATCCACATACCCTGTGGTGTTACTTTCTATCAGGTTTTGTTGGTGACTGCAACCAACAACAACAGGCAGGATGTCCTTGCTGACATGAAGTAGGACAGCTGTGAATGCTGCAATGTGTGGTTTTGTAAATATCAGTTTTGTAAATAGCAAAGACTGGCAAACATGAAAGTAAGGTGAATGTATCATTCCAGACACGTGTTTCTTTTGATTGCCTTTTGCATGTAGCATATTCCTTGAAAATAAGTTTGTTCTCTCATACGGGGCTTCTAGAAGAGCTCAAGTTCAAATGCAAAAATTTTAATTATTTAAATGATAAAATATTTGAGGGCTAAAAGGACTGATTGTTAAGGTTTTGCATATTTTACTAGGTATGCCAGCAAGTTTCAATGAGCAAAAAAAACAGATATTCTGATCACCAGCGTTTTTCGAAATTTTTAAACCCTGCTCCGGCAAAAAGGAAAATTGTACTTGAGCACTACTGGAAATAAGCCTTCAATTGTTTATGGAATCTCAGGAATGAAATTATTTTGGCTTTTGCGCAGTGTCCACTCCAGCCTCATAGTGACCTCTTACCTCAATTTCCACATTGGTATAGGGTTGACACAGAGTCTGCAGAAACAGTGTATTCCTGAAAAAAAAGTAAAAGTGACAGGGGCCACCATCTGTGAACTGGAAAAAGTATATACAGCACAGTCCGTAGGCATTTGGACTGATTCTCTATAAAAAGAGCTGAAGTTCATACATGGCTCACATAGTGCGGATGTACAAACCAACTAATCAAGTCTCACAATCCCCTCTATGCCATTGCTATTTTTTTTTTTTCCAGCATGCTGGAGCACAGTGTCATAACACATAAATTTGTCACATAGTACAATTACTTAGAGACTGCACCACAACTTGATTTTCCAGATCTAAACATTTCCTGAAAATACTAAGGTATTTGCCAATGGAATATATAGCTCTAGAGCTTTCAGAAGCCTACTTAAGGAGGCTGAAAGGAAATTCTGTTCAGGTGCCCTGCACATTATGTTGTCCCAATTAGGAATTTCTCTGACTGTGCATTTTAACTGGCGATGGAAGAGTATTATTAAACTCCTCTTTTGTTTTTAATCCTCATAACTTGGAAAAAAAATTTGGAGATCTGATGAAAAGACAAAACTTTTGACTGTTCCTCATGTTGAACTTCCCCACCAGGCATGTGCAGTAGCTAACCACACAGGAAGAGACAATAAACGTCTTTGCTACAATCGTGTCTAAAGCATTGGCATACATCCATGTTTCAACCTTGAGCTCCCATCCAGTTATTTTCCCAGAGATAGCCGTTTTCGTGCAATTTCTCCATGAAAGTAGAGCCAGTTGCAATGATTGGTGCCAAACTGAACAGGGCCAGCACAGAGGGATAGCATGGGTGGGGTGAGAGAGGATGTCTTGGTGATCTTAATGAAAAGCATTCTTTAAAGAATCAGATACTGTAAGTTTGGGCCAACTGTATTTTAAAAAGAGTCATGGACATGACATTCAGGCCAGTAAGACAAAAGATTATAACACCTGCAAACGTAATAATAGTCCACAAACGTAATAAATCAGAAATGTAACACAAATCTGCACCTCTTTAAAAATTTTTTAAATTTTAACCTTCCCACAAACGTAAAAAATCCCTGCAAATGTAATAGTTATTACATTTGTAGTAAATTTCATATTACGTTTGCACGAGGCAATTGCCATTACATTTGTGGGAAATTTATTACATTTGTAGCATTGTTACATTAAAGGCTGCAGATTTGTATTAGGTTTATGGTTTATTACGTTTGCGGGCTGTTATTACGTTTGTGGGTGTTAACGATAATTAAGAGGAGTTTTGATGCATTTGTATTTGTGTCCTGTTTGACCTCTGTCAATCATATGGTATGGCTAATCAATATAAAATTAAAAGCAACTGAGAAACATTTGCGCTCCCAGAGGAACAGTAGCATTGAAACAGACACGTGAAGTTTAGATCACATTTGACAGAAGTTTAAATCGAGCATGACTGAGAAGGAAAGAGAACACTTTTGATGTATCTGTAGTGGTGAATTTCTGGATCATCGTGTAGCTTGGCTAACATAAACACAAGTGAAGACAGAAAATATCTTGATGCCCTTAGTGAATGGCAGTACACAGTCAGGGCACCAACAGTTGGAACTATGATTGGTAATGCTTTAACATTTACTTCAAATGAAAAAAAGGGCTCCAGAGCAGTATAAAGACAAAATACATCATTGATCAATCTGATCTTGTGGCCTGATAGTAAACAGGAAGCCCTGGTGCCTGCAGCAGAACAGTATCAAGCACAAGAGCACTTAGGCACTGGTTGAGCCCTTTTAGATACATGTATCAGGCTGTCTAAGGCAAAATTGATGGTACATAGTAGAAAATTATGCGGCAAAGCAGATCTGAACACTCACTGCAATCAAACAAAGACTGAAGGAGATATGTTTTTCCTGTTTAGACAGGAAGTTGTAAAATGAGGATTACACATCAGTTCGTGGATTTTTTTTATACATTCAATAAAATCAAGTACAGTCTGAATAAAATCACACAGCACATTAAAAAGAAGACTGGCGCAGGGACCATGGCTATCACTGACCTTTATATGTTAACAACAAAAAATTTTGATGATAATATGCTATAAGCAAAGGAGGAGGGAACATAAATTTTCTTTCCAATTGAATAAACATAACCAAAGGAGTTAAAAAAAGAATGCATGTTTTTCTTGCATTGGCTGTCTTACATTTTGACCTTTCTGAACCATATTAATATAGCACCCCCATGAGGTGCAACTGCTCCATCAAGTCTTTGTAGCCTCCAGCCTAGTACTAGACTTGCATTCCCAGTTTTGCAACAAATGGAGCAACTGTTAAGGACATTTTATTCCTTCATAACGAGCAGGTGGTTGACGCTCCATCGCTTCTGCAGGTGACAGCCATGTAGCTAATCAGGAATTTCAGAACACTTTTTGAGACTTTTTAATGAACAGAGTCCAATTCACTTAACAAAGCAAATTTGGTTGAAATAGGTCACATGGTATTGGATGAGATTAAGAAATAGGTTTTCCACTTCAGGCTATATGTCAGACATGCAATATGGCGGACATCATTAACTTATGGGAAAGTCATTTGGGCATAGATAGCGGAATCATTAAGTGTTGGTTCGATGACTTTAAGTCAAGCAGTGGCGTTGATAGACGGAACAAAATTTTCATAATTTTAGATAAATTTCCACTGAGTATAACAAAGAAAGTTTGATTCATATAGTTCATATGGCCAAGGAGGAGTTCAAAAAAGTAGGTTTTTCAGAAAATTCAAAATGGCCAAAAATTCAGTCAGGTGCACAAGAAAATTGCCAGACTAGGCCATGAGGAGATGCATCATATGGCACCAAATATATGATAATAGGACCTATGGTATCTGTGACGCTAAACTTTTGGTCTGACTGTCCCGAATTTTATTTAATCTCCGTCTAGTATAGACCCTTAAGAGCCTGAAAATTTTCAAAAAACCCAAACCAGGTGGTTTAGTAGCCTCCATTGCAGACGTCTTATGTGGTTCGCTTCCCTCACACACCAATGGCTGCGCACTCGAGCCAGGTTTTGTGTTCAACCTTTCAGAGAAAGGCTCTGAAAATTGGTAGCTATACACACAAATTTTCGTGGGCAGTAAGCGAAACACGTAAAATGCCTGTAATGGAAGCTAACCAACACCAAGGTGTTGAAAATGTTCAAAAGGTGGAATTTCTCCAGGTTTATTTGGTGTTGAGGTTTTCCCAAACAAAAGGTCTTTGGCTACAGAGCAGCGCACTTCGATTGGCGCTTCGGTAGTAGTGGAGCAGAACAGTCCACAAAAGGGCCTTAAAAATGGAGAAATCTTGGATAATCTCATAACAAGACAAAATAGGTATCATTTCATTTGTTAACATGTCAATTTTATGAAAATGGATGTTATACTCCAGAAATAATGGGGTAACATGTCATTTTAACCCCTTCTTTGCCACATACCAAGAATCCAGCGTAATTTCAATAATTTGGATTTATTACCAGTTATGTCAAATTTCTCTGCAGAAATTAGACCAAAATCAACCTGCCCATCATTGCCAGGACTAATACTGTACTTTTGAATAGGTGTAGATGTCGACAGCACATTCTAGGGGTCTGAGGTACCACCTCAGCCACGGTAGAGAGGGTTTGCCTCTGCAGGTCAGGGGGTCAACTTCTGCCATAACCTATCTTATAACAAGAGTCAGCATTGGTGCCAGTTTGCTCAGAATAATACTGTCTCCATGAAAATTCTCGTTTTACTTACTTTCTCTCGTTTGAAAAGAGATTTCTATTCATTTTAACCACTTCTGTGCGACTTATTAATCATCTTTTTGATAATTACCAAACTATCACTCTGTTTTTCAGACACCTTGCAATATATGCCACCCCGTCTACTTTCCTTGAAGCCAACATAGTCTTTTCAAACATTGAATGAGTAAGGGTTCCATTTGGATATTCAGAATAATTTTTGTGCCTTTTGACCCTAAATAAAAATGGTCATAATTGTTTCATATAATCCAAGAATAATGTTGGCTGTAATTCAAATTTCTACTAAGACATCAACATTTCCATGAAATCACGGGATAGCTCTAACTGGAATGATGCAAGTAGCCTACCCTTTTGGTCTAAGAATTAATTTTGTTCTAATTTGCAGCCCATAGACTTAGTAATGAACTTTACCACTCAGATGGCAGGACCTTCTTGTTTATTTCTAGAACATGCCATGAAGCCACAACTCCCACATTCAAAATGATAAAAATTGACTCCCTTTCGGGTGTTTGAAAGATCCCATCAGACAAAGTGATAAATTGAATGGTCATGCAAGGGGTAAAAAAAATATATCGTTTTGAGAGCTGCAGCAAGTCAGAAACTTTGTTAAACATTGACGTTTTATATTAGGTCTACCATTAATGTGGATAGGAAATTGCTTGATAATTGTCGCAATGAACAATAATGCAAGCTGAGGGGAATTAAATACGGATTGATCCTCGGAACTGAACAAATTAACACTTAGTTGGTTATTAGGAAACCTACATGGCAACGGGTTTGGAGATATGGGGCTCTATCTTTCACACTGCCCTACCGGTAGCCACTACCCGCTACCCGTGAATTACGCATTTAGCAGCTTCCACTATCCCTAAACGGTATCTTGCGGCCACACTACCCGCTATGCATTATGTCGACTCCCTTATTTGCGCCTGGAGGTGTGCCCGTGGGCGTGTTTATGCGCTTTCCCTACAATTGCTATCTTGACCACACACGTTAGGGAAAGCGTATAGCGGGTCCTCAAACCACCCGCTACCCATTTGGGTATTTGTCACCAGAATTACCTTCATTCGCTGAAGAGTTCTGAAATGCCGCTCTCGCTGGAAAAAAAGTTTCGTCGCTGAGTGCCAGTGCATAGACCTAATTTTATTTTTCTAAAATGGGATTTTGTTCTATGCTTCATTTCAGACAGGAGAGGGAGTTGGAAGTGCATGGCGAAACGCATTTTTTTTTTTTTTTTTTTTTTTTTTTGAAGTTTCCATCACAAAAGGGGTAGGCTTGATGTTTTTTTTTTAATTACATACCAAACATTAACTCCTTCAACCCCACAGCCCTCTACAGAGGGCTGACCAACATATTCCCTTCAACCCCAAATTCCTGTAGGGAAAATTCAAACAATCTGACTAATTGATTGGAACATATCAGGTTACATTTAATGGGATTCCAGAGATAACAGTAAGATACAATGTCCAGATAATGACCAGCCCTCCACAGAGGGCTGTGGGGTTGAAGGGTATAGTGATGCTAGAATATCTGGGGTTGAAAGAGTTAAACAATATGTCAATGTCAAATAATAATAATAATAACAATAATAATAAAATAATACAATTCATGATTAACTTAACAAAAACAGATCCTCCCCTGTCTGGATTTGACCTCATGCACGAGCAATTTAACTTCGTCTTCAGAGAAACGTGGCGACCTTCCTCTCTCCATTTCGGGTTTCGGTTTGAGGATTTGGGATAGCGCAGCCTGCTCATAAAGGCAATGACACCTGGCACACTGATTGGTTTAACTGGCGTAACGCCCAAACCACGCCTATGCATAATATATCGGGTAGCGCAGGTGTTTTAGCGATTATAGGCAGGTGTGCAAGATAGCAGCTTTGGCGGGGGGAACGCCTCTTACGCAATGCTAAATCCCCAAATAACAGGTTTAGGGACTCTGGCGTAAGATAGGGCCCAGCAACTTTTGCGGGGGAACGCTTTGTAGAGCCCGCAAATGTCAAAATTGCCCACTCATGTCAAAATACCCGCAAATGTCATAACAAGTCAACTGCAAATGTCATAATACCCGCAAATGTCATAACACGTCAGCTGCAAATGTCATAATACCCCCAAATGTCATAACACTTCAACCGCAAATGTCAAAATCTGATTAACCGTGAATGTCATAACACTTCAACCGCAAATGTCAAAATCTGATTAACCGCAAATGTCATAACACGTCGACCGCAAATGTCAAAATTTCCATTTTAACCGCAAATGTCAAAACATGTCAACCACAAATGTCAAAACTCATTACTGGCATTATAATAATGAGGAAAATGAAGTAATGAAAGAAAACGGGTTAAAATACACTCAAATCAAGTCATATGTATGTAAGCCTGTGTCATGCGTTTAAATATACACACACACATATATATATAACATATACGTATAATAATCGTCTGTTTAGAGCCACAAGGGCATTATCGCTTATCAAGGATTTTTCGTTGAGAACCAGAAGGGCGCTATCGCTGTACATATTTAGTAAACTAATGAAAATGAAATAAAATAAGAAAAAATTTGTGGTTGATTTCTACATTTGCTTGTTCTACATACAGTTTTTCTTCGAATGGGTGCCCCCAACGAAACCCTTCGTAGCGGTAAATTCAAATGTAATTTAACTGTGGCAAAATGATTACACGATTATTGTGTACATTCTGCATTGATCAAATCACAAGAAATCAATTCATGTGAATGTTCAGTTCCTTGGTGAATTACTTTTGATGCAATATTTCACCAAATGTTTACTTTGTTTTGTGAAATGTTTGTTTTGTTTTTCAATGAATAAAATGTGCCATGTTAAATTCATCACTGCTTGGACCAGGCACGTCGCTAGAACAGGGAATTGGGGGGCACAGACACGTCCCTTTATGACAAGAATTAGTCCTGGCAAGTTCTCGATCATTTTCCTTTATTTGCGCGTTTTCCAATTATTGTAACTGGTAACTGAAGACACGGTTTCTCTCCATATGCGATCTAACAGCAATGAAATCGTGGGCTAAATTCAGTACAGAAAAATAATTAATGTACAAATAGGCCAATGCTTCGCGTTGATTGAACTGGTCTTTGTTCCAATGAAATATCGCCTTTCACTCTCGGTATTGCGTGGGTTGATAAAACAAAACGTGGCACTCGGCGGTTAAATAGGCTATAAAAAGCACGCAGCTCAAGCTATTTGCGCAGGTATGCAATTTTGAATAACATTGATTTAAATGAGCAAATACGCGTCCAGATGAATGATTGTCGTCTTACCTAATCGGGGAGAACAGGCGGCACCTGTTAAGTGTGGAGTGCTCTCGGAGTGAACCTTTTGTTAATCATGAAAATGACTGAGAACAGGTCAGGAGTAATAACTGTTTTAAACGGATGTTTTGTGCAACCCAATTCTCTGTTCTTGTTCCGCAACTGTACTGAATTTAGCCCATCATCTAATCGCTGTTAGATCGCATATGGAGAGAAACCGTGTTTTCAGTTGCCAGTTACGATAATTGGAAAACGCGTCAGTAAAGGAAAATGATTGAGAACTAGCCAGGACTAATTCTTTTCATAAAGGGATGTGTCTGTGCCCCCCCAATTCCCTGTTCTAGTGACGCGCCTGGCTTGGACTACATTATTATTCTGCATCGTGTTTTTAATTGCATACAGGGTATATATAGTGTACTTTTGTGCTATCTTTGATTATCACTATTTTGAGGGAAAGGGTGAAATACATACAGGATTCAGACATTTAATTTTGCTGCAACCATTAGGTAATATTATTCATCATTAAAGAATGTATAAATAAATATAAATACTACTTTCAAAATCAAGTTATATGAAGCGCCCTCTTGAAACTAATTAAATGATAGGCCTACTTACAAAAAAAAAAAAAACAACAAACCAGTACCAGATCTACCTGAGTGGCGTATCTGGGGGCCGGGGGCCGGGGGCCAGGGAGGGGGGGCACAGACTAAAGGAAGTAGGAAAAGAAATGTTTGATTTTGGAATGGAGGAGCAAGCCATTCAGCCGTGGCGGTTCGTCGGCTGTAACAAAGGGAAGCCAAATCCTCGCCCTTCAAAACTTAGTGACTTAAACCTGTAGCCGTTTACTTTTCTTGATCAGCAGTCGCTCAGACAAATTGGTAGAAGGAGAGTCAAATTTATTTTCGATAGCATCGTTAGACATAGAACAACAAAATTATGAGGGGTTTTCTTTCGCACATGAATGAAGACGCAAATTATCAATACGTCTTTATAAATTATTTTGCGAGGCTTCTGTCGCAAGAAGCCACAAGAATCCATTTTCTACAATCTTAATATAGAAGTATCCCAGCAAACATGAGACGTATGACGTATATAACGCGATTTAGACATGATCTGGATGTCGGGCAGACGTCTCATGTTTGCTGGGATAGAATGCGATGTTGCACGGCTTATTGCTTAATGAGCCTCACTAATCAATTTGCGAATAAATGCCTTTTCACCAGCTTGAGCGCGGAATTTATAAAGAAGCAGGCCTATGGTAATTTACGTCGTAATTTATGTGTGAAAGAAAATCCCTCATAATTTTGTGGTGCAATGTATAACAATGCTATCGAAAATTGATTTGACTGTCCTTCAGCCCATTTGTATGAGCAACTGCTGATCAAGAAATGTAAACTTTGAAAGGTTGAAGTCATTAAGCTTTGAAGGGCGAGGTTTTGGCTTCCCTTTGTTACAGCCGACAAACCGCCACTGCTTTCAGTTTCAAAAGTGCGTGAGGGCCGACTCCTGGATCAGTTCACATCGTCAATTATCAATGTGACTTAATTGTCCAAATTCTTGGTAAGTACGGCTATAGGCAATGACATAGATCATATCACATTTATGGAGTATATAGGCAGGGACTAGATACAAACACCCGAAAACCAACTTCGCCATAATGTGATGGTGGCTTGTGCGCGTTATATTTGACAGACGATTCTAATCTGTGAGTGAAGTGTTTAGTTCCACCAGAACATTGTCAGACTAGGCTTAAGAAATGCAATGTACACAAAAACAGGACTAGTTCTAACCTGAAGAGCCCAATCATTAATACATTGGAGACCTTTTTAGCAAAAATCCAATTAGATACCCAGCGGCTCCAACCACCAGTCATCCGATCAATCAACAGCGTTTACCACGACATATCAGCAGTTACCAAAAAACCAATGTGTTTATAAACCTTGTTCGAAAATGTAACATGCATCAACAGTAAAGCAACAATAAACAAGAATGCCCAACTGGGCAACTTTTCTGAAATGACCTCAGCTAGAGCCAAACCATTTATAAAATCTGACATTTCAGGCGCATTTACTCACAGCCATACGCACTTCGATGCGTCAAATTAGGTCAGCACGTGCAGCTCGCGACACTCTCCAAGCCCGGGAAAAAAAAAAAATCTTGAGGTTTCGTCACTTCCCCGCAAAACGAGACCGGGAAGACTTTTCCACAGTGGTGAGTAAATTCAGACAAATGGTAAACTTTTTTGATTTAAAGATTGTCTTTATCGCTCCATGTGTCATATTTCTGATGAAATGATGGGTCATTTAGTTTTGTAACATATCCTGAAGTTTGAAATGTCAGACTTTTTCCACTTTAGAAGCAATCCTGGTTCAAATGTCAGGAGTCACTGTCGGGGCAGAAGTAGCAACAGTTACGTTCGTCCCTCTCTGCTAATGCGGCCGCATTTTGTGTTTTAAAGGTCATTAAAAAATGTGTGTGTGTTATATTTTACCGACAGAAAATGCCAAGAGTTAGGGTCAGAACTACTCAGAGAGGAAAGGTTGACCAGCAGGTTTACGAAAGGGCCTTTTTTGATGTCCAAAGAGACGAGAGTGTAAGGAGGGCAGCAGAGGTGCTGGACGGAAGTAACAACCCAGATAGCAAGCACCTCCGCTCCGGATCTGCCCCGGCTCTGAGCCGGATCAGCTGGAGTCGGCACAGAGCTGGGGCAGTTCCGGAGTGGAGGTGCTTGCTATCTGGGAACGGTTACATTCGTCCCCATCTGCTAATGCGGCTGCATTTTGTGTTTTAAAGCTCATTAAAAAATGTGTGTGTGTTATATTTTACCGACAGAAAATGCCAAGAGTTAGGGTCAGAACTACCCAGAGAGGAAAGATTGACCAGCAGGTTTGCGGAAGGGCCTTTTTTGATTTCCAAAGAGGCGAGAGTATAAGGAGGGCAGCAGAGGTGCATGGTGCTTGCCATGTTACCCTGTTCAGGTACTGCAAGAGGAGGGCAGAGGCAGGAGGGCAGCAGGCCAGAGCCCCAGGGTACAGGGCTCACAACGAAGTCTTCACAGAAGAACAAGAGAAGCGACTGCAGGCATATATAAAGAGAGCAGCTGATATATATTTTGGCCCGAGTCCTAAAGAGGTTGAAGTAACACTGCAGACAGACCTACACCACTACCGCCATTTGCCTTCATCAAAGTCATAGCCTGTTCATTTTTAAATTAAATTGACATTATTTATGTCATTGACATTATTTATTTATGTATTAGAAGTGTGAGATCAATGTATAGCTAGAGTCATACTAAAAGCAATTTTAAATAAATCCACATTAAAAAAAATCAGATTAATTGTCGGAACATACTCTCAATTAACCTCTTTTCATGCTGTTTTAGGTGCAAAAGTTTGCATAGGAGCTGGCCGAAAATATTGGCCTCAAAACTTTATGTTCATGGGAGAAAAACCAGATGGCAGGGAAGGATTGGCTCACCTCCTTCCTCGAGCGCAACAAAACCCTGTCCATCCGTCGACCTCAAGCCACCAGCATGTCCCGTTCCACCAGCTTCAACAAGACCAACGCGACAACGTTTTTTAAAAACCTAAAGACTGTCCTCATCCGCTATAATTTTGAAGCAAAGGACATCTGGAACATGGATGAAACAGGTAAAAATTTATATTTTGATAAATTAAAAAGCAACAGTGATTTGCAACAGCAACAGCAATAATTCATTTCATTTATTATTTCAGGTACCACAACGGTTCATGTGCCAGACAAAATCATTGCCACCAAGGGGCAGCGCCAGGTCGGTGCTGTGACCTCTGGGGAAAGAGGGACATTGGTGACTGTTGCCTTTGCTGCCAATGCACAAAGCAACTTTGTTCCCCCTTACTTTATCTTCCCAAGGAAGAAGTTCCAGGACCACTTCATCCGGGATGGCCCCCTTGGCTGCACTGGTTCTGCCAATGGATCGGGGTGGATGCAGGAGACAGATTTCTTGGCATTTTTACAGCATTTTGCAAGACACACCCGCGTGACCCCGGAGTCAAAGTTGCTGCTACTCTTAGACAATCATCCATCTCACCTCTCTGTGGTAGCTATTGACTTTTGCAAGTCACGTGGCATTGTACTCCTGTCTTTTCCACCCCACTGCTCCCACCGTCTTCAGCCGCTAGACCGAAGCGTTTTAGTCCTCTGAAGCACTACATTAACAATGCAGCAGACAATTGGATGTGAATGAACCCTGGAAGAACTTTGACCATCTACAACATCCCAAGTCTTGTGGCTAAAGTTCTGCCTCAAGCTGCGACAGCAAGCAGCATTTCATCTGGGTTCGAGTGTACCGGTATCTGGCCCTTTAATCCAGATATTTTCAGTGAGACAGACTTTGCTCCAGCTTTAGTGACCGACCGTCCTGCACCAGCACCAACTCCATCCCCAGTGCCAGTGCCAGCTCCATCACCAGCGCCCTCTTCATCACCAGCGTCAGCTCCATCACCAGCGCCCTCTTCATCACCAATGTCCACTTCATCACCAGCGCCCTCTTCATCACCAATGTCCGCTCCATCACCAGCGTTTGCTCCCTTAAGACACCACCAACCTAGCCAGAGCCCATTTGAGCTGCAGCCCCATGAGTCTGCCATTCCTGTAGATGGTGAGAGTTTGCGTCTGTGTGTGTCTTTAAATGTGCATGTTGAGCCTTGCCAAGCATTTTTTTTTCTTTTTGGAAATATTATCTATCCAGGTATGCTTGTGGTTCCAGGAACATCTAGTGGCACGCCAATACAGAGGTTCAGCCCAGAAAAGGTTCGCCCATATCCAAAGGCTGGCTCGAGGAAAGAAAATAAAAGAAGAGGCAGAAAGAGGTGAGCAGAGTGTCGTTTTTAACTTGTCTAGATTTTCTTGCTTGTATAAAAACAAGCTGATTCTGACTATCATCTCATTGAATATTGCAGGTCAACAGCAATACTGACCGACACCCCAGTAAAAGCTGCTTTGGAGGAGGAGAGTCGGCAGAGGGGCCAGAAAAAACAGTCCTCTTCAAAACGCCCAAAGAAAACGTTGTTTAGTGGACACACTGCAACCACAGTTTCTCAGGGCAATGATGAGGAATGTCTTGTTTGTGGGGAGACATTTGCCTCATCTTTGCCTGGAGAAGTGTGGGCGCAGTGCATCTTTTGTCTGCTGTGGTCACATGAGGCATGCACTGAGAGTGCAGCTCATTGTATCTGTCACAACTGTGATAATGCGTAATTTCATTATTTTTATAAATAGACCAATTGCACGTTAAACATGTTCACGTTTACTTTTGAAACATTTGAAGCAAATGAAAATGTTTAAAACAAATGTCTGATTGTTTTTGTTTCTGTTTTAATGTCATTTTTATGATTGAATTAAATAAATTCATTCATTAAAATGAAATAAGATTTTTTTTAGATAAAGTGCATTGTATATTTACAATTGCATGTTAGCAAAAACGACAGTAATTTAAAAGATTCCAGTTAATTTCATTGCGTTACTTTTGTCCGGCCCGTGTGCTACTTTCATCCCGACTGGAGGGGTCGAAAGTAGCAATGCGCAACTTCCGTTCGACGTTAAACTATGCCGAAGTCAATATATATTGGGATGATTTAGCACCTGATATTGACAGAGCACACACGAAAATAGTTAATCGCTCCGAAAATTTTTTTTCGGTCTGTAATGTTATCTTTTAAAATTATGTCTATGTGAAAAATGTTACTTTCATACCAGCTCTCCCCTATACACCATCTGCAACCAGGTGACATAATTCCGTCACTGCCTGACGGGAGAGGCGCAGTTTTGTCACGCATTCTCATTCTGTGGGAAATAATACTTGTATTATTATAATTTTAGAATATTATATATAATATATATCATTAATATATAGTATATATATAATTATATATTATTATAAAAGCAGAAAAAATGATTAACACAAAATACAAACTATATAGACTTACCTGAAAGGCCCAGGTAACTGGTGCGCTGGCGGTACACGCGTTCTGGGCGTCTTCTATTATTTAACTGGCGATCAAGGCGATTTAGTACGATCTCTGCCATTTTCTCAGGGGTTCAACTGAGGCTATAGCAAGGTGGCTTTTTATAGGTGAGTTAATTCGGGAACTGGAGCCGCATGTGCACGTCCACATGTGTCCAAGTGGACGCGCATTGAAGTCGCCTGGGTAAGCTCTTGTAAAAGCCCAAATGGGTAGCGGGTGGTTTGAGGACCCGCTATACGCTTTCCCTAACGTGCGTGGTCAAGATAGCAATTGTAGGACAAGCGCATAAACACGCCCACTGGCACACCTCCGGGCGCAAATAAAGGATTCGGCATAATGTATAGCGGGTGGTGTGGGCGCAAGATACCGTTTAGGGATAGTGGAAGCTGCTAAATGCGTAATTCACGGGTAGCGGGTAGTGGCAATGGGTAGGGCAGTGTGAAAGATAGAGCCCATGATGCACTTTAAGACGACGTAAAAGCAGTGCCAGGATCCTTCCTATGACAACTTCGGAGTCGAAGAGGTTTAACCTCTTCTACTCCGGAATTGTCATCGGAGGGATCCTGGCACTGCTCCATGTGTCTTTGTTTTGTTCCTGCTCCCCTCTCACCTCCCCCCCATTCCATGCAATCATTGTTAGTCAGGTCCTTGTTTGTTGCTACATCCCTGAATGCCCTGCTTTACTATGTCTCACTGTAATGATTTCCCTGATTAGTTCCCAGTGTATAAGTAGCCCTCAGTTTCAGTTTCCTAAGGGAGTCTGTCTCTTTGTTTTCTCAATTACTTATGAGCCTCGCATTTCTAGTGTCTGACTTCTGGTTTTGATTCTTTTTTGTTTTACACTCTTACAAGTTTGGATTGCCCTCAGTGTCTGATTGGTTTTGTTTGGAATTATTGCTTTTCATATGACTTAAAATCTTGCCCACCCCCATGAACTGCATTCTGCAGGACTAGTTGTTGGACAACTGCATGTTTATCAATGCTGACTCTGCCTACTGTCTCGGTACTGCAATTCTCTTATGTGTCAAAGACCCAGACTGTTTGCCCGTGAGCCTGCATTTAATAAACTCTGTGAAATTAAACTTCCATTGGAGCTTTAGTTCTGAATCCCAGGTCTGTCAGTACTGACTCACCAGGATGGAGCCAGCAGATGGTAGTCAGCTTTGCTCGGTTTTGGACTGTCAAGGAGACTCTCTGGGCAGCAGCACTAGCTTCACCCTGATGCCGCTCACTCAAAAGGTCCTTCAGTAGGGCCACTTCTCCCACTTTGTTGGCCATGCTGGGGTATGACTGACGGCAACATTCATCCGTCAATAGTTCTGGTGGTTGTCCCTTGAGGGGGATGTCTGAGACTTTGTGTGAGCCTGCACCCTTTGCACCAGCAACAAAATTTCCAGTTCTCTGCTGGCAGGCCTATTCCAACCTTTACCTGTTCCTCAACGTCCCTGCTCCCATATTACCTTGGACTTTGTCACTGGGCTTCCCACTTCTGAGAATAAAACCACCATCCTGATGGTGGTGGATAGGTTCCCCATGGCAACTTGAGAGGAGAAGGTACCTAATCTCCTTGATCAAAAGCCCTGGGTCTTGGAAGGGGTCTGATACCTAATAAATAAATGCACATCTGTATCTGAAAAACTAATGTGTCCAATCCTAAAAACAATGAAAATATGCCATGTTTTAAAAGGAGGGAAAAGATGTTCTTTGTGGACACTTGGTTATCCGTTTCTATGCAATTTCATTATTAATTTAGGTTGAAAATGTGCCTGTCTTTGAATGAATAAGCCTAATTCTTCAGAATCAGAGTAACATCACTCACAGCAATGTAGCTAATACCTTTATGTTCCATTTCTGTCATGACATTTGCCAAAAAACTGATAACTGGTAGTAAATCTGTATTTTTGAATATACCAGCGTATTTTTGGAAGAAGGGGTTATAATGAAATATCAGCCCGTGATTTCTTCGTGTAACATATATTTTCATAGATTTGATATCTTTCTGAATGAAATTACACCAAAGTTGTCTTGATACAGGATCAGGCAGGTTATGGTTAAAACTTGACCCTCGACCTGCAGAGACCAACCCCCTCTACCGGGGCTTATATGGTACCCCAGACCCAGAGAATGTTCTATATCCATCTACATCTATTTAAAAGTACAATAAAAGTCCAAACAAAGATAGACAGGGTGAATTTCATCCAATTTCTGCGAAAAAAAAAATTTACATAACTTGTGATAAATCCAAATTATTGAAATTACGCTGTATTCTTGGTGTGTCATAAAGAAGGGGTTAAAATGACACATTACCCCATTATTTCAGGTGTATAACATCCATTTCATAAAGTAGACATCCTAACGAATAAAATTATACCCATTTTGTCTTGTTATAAGACCATACAAGGTATGTCAAAAATGTGCTCCCTGTTCTACTCCTCTATAGTTAAATGTCTCATGTGGGGTCGGTCACTATCAGGGTAACATTGCCTGATTTCCTTTATGTTCTCATCCAGTCAGCTTTTAATTCTTGAGAACTTTTCTTATAAACGATATAGTATCCTGTATTGCACAGAAACAGTTTGCTTGAGGAATATACAGCAGTACTTACGGTAAGAACACGTCTTATAATTGAAGGAACATCGAGTTGGCTCTTCCATGTACAGTTGTGTTCAAAAATTAGCAGTACAACACCAATAACCTGATGAACCACTGTTATTAGTAGCAGTGATATTTCTGCGTGGCATCAAATTTGCTTCATTGGAGAGGGGAAAACATATAAAGAAGTGCAGCAAATTATAGGATGCTCTGCGAAAATGACCTCAAATGCTCAAAAGGAAACGAGTAACTACTGTTAAAACAGATCAAAGAATAGTCAGAATAGCAAAGATTCAGCCAATCATCACCTCCAGAAAAATAAATGATAATATGATATTAGCTGCAAGTGCTGTTACTGTCAGAAGACGTTTGATCGAGGCCAAGCTATCACCAAGATGCCCCTGAAAAGCACCATTGTCGAAAAACCAGCATGTGCAGAATCAGTTAAAATTTGCCAAGGAACACATCAATGGGCCCAAAGAGAAGTGGTGGAACGTTCTGTGGACTGACCAGAGTAAAATTGTTCTTTTTGGGTCTAGTGGTCATTGACAGTATGTCAGATGACTGTTGGGTACTGAATTCAAGCCACAGTGCACTGTGAAGATAGTGAAGCATGGTAGTGCAAAAATCATGGTATGGGGATGTTTTTCATATTATGGTGTTGGACCAATTTATCGTATAACAGGGATTATGGATCAGTTTGAATGCATCAAAATACTTAAATACATAAAGAGATTATGCTGCCATTTGTTGAAGAGGAAATGCCCCTGTAATGGGTGTTTCAACAAGACAACGACCCCAAACACACAAGTAAGCGAGCAACATCTTGGTTCCAGACAAACATGATTGAGGAAATGGGATGGCCAGCTCAATCCCCTGACCTCAACCCCATTGAAAACCTAAGGGGTGACTTTAAAAATGCAGTTTTTGAATCAAAACCCAAAAATTCACAGGAACTGTGAATGTAGTTTGTTCATCCTGGGCTGAAATACCTGTTTCTAGGTGCCAGAAGTTGGTTGACCCTATGCAATGCAGATGCGCTGCAGTTATCAAAAACAATGATTATGCAACTAAATATTTGTTAATTAATTTTAAGTGAAGTTAAATCAAGTTAAATTTTGTGTTTGAGTTTGAAGAGACAATTGTCGACACCACAATTTTTTTGAACAGATGAACATTCCTTTTCTTTCCTAAAGAAATTTGTACCAAGGTTATTTGAACATTGACGAAGCTTATGACATAACTTTCAGTCGGGGCAGAGAGGTACGAACTCACAGGGAGCACATGAAGAGAGAGAGTACTTTATAAGAATGGCATTTTTGTCAGGTATGCTAGGTGAAAGAAACTATCATTTTTGAATAAAGCTTAAAAAATGCTTTACATGTGGTATTGCTGAGCCAAATAGGTTAAACAGAACTATAGTTATTAACGTTTACCTGCTAATATGAGTGTGGCTCAGGACGGAACAGGGAAATTAAACACTGATTTTTCAACCGGTGGTGAAGATATGAAGCTGAAATTTGGAATACAGCCTTTCCTTACCAAAGGGAACAATTCAATGAAATATTAACAGAATCGTAGCTCGTAAGGGCAAAATTGTGCTCTCAGTATGTTGGTTTGGTATGGATTGACCCAGTTATAGTTCATGCCCACATGAAACTTTCCCAGTGATTATCTACTGATTGACATTTTTTTTTTTTTTTATCCAATTCCAGACAGGATAAACTTTCCACAGTAAGTGAAAGACATTGTTGGACACTCAGAAGTTTTTAAACCCTTGCGTAACATCAAGATAGGTTGTATTCTCTCAAGTGCGCAGCTGAATGACATGAGAACATAGAAAAAAAAAAGACTTCCAAAACCAACCCAAAAGTGCTTAGGTTACATTTATGGAAATAGGATACTGACATGGACAATGGAATTTATTCCAAAAGGAACAGGACTAGAGGTTTCCTGTACCAGATGGCTCTGTAGCTCTGTTTCTCTGGAGGAGGAATTCAATGATGGAGAGTTTTTCTGTATTGTGTGTGAGTACAATGGAATATATATTACTTGTGGCTAGCTAGCTAGCTGGCTGGCTGTTTTTAATTTTCGGTTTACCATAGTCACGATGACCACAGAGCCTGTTTGCCACAGTGGTTAATAAGAGCAATCCTTCGCCTTTGCTAATAGTACTGCATGAGGTGGCATTTTACTCAATATGGCTATTGTTTTGAATTTATACCACATTCAGCGAAATAGAATGCCTTGGTTTTTGCGAGTTTAAAATGCAAACAGCTAAGACTTCGGTAAAACCCCTGCCATGTTTGTTGCACCAATTCTGTTCAGTCTAGTGTAGCATATTGTCTTTTTCCTGATAGTGGAATGTCTGTTTTGTTAAAATAAGGTGATACAGCATTACTGTGTTAGTGAGTTATACTTGCTCCTTATAGGGTGTGAAAAGCTTTTATACAAGCTTGTATTTCACTTGGGCGCTAGGTGATGGGAACAGGGTGTAGGGTGAACGTTCTGACCATAAAATAATGCAGTTCCTTCAATGAGTATGTGTGCTGGCTGATGCAGCTCTGAAAAAAAAAAAAAAAAAAAAACAGACAAAACTGAATTTTATCATGGAGAAAAGGCATTGTTTTGGCTTGGAGAAGTTATTGGTGACCATTGATGTCCATCCGCGCCCATATTGATAAACTCATGCAAAATTCTGCCAGAGGATCATTAATTCATATTGAAATTCATGAGTCAAAACTTGTTTTGTCTTAAACATATGATTATTTTAAGATTTTTTAGTGCGCAATTTGAGGGCTCTGATAGCGGGGGAAGACACTTGGAGAGCTCAGCTATTTGGTTCATAAGCAGTGGATACTTTTTAATATCACTGTCAGATGAAGTACACTTGTGGTCAAGGAGATTATGATCCTAGAAATGTATTGTTTTAACTCCCAGCCATTTTTCAATTCTCAGTATATTCATTTACTATTCCTTACTATTTTAAAGTCAGGGTAACTGAAGCATTTTTCATGACCTTTGGTGAAATTCTCCAAACAGCTTGATGGCAATCAATAAATTAAATGGTTTTAAAAAAGAGAAGAAACTCCGACACCTGTAGCTGTAAAATAAGCCGGTAAAATAATTTAATTTGGCTCAGATGAGAAGATACAGTAGGGCAGCCTACCTGCCCCTATTTCTGAACCATCTGTCTGCGTGCACCTTGGCGCCCTGCCCATGTGCTCAATGTTCATGCCCAGAGGCTAAGTAAAGCAAGGGAGCTAGTCCGAGAGAAAGGCAGACAAAGCAGAAAAAGTGCCACCATAATTGGCATTTTCACAAATACCTACAACAGCTAGCACTGCAAAACAAAGCAAGAAAAGAAAGTCAAAGAAGAAAAGATGACGACTATGAATAATTTGCATAGATAGCCCTGTCTGTTGCTCGCCCTCCACCCCAGGCCTGTCCTTTTTGACTGGAAATGCTGGGTTTTTGAGTGATTATATTCAGCATCAGAGCCAATTGTTCTCATTCTGGAAACTTTAACATTTGAATCATTGTACAACAAACAATAAATTCTGTGGAAAATTCCAGGTCATCATATGTCACCGATAAACTATGAGCAAAAATTCAGGAAGCTGGCTAGTCAACATGGTAGGCTACTTAACAACTGAGTAATGAAAATGGATGAATTGCACAAAAATGCTAAATAAACATTCAAAATATACTTGCACTGTGAAGTATTCTAACCTTGCTGCTTTTAGTTTAGTAGTTATGTAATGTTACCCCTGCCAGAAACCGTTAGGTAACTAGCATAGTATTACTGGCTATAAACTCTAATTTTCTATTAACTGTGCAAGCTATTACACCAGCCAGCGGGACAGCTGTAAACACAAGGATACCTTCAGCTGTGTTTATTGTGCATGTTCACTGCATTCATATTGTTTGCGCTTGCGCTGTTTACGTATTGCCAATAATGTGATATTTTCTTCCTGGCATGGGAATAATATATCAAGGCGTTGGATAATGCTTGCAATGTAAGTTAAGGATTTGCTGAGCACTACACCTCTCCCCGTTCTCTTTACTTCTGTTGGCAGATTAGCTGTGCGCATTCACGCCTTTCAGGGGAGTGGAATTGGAGGGATTGCTCAAACAAGGGGGTGTTCTTTCTTCTTGCTGCTTTCAATATTGGTGTTGTGCTTGCTGGTTTATCCAAAGTTGCCTGCCCTACCTTTGAAAACATCACATTATTAGTGGTTTCACTGGCTTATTGAACGCACCTCTTCATATCGTTTGTAGTTTGTTGCTGTTTGCATGATATTGGTTGTGTATGTCAGTGTATACGCACACAGAGACAAATTCTTATCATCGATGTTAATATGGCAATGAAGTATTAAATCTTTAATCATTCTGAAAGTGAATGTATACTTAGTGCCATTAAAAACGCACTGGTGAAGTATGTACTGTATTTGGGGTCATTCCATGTCAATGCACACAGATTCCAGAAACGTCCCCAGTGACATCTCTCAGATTTGACTGAAAAAAATTCTGAAATTCGTTTTTGACCCCAAATGAAGGAATCCCAAATTTCGTCTTCATACCTTTATATACATTTCTGCATTATGGCCTGGGGAAATCTGGGTGCCACGCCCACTTTTTTCCTATCATTTTGATGAAATTCCACCCTGATATGATGAATACGTTATTCTGTGCATCATTATTTGGTATTAGTGTGATTTCAACCACCAAAACCATCAATACTGAGCTCATCAGAGTTGACCTACTTTCCTACTTTTCACTTTTTAAGAAATGAGGGCCAAAGGGTCAATTTAGCAAAAAAAATCAGCTCACACAGAAGGAGCTAGATAAGCAAACTGGCCCTACAGTTGGACAAGGTGTGTAAGTTGGTTATATTAAAAGCCAATTGTCTATCTCAAGTGCAGACATGGTGAAATCATTGCCTAAAATGAGGGTTCTGAAGGGTCCTTTTGTCCTGTGACCATTTTGGGACCCCCTTATAACCCCACTAATGATCTGGTGTCCCTGAAAATCATCTGAGTTACAGAAATGTCATCATATATGATGAAAAAGTTGTCAAAAAGCCTTCAAACACACAAATCTCAATTACCTGGACCTTCAAATATCCCAACAATCATTATCGCATGAAACAAAATCCAGTTTTAAAGGGTCAATATTGTATACATTGGAACTAGAATCCCATCTGTAAGCATTGGTTCCAAGATTGGAGGCAATCAATGACCCCTAAATCAATTTTTAGCCCTGTAGATCATATAAAAGAAAAGTTATGGGTCTCTAGATATGGTTACGAATTAAGTGCAGGAGAAAAGTGGATGCGCTGCGCACTTCAGTAATAATAACTATTGATTTGTTTGTGATGTGCAAGAAAATGGAACGGCTTACCACACAGTTACCCGAAAACACACAAGCAAAAAATAGGTTTTCTGTAGGGTACGTGTGCACGCATGTGTAGCTCACGTAGACTGCATCGAACGGCACTTGCGCTCACCCTCAGATGTCTCAGACCCCTCGTCTCATGACCACCTGTGGGTGGGTTGCTGTCCAGAATCAGTCACATACAGGCTGTAACTGGACTGAACTACTGTAGTCACTCGTGGCTGCGCCAAGTGGGGTCAGGCAGGGACAGTGCCTGTTTTCTATTCTCAGACATACAGTCAACCGATTGTTGACTGGTGACAGTGCAGATGATGCGCCTCCTCTCAACGGCTGAGACCTGCCAGTAACATTCCAATTGCTCTTATTCTCTCTCCAATATCGTAAGCCATTCCATTTTCTTGATGCCGAAGCATTTTTCATTGTTTTGGTTGGCTTTATGAAGGCTATTGACCACACCCAAAAGAACAAGTCAAGTGTCGCTGTACACATCAAACAACTCAATGGTTGTTATTACTGAAGTGCTAGGCATATCCACCTGGCACGCGTCGGGATTACAATGCCAGACGCTTTTATTTCCACTAGTATCTCACAGGAAAAGCAATAAAAACTGATTGATACCTCAAATTGCAACAAATACAGTACATATCGAGGGCTGACTGCAATAAACAGTTATGTCCAGATGTTTTACATTGGACATAACTGTTTATTGCAGTCAGCCCTCGATATGTACTTCACTGGCGCGTTTTCAATGGCACTAAGTATATATGAATGGTTGTAGAGATAGGAAAGCCATAGTTCATGAATCGTAAAGAGATGTGACTCACCCTTTTGGTCCTTGCCAAGTCCAAGTCACAGTATCCTATGGTAGACACACACATATAATTACACAGAATCACCTTTACTATGTCTGGTCCAATTTCAGCACAATTAATATGGGTTTTAAGTTCAAACAAAGGAATAGGGCCCTGAACTTTGTAAGCCTAAATTATAATGAGTAGCAGCCATGATTATGCACAGTAATTACAGTAAAAAAAAAAATGTAATTATGTATTTAAAAATACATTTTGGCATTTATTTCATATTTATGCATTTGGGTCTTTCCATGTCAAATGAACCAAGAATTTCCCTTGACCTCTCAGATTTTTTTTTTTTCAAATCTGGGGAAACAATTGAAACCAAGGAGTAAGGGTCAAAACTGGAAAAATTTTTGCGCAAAGCCTCTTAACCCCTCTGCAGATGTAGACGCCAGCAGACATTAAGCTGCTCTATTTATGCACGCAGTTACACTATTCTGTCACTAGATGGCAAATCCGGATCAGTTATTGAATATTCACTAGCAAGCAGAGATCAAACACGGTTTAGAATATGGATGAGTTCTGTCCCATCCCTGTTTTTCAGGAGTTGCATGAATTAAACTCCTCAGCTAAGCCTGATGTGCAAACTGCTCAATATACTTGCCCATAGTACCAAACCAGTAGTTCAAAAAAATGATCTCTTGCAACAGAAAAAAATCATTGTCCTGTATAGCAACCACTTCAGCTATAGTGAGCCAATGGTATCCCAATTAGTAGTTAATAAAAAATGGTTTTCTGAAGCAAAAATTTGGCATGGTATTGATACCATGTCATTCTACAATCAATTATAGTCATCACTTATCAAAAACGCGTAGTTACCTACCATGGATTTACATGTAGATTCCTCCATCAACGAATTCAGCGCTCCCTTATATCCTCCTAAGTACTCATGTTGATAGCCAATCACTCAATTATTTACTTCAGCTAATCTGTGTAAAGCACACTTATAGTTCACACCCTCGTGGAACTTCCATAGAATTGATGTATTGATTGACATGTTTCTCATCCAATTCCAGAGTATAAACTTTCCACAGTAACTGAAAGACATTGATTGGACAATCAGAAAATGTATATAAACCTAGCAGCAAGGTAGGTTGTATTCTCTTAGCGTTGCGCACAGTTGCACAGCTGAAAATGACGCGATTTCAAAGGAAAAAAAGACTCCCAAAACCGGCCTGAAGTGTTCAGTTGCATTTACGAGACTTAAATGAGATAAGGACTTGGTCAATGAGAATTATTCCGAATAAAACAGGACTGGAGGGAAAAATTTAATTACCAAATTTCCTGGATTCAGTTTCTTTGGAAAAAAAATATTCTGGCTCCCATATACCATGGCTGGTCAGAGCAGCCACGGCATCCCAAAAAACAGCAAACAACAATAAATATTCCTGTTCTGGGCCAATCTAAAAAAATATACCAGAATATGTGCCACAAATATGATGTCTCAACCGAATGAATGGTTGATTTCCAGAAGTGTGCAAGTCCGTTTTTGTCTTTTTAGAGAAACGAGATTTTAAAGGGGACCTATTTTGCTGATCCTTCTTTTAATACATACAAGTAATGTTACAATGTTGGATGTCCATACTCAACCTCTGTAAAGTTTCTAAACATAATATACAGGGGTTTTGCCGTAATCCGAGAATGTGATTTCCTGAACGTGATTTCCTCTCTGAACAGCTCGTCCTGAGATCTTCACGAGATCTGGGCAAAACCTGACGTCAGGTTGTGCCGTCCAATTAGTACAGACCGAGCCAGAGCCAATCACGGCGCTGGACCTGCCCACCCCAAAAACTATTCTAGCAAGCACAATCAATCGCAGATCATATTACGCCTTAGTAGCATCTACATTTCCGGAAATACAAAAGAAGAAGAAGAAGAAGAACCGCAAAACATTTGAGGTGCTGCTTTGTCAGTATGTCTCCCAAAGCTGCTCCTGCGTGTTTTTTTGGATGCGAAAAAAAAGCATAACTATTTTCTTTTCCAAAAGACGATGCCACTAGAAATCAGTGGGTAGCTTTTTTGTTTTGCTGGCGGCAAACAGCCACACTCAAAGGGAACGTTAGCTGTTTGTGCTCGACATTTCGCCGAAGACAGCTTTGTCAATAAAGGATAATATGACACTGGATATACATCTCAGCTGCTTGTCAAACCTGGAGCAGTTGCATTGATCAAGCGCTCGCAGCCACAAGCTGTAAGTAACGATATAACAGCACATAATGTAAGTGAAACTAACGTGTTACGGGTGGCTAGCAGGACCGCTAACAATAGTTAGCACTAACTACTGGCCTCAAATGCAGGCTTTGTAAAATATCTCAAGATAAAGCCTGGATCGGTAGCAACTGTTCGTGACTCACAAACGCGGAAGCAGTAAGTTGCTTTAAGCTGCCTAACTGCATAAGCCTACCTAACGTGATGGCCTGTTGAATGTGGCTGTAGCACTGCGGCGAACGTAGCTAAGTTACTGTTGCTAATGTTTGTGTCCTAAATATGCAAGAGTAATATCAGGGGACATTCAACAGAAGGTGTGTGAACATAAACCTCATTTGAAGCTAACTTTTTATACTTGTTTGTAATTTGGATGCTTGGTACAACTGTTCACGGTAACGGAACTTACTGTCTGTAAAACCTGTATTGCGGGGTAACGTTTGTCTCTGTCGTTATGACCACTCAGTTACTAGCTACTGCATTTTAGTTTGCGTGCCGTGCTACTTAAAAAAATGCTCCTGGTTAAAGTAGGGATTCAAAGAAAATAAGTACCCATAAAATTGGTCCGTTATGACAATTTCATGATAGGTTGAAGGTATTCACTCAAATAACAAGAGAAAAAAAGTTTCATGCAACTTGATATTCCTTTTCCAAATGTTGCTCCTTTCCCACTGTAACCAGTCCGCCGACAGTCTCATTTTCCGTGACGTCACATACGGGTTGTGTACTCTGAAAGTACCCAGATGTTCCATAGTTATAATACAGTGAACACTGTGAAAACTGTTTTCAATTTTGTTTTTAAAGCCTGATGAGTCAGAACTCTTGATAGATTTCTTCCAGATCTTCCAGTAGTTCATAGTTTTAAATCCCATGTTTATATCTTTATTTTTTTAAGCTACTGTCGCATAAAGGTGATTTCTTTCATCGATGCACATTAGTTTTGCTGCTTATTTTGGTTTGTTCCATGCCTGCAAAAAGTCCGGTCGCCGCGCTGGCTATATGCTATACACGTACACTTTGTCTAGTTCAGAAAGAAATTTATGTTTTTATTGGAGTCATGCTACCATTCCGAGGAAGGTTGGAAAAGCCAAAGCTGGGCTACAAAAAAGATAGTATTTTATGAACACGATCAAGTGGACTCTCATAACAGTGACTGACTGACATAGAAATATGGAGTGACGAGGTCGATGCCATTTAGAACACAATCGTACCCCTCAAATATCTCCACCCAATACCTCAAAAGCAGCCTGAATCGTCCGCGTGTACTTCTCATGCGCTAAAGCTCAATTTCAGGTCTTAATTGCTTTTTTATGGTTGTTGTATCTCTTCCCATGGTTCTTGTCATGTTCGTGTTTTAAATGATGAAACCATGTTCAGAGCAAGTAACCTCTTTTAATGAACCACGTTCTCTGCTGCTTACATGAGTCTCCCTCTGCGCTGTTATACCCTATGAAAAGCTGACTACCCCCTGGTGGTGCCACCCAGTGGTCAAAACATGTCATAACATTCAATCATAACATCCCCTTTTTTCTCAGGCAAAATGCATTAACATGAACTATCACATCAGCCGTGTCAGTTACTTTAGCCATAACTCATTCTGTATGACCCTGCTACACATGAACAGTAAACGGTATGTCTCAGCTTGCATAACCTAAATCAAGCCAGCACCAAACCAGTTATAATACATTCACAACATCAACGAACATACATTTTGTTCCACAGGTTTAACATCTATGTTTAATTCTTTTTTTTTTTTCTTTTCATTAATTATAAGTTCAGCCTGTCAGGCCTTCTGATTTCTCTTGTGGACCTTCTCAACTCAGGAGTAGGTGTGTGAGGGTCAGTGCTACAGTCCATAACAGGTGTGGGAATTACCTGAGATTCATCACAAATCACACTGCACTCACCAACAGTCCCTTGTGGAGTTTTAAACAGACTGCGACGATTGCGTCTGAGGATTTGTCCATCATCAGTTCTCACAGCGAATGATCGTGGAGCTACTTCTTGCAGAACAGTCGCTCTTGTGCTCCATCCATCAGCATCCTCAATTCTGACTGTGTTGTTGTTTGTCAGTGAAGGAAGATGTTTTGCTGTCCTGTCATAGAATGACTTTTGCCTCATTTTCTGCTGTCGTAGCTTAAGTTCAATCTTTGCAGGATTCTTTTGCTTTAATTTGTCATTTGGATGACTAGGCAGGGTAGTTCGAAGCTTCCTCTTCATCAATAGTTCAGCTGGTGACAGACCGCACTGCAGTGGTGATGCTCTGTAGCTCAACAGAGCCAGATATGGATCCGAGTTACTGTCAGCTGCTTTCTTTAAGAGTTGCTTCAGAATGTGAACCCCTTTTTCAGCTTGCCCGTTTGACTGTGCATAGTGCGGGCTTGACGTCACATGCTTGAAATCGTACTGCACTGCAAACATCTGCCATTCTTTGCTGTTGAAGCATGGGCCATTGTCGCTCACCACAGTGTGTGGAATGCCTTGCCTGGCGAAGATGGATTTTGCATGTGTTATGACACAGGTTGACGAAGAGTTTGCTAATAGCGCCATCTCCGGGAAGTTTGAGTAGTAATCAATTACCACTAAATAATCTTTACCCCTGAGATGAAACAAGTCCATTCCTACTTTATGCCATGGTGCTATTGGCAACTCAGCTACCACCATAGGCTCTTTGCTCTGCTTGCTTCTGTGTTTCTGGCATGTTTCACATTCACTTATGAGTGTTTCAATGTCTTTGTTAATTCCAGGCCAGAAAACCGACTCTCTCACCCTCCTTTTGCACTTTTCGATGCCGAGATGGCCTTCATGTATCCTGTGCAACATGTCCATTCTCAAAGCCTGCGGAATGACAATCCTGCCCTTTTTCAAAAGCAGACCATCCACAGCACTAAGCTCACCTCTGACATGGTAAAATTGTGGACACGACCCAACTGGCCATCCCTCATCCATGTTCCTCATGACATGCTGTAGCTCCACATCCTTTGCTGTAGCCTCAGCAATCTGTCTCGACTTTGTGTCCGACACAGGCAATGCAGCCGATACCATGTTCACGTGACACTGTATGTCCTCGTCAGTAGCACTCACACTGTTGCCTGCAGTTGCCCTGGATAGAGCATCAGCAAGGACCAGGTTTTTTCCCGGAGTATATATCAGTTCAAAATCATACCTCTGCATCTTCATCATTAACCGCTGTATCCGTGGAGACATCTCATTCAGATTCTTTTTGATGATGGCTACCAGTGGTCGATGATCAGTCTCCGCTGTGAAAGATGGTAGGCCGTACACATAGTTATGAAAACGCTCCAAACCATACGCCAATCCCAAACATTCTTTTTCGATCTGAGCGTATCGGCATTCGGATTTTGTCATAGCCCTAGAAGCATAGGCTACTGGTTTCCAGTGCTCACCCTCAGCCTGGAGTAGAACGGCACCAATGCCATCCTTGGAAGCATCTGAAGACAGTTTTATCCTCTTGGTGTGGTCATAAAATGACAACACTGGTGCTGTGGTCAGTGTGTTCTTAAGTTGCTGCCACTCATGTTCATGTTTAACTGTCCATTTGAACTCACAGTCCCTGTGCAGAAGCTCACGTATGCATGATGTCTTTGCTGTTAGATTGGGAATGAATTTGCCTATGAAATTGACCATCCCCATGACGCGTAGCACGCCTGTCTTGTCGGTGGGCCTTGGCATGTTCTGTATTGCATGTATTTTGTCTTGGTCTGGTTGAACACCACGTGCAGACAGCTTGTCTCCGAGGAAGAGGATTTCTTCAACGCCAAACTCACACTTACTCTTGTTGAGTTTTAGTCCATACTTTTGTATGCGCTCCATCACTCTGCACAGTCTCTCATTGTGTTCTTGAGCTGTGGACCCCCATATGATGATGTCATCAATGTAGACTCGAACTCCTTCCAAACCCTCGATGATCTGCTCCATCGCTCTGTGAAATATTTCAGGTGCTGACTTTATTCCAAATGGCAGTCTGAGAAAGCAGTGCCTGCCAAAGGGAGTATTAAAGGTACAGTACCTCGTGCTGCTTTCATCCAGTTTCAGCTGCCAGAAGCCTTGTGAGGCGTCGAGCTTTGTGAAGTACCTGGCACCTGACATTTCACTGATGATTTCTTCACGTGTGGGTATTTGATAGTGTTCACGCTTTATGCTTTCGTTTAGGTCTTTAGGGTCCAAACATATTCTCAGCTCTCCATTCTTTTTCTTTGTGATGACCATTGAGTTGACCCAGTCTGTAGGCTCATTAACCTTTTTGATCACTCCTAACGTGATCATTCTGTCCAACTCTTTCTTTAGGCCATCTTTTAATGGAGCAGGAACTCTGCGTGCAGCATGTACAACTGGTTGGGCACCTTCCTTCAACTGTATTTTATATGTGAAGGGCAAAACACCAAAACCCTGGAACACATCTGAGAAGTTCTGGACTATTGTGTCCACAGAGTCGTTTACTGGGCTCATGGTTGGGATGATACGATACACTCTTTTTACCAATCCCAATTCTTCACAGGCTCTGTCACCTAGAAGTGATTCACGTCCCTCATTCACAACAAAGAAGAACAGGTGGTGCACTTTTCCTTTTATTGTGGCGCTCAGCCTGCATGTGCCCAAACATTTAATTGGCTGCCCATTGTAGTCTTTCAGTCCAGATTCTTTCCTCTTTATTTGTGGCTTAATTTTCATTGCCTTTATGTCACACATGTTTATGAGATTCGCTTTCGCACCAGTGTCAAATCTCATGGTGACTACAGTCCCATTTATCAGTAGTGGAGCTAACCATTTATCTTCTCCAGTGACATCATTTTCATTGTCTGTATTATTTTCTCGTTCACTTTCACAATTTACTATACCAACAAAGAACGTGTCACTGAGATCAGGCTCCTCAACTACGTTTACAGTTTTTCCTTTCTTCCCCTCTTTCCGTTTGGAGAAGCACTGTTTAGAAAAATGATTCTTACCTAGGCAGCTGGAGCATTGCTTACCAAAAGCTGGACACTGTCTGGGCTTGTGCTGCGAGCCACAGCGCCTGCAGCTGATCATCACCTCCTCCGACTGCTGTGCAGGCCGGGTCTGTGTGCGTCTTTTCCGCTGATACGACACTGCTCCGACCGCTGCCGCACTGTCGCTCACTTGCGCTGAAGCTACAGCAGCCATCTCATTGAACGTCTTCACATGTTTATGGGACAACTCACTTGCCTGGCAGATCTTAATGGCCCCCGCCAGCGTCAGCTCCGTCTCTCGTAGTAGCCTCTCTCTGACCTTATTATCCCCCACGCCGAAGACAATCTGGTCCCGGATCATGGAGTCCTTCAGTGTCGCGAAGTTGCAGGACTGCGCCTTTAGTCGCAAATCCGTCAGGAAGCTATCGAAGGGCTCGTGTTCCCGCTGTGTACGAGACCGAAACACGTACCTCTCGTACGTCTCGTTCTTCTTCGGAGAACAGTGAGCATCAAATTTGCTCAGCACAGCATCCAACTTTTCATCATCACCAGGATTGTCAAACACGAACGTGTTAAATACTTCGATGGCCTGTGGCCCTGCTATCGTTAGCAGCAGCGCTACCTTTCTTGCCTCTGGCTTCGTCTCAAGTCCCATAGCTGCAACATACAGGTGGAACTGCTGCTTAAAGGTGCGCCAGTTTTCGTCGACATTCCCCGTTAGTTTCAGGCTTTCCGGCGGTTTCAAATCCATGGCGTCCCTTACAATTCACTCCTGGTACCATGTCATGTTCGTGTTTTAAATGATGAAACCATGTTCAGAGCAAGTAACCTCTTTTAATGAACCACGTTCTCTGCTGCTTACATGAGTCTCCCTCTGCGCTGTTATATCCTATCAAAAGCTGACTACCCCCTGGTGGTGCCACCCAGTGGTCAAAACATGTCATAACATTCAATCATAACAGTTCTTTCTTCAACTTCTGGTCCTTCCTCTTCCATGATGGCCAAAACGAAACAAAACTTCAAATCTAATAATGTTAGATATAGTATACAGGGTGGGGAAGCAAAACTTGCACTGACATTTAAAGTACAAACAATCCCACAACCACTCCCCTGAATTGTGTGCACCTGTTATTTGAAAAAGCAAAGACTATAAGCTGTAATCTGAGTCTGTGCTTTAGTCGTTTGGTTGTAAAATGACTAAAATGAATAGTATACAATCTATGGATGGTGATTTATTTTGCAAATTTTGCTTCCCCACCCTGTACGCTATAGAAAGATCTGACGACGGGCAGCTGCAAGTGCATGAACAATATGTATTCCTGCGCGAGTCAAGAGAGAGAATACATTCTAAAAATCTTCCTTTCTTATTCTGTCGTCGTTCTTATCAAGTCTACTCATCAAAAAAATATCATAATAAATTAAGGTGTCAGTCCTTCCCCCAGGGTTTCCGCTACATGTAATTGATCGTGGCGCACCGCCACGGCAAAATAAAAGCCGCCACGCCTACGTAAAATGACTCTACATAAACTCCAAAAATCCTAAGGACAATCAGGTATCGCCAGTTCTCACTGTTAAGTCAAAATGAACGCTAATAATTCTTGACCTGCTGTCAATCATTTTGCTCGATGAACATGTTTTCCAATGAATAAAAATAAGCCATCGCCAGTAAAACACGCTGCTTTCTTCTTAAAGGGATAGTTCACTTTTTTTGAAGTGGGGTTGTATGAGCTACAAATTGCCACTACTTACATTAGATGCAGTAGAAAGCTCTCGGATCTCCTCCAGGTAGCCGCACCAGGGCATGTGCTGGGTGGAAATTTAGGCGATACACTGTTGTGAACGGAAACACAGAAACAGCGTATTTTCGCGGCCTAAAAAAGGTCCTACCTGAAAATAATACACCATTTCAATTGTACGCTATATTTAAAAAAAAAATTACAGCACTTTAGCTGCTCGGAAAAAAACACAGTTGCTCTTGAACTAACCAACTGAAGTATTCCTGCGCGAGGCGCATCGTAGTTCACTGCGCGCTGTAGCGATCAGATGTTTGGGTCAGACTCTGAGCGGTTTGCGGCAGAGCCGAATTTTCAATGGCATAGAATCACGTCTCAAATTAAAAAAAAAAAAAAAAAATCCCTACAATAACCAGCACAGCAGATACACAGTATGTGGCCGCGTAGACCCGATGCGATATCAATTTGCGCGGCAATGTTACATTAGACTTTTTCACAGGTGTTTCACTCTTTTAGCCTACCTTATGCTTGGGTACAGCAGTGCTCTTCAGCGTGCACCGTTGAGATTTCCCTGAATGTAGCCTAACGAAATCCACTTTGGAAAAATTAATACTGCAAACACGGAGTTCTTTTAGGGATACGGGTGGCGTATCAATATCCGTGTTGAGGCAACTAGCCACAGCTAGAAGTCCCAATATTCCGCAGAGGAATGCGGTGGAAGCTGTAAGTGTACCAGGATACAGCTTTGCTTTCACGTCCAATAAAGCGACACACGCGGACCATTTTCAAAATATTTGCACAAGTTCAACGGCCGTCCGACCTCGCAACCGCAGTTAAGCTGCTTGCACACTGGACGCGAAACGAATTTATCGCCCACAGATTACATTCAAAGTCAATGCGAAGACGTGAATACACGCGTTTGTGCAGGCAGCTTTACTGTGACCCAAACAGCTGATCGCTACAGCGCGCAGTGAACTACGATGCGCCTCGCGCAGGAATACTTCAGTTGGTTAGTTCAAGAGCAACTGTGTTTCTTTCCGAGCAGCTAAAGTGCTGTATAGCGTACAATTGAAATAGTGTATTTTTTTCAGATAGGACCTCTTTTAGGCCGCGAAAATACGCTGTTTCTGTTTCCGTTCACAACAGTGTATCGCCTAAATTTCCACCCAGCACTATGCCCTGGTGCGGCTACCTGGAGGAGATCCGAGAGCTTTCTACTGCATCTAATGTAAGTAGTGGCAATTTGTAGCTCATAAAACCCCACTTCAAAAAAAGTGAACTATACCTTTAATGCAATGTGTGCAACGGTTAGAAAAAAAATATTTTGTTCACTTTGCGAAACGATAAACTACGATGTTAACTTCTGTGTTTGCTGTGAGCACATCCTGCTCTACCTAATTGTATCTTCATGATTATTTAATTCCAATTCCGGAGGCCGGAGTCATAATCGGTTTTCATATTATATGTGAAATCCACCGTGACGCATATGAAACTGCTAAACCTCCGTGCACATAGACTTCAATTATTACATCGCCAACGTGCTGATTAATGAAAACTGGCCACACCTGATAATGCTGAGTTTTGACCCGACGCTGAAGCCTTCCACCACAGTTTCAAAAAATCTTGGAGGAAATCCTGCCTTCCCCGTATTTACGCAATTTCCGTCAGATTGTTTATATGTCCATGTTAATGTTCAATGTACTAGGCCTATATAGAAACATACGGTTTTAAATGTAAAAAAAGACAGATGAATGTTTCTCCATTATAATTTATCCATCTCAAGTAAAGTACAACTCAATTTTAGCCTTTAACAATAAAGCCGCAAGCGGCAATTCCAGGGTTCAAGCCAAGAAAGACTATTAGTAGTTGAAAGCTTTAACAGCTTAATTAACAAGTGTTGCCACTAAACGTGGCCATGTCCCCCTCCAGGTGATGGAAATCGACTGGGGTCGGCGTATCACACAAATACACATTGAAGCCAAAGATGCATAAAATCGGTCAAAGCGTTCTCGAGATTTCGCGTTCACAACAAACGGGACGTGACGGACGGACGGCCGGACGGATGGACTGATGGAGCTGAATACTATGTCCCACGGCCCTAATTCACCTTGACCCCAAAGATGAATGGAATCGGTCGAACCGTTCTTGGAATATTGCGTTCACAACAAACGGGACGGACGAACGGCCGGACGGATGGAGCTGAATTCTATATCCCCCGCCCGTAATACAACTTGACACCAAAGATGAATGGAATCGGTCACACCGTTCTTGAGATATCATGTTGACAAGGTATTTGTAAGTGGTCAAATGGTCATAATGACCTTGAGAATAATGGCAAGGTCACGTTAATCGAGTGGGCTGTGACCACTCCCCTAATACACCTTGACACCAAAGATGAATGGAATCGGTCAAACCGTTCTTGAGATATCACATTCACAACAAGCGGGACATGACGGGCAGACGGACAGGCGGACAGAGCTGAATACTATGTCCCCCGCCCCTAATACACCTTGACACCAAAGACGAATGGAATCGGTCAAACCGTTCTTGAAATATCACGTTCACAACAAATGGGACATGACGGACGGACGGACGGACGGAGCTGAATACTATGTCCCCCGCCCCTAACACACCTTGACACCAAAGATGAATGGAATCGGTCAAACCGTTCTTGAGATATCGCGTTCTGAACAAACGGGACATGACGGACGGCTGGACGGAGCTGAATACTATGTCCCCCGCTCCGCTCGCTATCATGGCGGCGGGGGACAAAAACCACTTTAAGAGTGTGTTGCAGGTATTTTTGTGGACCTATTTTGCCAGTGTAATGATTGGACCAACAACTTATGATGTATAGTCTGATTTGTGTTATGTTAGGCTATTTTGTGCATTTATGGCACCCCTTACTGGTCGATTTGATTGAAACTTTCAGGCTTTGTTTCAGGTTCTTAGGTGGACATATCCTGTGAGTTTTGTCATGATTGGAAAAACTATTTATGATTTATAGTCTGATTTGTGTTATACCACGTTGCTTTGTTTTGCATTTATAGCGCCCCCTATCGGACAATTTGAATTAAATTTTCAGAGTATGTTTCAAGTACTTACATGAATATATCCTGTGAGTTTTATGGCTATAGGACAAACAATCGCTGATTTATAGTCTGATTTGTGTTATAGGGCCCCCTATGGGTCAATTTGCATGAAACTGTCAAGGTATGTTCCTGGTACTTATATGGACATCTTCTGCAAGTTCTGTGATGATTGGCCAAATGGTTGTTGAATTTTGTCCATTTATGTGCTAAGCCACGCCCCTGCTGAAGTTCATTGGTCAATATCTTGGAAACAAAATGAGATTTCAGCAAGCTTTATGCAATCTTTGATAAGCTTGGACCACTGATGATCCACAGCAAATTTCGAAGGAATCGGACCTACGGCCGAGGAGGAGATGTCAAAATTGTGTTTTTCAAAAAATTCAAAATTCTGGAAAATCTAATATGGCGGACCTTAAAGGTCCTTATGGTAAAGTTGTAGAGATTGGACCAAGGAATATCTACCAAGTTTCGTGTAAATCGGACTTACAGCGTAGGAGTTATGACCTTTAAAGTGAAAACCTGTTTTTCTTGAATTATAGCGCCACCATCAGGCCAATTGAAATAAAAATGCCTTGGTCAGCATTTACACACAACTTCGAACCAATGTGCAAAATTTCAGGTCTCTACCACTTACCATCTCACAGGAATTTGGGAAAACATTTCTGAAGAAGAAAAGAAATAATAATAATTTAAGCTGCAAGCAGCGTTGAAAGGGCCCTCACACCCCTCATGCACGTTGGGGTGATGGCGAGATGTTGAGGGGTTCAGGTGTCCATTCACAGCCATTGGACACTGCTAGACTGTGTACAATGTGTTTTCCTGAGGGCAGTTTAAAAATTTTCTGGAGGGCGCTATGATACCATTTTGACATGCCTGTGTGCAAAACCTATACCATAGTAATCGTAATACCAGGCACCTTAATTGTGTTGATTTTTGTACATTTTCAGGGATGTTGAGACCCTCAACAGGGCAATTCTTTTAAAAAAATGTTTAGGGGGCGCTACAGTGGCATTGTGCCATATTCAATGCCAATTGGGATATCAAGTCGATGTTCATAAGACACTGACAATTTGTGCAACGTTTTGCAAGTTTTGGATTATCCGAAGGCCTTTAAACGTGTGTTTGTAAAATTTGGAAAAAAATGCAGGAAATGGCTCATAGCTCACTTCCTGTTTGGCCAAAAAATTTCAAATAAATTACCATATCCTTGCATGAGAAATTCAACGATCACACCAAATTTCATGCATATTCAAGTTCTTTTATCTTAACATGGCTGTGGCTAGAGGGCGTTGTGGAGCCACCTGGTCATGCCCGATCTAATATCAGCACATATTTATACTTGGAAGGAGACCGTTATCAAGCATGTAAAGTTTCGGGCAAATCTCACAAAGTATGTGTGAGTAAAATCAATTTCCTGTTTCATGGCGAAAAATCGAAATTCGCCACGACGCCACGGATGCATCGTTCGATATATCCAAATAACCTTCGCAATTTAACATCGGAAAGGTCTTACGATGTCACTTGCCAAATTGTAAGTTGATCGGATAAAATCTCTTGGAGGAGTTCGTTAAAGTACGACGCCTGTTAATGACAAAAAATTTTAAAAAGTTGAAATTTCAATTAAAAATGACGGACTTCCTGTTGAGTCTAGGTCATGGCACCAAGAGACTTTTTTTTAGGTCTCAGCATAAATCACATGTTCACCGAATTTCATACATGTACGTTTACGGAGCTGCGAGGGCTGCTTTTTTGAAATTTTCCAGGGGGCGCTATGATGCCATTTTGCCCCAGCTATGAGTAAGCTTTTTATCATAGTGATAGACATGATTGGATTTATATCTGCACAAATTTTGTGAGTTTTAGATGATGATGAGACCCTCAAAAGGGCAATTCTTTTAAAAATCTGATTGGGGGCGCAATAGAGCCATTATGCCACATTTAGTGCCAATTGATGTATGAAATTGAAGAGGATAAGACAATTATAATTTTTGCAACGTTTTGCAAGTTTTTGAGTATTCTAAGGCCTTGAAACGTGTGTTCGTAAAATTTGGATGAACGCAGGAAATGGCTCATAGCTCACTTCTTGTTTGGCCAAAAAATTTCAAAAAAATTAGCCTAACCCGGCATGACAAATGCAATGATCAGACCAAATTTTATGAACATTCAAGCACTTTTATCTCCACATGGCCGTGTCTAGAGGGCGCAGTGGAGCCACCTGACCACACCCATTCTAATATCAACATATATTTATACTTGAAAGGAGACTGTTATCAAGCATGTAAAGTTTCGCGCAAATCTCACAAAGTATGTGGGAGCAAAAACCAACTTCCTGTTTCATGGCGGAACATCGAAATTCGCCGCGACGCCACTTATACATAGTTCGATGAATCTAAAAATGCCTCGCAATTTAACATCGGCAAGGTCTTTAGATGTCATATGCCAAATTTTAAGTTGATCGGATAAAATCTCTAGGAGGAGTTTGTTAAAGTACGACGCCTGTAAATGGCAAAAAATTTTAAAAAGTTGCAATTTCAATTAAAAATTGCGGACTTCCTGTTGAGTCTAGGTGATAGCACCCAAGACTTTTTTTTAGGTGTCGGCATAGTCCACATGGACACCGAATTTCGAACATGTAGGTTAAATGGGCTGCGAGGGCTGCTTCATTGAAATATTCTAGGGGGCGCTATAATGCCATTTTGCCACGCCCATTTGTAAACCCTATATTATAGTACAACTTCCAAAGGGATTAATAAATGTGCAAAATTTTGTGAGTTTTCGAGCATGGTGAGGCCCACAAAAATGCAATTATGTATTAGGGGGCGCTATAGAGCCATAATTTCACATTCAGTGCCAAAAGGGACATCAATTCGAAGAGCTTCAAATTTTTAATCTCTGTGCAAAGTTTGGCGAGTTTTCGAGTATGATAAAGCCCTCAAAAATGAATTCGTAAAATCTGGAAAAACGCAGGAAATGGCTCATAGCTCACTTCCTGTGGGGCGAAAAAATTTCTAAAAAATTTACAAAAAACTTCATTTTGACTACTATGGCCCCACCAAATTTTGTGAGAATCCGAGCAAGTGCGTTCCAAAATGGCCTCGTGTATGGTGGTGCTATAGAGCCACCAGGGCACGCCCAAGCTCACGAATATCCATAGTTTGTAATATTCACCAAGCCTGACGTATGTGCAAATTTCTGTGAGTTTTCGTGCATGGCAAGGCCCTCAAAAACGCGTTCTCGCAGCAGAATAATAATAATAATTAAAGCTGCAAGCAGCGTTGAAAGGGCCCTCGCACCCCTCAAGCACGTTGGGGCGGTGGCGAGATGTTGATGGGTGCAGGTGTCCATTCACAGCCATTGGACACTGCTAGACTGTGTACAATGCGTTTTCCTGAAGGGAGTGCAAACACCACTCCTGAAATCAATAGGTTTATAGCACGTTAAAATATGACACCTGTTCATGAAAAAAAGTTGAAATTTTAAATCAAAATAATGCACTTCCTGTTGGGTTCGGGTCATGGCACGATACAATATTTTTACAAGTCTTGGCACGTTTCATGTCTCCACCAAATGTTGTTCATGTTGGTGAACTGAACTATGAGAACTGTTTTGTTGAAATTTTCTGGAGGGCCCTAGAATAACATTTTGACATGCCTGCGTGCAAAACCTGTACCATAGTTATCGTAATACCAGGCTCCATGAGTGTGTTGATTTTTGTATATTTTCAAGCATGTCGAGACCCTCAAAGAGGCAATTCTTTTTTAAAAAAAAAAGGGGGGGCTACAGAGGCATTGTGCCATATTAAATGGCAATTGGGATATCAAGTCAAAGATCATAAACACTGTCAATTTGTGCAACGTTTTGCAAGTTTTGGAATATCCGAAGGCCTTCAAACGTGTGTTAAATAAAATTTGAAAAAAAGCGCAGGAAATAGCTCCTAGCTCATTTCCTGTTTGGCCAAAAATTTCTAATAAATTAGCAAATCCTTGCATGAGAAATTCAACGATCACACCAAATTTCATGAACATTCAAGCACATTTATCTGAACATGGCTGTGGCTAGAGGGCGCTGTGGAGCCACCTGGCCACACCCGATCTAATATCAGCATATATTTTTATTTGGAAGGAGACCGTTATCAAGCCTGTAAAGTTTCGGGCAAATGCCACAAAGTACGTGTGAGTAAAATCAACTTCCTGTTTAATGGCGAAACATCAAAATTCGCCGCGACGCCATGGATACATCGTTTGATTTATCCGTAAAACCTTCACAATTTAAGATCAGACAGGTCTTACGATGTCACTTGCCAAATTTTAAGTTGATCGGATAAAATCTCTAGGAGGAGTTCGTTAAAGTACTACACCTGACTGACGAAAAATTTTTAAAAGTTGAAATTTCAATTAAAAATGGCGGACTTCCTGTTGAGTCTAGGTCATGGCACCTAGAGACTTTTTTTTAGGTCTCAGCATAAATCACATGTCCACCGAATTTCATACATGTAGATTTACCGAGCTGCGAGGGCTGCTTCATTGAAATATTCCAGGGGGCGCTATAATGCCATTTTGCCAAGACTTTCTGTAAGTTTTTTTATCATAATAATGCGCATGATTTGCTTTATACGTGTACAAAATTTTGTGAGTTTTCAAGCATGTTGAGACCCTCAAAACAACAATTCTTTTAAAAATCTGATTGGGGGCGCTATAGAGCCATTATGACACATTTAGTCCCAATTGATATATCAAATTGATAACAAAAAGAAAATTATACTTTTTGCAATGTTTTGCAAGTTTTTGAGTATTGTAAGGCCTTTAAACGTGTGTTCGTAAAATTTGGAAAAACGCAGGAAATGGCATATAGCTCACTTCCTGTTTGGCCAAAAAATTTCAAAAAAATTACCATAACCCTGCATGACAAATTCAATGATCACACCAAATTTCATGAACATTCAAGCACTTTTATCTTTACATGGCCGTGGCTAGTGGGCGCTGTGGAGCCACCTGGCCTCTCCCAATCTAATATCAGCACATATTTATACTTGGGAGGACACTATTATCAAGCTTGTAAAGTTTCAGGCAAATCTCACATAGTATGTGGGAGTAAAACCAACTTCCTGTTTCATGGCGGAACATCGAAATTGGCCAAGAACGCCACGGATACATCGTGCAATGAATCCAAAAAAGCTTCGCAATTTAACATCGGCAAGGTGTTTAGATGTCATACGCCAAATTTTAAGTTGATCGGATAAAATCTCTAGGAGGAGTTTGTTAAAGTACGACGCCTGTGAATGGCGAAAAATCAAAAAAAGTTGCAATTTCAATTAAAAATGGCGGACTTCCTGTTGGGTCTAGGTCATGGCACCAAGAGACTTTTTTTTAGGTCTTGGCATAATTTACATGGACACCGAATTTCGTACATGTAGGTTAAAATCGCTGCAAGGGCTGCTTCATTGAAATTTTCTAGGTGGCGCTATAATGCGATTTTGCCATGACCATCAGTAAATCCTATATCATAGTGAAACATATGACAGGCTTAATAAGTGTGCAAAATTTCGTGAGTTTTCGAGCATGTTGAGGCTCTCAAAAATGCAATTATGTATTAGGGGGCGCTATAGAGCCACCATGTCACATCCACTGGCAAATTGGACATCAAATCGAAGAAATTCATAATTTCAACCTATGAGCCAAGTTTGGCGAGTTTTTGACTATGATAAGGGCCTCAAAAATGCATTCGTAAAATCTGAAAAACCGCAGGAAATGGCTCATAGCTCACTTCCTGTGAGGCAAAAAAATTTCAAAAAAATTGACAAAAAACTTCATAATGACTACTATGGCCGTATCGAATTTCATGCGAATCCGAGCAATTGCGTTCCAAAATGGCCGCGTGTTTGGTGGCGCTATACAGCCACCGGGGCATGTCCAAGCACGAAAATGACAAAACTTTGAAATTTTCACCACGACTGACGTCTTTGCAAATTTTTGTGAGTTTTCGTGCATTGCAAGGCCCTCAAAAATGCGTTCTCGCAGCAGAATAAAAATAATAATTAAAGCTGCAAGCAGCGTTGAAAGGGCCCTCGCACCCCTCGTGCACTTTGGGGGTGGTGGCGAGATGTTGACGGCTGCAGGTGTGCATTCTCATCCATTGGACACTGCTAGACTGTACAATGTGTTTTTCTGAGTGGAGTGCAAACAGCATTCCTGAAATCAAGAGGTGGAGTACACTAAAGTATGACGGCTGTACTGAATTCAGAATAATTGACTACCTGTTGGGTTGGCCTCATGGCACTTCATAATTTTTTTACAAGTCTTGGCATGTTTCATGTCTCCACCAAAGTTTGTTTATGAAGGTAAACTGAACCATGAGAACTGTTTTGAGCTGAAATTTTCTGGAGGCACTACGATGCCATTTTGACATTCCTCCGAGCCAAACCCATATCATTGTAATTGGAATACCAGGCTCCACGAGTGTGTTGATTCTTATAAGTTTTCCAGCATGCTGAGACCCTAAAAAGGGCAATTCTTTTGAAAAAAAATGATTAGGGGGCGCTACTGAGCCATTGTACCACATTAATTGCCAATTGGAATATCAATTTGAAGAACATTAAGACACTGACAATTTGTGCAACGTTCTGCAAGTTTTGGAATATCCATAGGCCTTCAAACGTGTGTTCGTAAAATTTGGAAAAACACAGGAAATGGCTCATAGATCACTTCCTGTTTGGCAGAAAAATTTATAAAAAATTATCATAAACCTGAATGACAAATCTAATGATCACACCAAATTTCATGAACATTCATGCACTTTTATCCTAACATGGCCATGGCTAGTGGGCGCTGTGGAGCCACCTGGCCACTCCCGATCCAAGATCAACATAAAAGTATACTTGAGAGGAAACTTTTATCAAGCTTGTAAAGTTTCGGGCAAATCTCCCAAAGTATGTGGGAGTAAAACCAAATTCCTGTTTCATGGCGGAACATCGAAATTCGTTGCGACGCCACGGATACATCGTGCGATGAATTCGAAAAAGCTTCGCAATTTAACATTGGCAATGTCTTTAGATATCATTTGCCAAATTTTAAGTTGATCGGATAAAATCTCTAGGAGGAGTTCGTTAAAGTACAACGCCTGTGAATGGCGAAAAATTCAAAAAAGTTGCAATTTCAATTAAAAATGGCAGACTTCCTGTTGAGTCTAGGTCATGGCACCAAGAGACTTTTTTTTAGGTTTCAACAAAATCCACATGTCCACCGAATTTCGTACATGTAGGTGAAAATGACCCCGAGGGCTGCTTCATGAAAATTTTCTAGGGGGTGCTATAATGCTATTTTGCCACACCTATGGGTGATTTCAATATCCTAGTCAAAGGAATGAACAGCTCAATACGTGTGCAAAATTTCATGAGTATTCAAGCATGTTTAGACAATACAAAAGGGCAATTGTTTTACAAAAATGATTGGGGGCGCTATAGAGCTATTGTCCCACATTAAGTTCCAATTGGTGTATCAAATTGATGAGCGTAAGATAATTATAATTTCTGCAATGTTTTCCAAGTATTGGAGTATTCTGAGGCCCTCAAACATGTGTTGGTAAAATTTGGATAAACGCAGGAAATGGCTCATAGCTCACTTCCTGTTTTGCCAAAAAATTTCAAAAAAATTACCATAACCCTGCATGACAAATTCAATGATCACACCAAATTTCATGAACATTCAAGCACTTTTATCTTTACATGGCCGTGGCTAGTGGGCGCTGTGGAGCCACCTGGCCTCTCCCGATCTAATATCAGCACATATTTATACTTGGGAGGACACTATTATCAAGCTTGTAAAGTTTCAGGCAAATCTCACATAGTATGTGGGAGTAAAACCCACTTCCTGTTTCATGGCGGAACATCGGAATTCGCCGCAACGCCACGGATACATCGTGCATGAATCCAAAAAAGCTTCGCAATTTAACATCAGCAACGTGTTTAGATGTCATAAGCCAAATTTTAAGTTGATCGGATAAAATCTCTAGGAGGAGTTCGTTAAAGTACGACGCCTGTGAATGGCAAAAAATCAAAAAAAGTTGCAATTTCAATTAAAAATGGCGGACTTCCTGTTGGGTCTAGGTCATGGCACCAAGAGACTTTTTTTTAGATCTTGGCATAATCTACATGGACACTGAATTTTGTAAATGTCGGTTAAACACGCTGCGAGGGCTGCTTCATTGAAATTTTCTAGGTGGCGCTATATTGCGATTTTGCCATGTCCATCTGTAAACCCTATATCCTAGTAAAACGTATGACCGGCTTTATAAGTTTGCAAAATTTCGTGAGTTTTCGAGCATGATGAGGCCCTCAAAAATGCAATTATCTATTAGGGGGCGCTATAGAGCCACCATATCACACCCAGTGCCAAATGAGACATCAAATCGAAGAGATTCTTGTTTTCAACCTATGAGCCAAGTATGGTGAGTTTTCGACTATGATCAGACCCTCAAAAATGTGTTTGTAAAATCTGAAAAAACGCAGGAAATGGCTCATAGCTCACTTCCTGTGAGGCAAAAAAATTTCAAAAAAATTGACAAGAAACTTCATAACGACTACTATGGCCATATCGAATTTCGTGAGAATCCGAGCAATTGCGTTCCAAAATGGCCTCGTGTTTGGTGGCGCTATAGAGCCACCGAGGCATGTCCAAGCACAAAAATAACAAAACTTTGAAATTTTCACCACGACTGACGTCTCTGCAAATTTTTGTGAGTTTTCGTGCATGGCAAGGCCCTCAAAAACGCGTTCTCGCAGCAGAATAAAAATAATAATAATAACTAAGAAGAAGAAGAAGAAGCATAATAAAAATCCCTTCAAAAACAATAGGTTCCTCGCACCTTCGGTGCCAGGACCCGTTCCGGGCCCTGGCACCGGTCGGTGCTCGGGCCCTAATAATAATAATTAAAGCTGCAAGCAGCGTTGAAAGGGCCCTCGCACCCCTCGTGCATCCCCAGATGGTGGCAAATCCTGATGGGTGCAGGAGTACCTTGGACAACCATTGGACAGTGCTGTACTGTGAACAATGTTATTTCCTGAGTGGAGTGCAAACACAATTCCTGAAATAAATAGGTCGTGGGGCGCTGTGGTGCCATTTTGACACGCCTGTGTGCAAAACCTATGTCATAGTAATAGTAATATCTGGCTCCATGAGTGTGAAGATTGTCGTCAATTTTCAAGCATGTTGAGATCCTCAAAAGGGCAATTCTTTTAAAAAAATGATTAGGGGGTGCTATTTATTCATTGTACTACATTAAGTTCCGAATGGCATATCAAATCAAAGAACATAAGACAATTACAATTTCTGCAATGTTTTGCAAGTTTTGGAGTATCCTAAAACCTTCAAACGTGTTTGTAAAATTTGGAAAAACGAGGATATGGCTCATAGATCACCTCCTGTTTGGCCAAAAAATGTCAAAAAAATTCTTATATTTTTGGATGACAAATCACATGACCACACCAAATTTCATAAAAAATTAAATCATTTTTATCTTAACATGGTCGTGGCTAGAGGGCGCTGTGGAGCCAACTGACCACGCCTGATCTAATATCAGCATATATTTATACTTGGGACAAAAGTTTCATCAAGCTTGAAAAGTTTCGGGCAAGTATCACAAGGTATGTCTTGAGTGAAACCAACTTCCTGTTTAATGGCCAAACATCGAAATTCGCTTCGACGCCACGGATGCATCGTTCGATATATCCGAAAAACCTTCGCAATTTAACTTCGGACAGGTCTTACGATGTCACTTGCCAAATTTTAAGTTGATCGGATAAAATCTCTAGGAGGAGTTCTTTAAAGTATGACGCCTGTGACTGGCGAAAAAATTTTAAAAGTTGAAATTTCAATTAAAAATCAAGGACTTCCTGTTGAGTCTAGGTCATGGCACCAAGAGACTTTTTTTTAGGTCTCAGCATACATCACAAGTCCACCAAATTTCGTACATGTAGATTTACCGAGCTGCGAGGGCTGCTTCATTGAAATTTTCCAGGGGGCACTATAATGCCATTTTGCCACGCCGATCTGTAAGTTTTTTATCATAGTAATATGCATGATTAGCTTCGTACATGTACAAAATTTTGTGAGATTACAAGCATGTTGAGACCCTCAAATTGGCAATTCTTTTAAAAATCTGATTGGGGGCGCTATAGAGCCATTATGGCACATTTAGTGACAATTGATATATCAAATTGATAACTATAAGACAATTATACTTTTTGGCAATGTTTTGCAAGTTTTCGAGTATTTTAAGGCCTTTAAATGTGTGTTCGCAAAATTTGGAAAAACGCAGGAAATGGCTCACAGCTCACTTCCTGTTTGGCCAAAAAAATTACCATACCCCGGCATAAAAAATGCAATAATCACACCAAATTTCATGAACATTCAAGCACTTTTATTTTACCATGGCCGTGTCTAGAGGGCGCTGTGGAGCCACCTGACCACACCCGATCTAATATCAGCATATATTTATACTTGAAAGGAGACTGTTATCAAGCCTGTAAAGTTTCAGGCAAATCCCACAAAGTATGTGGGAGTAAAACCAACTTCCTGTTTCATAGCGGAACATCAAAATTGGCCGCAACGCCACGGATACATCGTTTGATGAATCCAAAAAAGCTTCGCAATTTAACATCGGCAAGGTCTTTAGATGTCATACGCCAAATTTTAAATTGATCAGATAAAATGTCTAGGAGGAGTTCGTTAAAGTACGACGCCTGTGAATGGCGAAAAATCAAAAAAAGTTGCAATTTCAATTAAAAATGGCGGACTTCCTGTTGAGTCTAGGTCATGGCACCAAGAGACTTTTTTTTAGGGCTTGGCATAATCTACATGAACACCGAATTTTGTACATGTAGGCTAAACATGCTGCGAGGGCTGCTTCATTGAAATTTTCTAGGTGGCGCTATAATGCGATTTTGCCATGCCCATCTGTAAACCCTATATCATAGTAAAACATATGACCGGCTTTATAAGTTTGCAAAATTTTGTGAGTTTTCGAGCATGTTGAGGCCCTCAAAAATGCAATTATCTATTAGGGGGCGCTATAGAGCCACCATGTCACATCCACTGCCAAATGAGACATCAAACCGAAGAGATTTATGTTTTCAACCTATGAGCCAAGTTTGGCGAGTTTTCGAGTATGATAAGACCCTCAAAAATGTGTTTGTAAAATCTGAAAAAACGCAGGAAATGGCTCATAACTCACTTCCTGTTCGGCAAAAAAATTAAAAAAAAAATGACAAGAAACTTCATAATGACTACTATGGCCATATCGAATTTTGTGAGAATCCGAGCAATTGCGTTCCAAAATGGCCGCGTGTTTGGTGGCGCTATAGAGCCACCGGGGCATGTCCAAGCACAAAAATAACAAAATTTTGAAATTTTCACCACGACTGACTTCTCTGCAAATTTTTGTGAGTTTTCGTGCATGGCAAGGCCCTCAAAAACGCGTTCTCGCAGCAGAATAAAAATAATAATAATAATAGCCAAAGAAGAAGAAGAAGAAGAAGAAGAAGAAGAAGAATAATAAAATTCCCTTCAAAAACAATAGGTTCCTCGCAGACTTGTGCCAGGACCCGTTCGGCCCTGGCACGGTCGGTGCTCGGGCCCCAATAATTAAAGCTGCAAGCAGCGTTGAAAGGGGTTCTCGCACCCTCGTGCCGCGATGGGGGGTGGTGGCGAGATGTTGATGGGTGCAGGTGTGCATTCGCATCCATTGGACACTGTTAGACTGTACAATGTGTTTTCCTGAGTGGAGTGCAAACACCATTCCTGAAATCAATAGGTGGAGTACGTTAAAGTATGACGGCTGTTGATGAAAAAAAAATTTAACTTTTAATTCAGAATATAGCCTTCCCGTTGGGTTCGCGTCATGGCACTTCATAATTTTTTTTACAAGTCTTGGCATGTTTCATGTCTCAACCAAAGTTTGTTTATGTAGGTGAACTGAAACATGAGAACTGTTTTGCTGAAATTTTCTAGAGGCACTACGATGCCATTTTGACATTCCTGCGTGCCTTACCTATACCATAGTTATTGTAATACCAGGCTCCACGATTGTGTTGATTCTTGTCAGTTTTCAAGCATGCTGAGACCCTCACAAGGGCAAATCTTTTGAAAAAAAAAAAAATGATTAGGGGGCGCTACAGAACCATTGTACCACATTAATTGGCAATTGGAATATCAAATCGAAGATCATAAGCCACTGACAATTTTTGCAACGTTTTGCAAGTTTTGGAATATCCGATAGCCTTAAAATGTGTTTTTGTAAAGTTTGGAAAAACACAGGAAATGGCTCACAGCTCACTTCCTGTTTGGCCGAAACACTTCTAAAAAATTACCATTACCCTGCATGACAAATATAATGATCATAACAAATATCATGAACATTCATGCACTATAATCCTAACATGGCAGTGGCTAGTGGGCGCTGTGGAGCCACCTGGCCACTCCCGATCTAATATCAGCAAATATGTATACTTGAGAGGACACTTTTATCAAGCTTGTCAAGTTTCAGGCAAATCTCACAAAGTATGTGGGAGTAAAACCAACTTCTTGTTTCATGGCGGAACATCGAAATTCGTTGCGACGCCACGGATACATTGTTCGATGAATTCAAAAAACGCTTCGCAATTTAACATCGGCAAGGTCTTTAGATGTCATACGCCAAATTTTAAGTTGACCGGATAAAATCTCTCGGAGGAGTTTGTTAAAGTACGATGCCTGTGAATGGTGAAAAATCAAAAAAAGTTGCAATTTCAATTAAAAATGGCGGACTTCCTGTTGAGTCTAGGTCACGGCACCAAGAGACTTTTTTTTAGGTTTCGGCATAATCCACATGTCCCCCGAATTTTGTACTTGTAGGTGAAAAGGACCCTGAGGGCTGCTTCGTTAAAATTTTCTAGGGGGCGCTATAATGCTATTTTGCCACACCGATGCGTAATCCCAATATCCTTGTGAAAGGAATGACCGGCTTAACACGTGTACAAAATTTCGTGAGTATTCAAGCATGTTTAGACAATCAAAAGGGCAATTGTTTTCAAAAAATGATTGAGGGCACTGTAGAGCCATTGTCCCATATTAAGTTCCAATTAGTGTATCAAATTGAAGACCATAAGATAGTTATAATTTCAGCAACGTTTTCAAGTATTCTAAGGCCCTCAAACATGTGTTCGTAAAATTTGAAAAAACGCAGGAAATGGCTCATATCTCACTTCCTGTTTGGCCAAAAAATTTCAAAAAAATTATCATAACCCGGCATCACAAATGCAATAATCACACCAAATTTCATGAACATTCAAGCACATTTATCTGAACATGGCTGCGGCTAGAGGGCGCTGAGGAGCCACCTGGCCACACGCGATCTAATATCAGCATATATTTTTACTTGGAAGGAGACCGTTATCAAGCCTGTAAAGTTTCAGGCAAATCCCACAAAGTACGTGTGAGTAAAATCAACTTCCGGTTGAATGGCGAAACATCAAAATTCGCCGCGACGCCATGGATACATCGTTTGATATATCCGAAAAACCTTCGCAATTTCAGATCAGACAGGTCTTACGATGTCACTTGCCAAATTTTAAGTTGATCGGATTAAATCTCTAGGAGGAGTTCGTTTAAGTACCACACCTGTGACTGACGAAAAATTTTTAAAAGTTAAAATTTCAATTAAAAATGGCGGACTTCCTGTTGTGTCTAGGTCATGGCACCAAGAGACTTTTTTTTAGGTCTCAGCATAAATCACATGTCCACCGAATTTCATACATGTAGATTTACCGAGCTGCGAGGGCTGCTTCATTGAAATTTTCCCGGGGGCGCTATAATGCCATTTTGCCACACCTTTCTGTAAGTTTTTTTATCATAATAATATGCATGATTAGCTTTATACGTGTACAAAATTTTGTGAGTTTTCAAGCATGTTGAGACCCTCAAACCAACAATACTTTTAAAAATCTGATTGGGGGCGCTGTAGAGCCATTATGACACATTTAGTGCCAATTGATATAACAAATTGATAATGATAAGACAATTATACTTTTTGCAAAGTTTTGCAGGTTTTCGAGTATTCTAAGGCCTTTAAACGTGTGTTCATAAAATTTGAAAAAACGCAGGAAATGGCTCATATCTCACTTCCTGTTTGGCCAAAAAATTTCAAAAAAATTATCATAACCCGGCATCACAAATGCAATAATCACACCAAATTTCATGAACATTCAAGCACTTTTATCTTAACATGGCTGTGTCTAGAAGGCGCTGTGGAGCCACCTGACCACTCCCATTCTAATATCAGCATATATTTATACTTGAAAGGAGACTGTTATCAAGCCTGTAAAGTTTCGGGCAAATCTCACAAAGTATGTGTGAGTAAAACCAACTTCCTGTTTCATGGCGGAACATCAAAATTGGCCGCAACGTCACGGATACATCGTTAGATGAATCCAAAAAAGCTTCGCAATTTAACATCGGCAAGGTCTGTAGATGTCATAAGCCAAATTCTAATTTGATCGGATAAAATCTCTAGGAGGAGTTCGTTAAAGTACAACGCCTGTGAATGGTGAAAAATCAAAAAAAGTTGTGATTTCAATTAAAAATGGCGGACTTCCTGTTCACTCTAGGTCATGGCACCAAGAGACTTTTTTTTAGGTCTCGGCATAATCCACATGGACACCGAATTTTGTACATGTACGTTAAACAGGCTGCGAGGGCTGCTTCATTGAAATTTTCTAGGGGGCGCTATGATGCCATTTTGCCACGCCCATCCAGAAACTCTATATCATAGTATAACCTCTCACTGGCTCAATAAGTTTGCGAAATTTCGTGAGTTTTCGAGCATGCTGAGGCCCTCAAAAATGCAATTATGTATTAGGGGGCGCTATTGAGCCACCATGTCAAACCCAGTGACAATTGGGATTTCAAATCGAAAAGCTTGGTATTCTCAACCTCTCAGCAAAGTTTGGCGAGTTTTCGAGTATGCTAAGACCCTCAAAAATGTCTTCGTAAATTCTGGAAACACGCAGGAAATGGCTCATAGCTCACTTCCTGTTAGGCAAAAAAATTTCAAAAAAATTGACAAAAAACTTCATAATGACTACTATGGCCATATAGAATATTGTGAGAATCTAAGCAATTGCTTTCCAAAATGGCCGCGTGTTTGGTGGCGCTATAGAGCCACCGGGGCATGTCCAAGCACAAAAATAACAATAGTTTGTTATTTTCACCACGACTTCCGTCTCTGCAAATTTTTGTGAGTTTTCGTGCATGGCAAAGCCCTCAAAAACACGTTCTCGCAGCAGAATAAAAATAATAATAAGAAGAAGAAGAAGAAGAATAATTAAAGCTGCAAGCAGCGTTGAAAGGGCCCTCGCCCCCCTCGTGCACGTTGGGGTGGTGCCGAGATGTTGACGGGTGCAGGTTTCCGTTCACAGCCATTGGACACTGCTATACTGTGTACAATGTTTTTCACTGAGTGGAGTGCAAACACCACTCCTGAAATCAATAGTTGGAGCACCTTAATGTATGACGCCTGTTCATGAATAAAAGTTGAAATTTTAATTCAAAATAATGCACTTCCTGTTGGGTTCGGGTCATGGCACTATATTATTTTTTTACAAGTCTTGGTACGTTTCATGTCTCCACCAAATTTTGTTCATGTAGGTGAACTGAACTATGAGAACTGTTTTGTTGAAATTTTCTGCAGGGCGCTACGATATCATTTTGACATGCCTGTGTGCAAAACCTCTACCAAAGTAATCATAATACCGGGCTCAACAAGTGTGTTGATTTTTGTAAATTTTCAATCATGTTGAGACCCTCAAAAGGGCAATTCTTTTGAAAAAAATTAGGGGGCACTATAGAGCCATTGTGCCACATTTACTGCCAATTGATATATGAAATTAGCGACGATAAGACAATTATAATTTCTGCAACGTTTTGCAATTTTTCGAGTATTCTAAGGCCTTCAAACGTGTGTTAAGTAAAATTTGGAAAAACAGGAAAATGGCTTATAGCTCACTTCCTGTTTGGCCAAAAAACTTCAAAAAAATTACCATAACCCTGGATGACAAATTCAATGATCACACCAAATTTCATGAACATTCAACCACTTTTATCTTAAAATGGCCAGTGCTAGAGGGCGCTGAGGAGTCACCTGGCCACTCCCGATCTAAAAGTAGCATCTAATTATACTTGGGAGGAGACTGTTATCAAGCTTTTAAAGTTTCGGGCAAATCTTACAAAGAATGTGGGAGTAAAACCAACTTCCTCTTTCATGGCGGAACATCGAAATTTGCCGCGATGCCACGGATACATCTTTCGATGAATCCAAAAAAGCTTCACAATTTAACATTGGCAAGGTCTTTAGATGTCATATGCCAAATTTGAAGTTGATTGGATAAAACCTCTAAGAGGAGTTCGTTAAAGTACGACGCCAGTGAATGGCGAAAAATCAAAAAAAGTTGCAATTTCAATTTAAAATGGCGGACTTCCTGTTGAGTCTAGGTCATGGCACCAAGAGACTTTTTTTTAGGGCTTGGCATAATCTACATGGATACCGAATTTTGTACATGTAGGCTAAACATGCTGCGAGGGCTGCTTCATTGAAATTTTCTAGGTGGCGCTATAATGCCATTTTGCCATGCCCATCTGTAAACCCTATATCATAGTAAAACATATGACAGGCTTTATAAGTTTGCAAAATTTCGTGAGTTTTCGAGCATGCTGAGGCCCTCACAAATGCAATTATCTATTAGGGGGCGCTATAGAGCCACCATGTCACATCCACTGCCAAATGAGACATCAAATCGAAGAGATTTATGTTTTCAACCTATGAGCTAAGTTTGACGAGTTTTCGAGTATGATAAGACCCTCAAAAATGTGTTTGTAAAATCTGAAAAAACGCAGGAAATGGCTCATAGCTCACTTCCTGTGAAGCAAAAAAATTTCAAAAAAATTGACAAGAAACTTCATAATGACTACTATGGCCATATCGAATTTCGTGAGAATCCGAGCAATTGCGTTCCAAAATGGCCTCGTGTTTGGTGGCGCTATAGAGCCACCGGGGCATGTCCAAGCACAAAAATAACAAAACTTTAAAATTTTCACCACGACTGACGTCTCTGCAAATTTTTGTGAGTTTTCGTACATGGCAAGGCCCTCAAAAACGCGTTCTCGCAGCAGAATAAAAATAATAATAATAATAGCCGAGAAGAAGAAGAAGAAGAAGAAGAAGCGGAAGAAGAAGAATAATAAAAATCCCTTCAAAAACAATAGGTTCCTTGTACCTTCGGTGCCAGGACCCGTTCCGGGCCCTGGCACCGGTCGGTGCTCGGGCCCTAATAAAAGCTGCAAGCAGTGTTGAAAGGGCCCTCGCACCCCTTGCGCACGTTTAGGGTGGTGGCGAGATGTTGACGGGTGCAGGTGTGCATTCACATCCATTGGACACTGCTAGACTGTACAATGTCTTTTCCTGAGTGGAGTGCAAACACCATTCCTGAAATCAATAGGTGGAGTACGCTAAAGTATGACGGCTGTTCATGAAAAAAAATTGAAATTTTAATTCAGAATAATGGACTTGCTGTTGGGTTCGCGTCATGGCACTTCATAATTTTTTTCAAGTCTTGGCATGTTTCATGTCTACACCAAAGTTTGTTTATGTAGGTGAACAGAACCATGAGAACTGTTTTGTTGAAATTTTCTAGAGGCACTACGATGCCGTTTTGACATTCCTGCGTGCCAAACCTATACCATAGTAATTGTAATACCAGGCTCCACGAGTGTGTTGATTCTTGTCAGTTTTCAAGAATGCTGAGACCCTCAAATGGGTAATTCTTTTGAAAAAATTATTAGAGGGTGGTACAGAGCCATTGTGCCACATTAAGTGCAAATTGGGATATCAAATCGAAGATTATAAGACACTGACAATTTGTGCAATGTTTTGCAAGTTTTGGAATATCCGATGGCCTTAAAACGTGTTTTCGTAAAATTTGGAGAAACGCAGGAAATGGCTCATAGCTCATTTCTTGTTTGGCCGAAAAATTTCTGAAAAATTACCATCACCCTGCATGAGAAATATAATGATTATTACAAATATCATGAACATTCATGCACTATTATCCTAAAATGGCAGTGGCTAGTTGGCGCTGTGGAGCCACCTGGCCACTCCTGACCTAATATCAGCATATATGTATACTTCAGAGGACACTTTTATCAAGCTTGTAAAGTTTCAGGCAAATCTCACAAAGTATGTGGGAGTAAAACCAACTTCTTGTTTCATGGCGGAACATCGAATTTCGCCCCAACGCCACGGATACATCGTTTGATGAATCCAAAAAAGCTTCGCAATTTAAATTCGGCAAGGTCATTAGATGTCATACGCAAAATTTTAAGTTGATCGGATAAAATCTCTAGGAGGAGTTCGTGAAAGTACAACGCCTGTAAATGGCGAAAAATCAAAAAAAGTTGCAATTTCAGTTAAAAATGGCGGACTTCCTGTTGAGTCTAGGTCACGGCACCAAGAGACTTTTTTTTAGGTTTCAGCATAATCCACATGTCTACCGAATTTCGTACATGTAGGTGAAAAGGAACCCAAGGGCTGCTTCGTTAAAATTTTCTAGGGGGCGCTATAATGCTATTTTGCCACACCCATGCGTGATCCCAATATCCTTGTGAAAGGAATGACCGGCTTAATACGTGTGCAAAATTTTGTGAGTATTCAAGCATGTTTTGACAATCAAAAGGGCAGATGTTTTAAAAAAATGATTGGGGGCGCTATATAGCCATTGTCCCACATTAAGTTCCAATTGGTGTATCAAATTGAAGACGATAAGATAGTGATAATCTCTCCAACGTTTTCCAAGTTTTGGAGTATTCTAAGGCTCTCAAAAATGTGTTCGTAAAATTTGGATAAACGCAGGAAATGGCTCATAGCTCACTTCCTGTTCGGCCAAAAAACTTTAAAAAAATTACCATAACCCTGCATGACAAATTCAATGATCACACCATATTTCATGAACATTCAAGCACTTTTATCTTTACATGGCCGTGGCTAGTGGGCGCTGTGGAGCCACCTGGCCACTCCTGATCTAATATCAGCATATATTTATATTTGGGAGGACACTTTTATCAAGCTTGAAAAGTTTCAGGCAAATCTCACATAGTATGTGGGAGTAAAATCAACTTCCTGTTTCATGGCGGAACATCGAAATTTGCCGCAACGCCACGGATACATCGTTTGGTGAATCCAAAAAAGCTTCGCAATTTAACATCGGCAAGGTCTTTAGATGTGATACACCAAATTTTAAGTTGATCGGATAAAATCTCTCGGAGGAGTTCGTTAAAGTACGACGCCTGTGAATGGCGAAAAATCAAAAAAAGTTGCAATTTCAATTAAAAATTGCGGACTTCTTGTTGAGTCTAGGTCATGGCACCAAGAAACTTTTTTTTAGGGCTTGGCATTATCTACATGGACACCGAATTTTGTACTTGTAGGTTAAACATGCTGCGAGGGCTGCTTCTTTGAAATTTTCCAGGGGGCGCTATAATGCCATTTTGCCTCGAACATTTGTAAACCCTCCACAATAATAAATCTTATCACCAACTCAATAAGTATGCAAAATTTTGTGAGTTTTTGAGCATGCTGAGGCCCTCAAAAATGCAATTATGTATTAGGGGGCGCTATAGAGCCGCCACGTCACACCCAGTGCAAAATGGGACATCAAATCGAACAACTTCATATTTTCAACCTCTGTGCAAAGTTTGGCGAATTTTCAAGCATGGTAAGGCCCTCAAAAATGTGTTTGTAAAATCTGGAAAAACACAGGAAATGGCTCACAGCTCACTTCCTGTGAGGAGAAAAAATTTCAAAAAAATTTACAAAACCCTCTATTATGACTACTATGGCCCCACCAAATTTCGTGAGAATCCGAGCAAGTGCGTTGCAAAATTGCCGCTATTCGGTGGCGCTATAGAGCCACCGGGGCAGGTACATATACGTTGCCAGCAAAAAACTAAAATTTTCACCAGGCCTGAGGTGCCTGCCAATTTTCATGAGTTTTTGACCATGTTAAGGGCCTCAAAAATGCAATTCATTTCGGTTAAAAATAATAATAATAATAATAATAAACATTACAATTACAATAGGGTCCTCGCACCATTCGGTGCTCGGGCCCTAATAACAAAGAAGAAGAAGAAGAAGAAGACGAAGAATAAAAATCCCTTCAAAAACAATAGGTTCCTCGCACCTTCGGTGCCAGGACCCGTTCCTCGCACCACTCGGTGCTCGGGCCCTTATTAAAGCTGCAAGCAGCGTTGAAAGGGCCCTCTCACCCCTCGTGCACGTTGGGGTGGTGGCGAGATGTTAATGGGTGCAGGTGTCCATTCACAGCCATTGGACACTAGTAGATTGTGTACAATGTGTTTTCCTGAGGGGAGTGCAAAAATTTTCTGGAGGGCGCTATGCTACCATTTTGGCATGCCTGTGTGCAAAACCTATACCATAGTAATCGAAATACCGGGCTCCATGAGTGTGTTGAATTTGTAAATTTTCAAGCATGTTGAGACCCTCAAAAGGGCAATTCTTTTAAAAAAATGTTGAGGGGGCGCTACAGAGGTATTCTGCCATATTAAATGCCATTTGGGATATCACGTCCAAGATCATAAGACACTGAAAATTTGTGCAACGTTTTGCAAGCTTTGGAATATCCGAAGGCCTTTAAACGTGTGTTCGTAAAATTTGGAAAAAACGCCGGAAATGGCTCATAGCTCACTTCCTTTTTGGCCAAAATATTTCTAATAAATTACCATATCCTTGCATGAGAAATTCAACGATCCCACGAAATTTCATGAAAATTCAAGCGCTTTTATCTTAACATGGCTGTGGCTAGAGGGCACTGTGGAACCGCCTGGCCACACCCGATCTAATATCACCATATATTTACACTTGGAAGGAGACCGTTATCAAGTCTGTAAAGTTTTCGGCAAAGCTCACAAAGTTTGTGCGAGTAAAATCAACTTCCTGTTTCATGGCGAAACATCGAAATTCGCCGCGACCCCACAGTTACATCGTTCGAAATATCCAAAAAACCTAATTTAACATCGAAAAGGTCTTAAGATGTCACTTGCCAAATTTTAAGTTGATCGGATAAAATCTCTATGAGGAGTTCATTAAAGTACGACACCTGTTAATGACGAAAAATTTTAAAAAGTTTAAATTTCAACTAAAAATGGCGGACTTCAGGTTGAGTCTAGGTCATGGCACCAAGAAACCTTTTTCAAGGTCTCAGCATATATTGCATGTCCACCGAATTTCGTACATGTAGGTTTTCTGGGCTGGCAGGGCTGCTTTTTTGAAATTTTCTTGGGGGCGCTATAATGCCATTTTGCCACGCCTATCTGTAAGCTTTTTATCATAGTAATACGCATGATTGTCATTATACGTGTACAAAATTTTGTGAGTTTTCGAGCATGTTTAGACCCCCAAAATGGCAATTCTTTTGAAAATCTGATTGGGGGCGCTATCGAGCCATTATGCCACATTCAGTGCCAATTTATGCATCAAATTGAAGACGATTAAACAATTATAATTTCTGCAATGTTTTGCAAGTTTTCGAGTATTCTAAGGCCTTCAAACGTGTGTTCGTAAAATTTGGAAAAACGCAGGAAATGGCTCATAGCTCACTTCCTGTTTGGCCAAAAAATTTCAAAAAAATTACTATAACCCGGCATGAGAAACGCAATGATCACATCAAATTTCATGAACATTTAAGAATTTTTTTTTAAAAATAGCCTTGGCTAGAGGGCGCTGTGGAGCCACATATGTGGGAGTAAAACCAACTTCCTGTTTCATGGCGGAACATTGAAATTCGCCGCAACGCCACGGATACATTGTTCGATGAATCCAAAAAAGCTTCGCAATTTAACATCAACAAGGTCTTTAGATGTCATAAGCCAAATTTCAAGTTGATCGGATAAAATCTCTAGGAGGAGTTCGTTAAAGTACGACATCTGATCATGGCAAAAAATTTAAAAAAATTACAATTTCAATTAAAAATGGCGGACTTCCTGTTGAATTTAGATCATGGCACCAAGAGACTTTTTTTTAGGTTTCGGCATAATCCACAAGTACACTGAATTTCGTACATGTATGTTCAACGGGCTGCGAGGGCTGCTTCATTGAAATTTTCTAGGGGGCGCTATAATGCCATTTTGCCTCGAACATCTGTAAGCCCTCTACATTTATAAATCTTATGACCAACTTAATAAGTGTGCAAAATTTTGTGAGTTTTTGAGCATGCTGAGGCCCTCAAAACTGCAATTATGTATTAGGGGGCGCTAATAAGCCACCATGTCACATCCAGTGCCAAATGGGATATCAAATCGAAGAGATTCATGTTTTTATCCTATGAGCCAAGTTTGGCGAGTTTTCGATAATGATAAGGCCCTCAAAAATGTGTTTGTAAAATCTGGAAAAATGCAGGAAATGGCTCACAGCTCACTTCCTGTGAGGAGAAAAAATTTCAAAAAAATTGACAAAACCCTTCATTATGACTTCTATGGCCCCACCAAATTTCGTGAGAATCCAAGCAAGTGCGTTCCAAAATTGCTGCTATTTGGTGGTGCTATAGAGCCACTGGGGCAGGTGCATATACGTTGCCAGCACAAAACTAAAATTTTCGCCAGGCCTGAGGTGCCTGCCAATTTTCATGTTTTTGACCATGTTAAAGCCCTCAAAAATGCAATTCATTTCGGTTAATAATAATAATAATAATAATAAACATTACAATTACAATAGGGTCCTCGCACCATTCGGTGCTCGGGCCCTAATAAGAAGAGGAAGAATAATAAAAATCCCACCAAAAACAATAGGTTCCTCGCACCTTCGGTGCTAGGACCTGTTCCGGGCCCTGGCACCGGTCGGTGCTCGGGTCCTAATAAGAAGAAGAAGAAGAAGAAGAAGAAGAAGAAGAAGAAAAAAATCCCATCAAAAACAATAGGTTCCTCGCACCTTCGGTGCTCAGGCCCTAATAATAAACCAGCACAAAAACAATAGGGTTTCAGCCCTACGGGCTTGAACCCCTAAAAATATAAAGCTTAGAGAGAGACATAGTATTTCTATTGACATGCAACAGAGCTGAGCTTGCAAAACCCGTATGTGATGTCACCCAAAACGGGCCTCTTTCCTAGCATCACGGAAGTATTCTAGCTCGATAAAGTACTGCCATTTCGTGCGTGTTTCCATTTTCTCGTATCACTAATGTGACGGAATGACATTACATTGCATTCTTTGCGTTCTAAGCTTTCCATTGATGTAGAAATTGCCATATGTCAGTTTTTCCTTCGAATCCCTACTTTAACTTATATGTGGTCATTCTGATCGGTATGCTTGTGTTACTTTGGTTAGCATCAATGTGGCAGTTTCATCATAACATTGCCTGATTGTAGCCACTACAGTTGAAGCTAACTGGAGAGGAGTTGTATGTCTCTGCAAAGTTGGGCTGAAAAGGCTGCAGTTAGACCAGACGTGGGTTTTGCAGAGCTCTGAGTACGTGTTTAGGTTTGTTTACTGCTACTGTGAAACAATCGTTTTACTTATCAATGACCAGGGTCAGCCGGGTACTTCGCCAATATGTGGGCTAGCTATCCTATTCTACCGCGGTGAGGGCAATCGCGAAATGCACGAGCAATAATGTGTCTGGTATAACAAACAATTTCTCTGCATTGCCGTGGCGGAATTTCATCCCCCTTTAATATTGCTCTGGCTAATAAAAAGCCGAAAAAGGTGGAGATTGGATACAAAATTCTTGTCTGTAGAACTTATCGATTCACTAGCTCCACATAAGCAACTGTTCATGCTTGCGGAAATTACTGTCTACGTTACGGCCCCAGGGCCTTTGTCAGGGTTCATTGCTGTGTGGTGTCTTCTCTCTGTGCAGTGATCTCCTTGATTGGCAGGCAGCTTATCAGGAGATTGGATGCAGCTGGCCACTGCTTCAAACTTCTCCTTAAAAACCCGCCTCTCCTGCAATCGGGGTCTTCCCTCTTCCCCTGGCACCATGACAGCCTGAGTTTCCTGATTTTGTGTTTGTTCATTTCCTTTGTGAGTTTGAATATTTTGTCGTGTTGTTAATTTAAAGTTATCATTTGTTAAATAAATTCTTTTGCTTTGCTTAATCCCTCCTGTGCGCTTCCTCATTTGTTGTGGCCTTATTTATTTATTTATTAAGCTTTGACAGAAGTCAGGAAGTGATTGCACAGGTGGCAAGGCACCTATTGTGAGGCGATCATCCCGCGACATGTACAGACAATTGAACAAAGAAAAAAAAAGTAATAATAAAATAAGACAGTATAATAGCAAGTGTAAGTAACATCAGAGGGACAGACGGCAACGTGAACAATGACATTTGCCAACCCACGTACAGGAATCATCAGAAGAAAAATAGTTATTAAACTTTTCTGTATAAAAATGAAATAGCTTCAGTTTAAAAGCAGCTGTAGTATCAGAAATTTGATAGAGGTGACTGGCTTTCCGCAAATAAAATAATCTGTTAAAATAAGAATGGCGAAAAGTTTCAGTCCTAAATTTTGGAATTTTCATTAAAATGTATCATTTTGAAATGAAACAAAATGGTTATAGTTGATATAACTATAGAGCTGGGCCATAACAAAATAAAACCTGTATTGCACAGTAACCCTTGTCCCTGTCATTGTTATGAACGCTTGGCTACTCCAGCACATTAGTTTGCATGCTGTGCTACTTAAAAATGCTCCTAGTTAACTTATATGCAGTAACTCAGATTGGTATGCTTGTTTAATTTTGGTTAGCATCAAGGTGGCAGTTTATCATAACATTACCTGACCGTAGCCGCAACAATTAAAGCTAACCGGTATGTATGTGTCTGCAAAGTTGGTCTGATAAGGCTGCAGTTAGACCAGAAGTAGGTCTTGCAGAGCTTGGGGTACATGTTTGGTTTTGTTCACTGCTGCTTGTGAAAAGATTGTTTTACTTATCCATGGCCGGGGTCAGCCGGGTACTTCGCCAATGTGTGGGCTAGCTCTCTGATGCTACCACGGTGAAAGCAATCACAAAATGCACAAGCTATAAAGTGTCTGGTATAACAAACGATTTCTCTGCATTACCACTGCGGGATTTCATTCCCCTTTAAAAATTGTTCTGGCTAATGAAAAGCTGAAAAATATGGAGATTGGATACGGAATTCTTTCCGGTACAAGTTATCGATTTGCTAGCTCCACATAAGCAACGCTTACACTGTTTGTGTGTGTTTTGCTACAAGCTCATTCAGTAGCTTGGTGTTGGAATTGTGTTTCGTTTTGGTAGAAATGGTCATCAGGAGCTTTTAGCAAAGTTTCTTCCGGATAAGTGGGTGTATAACATGACTGCATAACAATACAACAACAACCACACGCATGCAAGGCAAGACAGTACGAGCAAAACACTAAAATTTTGACTTACCACTCATTGACATCCTGCTAAACATTGCTGCAACACTTCAATAGCATCCTCCTTCCGTTCAGGGACGGATTTGGGATCAAACATGGATGGTCTTACAGCAATAGATGCCACGGAAAGCTGTCCTGAAATACCTGCCATCTTGGTTTCCTAGTTTTTCAGGCCTGCACCCTCCCCCGGAATCGAAGCGGCCAGGCAGCCAATCAGAGCAGCGCCTCATTAGCATAGCCTCCCCGCCCATTTCAAAACAGCTCGTGTTTCAGGCCGGCACAGACGGGATGAGAGAAGAGGTCTCACTAGGCCTGGATGTGTGTGGTTATTTTTTGTAACTTAATTCTTAACATTATTTTAAAGACCCATTGGACATACTTTAAACGACTAAATATAGCATAATAGGGGACCTTTAAGAATTTTTACAACTTGTGGAGATCATGCTACATGTGTTAAGCTGATGTAAACATAATGAAATCTCGGAAAAGATGTCTAAAAACATATTAGGAGACCTTCTTGCCTCTATCTTGATTCTTCGCCCAGAAATTTCAAGCACCAGTCTGTGTACTTGAGTATTTTTAGAAGCAAATGTATCAAGGTAAATTTGGTGCAAAACTACTGAGCACCTGTGAAAGTGGAACTTGTATTTGCAACAAATTTTTGTACATGTGTATCAGTAAATTGGAAGTCACAGTGAAAAAGTTTGAAACTTGTAGAATTTCTCTTCATCCCGCAAACACAACTCAACACTTACACCCTTTCAAATTCTTATTGCAGGTGCAGAAATCCTACTCTGCAAATCACAAATTAAAAAACTCACATGCTCACAGGTTTTGCCACATTTGCTGTAGAGAATATGGTGCAAAAATGCAGAGAACCTGCAAAAATGGAATTTGTAGTCGTGAAAATATAGTTGTACATGCGCATCAGTAAACCTGAAGTCATAAAGAAAAGGTTTCAAACATGCAGAATTATTTTCTACCCCACAAATACAACGCGCAATTTACACCTCAAAAACTTACTGCACGTGCACAAATCCCAATACGAGTCACAAATGAAGCAACTCACACACTCGCATATTTTGCAGCAGTTGTTGCAGAAAATATGGTGCAAAACTGTTTTGTAAACCTGTATTAAAGAGTATAATTTGTAAAGTTGTATTTTTTTCTCCCACAAACAAGACTATAGTTACACCTGCTCAAATTCTCCGGCACAAACACAAGTCGGCACCTACGACTGCTTGAATCTGCTGCCGCAAGTCTCAGATACAAGTTCCGCACGCTTTCACTTTTGCGCCATTTATCTCAGTGAATGTGGTGCAGAAGTGATTTGTATCTGTAGATTGGGGGGCGGACACTGTTCAGAGATGGAGAACCCTTTGGACCAATCAGAGCCTTGATTCAGAAGGCACTCGAAATGCTGCGCAAAAAAAACTCCGTGAACCATCGTTTCCCAACTTTACATGGTTCGATCATTGATTGATTGAGTTTATTTAGTAAAATAACGCACATATCCATAATGTACATTAAAATACATGGATGACACAAGAAAGTGAAAACACTTATTTCCATTGTGGTACAGTAAAAGTCAAATGACAAAATAACGGTAATACAGATAATAATAAATAAATAAATAAATAAATAATAGTGAAATTTATGCTTAGGACATGATAGAAGAATTTAGTAACTGTTGATAAAACTGATCAAATAAAAAACTTTTAACACCAGATTTGAAAGTACCTTAGGATTCTATGAATTGAATGTGTCATTCACACTCAATCAGTACGTTCAGATGGACGGCATTATTCCAACATTAACCCGATTAAGACAATATTCTGAATATGACACTGCCATGTAATCAACAGATCTATGTCCTGATAACCTGAATTAGAACAAGGTCATATCGGCTTAAGATCTGTGGAATATTCCAGTTTTATTTGCACTGTTGAAGAGCATTGTAAACACGTATTCATCGTTACCCCACAAATGATTAAAAATTGGTGTGATACAACCATGTCATACATATTAGGTATTCCACAAGGATAGTGCAGCTTTCTCGCGATTGATCAGATTCCGTTCACTGGCAAATTTCACCCTATTCATACATGTCAGCTGACGTCATAGACTCACGTGACAGCTCTCAAACTCTAGGCGCCGCCATTTTGGGTACTGACTTACAACAGGCCGTCTATCTGTCGCCCCGTGGGGTGTGATAAGAAGTCTCACAAAAAGAGTGGATTAACATTTTTTATGATACGGCTCTTTTGAATGCTGCATTTTGATTAATGAATTACACTCTGATTCTACATTTTACAGTCTTTTATTTCTGTATAACAGACTGTTGCTAAGTGAAACAGGCCGTTGCTTGGGACGCCGCTCTGATCGGAGGAGACAGAGGAGAAGAACTATGCAGGATATTTAACTTGTGTTTCTTTTTTACCTTCATTAAACAGCTTCGGACTAATTGTAATGTTAGATAAATGACTTGTAACTTGTTACAGGGAGAGAGAGGCTCCTTCCACGCCAGGCTGGAAACCAAAACTGCGATCAGAGCCTCGGACCCGGTGTCACAGCTCTCGTCTACGAGGCATGTATGTCCGTGTTAATTCTTCACCTCAAAGTTTCAAACACGTTTACGTCAGTAGCGCAGCCAGAACTTAAAATTGCGTGGGCAATAAATATCTCTTTAAAACAATTAGTTCTGCCTCGATCGCAATCATTTTTTTGTGATTAACTATGCCTTCAATGCGATAACACTCCGCAATATCAGGTGTTGCTTGTTCACCTCGTTCAGGCAAAACGACAATCATTCATTTGGATGCGCAATTTTGTGCATTTCAAATCTCTGTCTTTGGTTCAGTTTGAATAATTCAATTGATCATGAAGTACAGGTTAGATCGCCAGATGAGCCGAAAAGGTAGCGCGGAAGTTCGAACAGTTTACCTCTCGAAAAGTATTATTAAAACTAAGCACAACTTATGAGTAACTTATTTTGCTGAACTGAATTATAACTATTGATTAATCGCCCTTAGATCGTACCACGAAAGAAGTCGTGTCTTTTTTTGCCAGTTGATTATTCATATAAATGGAAATTGCTTTAACAAAGGAAAATGGCTGAGAACAAGTTAGGTATAATAATTGTAATAAACCGATGTTGTGTGGCCGCTGAATTTTCAGGTGTGGCTACGCCACTGATATGAAAAGCACAAAATTGCGCATCCAAATGAATGATGGCCTTTTGCCTGAACGAGGTGAATAAGCAACACCTGACAGTGCGGAGTGTTCCCGGATTGAATGTATAGTTAATTAGAAAAAAATGACTGCGATCGAGTCAGAACGAATCAGTGTTTTAAAGAGATGTTTAGTGCCCACCCAATTTTAAGTTCTGGCTACTCCACTGGTTTACGCACACTAAAGAAAGAAAGACCGAGAAACAGAAAGATGACTTACAACGAAAAGCTCGTTCGAGGTGGTATTTCATTGTCAACTCACGAACGTTGGATGGACTGATCAGGTATTTTACGAATACGATGTTTTACTTTCCAAATTAACTTACTATGTCAAAGTGTACGGATGTCCCACTGATGTCATTATTATCATTAATAGTAAGTATTTCATTATTCCATCATAACAATCCCATCGTCAAAGCTCAAAATCATATCTGCCCCCCTGAATTTCCCATTTCCTCATTATCATCATCATTTGATAATTATTCCATCAACTTCAATCGTTACCGAATACCGAATCGCCGTAATCATCATCACTATTACTATCGACCGGGACTATCAATCACAACGACAATAACTATATCATGTATTTTGCATCAATATCATCAAACTTCATCATCATAACTATTGAAATGAAAAAAAAAAACCATGACGCCGATGAGATCGAAAGGCAGCTAGCGAGCGCGAGCTGACTAGACTAAGGAGGTAGGGATTAATTCTTGATTAAAATCTCCAAATTGACACTGATTGATTCTCCATCTGTTTCCCATTCAAGTAAGTTGATAAGCTAATCGTTGGCGCACGACAGTCGTGAGCTACAGGAATAAATAATGCAGCTATACATAAGCGAATGTCTGGGTGATGCCATTAATGATTACCCATCATTTTATCGTGTGCACAATCAATGTACTGATTTTCGGGAAATGGGTATTGCAATTTTCTTCCCGGGACCCGAACCTTTCGGGCGGGACCCGGGTACCCGGTTTTTAGTCACAGGCCAACACACAACCGAGGAGGGTGAGCAAAACAGTGGAGAAGTGACAGGACTTGCAGATTCGCGAAATGATGCAATTTATAAATCGATAGAAGTCGTATTTTATCAACATTACGTCTGAAATTAATAATTTCACTCATAAGCCGTGTAATAAGCGGGATAATGTAGAGTTAGTCTGTTGTTATGGAGAGATAAAGACTGAGACATCCTTCATCGTAGCCCATACAGTCTATGGTCGTAGCTGTGCTCGGTCCCTGGTAGGTACTCAAGATGGCGCTCACAACAAAAACGTCACGTGACTGAAATCCATGAATATCCTCTCAAATTCTCAATGGTAACATCACCATTCCTGTGTTAGCTTCAGCTAATCCTTCTAGCTTCTACTCAAGTCAAAGGGATGAATAATTAGCTAAACAGCATGGTAACGCTTTTTGCCGCTAAACGGGGCGAATATTGAACGTGTAACTGTTTCGTGGAAACTAAAATTTATTAATTTAAAGGCAAAAAACGTTAGCATGCTAGCTAGCTAATTATTCATCTCAATGACTTCAATAGAAGGTATAAGGATTAGCTGGAAGCTGACATTGGATTGGTAACACTACTTTTGAGAAAATATTACTTGAAATATGCCAGTGAACGGAATCTAATCAGTCGTGATGCGAGAAAGCTGTACTATACGTATGTAATACCAAATATGTATGACATGGCTGTATTACACCAATTTTAATCATTTGTAAGGTAACGATGTATACATTACTACAATGCTTGTCAATAGTGCAAGTAAAACTGGAATATTCCACTCATCGTAAGCTGATATGACCTTATTCTAATTCAGGTTATCAGGACATAGATCTGTTGATTACATGGCAGTGTCATATTCGGAATATTGTCTGAATCGGGTTACTGTTGGAATAATGCCGTCCATCTGAACGTACTGATTGAGTGTAAATAACACATTCAATCCATAGAATCCTTAGCTGCTTTCAAATCTGGTGTTAAAAGTTTTTTTGTTTGATCAGTTTTATCAAGTCACTAAATTCTTTTATCATGTCCTAAGCATAAATTTCACTATTATTTATTTATTTATTTATTTATTTATTTATTATCATTATCTGTGTTACCGTTATTTTGTCATTTGACTTTTACTGGACAACAGTGGAAACTGGAATGAGAGTTTAAGAAACTCTGAGTTTGCATGTGATAGCACAATTCTCTGTATAATGTGATGTTTATTTTTGCATTGTCCTGCACTGTGCTGTATGATAAGGTGCAAAGTGTCTTCTTTACTGATAGGCGAGTATGGTAAACTATGATGGCCGTCCATTGCATGGTCAAAGTGACCAGGGCATATGTATGGTAAGGGTTTATTTAGTTGTCAAGCTACATCATTGGTATGTAGCATAATAAAAGTTATTTGGATGATGATTATCTTCTTTATTGTTGTTGGTCATGGTTCAGGTATATATATTTTTTATTATCTATATACCAATTTTACATAGCTATTGATGCACTATCATCGTTAATGACATGTTATTATTCACAGCATATGATTGTAATACAACTGTTATTCATCTAAGTCCAACTTGTTGTGCTGGACGATACATGTCCGACATTTATGATCATTCTTTTGCTTTTATCAATATCGTAGAACAGACATTGCTAAAAGATGTATTATAATTAATTTTTTTAAATTATTATTAATTTTTTTTTTGGTAACAGTAATTTCCTGACTGGTAGCATCACCACCTTGTAAAGCAGCTGTAGTAATTGTGAGCCACAGGGTTCAAAGGGTGGTGCAGTCAGCCCAACGAGTTATTGGTGCTGTATTGCCTAACCTGATGGACTTAATACAATATGAGGTGAGGACCCTAGTCACCCAAACCATGGCCTCTTCTACTATAAGAAGCTGTCCAAACAGAAGCCAGGCTATGTGAACACTGCAGCCAAGAGCAATTACCAAAGCCACAGCTTCTACCCCCATACGATCTGTATGCTGACATAAGACCAATAAGACGTGCTCTGCTCTCTCAGTACAAATTACTGTGCCACCTCCTTCATCTTTTCGCTCATTGCTATTGCCTTTATAATATCTTGAAAATACAAAATGTTAGTTTATTAGAGCCTACTTTGTCTTATATTGTTATTACTATATGATGACATTTTTATCTTTTTTTCTAATTATTGTTATTGGGTTTGAATTATGTAAACTGATAGAGATGCATATTAATTGCATTAATAATAAAACTTGAACAATTTGACTTGATAATATTTATGATGCGCTTTCATAAAGATGTACAATTATACACACCAGTGCGTAATATACTTGTAGGTTGTATTACAAAGATCATTTTGCATATTCACAGTGTTTGTTTTTTTTATAGCCTACTTTGTCTTATATTATTATTATTTGTTTTTTTTTTAAAATAATTTTGTCTAAGTATTTGAATTGGGTTTGAATGTTGTATACTGAGAGAGATTCATTTTCTACTGCGTATTCCTATCCCAGCATATCTTTTGGGCGAGAAGCAGGAATATACCCTGGACAGGTGGCACACACCATACGCTCACTCATACTTTGGGCAATTTAGAGTCTACAATTCACCTGATATGCATGTCTTTGGACTGTGGGAGGAAACCAGAGCACCTAGAGAAAACCCACGCTGACTCGAGGTGAACATGCAAACTCCACCCAGAAAGGCCGCGGGTGGATTTGAACTCACAATCTTCTTGCTGGGAGGCCGACCGCCGTGCCGCCCTACTGACTAAGACTAAGGGAAACCCAAATCTCACTGCTTTGAACGGCATGTGGATATGATGAATCACAAAACTTGAACAATTTGATTATTATGTATGTATTATTATAGATGTATGATTTTTGTTTTTATTATTATTGGTGTTATTATTTTTATGATTATCGTCATTTTTGATGATGATAATAATATTATAATCATATTAACATTAATTCATAATGTTATGATATCACTATAATGCAGAACCCTCCCCAGGAATGCAAAGTGTCTTTTATAGTTTATTTGATGATAATCATATTATGAATATTACTGATATTGTCATCACCAAATAAAAATAATCAAGTATGGTTGACTGATCAGTTTTCGTGTCAACATGGATTTCGTGCTAAAGTAAATAATGCGTTACTCTCGCCGATTCTGGCGTTGGTTTCAGGTCTCTCACATTGTTTTCATTACAGAGCTGGAAGTTGGTATGCTACGTTAGCATTCATTTCAACATCGGAAATTGAAATTCTATGTCCAGTTACCTAGGGTGACCAATATCGCTGTGATGTACGTTGGTATAACAGAATATAGCAGTATTGTCAGTTCTACAGTTAATAAATCAGTCATGCATGAAAGACTGCTAACTTACTCTTAACAGAATAGCCAATTTTATGTCCAAAAATAAGCAAACCGATTTGTTTCTGTCAGACCCGTTGAATTTTTTCCGTCATCTTGGCTATAATAAATCAATCGGGAGGCGGGTGCTGTGACACGGAGCCCTGCAAACCATAATCGCAGTACATTTTCATAAAACAATACGGTAGTTTGCATAAGATAATTATGATTCATAATTGCATGACATTTGTCTGTTGTGATGTTACGATAAATTTGTGCTTTGATTGCAATTTCATCGTATTATTCAGCATGTTTTCACTCGCTTCAGAAGCAAAACAAGATGGCGGCGTTTCAATTTCGTTCCGATGCTGTTTAGCCAATAGGAAAAGAGAGAGAGTATGGTCGATGCTGTTTAGCCGTTAGGAAAAGAGACAGAGAATGGTCGTGCGAAAGATTCTCGTGCCCATTGAAAATGAATGGGCTCCATTCATTGTCAATGGGAATTTTTCTGGCTAATAATTCATAAACTATAATTAATATCGATAAGATTTTGAATAGCAATGATCTGCACGGATAGTAGAATCATTTGGTATGCAGGTTGTATGGGTAGTATGTAAACTGTTGGAGGAGTTAGTGTTTACAAAATGGGAAAAAAGAGAATAATAACTAGAAAAGTGCAGTTCCAGGGGAAACTGCGTGGGCAAGCTGGAAGCAGGCGATAACGTGAAGTTTGGATTGCTGACAATGTGAGGTTAAAGCTGCTGGAAATTAGTTTAAAGCTTCTTAAAATTAAAATTATTTATGACAGTGGGATATTGTATCGTTTAAAGCAGTGGTTCCCAAACTCGGTCCTGGGGACCCACTGTGTACGCAGGTTTTTGTGTCAACCACAGCTCCAATCTTAGAATGCTAATGAGTTGCTCATTGCTCTTGATTGCACTATTCTTGTTCACGCTGATTATTTATCCTTTTAAACCACATGTCAAAAATGGCCATGATGAAAATCATTTCATAGGGTGCTAAATTGGAAATTACTTCTCTAACATAAAAAAATGGAAATTTGCAACTGATGACATGAATCTATAAATGGGCTTCTAGTAGATAAAATTGTGGACCCAAGGTCATTAAAGCTAACAATTATTAGGCAATTAAGAATTCAAAGACAAAGCAAACGATGAGTCAAACCTGTTAAATGTCACTTGATTGGTTTCAGGAAAGAACCTGAGCACCTGCATTCAGAACCCTAATCACCAGATTACTGACTGATTGCAGTCTTGCATTTGATCACATGAAACATACTGCCACCTTTGATTGTCGTGCTTACGTGGAATACATCAAAATAAAAAATATGAATGTTGGGCTTTGAAATTTCATGGAATGCGTAGCCATTTCTGTCATAATGTGGTTTAAAGGGGTAAAATGTCCCTCAGATTGACAAGCAACTGCTAATTAAAAATGAACAGCTTGTTAAAACTCTGGGATCGTAATTGTGGTTGGAGCAAAAACCGACATACGCAGTGGGTCCCCAGGACCGACTTTGGGAACCACTGGTTTAAAGGAATAGTTCAGATTTTTTGACATGAAGTTGTATGAAAGCACTTATTTGGGAAGACCTCCCCAAGATGCAACGTTACGACACATCAAACCTACTTCATATATTTATTCGACAGAAATTGTTGATGTTGCCTACTTAAATATTGCCATAAATATACTCGTGCTCCATAAGAAAAATATTACATGAGAACGAAGTAGTCTATTTATCGCAAAATTGCATCAAAATTATATTTACACATATTGCTGAAGTTTGGGAATTATTTTGGCGCGACATAAAAAAAGGAAGTGGCTATTCACCCCGGCTACGGAGTGAATTGAGGGAAAGACATTGGCTATCTGCCTCGCAGCGGGGCCGTCAAGAGAAGCGGTTCTCTCATTTACCCAGCAGCTGGGCCAATAAGAGATTTAGTTTTGTAATCCGCCCACGTTTTGAAGTTACGCGCGGAAGCGCTGCAGGGCGAATAGCCTCTTCCTAAAAAAAAAAAAAAATCGCTAAATAAAAGGCTACACATTTTTCAGCTTTTCCAACGAGTTCATTCATTTTCCATTCAGTAATAAGCAGAACTCCTTTTAAGATCAAAAGCACATTTTAAATTGAAGAAGGGTATACAGCTACAGAATCATCTCGCCCAATAAATATTTTGACCAATTTAACTGGCATATATTTATATATAAATTATTACATCAATTTATTTTAGGTAACGTTATAGCTTAGGTAGGCAAGATGACTAGAACAACGAGCAGCACTGTAAATTGGGGTGTCATCTGAGCCGTCGCATGGGCTGTGCGAAGTGTGCGACCGCACAGGGCCTCGCGCCTTTAGGGGGCCTCGCGGCTGGTGTGTGATTTTTTTTTTTTTTTTTAAATAAATTAAAACATATTTTGCATCACTGCCTTGACTCATCATACACCTAAAACGACAATTCTCTTTGTCTATTTCATTATTTACCATTTCATCTCGATAAAAGCTTACCCAGATTTTTTAATTTTTTTTATTTTATGCCGTCATACGTAACACGCTTTGTCTCGCTGCTCACTCGCCTTTCCTAACTGTGAGATTGCTCTCTGGTTCTTATTGACGATATCAATAATTGGCACTGGGGTTGCGAAGCTTTTCAAAGTTAAAACTAATTTAAAACTATTTTCGGACCTCCATGTCGCAGGAGAGACTATACGGGCTCGCCCTTCCGTCTATCGAAAAAGACGTTGCATCCAGGCTGGATTATAAGGATTTAATTGCTGAGTTTGCGGCCCAAAAGGCAAGGACAGTGACCATCACCTACTCAATGAATGGTGGGCGGGAATCTGATGTTTTAAAGTTATACTGCAGCAGAGCGTTTGTGACTAACTACTATGAGAAAATATACCAGTGGCGGGCGGTGGACGGAAACCCGAGGAGGCGGAAAACATCCCTTGAAACGGATGAGCAGTGACCCGATTTCAATCATTGTTCTTGGTCAACATGTTAGTTTCCCTTATAATTAAATGTTTAGGCGAGTGAATAATACATTCTATAAAATGTTTAATTCACATGCCTTAACGGGCAACTCTTCACGAAAAAACCACTGGATTTTCCGCGTTGAATTTTGTCACATCCTAAGCAAGTCGTCAAACCTGTGCGTAGTGATTGTTTAATTGAAAAAGATTGAAATGTGCTCTTTTTTGCGTTCAACTGATGCCTTTGGTTTCCCGTCTTAACGAAGACAATTAGCTACACCTGAGAGGGGAGAGTTAAAGTGTCTTTTACCAGAGAAATCGACTGAAAACAGATCAAGACTAATAAGCAGTTTAAAGACATGTTTATCGCCCTCCTTGTTCTCTGTCCACCGCCCGCCACTGAAATATACTGCATCGCAATCAAATGTTAAACTGTCGCGGGTGTCAGTGGATACTACGCCTTTGTTAATCTGAGATTTTTCCATTGAAATGAGTCAAAATAAGCGATTGTCACCAGTGAGTGTGAGCCATTAGGTATCAGTGTTTGTTGAATTGTAATTCGTGACGCACTGTCATACTTCAACATGCCAATATAAAGTGACAGCTGAGCTGATTTGATGATAAAAGCCAATCGTTGTGCAGTTAATTTTTTTCCTTTGAAAGATTATGATATCCAAAAAATCATAGTTGAAATCATTGCCACAATAATGCTGTTTTAGTCTAAAAATGCATGTCGGCAGTCGGCACAGAGCCTCGCACCCCCCGCGACGGCCCTGGGTGTCATCATTTATCAATGGAATCTTCTGTAAAGTGATTGGTCTCGTGTTCCAGCAAGAGTCAAGCGATAATGTAAAAAGTAGGCGTAATAATAATAATAATAATAATAACGCACTGTCTCCTTGTTATTTTAACTGTAAGCTGAGTCCTGCGCGCATGTAACTGCGGTATACAGTTAACATTCTCAGACCCTCTGTTATGACCTGATCGTAAAATTACAGTTAAATAAATGGCAAAAAAGGTGTCAGTTAAAATAACTGGCAAAAAAGGCGCGAGTTCATAACAGTGTGCTTACTCCAGCCTTAAACCGGGCCATTTTAAAACTCAGGAAAAAATCATATCAAGCGCTGGACCAATAGCGACTGGGGACATCACTTTCATTTCTTTGTACTTAACTAGCTCTATTTTGATACCAATATTTTGCCTATTTTAGATACGATCATAAATATATTTAGCTAATGCAAACAGTTGCTGGTAGCTATATGCTGGAATAGGATCTCGAGCTATTGTCTTTTTTCTGCTTTGCCATTTTTACTGTAACCTCTTGTCTTGGACGCACCCAGCAAAAAGACCGTTCTTGACGGCACTGAATGTGCTTTCGCTGGAGGCGAAATGTTTTTTTCCCCACTAGAGTTCCGGACACCAACAGAAACTCATTTGCGTACAGCCAATCGGCGACCTTGCGTCGGACTTCTGAAGGAGTGTCTCGAGACAGTTAATTTTTTTTCTCTTCACTGGCCTTTCACTAATAATGTAAAAATAACCGAGATTGCGTCATCTTATTCTAGAAAATATGAATACTCTGAAAAGATGATTTTTATCAATCCTAGCTGGAAACATTAAAAATGCTTGGCAGGATTGGAAACGGCCACCGCATTTTCAAATGAAGGACAAGAAGATTTCGCGTCCTGGGGGCTGTTTCAATAAACACGACAGACCATCCGACCCAGCGACGGACTACCCCTGACTGGATCGGACGGTCCGTCTTTTTCTGAGTGTTTCAATGAACGGTCCGTCGTCCTCCGACCCGGTCGGACTGTCCGACTTTCTAGAACTACAAGAGAGTTGTCCTGAAACCCGGTCGGACAAAAAAATATAACGCCAAAATATGGCGTTTTTGTGTGATTTTGTCTGGAAGCGCAGACAGCCCAAAATATTTCGAGAATCGAAAAGGAGTATAACTAATGCCCGCGAAACCAATATAGCCTACACCCAGAAACGGGGCTCTGTTAAATCCGTGAATGAATTTTTCTAACAACTACACATAATTTATTAACAACGCGTGTAGATTTCACTTTTAAATCATTGGTACCGATATCCTCAAGTGCGACAAAAAGTTGTGCTTTTATGCATGCTATGTGAACACTAATGGGACATTCGCAGTCTCGGCATGGTTCTCAGTGGTTAAACATCGTATACGTGGTGCTAAGTGTGATCGAGAATGGAGCTCTGCTTATCGCCCGTCTGCTTAAAGCCTCTTTCACACTGGACGCGAAACGAATTTTTCGCACGACAGATTACATTCAAAGTCAATGCAACGCATGTATTGGCGTCTTTGCATTGACTTTGAATGTAATCTGTCGTGCGAAAATTTCGTTTCGCGTTCGGTGTGAAAGCAGCTTAATTCAATTCTGTAAAATGAGCGATCGTGACGATATGAATGTCTTAATGTCTTTTGTGTGTTAATAGCTTTGTTTTGTTGCCAATCGTAGTTTTAGCAGAGTGCACAGTGAGCAAAGACTGCTTTTTATTAGCTAGACTGTATTCAGTTAATAGCCTACTGAAAATGAACGTTATGTGACATCCTACAGCGATGTGCGCCGTTAATTTATGTCATAGGAGCCTAGTAAATGATCTACCAAATCAGAATTGTTTTTTTTTTTTTTTTTTTCATTTAAAGTTAACTTATTTCGAATATTTGAACGCCAAAGAGCGAAGCAGTGCATCGCTGAGGTGTAAATTCTCACGCAACTTTGAACGAACAGTGACGAACCGTCCGTCCGCGTCGGACCATGGTCGGACATCCTACTTATGTTTTATTGAAACACCTGACGAACATTGTCTGTCGAAGGTCCGACTTCTCACTCGACAGATGGTCTGACTCGGTCGGACAAGTAAAGTTTATTAACAGCCCCCTGGAGCTGGTTTCATCGACTGTACCAACTACTATACCGGAAATTCTTTCACTGAGTTTGACGCAGAATTATTCTTTTAGAGTCCTATCTATCTTTGTCTGTGATAAACGACAGTGTTGAGGTCTGGGAAAAAGGCCAGGAGAGGGCAGAATCGAACCGCAAGTGATCCATATTTAAGCTATTTGAGTTCAGCTGAGTCATTCAGGCCAATGGAGATTTTAGCGCAGGCGTTTCTTACATATTGCGACTTCTAACTCAAAAATGCTAAGTCTAATCTAGGAAATGGAGGTGGCATACGAAAGAGGAGAGTCAGCTGAGTACTACATGTCAAAATTGTGTTCGTAGTGCCAAAAATATGGAAACACGAACAAGTTAGAAAACTGAGCGTTTAGCCTTGGCAAGCTGCATTTTCTTGTCGCGTTTTACATGGGAGTTAACCCTCTATTAACCAGCGTAGCATATCTGCTACATGAAGTAAAAGGGTTAACAGCCTGGACACCCTGTTGGTTTTGTTTCTTATTGCCAAATAAACATTTGAGAATAACTTGAATGGTCCGTCAAGTTAAAATTTTAAAATAAAATAAAAAATTTTAAATTTAAATTTAAATTAAAAAAAAATTAATTTTTTTAAACTATTTTTCCAAATATTGGCCCATAATCAACATATTTGCCTAGGGAAATGATTTTAACACAATTGGAAATGGGTTTGGTTAATAGAGGGTTAATGGACCTTCGGTGAGCGGTCCCGTCGCTTTTCGGCTCATACAGCCAAAATTGTTTGTCCAATTGCTTCCATAGTTACATTTTCATGACCAGCACAACTTTTGCTACAACTTGGATATAAAAATATTTATGCGGAGTGAAAACTGTGGGAGTTAGAGCAAGTTTAAGAGAAAACTCTAGGACCGTTTTGCCGATGTTCGTCGCTCTAGCCGTGAGGTCTCCACGCTCTAAGTTCCCAGAATTAATTGTAAAAATTTTTTTTTTAAATTTATAATTAGAAAATTATAGAAGTTACAAAAAAGTTGAACAGTGAATAAATTATCCAAGCATAGCTTAACATTCTACAGTTTGAATGACATTTCTAGCTAAAAGTATGGCAGAGTAAAAAATAGCTGAAAATAGCTAAATTTAGAAAAATCTGCTTCATTGTTTCCTATGGGACAAAAATATTGAAATAAAAATGAATAACTCAAAAAGTATGAAAGATATCAAGAAGATAAATAATAGCAACCTCATTCAGAACAAGCTGAATTTTTTAAAGTTTGAATGAAGTTTCTAGGTTAAAGTATGTAGGAGTAGTGAGTCAGCACAAAATGCAGAGAATAAAGAAAGAAAGATAGAAAGATTGGGAAGAACATGAGTGTGCAAGCTTTCAGCTTGCCCACTAATAAAGATTAGGAAGAACATGAGTGTGCAAGCTTCCAGCTTGCCCACGAATAAGTTGAAAGGTCCTGAGAAATAACAATAGTTTGCATGCTTCACATGCAAACTAATAATAATAATAAAAATAAGTTGAAAGATCCTGAGAAATAACAATAGTTTGCATGCCTCACATGCAAACTAATAAGTGTTTTAATTTTCTTGTGTCATCCGTGCATTTTAATGTACATTATGGATATGTGCATTATTTTACTGAATAAACTCAATCAATCAATGATCGAACCATGTAAGTTGGGAAACGATGGTTCACGGAGTTTTTTTTTTTTCGCAGCATTTCGAGCATCTTCTGAATTGAGGCGATGATTGGTCTAAAGGGTGCTCCATCTCTGAACAGTGTCCACCCCCGACTCTACAGATACAATCACTTCTGCACCACATTCACTGAGATAAATGGCGCAAAAGTGAGAGCGCGCGGAACTTGTATCTGAGACTTGCGGCAGCAGATTCAAGCAGTCATAGCTACCGACTTGTGTTTGTGCCAGAGAATTTGTGCAGGTGTACCGACAGTCGCGTTTGAGGGAGAAAAAAATACAACTTTACAAATTATACTCTTTAATACAGGTTTACAAAACAGTTTTGCACCATATTTTCTGCAACAACTGTTGCAAAACATGCGAGTGTGTGAGTTGCTTAATTTGTGACTCGTAGATTGGGATTTGTGCACGTGCAGTAAGGTTTTGAGGTGTAAATTGTGCATTGTATTTGTGGGGTAGAAAATAATTCTGCATGTTTGAAACTTTTTCTTTGTGACTTCAGGTTTACTGATGCGCATGTACAACTATATTTTCAAGACTACAAATTCCACTTTTGCAGGTTCACTGCAGTTTAGCAACATATGTTCTGCAACAAATGTGGCAAAACGTGAGCATGTGAGATTTTTTATTTGTGACTTGCACAGTAGGATTTGTGCACCTGCAGTAAGAATTTGAAAGGGAATAATTGTTGAGTTGTGTTTGCGGGGTGAAAAAAAATTCTACAAGTTTGAAACTTTTTCACTGTGACTTCAGATTTACTGATGCACATGTACAAAAATTTGTTGCAAGTACTAATTCCACTTTCACCGGTGCTCAGTAGTTTTGCACCAAATTTACCTTCATAGAAATGCCTCAAAAAAACAAAAATTTAACTCCATTAAACAAAATTCACGGCATTAAATTGTATTATTTCAGAGTATTAAAACAGAGCATCTTTTCGAAAACATAACACACCTCTTTCTAATGAAAATGAACAGAAAATATGAAGAGCCTAGTGGAAAAAGTACTTAAGTCACATTTTGGACTATTCAAGTTCAGCATGAAAACATGGTGTATTTGTCAAGCTGAGGCGATAATTGAAGATCCAGTGGTAAAAGTACTTAAGTCACAAAATGTCCATTTTGAGAAAATGGGCAAAATCGACGTGAGTAGCTATCAGACATTTTCTCATCCTTACCTCATGGTGCGTAAAAATGTGACTTAAGTTCTTTTAGCTCTGGGCTCTTCATATAGTCATACCAGTATACTATAGTCATGGATGTCAAAATGTTTCTTGAACAAAATGAATGGAAGATATATACAGTAAAATCGAGGGCAAATACAGCTGAACACAATAAAAAACAGCTGAACACAAAACCAATTCAGGATAGCATAACAGTTTCGCCTTGGCTCTGTCTCGTGAGCTATTGTAAACTAACTGGCTGCGCGTGGTAATGAGAAAGTTCAGCCAAAGAAAAAGCAGCTAAAAAGATAACCTTTTGTCAGACTTCTTTTTCGCTTGTTTTTAGCCCATGTTTATGGCTGCCTGAGCCTTTTTTCTCCCTCTCTCTCTCGGGTTGAGTCCACACACACCTGTCTTCACGTTGGCACGTGTCCTATGCGTCTTCGGTAGCAACTGCAGTGCTGAGCGTTTCTATCCTATATTCCTGTTAATATTAAGTTAGGTTTTTGAAACTTGTAAACCAAATCTGAGAGTTTTTCTGCCTTCAACGGAATACAATCGCAAATTTCGTGCTTTTCGACGGCCTGCACTTCTGCAAGACGCCCGTGAGGTTAACCTTGGACGGTTCGGTAAAGTTAGAAAGATATTCACAGATTCGGACTTCCGGGATCAATACGTCTGAAGCCAAACATTTTCAAAACACAAATGATGCCTCTGTCCCATCGTAATAGCATAGACTGCAAGCTACAGGGACCAAAACCCCGATTTGTACAAAAATAAGCCGTCCTCCGAGCTGGACGGATAACATTGATCTATATGCGCAGCCGGCAGTCAGGCGACTGCGCAGGGACCGTCTGTAAATTGCAATTCAAGAGCAAGACACTGCAAACAAAAATCAATAACTCCACTGTTGTACAGGATTGAGACGCTGAAATCAGTCCACGCATCAGCGGTCTCCTCATGATCATACTACAACAGCTGTTTTGGACAAAACAGATTTTGTAGAATTTTGATGAATTTTTATTGGGAATATTAATCAATTACTTCAATATTAATCAATAACTTCACTGATGTACAGTACAGACCCTCCAAAATCACCACACACATCAGCAGTCTCCTCATGATCATACTGCAACAGCCGTTTTGGACAAAACAGGTTTTGCTTAATTTTGGTGGTGGCACGATTGCGATTCATCACACATCAACGGTCTCCTCATGGTCCAAATGCTAATTTTGATAAAACAGATTTAGAATAATTTTAACCAATGTGGCCATTCATTGCAATAGGGACTGTGGGCTCAATGATCCCATTTCATTGCTTTTGTGTGTTTTGATTTATTATTGGCTAACATAGTTTTTTAAATTAGAGTATTATTATTAGGAGGTAGCAGTGCCAACATGTAAGCATATTGTTAAACAAACAAACAAACAAAAAAAGAAGAAATCACTTGAAGGATTGTGTGTTCTTAAGTTTTAGAGCTATTCGAGAAGCTTAACTATAGTTTCTGTTGTTTGTGTAAGTCGACATCCAATTTATTCTAATTGTTCCACAGTGCTGCATTTTTACTTCCGCTGATTGCTTTGCTTATTGCTTGATCTGACCAATCTCTTCTGAACTTTGATTTAAGTTTCTTGTCTGACACTAATCTGGTTTGTCTTTCTCTTTCTGTTAAATTAAATACATTCTTTCCTGCACATCCACTTGCCTGTGTCTGGTGTTGTCCTTTTGGGTTTGTTCCTATAATCAGTCTATAATTTCAGTCTGTACTGCACAAAACAGCAGTTGTAGTATGACCAGGAGAAGACTGCTGACGTGTGTGGTGATTTTGGAGGGTCCGTACTGTATAACAGTGAAGTTATTGATTAATATTGAAGTAATTGATTAATATTCCCAATAAGAAAAATCACCAAAATTCAGCAAAACCTGTTTTGTCCAAAACAGCTGTTGTAGTATGATCATGAGGAGACCGCTGATGTGTGGAGTGATTTCAGCGTCTCAATCCTGTACAACAGTGGAGTTATTGATTTTTGTTTGCAGTGTCTTGCTCTTGTATTGCAATTTGCAGACGGTCCCAGCGCAGTCGTCCGACTTCCGGCTGCGCATATAGATCAATGTTATCCGTCCAGCTCGGAGGACGGCTTATTTTTGTACAAATCGGGGTTTTGGTCCTTGTAGCTCGTAGTCTATGCTATTACGATGGGACAGAGGCATCATTTGTGTTTTGGAAATGTTTGGCTTCAGACGTATTGTTCCCGGAAGTCCGAATCTGTGAATATCTTTTTAAGGCTGAATCCAAATCTCCACCCTCTAGACTTGCAGACTGAGCCCTCACGGACTTCAGGCGTATGTAATGTGACGTTTTTACCGTCATCACGTAAAGTCTGCAAGAGCGGGAGTCTGCAGCGTAATAAAAAAGCTGATAGACAGGATTCGTGTCTGTTTCACTCATTTCCATGCAAATGCATATTGATTACCTCTATAGCCTATATTTATGTATCATGATGTTGAATTTTATATCTGGCCTACGTTATTCAAGTAACGTTTTAATATTATACATTTGTAATAAGTTTATGTGGTTTTGTGTGTGTGCGAATTTGCTTTTTTTCTGTCAGCAATTTGGAAAAATTAAAACGTCACGACCGTATTGCAATGAATTGTGGCTAATTGCGCTAGTGAAGTCTGCTGAAGTCTGCACACCTAGCGGACTCTCTGGAAGTCCGCAGGAAGTCCGCTTGAGGCCCCTTGTGGACTGAATCAATGGAGGCGTTGCACTGGATGCAGAAACCATAGTGTAAGTCACGTGATCCCCGAAGTAACTCAGGAAGATGGCTTTGATGGGATGGGAATGCATCGATTAATTATTATTTATTTATACCAAAAAAATGTATCTCCTTGCTCTAAAATGTCGCATGTATAACCGGATATTGAACCTCAGGTCCAAATGCTCCGCCTTATCCACGACACTAGCTAAACAGACTATATATTCACTGGTCGATTTAGCACTTGTATAGCTGTGCTGTGTTTGAACTTGAGCATATTGGCGCAAGGATTCTCAGTCATAAACCAGCTTTGAAAACAACAGTTGAATATTTAGTGGTTAATTATGGTGAAAATACAAAAAACAAACCATTTAAGTGATTATACTGCTGAGGCCCTCCAGTGCATAGCAAAATGGCGAGAGGACTCTCAGATAGACTGGCTAAAACAATAGCAAGCGCAGATTTACCCACAAACAGTTTTTATGACAAAATATCAAAGGTAAGAAAAATTTTTGCTCATCTTTGTAGCATTTAAACTGTATGCCTGCTGTTCTTTGAGTGTGGTGTCAATTTAAAATGACAAGGCTTATATCGTTGGAATCTGTGGACTGTTCTTTTTCATTTGAGGTATAGTTTGTATGCATATCACAAATTCAGTAGAAATGCTTGCGATAGAGCACTGATTATGTAATCTTATTTAATGTTTTGCTAGATGCTTATTTACTTGCTTGGTACTTGAATTGTGTTCGGTTTAGGTAAAAACGGTCATCACGAACATTTCGCCGAGTTTCTTCGCTTTAAGAGGATATGCCGCATGACGGGGTTGCTATTAGGAAACATGCTTACGCAAACATTATTACGCAAATTCATTGCCCCCGTTACAGGGGCGTTCAGGCTTAAGGTTAATATTTGTATTGAATATATATTTTCCACTAATTTCTTTAAATCTTCACTTTAAAACCAGTTTTCATTGCAACAAAACCGTTGACTTACTTGTGAACTTCTGGTATGTGAAGCAGCTTTTCTCAAAGTGCTCTGAGCAAAGAACTTAATGTTTGTTGGTTTGTAAGGCTTTCCACGGTCAACTCTTCTTAATTTAACAAGCCAATCTTTCAAAAGGGTTTCATTATTTTGTGGAAATTGATGGAAACTTATTTTGCCGTATTTTCCAGACGACTGAATGACATTATTATTGGTGCAAGCAACAGCAGCACAAGATTTCCCCATTTTCACTATGCTGCGATCAACCTCTGTGTACATTTTGCTTCGGGGATCATGTGACCACCTACGTAACTTGCAACGACCTCATTGTGGATTTGGACAGCCCTCAGCATTCCCGGACTTCTCGTGAACGCGCCCACAAAGTCCGCGAGTCTGCGAGTGCAGTGAAGTGCGGACATTTGGATGCAGCCTTACTTCACCGAACCACCTTGGACTTGGGCTACGCCGGCATCTTGCTAACGTAAGTAAACGACCATGATTGCTTCCCCTTGTTCGCCGACCTCTTTTCCTGTCTTGTGCTCTGAATGTAATGTTTTGTTACGACTCCTCTGCGCTTAGCGGCACTTTTATTTGCAAGAAATGTATCTCATATGCTAGCTTAGCTGAAAAGCTTTCACAGCTGGAAGCTCGCATTGAAACGCTGCAGAACATTAGGTCGAATGAGGAGTTCATTGATTCTTTCTCGGTCCAGCCTGAAACTAGTGTTAATGTTAGTTCTCTTTCTGTTTCCCGTTTCTTAACTGCTGCAGCAGCCTCTTCACAGCGTGATGTATTTGTAACAGTTCGAGGTAAACGTAGGGGAAAGAAACTTGTACAGCCATCCAGTCCCTCTCCCGTTAAACTGTTTAATTCATTTGCTCCCCTCGAAGAATTGCAGCCAGACGAACGAGTACCGGAAAAGTCACTAATTATCGGGGATTCCATAGTTAGAAATGTAAGAGTGTTTAAACCGGCTACCACAGTGAACTGTATTCCTGGCGCTCGCGTGACTGATATCGAGGCGAATCTGAAATTACTCGATCAGGGCAAACGCAAGTTCTCCAAAATTATTATCCACGCCGGTACAAACGATATTCGATTACGACAATCGGAGATCACAAAGAGCAGTTTTAAGTCGGCCTGCGCCCAAACTCTAAAGATGTCACGGTCAGCGACTTTCTCTGGTCCATACCGATCCGAGGTAGTGATGAAATGTACAGTAGATTAGACTCGCTGAATCGCTGGTTGTCTGATAATAACGTCGGTTTCGTGGATAATTGGCGAGCTTTCTGGCGAAGACCTAGTCTTTTGAGGAGGGACGGTGTTCACCCATCTCGAGAGGGCACTGCCCTTCTGTCAAGAAATCTGGCCTACGATTTAAATTATTGTAGTTGACTGCCGAGAGCTAAATCTAAATTACTGACATTCAGCTTTGATAAACCGTTGATTAGGTCAAACCGTATAGAGATTGTGTCTGTTTCCCGAATTCCAATGAAATTAAGAGAGAAGAATCGCGGAGTACATCACAAAAACATGATTTGCATTAACACTAACTGTATCAATCCATCTATAAATAAATATTCTTCTCTCAAAATTGGCCAATTAAATATTAGATCCTTGAACTCTAAAGCAGCTCTTGTGAACGAATTAATCTCTGATTGTTCTCTTGTTGTACTGTGTCTCACAGAAACATGGCTGAGATCAGATGAAAACTTCTCTTTGAATGAAGCCTCTCCACCTGGTTTTATATACACTCAAAACTCCCGCCTGGGCCGGAGAGGTGGGGGTGTTGCTGCTGTTTATAGTGACTCCATTCACTCAGTGCCAAAACTACAGTATCAATTTGATACATATGAGGTTCTAGTGATGAATTTTTCAGTGCTGGATGCAGGTGTGAGCCCTGCCCCTGATCGGCCTTTAGCTCTGGTGACAGTCTACAGGCCCCCTGGCCTTTACTGTGCCTTTATTCAAGATTTTTCAGAATTCCTTTCAGACTTAGTTTTAAGCTATGTTAGAATAGTTATATTGGGCGACTTTAACCTGCACTTTGAGAGGGCAGATGATTCTCTAACATCTGCCTTCACTAACATTTTGGAGTCAGTCGGCTTCGCTCAGGGTGTTGTTGGCCCAACTCATTTTCATGGTCATACTTTAGACCTGATCTTAAGCTTTGGCATTAACATTGGGCAGGTCAAGATTCATTCACATAATCCCAGTTTGTCTGACCATTTTCTTATCAAATTCTGCTTACAATTGACCCACCCTGTATTGTTAGAAACTAGGATATATACTAGTCGTACTTTTACTGCAACAACTTTCAAAATTCGTTGAGGTTTTCCCATCTTATTTTGAGCATCCAGTCAGCCCCCTCTGTATTGACGATATGGCAGAAAAGTTTGCTGATGCTCTCTGTAGTACCCTTAATGTAGTCGCGCCACTGAAATATAAAAAGGTTACTCAGAAGAAGAGGCCAGCCCCATGGTACACTGACCAGACACGGACTCTAAAGCAAAATCTCGTCAACTAGAAAGCAAATGGCGCTCCACTAAACTCCAGGTATTCCATGTTGCTTGGAAAGAGAGCCTTGTTGCATATAAGCATGCTCTCTCTTGTGCAAGGTCCTGTTATTTTTCAAATCTCATACAGGAAAACAAAAATAGTTCTCGATTTTTGTTCAAAACCGTGGCCAAGTTAACTAACAATCATGCTGCAAGTAACCCTCAAATTCCAGTCTCTTGCAGCAGTGATGACTTTTTAAAATTTCTTTAGTGGCAAAATTATTGGAATTAGAGAGAAGATCACTGCTTCCCTACCAGTTTGCGATGGTGTTTCTCATGATATGGAGTCTTCCGCAATACACAAAAACAAGTTTGAATCCCTTTCTCCTATATCCCTGAGTGAACTAGCCAAATTAGTTGTTACTTCCAAATCATCTACTTGTATCTTGGATCCCATCCCCACAAAGCTAATGAAAGAGCTCCTGCCCATTCTTGGCAGCCCAATTCTTCACATAATTAATTCTTCTCTAATTTCAGGTATTGTTCCCACTTCATTTAAGATGGAAGAAATCAAGCTGCTGCTTAAAAAAGCAAATTTGGATCCCACAGTCCTAGCCAATTATAGGCTAATGTCAAACCTCCTATTTTTATCTAAGATCCTTGAAAAATGTGTCACCCAATAGCTCTCTTCTTACCTGCAAACTAATGAGGTATTTGACAGTTTTCAGTCTGCCTATAGAAAGCATCATAGCACTGAAACAGCTCTCGCTGTTGTAGTAAATGATCTACTTCTCTCCATGGATAGTGGCCGCATCTCTGTTCTCGTCCCTCTCGATTTAAGTGCCGCCTTTGATACTGTAGACCACCATATTCTTCTTCGTAGGTTAGAAAAATTAGTTGGTATTTCTGGACTTGCCCTTTTGTGGTTTAAGTCTTATCTGTCTGATAGATCTCAGTTCGTCCAGATAAATAACAAATGTTCAGAGTATTCCAAGGTTAACTTTGGAATACCTCAAGGATCTGTTCTGGGCCCTTTGCTTTTTTCTCTATACATGCTTCCCCTTGGAAATATCATAAGTAGACTCGATGTTAAATACCATTGTTATGCAGACGACACGCAGCTCTATATATCCTTTAAGCCGGGTGAAAATGATCCGCTTACTAGATTAGGGATGTGTCTTAAAGCTGTTAAAGCTTGGGTGACACAAAATTTTCTTTCACTAAACCCAGATAAGACTGAAATATTGGTACTGGGTCCCAAATCTCTTAGAGACTCATTCATTAAGTTTTCTCTTAACGTAGATGGCTTCTCTGTTTCTGCCAAAGCTGTCGTTAAAAACCTTGGAGTGACCCTTGATTCAGAACTCTCTTTCCAGGCTCACATCAACAATATCATTCAAGTGGCTTTTTTTCAATCTTCGAAACATATGTGACCCAGGATCACAAAACCAGTCGTAAGTCGCACGAGCCCATTTTGCGCTACAGCCGTCTAAATACATTTTACATTAAAATTTATCGATTTTGCGATTTGTGCATTAAACGTTAGAAATATAACTTAAGATACCATTCCAAGAGAGTATTTCGCAAAAATCCTACCATAGGTGCCTCCAAACTTGATTTTGGAGAAGTGGGTGGTGAAAATCTTCGTGTAATTAGCCCAAAAACAATGAAAAATGCGCGACAAAAATCGCTTCCAGCGGCGCCAGTTGGGGATTCCCCAACATTGTTGGTATCATTGTAAAGCGGGGAATTTCCTCTATTTGATTATTTATGAGATGACTACGTAGGTTCAAACGTGAACCAATAGTTGACGTCAGAACAAACCGCACTTGGCGTAAACAAAGACGGGACTTCCCTAGAAACAGTTTTTTTTTTTTGTAAACCGGGACTTTTACTCTACTTCATTTAAAAGATAAAAGTATACTTTTACTTTGTTACTTTGACACTGGCCACTTCGTTACTCGTTCCAAATTAAAATATGAATATAATTCATTCATCATGGATTGTCTGGATGTGGCGTGTTCGAGAAGAACAGCGGTGCTCGGCAGGCTATTTTAAGCGCTTTGAGCAGCGGAATCTGCCAGCGGATATGGAGCTGCAAATTTGTGCACGCAGTTCCAATATTCTACCACTCGATGGCACCCCCGGATCAGTTATTGAATATTCACAAGCAAGCCGAGTTCGCTCCAATCCCGGTTTTTCGGGAGGTGCCTGAATTAAACTCCTCAGCTAAGCCTGATGTGCAAACTGCTCAATATCCTTGCCCCTAGTATCTATTCAGCAGTTCAAAAAAAATTATTTCTTTCTACAGAAAAAAATGTTGTCCCTCTATAGCAACCACTTCAGCTACAGTGAGCCAATGATATCCCAATTAGAAGTTCAGAAAAATCAGTCTTCTGAAGCAAAAATTCGACATGGTATTGATACTATGTAATTCTGCAATCAATTATACTCAATTATAGTGGTTTTTTTTGAACTGCCATTAAACTCGAAGAAGAAGAAGAAGTAGTAACGTTATTGTAACGAGACTGCCTGTTTGTTTTTTGAATACTGCATCTTTCATTCACCTGAAAATTGATTAAAGAACACGAGGAGAGAACAATGCATGGTTTCTTTGCTTCTTTCTATGCGTAGGCTACTATGAAAAATACTTTGTACTTGTACTTTCACTTTTTAAAGGCGATAGTATGCTTAATGAATGGTGCAAGTTTCATTTAATTCTCTCTATTACAAATATGTGTTGCTAAGGAGTGAATATGACAATTTTTAAACTCAATTTTCTCAGTTTTCTGGAAATTTTGATTGCCCAAGTTTCCCATCTTCAAAATGCCATATCTCGGTCAATTTTTACCCGACCTTGACAAACTATACAATGTTGGAAAGCATTTTTAGTACTCTTTCAGAATATGCATGAATCTCCATATGGAAAAATTTACCCATATGACTGGTTTTGTGGTCCGGGGTCACATATCTAAACTCAGAAAAATGTTGTCCCTTCAGGACGCTGAAAAAATGGTTCACGCATTTGTGTCCTCTTGGCTGGACTATTGTAATGTCTTACTGTCTGGTTGTACTAGCTCAGCCCTGAAACGTCTTCAGTTAGTGCAGAATGCTGCAGCTAGGGTTCTGACTAGGACTAAGAAATATGATCACATTAGCCCGGTGCTCAAAAATCTTCATTGGCTGCCTGTAAAATTCAGAATTGAGTACAAAATACTACTACTAACTTACAAAGCTTTAAATGACTTGGCCCCGGAATATCTTTGCAGTCTTCTCATTCCTTACTCCCCGCCAAGATTACTTCGTTCACAAGGTGCTGAGTACTTGAAAATTCCAAATATACAATTGGAGGCAGAGCATTCTCTTACAAAGCGCCAATTTTATGGAACAATCTCCCAAGACAAATTCAGGCTTCAGACACACTCTCTGTCTTCAAGAATATGTTGAAAACTTATCTTTTTAGTCAAGCCCATGATTAGTTCATGATTAGTTATGAAAAACATTTATTTGGCTCTGGTGGGACTGATTACAACCTTGTTTTATGATAGGTTCACAAGATATTGGAAGCCAGTGTTAAGTAAATCCATGTGGAACCAGTGGCACTGAGCATGCATTAACGGTGCCAGTGGGGCTTGCTACAGCCTTAGTCACTTGGGAGGTCCATATGGTACTGGTGGTAGTGTTAAGCAAATCCATGTGGAACCGGTGGCACTGAGCATGCATTAACGGTGCCAGTGGGGCTTGCTACAGCCTTAGTCGCTGGGGAGGTCCATATGCACTGGTGCAGTGTTAAGCAAATCCATGTGGAACTGGTGGCACTGAGCATGCATCAACAGTGCCAGTAGGGCTTGCTACAGCCTTAATCACCGGGAGGTCCATATGGTACTGGTGTTTAGAAAATCAAAGGTGATCTTGCAGCCTGGTATAAGTGTAGGGCCTCTGTGCTGCAGGAAGTGGATGGAGGGGTGTTGACTGTTTCCTAACCAGTCAGCTCCTAAATTCTTACTTGGCACATAACTCAGGACTGTATTTTTATTAATATGCAGTAGTTTTATCCAGCGCCTCACCCCACTTTTTTCTGTGTCTCTTTCCGAGGATCTTTTCCCTCCACAACCCTGAGTCCTGGACCATCCGAGCCCTGTCCCTCACCATGAGTGCTGGCTGCTGCTGTCCTGCTATCCTGATCCGGTCCTGATCCAGTTCTGCACCATCCTTGGCATGCCACTCCCTGGAGCTACCGATGCCACTGTTTAGATGGGCTTTAATGGAACTCTATTGCCATTTTATCCTGTTTTGCTTTATCTTGTTATTAATTAGCTAGCCCGCGGAGGATGGGCTTACCCTCTATAGCCGGGTTCCTCCTGAGATTTCTTCCCACTGGGGAGTTTTTTCTCACCACTGTTTGAGGATTTTTCTCCCTACTGGGCGTTTTTTGCCTCATTTGCTCTAGTGGGGAATAGGCTGGGCACTGCCCTTTCATTTATTTAATCTCTCACTGTAAAGCATCTTTGTGACAGTCTCTGTGAAAAGTGTTATACAAATAAATTGAATTGAATTGAACTGAGCATCCTGGCCTGTACTAGAGTCAGCCATTTTGGTTAGGTAAGAAAGCTACAGTGGCTGCTATTGGCCAACTAATTTTCAAAGCAATGCTTTGATTGACTGACTGGACTTGTGTACTTGCATAAGGTTAAGACTAGATTTGGTCACTGCTAGAAGTAGCTTCTTGGGGAATTTCCAATTCACTGCTCATTTAATATTGTACTTCAGTGCTTCTTGGTCAAAATTAGCTCATGGGGCTTATTCCTCATCAACAAAAGAATGGAATGGATTTGTTGTGTCATCTGATTTTTCATGAATATGGACTTGAGCATTTATGGAAATAACCTCTTCAAATGTTTTTTATTTAAGGTTTGTTATCATGTGAAGTCTGTATAACAAGGTCAAACATTCAAGGGTATGTAAACTTATGATCAGAGCCGTTTTGGGGATTTCGGTTATCATTATGATTTAAAAAGGAGCCAAACGGCTCTGATCGTAAGTTTACATACCCTTGAATGTTTGACCTTGTTATACAGACACAAGGTGACACACTCAGGTTTAAATGGCTATTAAGGGTTAATTTTCCATGCCTGTGGCTTTTTAAATTGTAACTATGTGTCTGTGTATAGTCATTGAGTTTGTTAGCTCAGGAGTGGATGCACTGATCTGGTCTGAGCCATGTGGAGCAGAAAAGAACTGTATAAGGACCTTTGTAACAAGGTAGTTCAACTTTCTAAAGATGGGAAAGGATATAAAAAGATTTCCAAAGAATTGAAAATGCCAGTCAATACTGTTCAGTCCATGATTAAGAGGTGGAAAAATTAAGAGATATATTGATACCAAGCCAAGATCAGGTAGAAAGATTTCTGCCCAAACTGCAGGGAGAATTGTTTGGGACACAAAGAAAGATCCACAAGCTACCTCAAGAGAAATACAGGATGCTCTGGAAAAAGATGGTATGGTTGTTTCAAGAAGCACAATAAACAGGTACTACAATAATGGTCGAGTCACTAGAAGAAAGCCATTATTGCGCAGATCCCACAAAAAGCATGCCTAAAATATGCCATATGGCCAATTCCATTGTGACAGGCCTTACATTTGCACACATTTTTTAAAATTTGCACCAACTTCACTGTCAACCATAATAATGCAATATTTTGACTGTGTGCGCTACTACAAGTCAACCCAATGCTCTATCAAGATTTACAAACTTCATGCCAAAAATACAGTTTTAATCATTGATAATCATATGTTAATTAGCTGTGACGGGCGTTACAGCTAAAATACATTGGGTTGAAGCCCATAGACATGTTACTGATATCTCTGTGAACTGTGATCTCCTATAAATATAAATGATGTATAGCATTGTGGAGCATGTCTGTAGGATTCTCAAAGCTAAGACAGTAAGACAGTTTGACCATACTATTTGAGTAAAATGAACACTTAATTCACTGTGACGGGCGTTACATACTTGTGACGGGCGTTACAGTGTGCAAATAATCAGATGATGTACAATGTTTCTGTGGTTGGTACCTGTCATTCACCACTCTAGCATTCCTCATATGTGGCATAGGCAATCCCCAAGGCCCGTTGTCAAAATCCTTTCTGTTTGCTACATGAGCAGGGATATACGTGAGTCTTTGTGCAAGCCACTTAAAGGGACTCTTTACTCGTAGTTTGTTTACATTTTGGCGAGTGAAAAAAATTGCCTCAATACTCTAAAATCAAAGTTCTAGAGATGAAAAATGATGGCTTTGTGCCTTTTACTACAATAGCAGTTGAAATGGCACACTTGGGCTTGCTGAGATTTTTGCTCAAACAATACTGAATCTGGCTTTCGCTGTTCTTGACATTCACGCTGCCGCTGGGCTTCAGATTTCCCCATACTGAAGATCTACTGAAATAAAGAATAGAGAATTTTAAGAATAACTTGGAAACACACATGTACAAGGAAATGATCCACAGTGCACCAAATACCCTTATTACATGTGGAGAGTCAAGTGACTTGCACAAGGACGTAGGCCTATCAAATCCGTAATCCCACTGAGCTCAGGTAACTTCAATGAACAGCGAGCATAATGCATGACTTCACATGCAGGTAGGCGGCTGGTTTTAGCTCCAGCCATGCCAGCAGTGGTGTACATCAGGACCCTGAATAGTTGTAGACCAGTGGCGGCTGGTGAACTGGCGATAGGAGAGGCTCAAACCCATTCCTTGAAAATAATGATTGGTCATGACCTGTGTTCAATCATTCATTTAAATTATCATTACAAAAGCTCCGAAAACTCTTAACATTATCAGATGCGGTCAGTTTTCATTTAACGCATATCTGTCAACTCTCACGCATTCCGCGTGAGTTTTAGTTGCATATTTACATTCCCCTGCTGTACTCAGCAATTATTCAATCAACGCAGCTTTTTCTCGCAGAACTGAAGTCCTGGAATGGAGGTTTATCAGCTTCACCTGTTATGACTCCGGACTTCTCACGCTTTTTTTTTTTAGTTTGGAAGCAATGCATGTGTTTCATAGTTTAAATGAAATAAGATAATTTGAAACGTCTTTATGCAATTCCATTGCTTCCAATGATCTTATTTCATTTAAACAGTTTAAACGATCATGAAACACATGCCTTGCTTCCAACCCCTGAGTAAAGAAAAGCGTGACAAGTCCAGAGTCATAACGCAGGTGAAACTGATAAACCTTCAAGCACAAGGACTTCAATTCCGTGTGAGAATCTCTTGCATACGCGTTGATTGAATAGTTGCTGACTACAGCAGGGGAGCGTAAAAATACCACTAAAACTCATGCATGAGAGTTGACAGGCGTGCATTATTAATGAAAACTGACCACACCTGATAATGTTAAGACTTTTTGGAGTTACTGTAATGGTATTTAAATGAATGATTGAAAACAGGTCATGACCAATCATTATTGTTAAGGGATGGTTTCAGCCTTCCCTATCGCCAGTTCACCAGCCGCCACTGTTGTAGACTTTGTATTCTCGGGCTATTTTCAAAACTGATGTTCCCTACAACACTTATTTTGTGATAAAAATATTATTACTTTTACATAAAAGTTCACTTGTAACTTACCTTTCTCAGCATATACAAATTTACATTGAGGAAATCGAAAAAATCACTGATTTGTTGTTCCTTCTGACTGCTTCACTCTTCCATGTTTGCTGTCTACACCGAGTTGACATGGTATATGACCTTGTTTACCTGCACCTGACTGATACTCAGCCAGACTGGCCTGCCACCTGGCATTTGCTGTTGGAACTTAAAGTCAATTCACTGTCCAGATTGCTTTAAAAGCAGTCATTCTGTGATGTAAACTTGTGATGTAACGCCCGTCACACCACCCTTTGTAATGCCCGTCACAGCATTACATAATAACCACAAAATGAAAAACAATAAACACCATTTTATATCTATACCTACCATCAAGCTAACTTTGTATGTGGGCTTTCATAAACTTCTGCTTACTTTTGTGTCACCTGATAAGACTTGTTTGTTAAAATGTGACGAGCGTTACAATTCAAGTTTCAAAGTCCATCACAGTAAATCTGTACTTTTTCTCGAAATCATGGCATGCACCGTAAAATTCAGACATAAAATAAGGTTAACAGAGTTACTGCACTGACAACTGAGGAAGAAGTCTGAGTTTTGCATTTTTATCAACCTGAGAACAGGCAGCTGCAAAATGGACATTTTTGGTTATGAAAAGAGACAACTCAGTTGCAGTCGACATCATTTTGACCACGTCGCCCAAAAAATTCCCAGGGGTATGATCTCAAAATTACTTTCACATTTTGATAGCCCAAATACTATATTTAATCCACAACAAGGAGAACACCTGTTTCTATCAACTTAAAAATTTAGGTGCCATGTCCCCATTTACATGGAACTGGCCATATATAATATAACACCTTGACACACCTCACAACTTCTTGAATACGGACATTTGGAGTGACGAGATCAAAATAGAACGATAACCATAAGCGCTATGTTTGGAGAGGCCCTGGTGAAAATTATACCATTCCCATTGTAAAGGATGTTGGTGGCTCTGATGTTTTGGGGGTGTATGAGCTCTGAAGGCACAGGGAATCTCCAAAAACTGATGGCAAGATGAATGCAGCATACTATCAGAAAATACTGGCAGACACTGGCATTCTTCAGCACGAAAGCTGCGCATGGGATGCACTTGGACTTTCCAGCACGACACTGATCCAAAGCACAAGGCCAAGTAGACCCTCCAGTGGTTACAGAAGAGAAAGGTGAGGGTTCTGGAGTGGCCATCTCAGTCTCCTGACGTCAATATCATCGTGCCACTTTGAGGAGATCTCAAACGTGCAGTTCATGCAAGACGACCAAAGAATTTGCAGGAGCTGTTGGCATTTTGCAAGGAAGAATGGGCAGCTATACCGCCTGAGAGAATAAGGGGGCTCATTGACAACTATTATAAAAGACTGCATGCTGTTATTGATGCTGGAGGGGGCAATGCACAGTATTAAGAACTTAGGGTATTCACACTTTTAAACAGGGTTCATTTCATTTTTTTCCCCTTATCGCCATGTTTTGTTGATGATTGTGCCATTCCACATTACCCATAGTTGGATATGGATCCAATAAGAAATAAAAGAAATGTGTTTTGCCTGACCATTTCTGTTTTCTTTAAAAAATGTTACCTATTTTACAAATTCAGCCAGGGTATGCAAACTTTTGAGCAAAATTATATGTCCTTACTGACAGCATAAAACAGCATGTTTCTTCCGTTCTACAAATGGTATAATATTCATTCCTCTCTGTCAGTTGAGAAATCGGCAGGCTCTCCTCTGGCTGGTACACAGGTACCTGATAGCTAGATTATTGTTGCATGGCCTTGGGTAAAAGGGCATCAAGATGGACTCAAACAATGCATCTGAGCATGATATTGGGAAGCACTTTCGCTTGACACATCAACAAATTAGACACAGTGCAAATATAATTGCTCATTTCTCAGAAACTGTTAAAATGCCCATCAACAGATTGACAGGAATGCTTCTTTACATTATTAGGTACCACGGACATGAATTACAGGGAAATTGAAAGATAAAAGTTCTTGGGGTGCATTCTAGAATTTTATAATTTCTGATAAGTTTTTTTTTTTAGTTGGCCTCAAGAAATAACTTGTACAGTGGGCTTGTAGGGCTTGAAAAAGCTTCAAAATTACATCAGAATCAGCTCTCAAGGTGCTTTACTTTCAGAGATATGGTTGTTTAAATTTGCAAGGTATCATTAATTAGCTAAAAGTTTGTTCGTGTGCATCTCCCAAATTAAGATGCTTAGAGGAAAAATTTTTTCCAGTTCTGACCATTACTCGTGAGTCTCATTCACTTTCCCAAGTTTGAAAAAAATCTGAGAGGTGAAGGAAAATTCTTGGTTGATTCGGCATGGAATGACCCATTTATATCATATAGCATTGTGGTATGTTGAAAAGCAGTGGAATGATACAGACCAGTTTATTCGGATAGCGCAGGAGAACAGGCTGTACTGGGACACCAGGAATGAAGGCACCTAAAAGGGAACATATAGTTTTAACAGTCTTACCCCAAAAATAAACATGAGCAATTTTTTTTTGTCTTGCCCTAGAAAGCTTGAGAGGTATGCCGTCAAACCTCATCTCATCATAATTTGGTGATCCGAACAAAAGCTGCCTAGAATTACCTTTGTAATAGAATTGTCGGGGATGTGCCTCTACGATACATGAAATGGCGAGAATGGATCAGTACAACGTGTTTGGCGAAATAATCCTCCCACGGCATACGAATTCTGTGTAGCAGGAAATCTGTGAAGTTAGTAATCAGTCTCATAAAATAACTATTAAAACCAAAAAAATGGAAAATTAATTACAATTACATTACATTACATTTATTTAGCAGACGCTTTTATCCAAAGCGATAACCAATTTTAAATGTTATATAAAATACAATTAAATCTCAGATTTAATCAATAATCTGAAGGAATGTTGGAGTGCTAAATAAGTTATTTTGACTACCACGTTATAAAGCTCCAAAACTGACACTGGGTTTAATAAATTAATTTATTAAACACAACAAACACAGAACATACAGGGGCTAATCTAACAAGGGAGAAGTATATAAACTATTGGAAGATAACAGCTGGTCATGCGTTTGTGCCTGTGGGCGTCGGATGCGCGTGTACTTCTGGGCATGCTTTTCTTTGTACAGAGAAACGACAAATGGCGTGCTTGCCACAACTGTATTTCGCAATGTATAGGTTGGTCTATGCGCAATGTTGTGGTTCTCATTCAGAAATGTCTTCGTATTTTCAAGGTTCCCCCATCTTCAAACAATTGGAGAGGGACAGACTCTTCAGAAAATTAGACTTTATTCAGGTACACTACAGGCCAAAAGTTTGGAGCCACCCTCAGATTAAAAAAAAAAATCACGCATCAACTATTCTTTCCTTATTTTTACACATGAAATGACTTCAGTGCATAAAATATAGGAAGCCAATAGGTTTTGGGTGAATTCCAGACCTCAGACCACATTTTAAAGCTGTCTTGACTGATTGATCACTGACCATAATGTTTTATAATTGAGTTCCAATGCCTTTGTGTTACATGATTTTATGTCACTAGGATGTGAACAATTTTATGTAACAAGAAGGCATGCTGTATAAATGCCTTCCCCAAAACCAAGGGGTCACATTGCACTTGGTGCACCATTAAAAATCTGAGGGTGGCCCCAAACTTTTGGCCTGTAGTGAATATGAACCAGTACAAAGCCAGGATCTTGTTGCGCAAGAAGAACTGACATTCTACTTTTCACATCCAATCTTTATACCTTCATCACAGGAAATTTCTTCCAAATATGGTTTTTCTGTCCTCTCATGTTACAAAGGTTCAATAACGCAATGTCTGCTTCTTACTTGTTTTTCCAATAGTACAATAATGTGTGCTTCTTACTTGTTTTTCAATGGTACAATAACGTAATGTCTGCTTCCTGCTTGTTTTTCTCTTTTCTCATTGGTTGGTATCCTTTGCAAAACAACTACTTCAAGGCTACTTCATTGTTTCAGAGGATTTCTAAATGGGTCATAGGTCGTCCCAGAGACAGGCAAACCAAAACACTGCCTACGTGCCCTAAGAATCACAAACAAAAGATTACAATATTACAATCTTACAGTCCAATATTGGTTATGCATATTTCTAATTCATATAACACATATAGTGGTCCTACTATAATCAAAACTACTGACATGAAGCAAGTATGCATAACTATATGATTACTGATGAATAATTCTGATGACTGAACAGATATTGACTGAAACTGAACAAATGTTAATCAAAGCTACAGAAATGAACTGAACAGATATTGATTAAATCAACTGAAAAAATATTATTCAAAGCATAAATCAACTGAATTATGGTCATTGATTTACTGATCAATATGATGACAAACATTGAAATATGATCCTCAACAGCAACTGGATAACTCAGATTAGCTTCAATGAAGTACCAAGTGGTAAAACTCACTTCAGCTCATAAGCAATTCGTAACACTAATCTGGCAACCATTTACACTACAGCAAGCATGTTAGTTGCAGCATTAGAAAATTTGCTAATGGTAGACAGAAAGATTGTTAAGTGCAGCTGTACTCAATCTGTCAGTGGCTAACTAGCCCACTAAAATAGGAAAAGGACGCAATGCGATTGTACAGCTACACCAAACTGAAATGAGGGCAAACCGAAATGCTCAACAGTTATAAACTGCTATATATTTTCAGTAAAAACAAAGCTAAACTGCATTGCCGCTTGGAAAGTTTAGTCAGTCTAACTGAAATTCACACAGCCTTGGCTTTCAATATTCCTATCAAGGCCATTAATGTAGATGAGGAAGAGCAGGAGTCCCAACACTGATCCCTGTGGGACTCCACTCCCCACCATACCTAGCTCAGATGATATTCCACTGACCACCACTCTTTGTGTTCTGTCCTGTAACCAGATTCGAATTCACTCCAGAATACCTCCTGTAATTCCAACAGAGCGCATTTTAAAAATCAGTCTCTCATGCAGTATTGTATCAAATGCTTTCTGAAAATCTAAGTATAGTATGATGTCATGAGCCCTGCTCTGATCATAAGTCCTGGTGGCCTCTTCAAAGAATTCAAGAAAGTTTGTCAGGCATCCTTCCCTCGCAGAAACCACGTTGGCTACCTCTCAAAATATTATGTTCAAGAAATAATTTCTGCTCTTCTTTTAAGATAGAATCCAGTATTCTGCAAGTTTAACTGACTGGCCTGTAATTTCCTGGCTCAATACGGTCCCCTTTCTTATATATTGGTATCACATTGCCCTGCTTCCAATCATTTGGTATTTCTCCAGTTTCAAAAGACTGTCTGAAGATAGCTGAGAGTGGTTCAGAGATGATCTCATTAAATTCCCTGAGCACTCTAGGGTATAAGCCATCAGGACCTGCCGTCTTTTGCGTCTTTAGTTTATGCAACTTGTCTAACACTTCATTATCCCTAACCTCAATTTCTACTAAATAATCTTGAACATTGGAAATGCTCTCTGGCCAACTAAAAATCCTCTCCGAGGTAAAATTCTCAACAAAGTAACAATTTAAGGGGTGATCTGGGGTTAAATGAAAAATGACACCAGGAAACAACTCAGAATTAATCTAAAGAGGTATATGTAATAACCACCAAAAAAGATACAAGTTGGCATTTTTCTGTTTATGCAGTTGCCATGGTAACCGAGCAAGCTCATTAAATATTCAGAAAACTTCTGGCACCAATTCCTCTTTAACTCTATGATAGAATTCAGTTTTTCTTTCATCATTTAAAAGCCATTGCTTATCCAAATGCAATGACATAGCCATTCTTTGCCCAATTTATCAGTTTTGTGATTTTGGGGCATTTTACTCTAATTTTGAAATTATTTTGCACAGAATCTGACGAATACTCAAAATATTCAAAGTAGGTAACAGATAGGCAAAATTTCCCTATGTCATTGCATTTCTAATGAAGTAAAGTACCTGCAGCCCAAATTTCATTGATTTTTAATGATAAATAAAAAAGTTATGGCTGCCACAAACATGAGAAACGTGGAAAAAGTAATACCTTAGGAAATCAATGGAAAATGCATTAGACCGCATTGAAAAGTGTAATTCAGTTTTTAATCCTTGTAGCAATTAGTGATTATTAAAGGTGGGTTATTATAGAATATTTTTATTCAAAAAAAAATTTTTTTGGAAAAATAATCAAATTTTGCCCATTTAACCCCAGATCACCCCTTAAGGTATCAGCAATATCCTTATTCTCATATAGCAGTGATCTATCTTTATTCTTTTTACACTTAACCTCCTCTTTGACTGTCCCATTTCTACTCCAGCACTGAAAAAAGTGCTGAGGATTAGTTTTTGCCCCTTCTGCAATTTGTATTTCATATTGTCTTCTAGTATTCCTCAGCTCTTCTTTTGACCATAGCCTGCATTTTACAGTATTTGCCTCAGTATTCTCATTACTGTATTTTATGTACATCTTATAAAGATTCCTTTTTTCCCGAAGACTCTTACGAATAGTGGTCATCCACTGCGGATTCTGCTTTTTCAACTTACTTTTGGACACCTTTGGAATGAATTTGCATTGTGCATCAAGTAAAACCCCCTGAATCTATCCCACATCTCAATTTACAGACTTACAATCAATGAGTGTCTCCCATTTTATTTCGCTTAAATACGAGCGCATCCTGTCAAAGTTTGCTCGCCTAAAATGGGAAATTTTGGCTTTCAAAGATAACTTTTTAACTTGCCATGAAACATCAAATCTATCAATAGAATGATCAGAAGTGGCTCCAATACCTCTATACAGCAAATTCTATCAGGGTCATCACAGAGCACTAAATCTAAAATTGCCTTCTCTCTTGTAGGTTTATTAACATACTGCACCAAAAAATTGTCATTTATAACATCTAGAAATTCATCCTACCCTTTACCCTGTCCTTTCACCATTTCCCAATCGATACTAGGATAATTGAAGTCTCCCATAATAATAGTACCTCCTAAAAAAGTAAGCTGAACATCATTCTAATTTTTTTGTCAGACATTGTTCACATTTATAAGATTGCACAGTAAAAATTTTAGATAGATGAATAACTGGTGACATGGTCATTTTCTGCCCCAAAAAAGGGCATTTTGGGGCAAAACCGGAAAAAATTACTAAGAAATTATTTCATTAAAAAACTTCTATAAATGATATTACTTGGATTGCTGCATTTTTACAGAGAGATAAATCATAAAAAATGAATTCTAGCCTTTTATCTTACTTAGTTCCTGAGTTACAGGCTATAAAATGTGGTCTCGTTTTTGGGCGTTTTGTGTTTTTGGCTGATTTTGAGGCTTTACCATACAAAAGTGGATCAAGATACACAGAAGGCCATTTTCAGATTCTAGGAAAAGAATATGGTTAGTATACCCAATTTCAGCCTTGTATAAGCAATCAATTTGGATCAATAAGCTGCCAAAGTTGGCTGAAAATGGGTTCGCCAAAAAACTTAAAATATTATTCAAATTTCAAAGGGCTATAACTTGAAAACTGTTTGAGATACTGGCATAATATTTGGCATTTTTTCATTGTGAGCGAATATTTACTCGTGAATTTTTTCAAAGAATTTTGAGGAGGTGACCTGGCACCCCCTGGATGATTTGACGTGGAATGACCCCTTATTTAAGGCTTTCATCTGTTCTCAGAGCGCCAGTAGGCGCATAAGGCCGTAACATTTAAGGCTTTATAATTCAAGATTTGAGCTTCACAAAGAGGGGAAAAATTACTTCAGTGAAACAAGAAACTTGTTACATATAGAATTCCATCATATTTTAGTTTATTGTCACACTTTTAGTACAGAATAACGGCCGCAAACACAATAAAATCTTCATCAAAATTCAGCATTGAGATTGTAAAAAAAAAAAAAAAAGATACTGAGAATTGAAAAATGGCTGGGATTTAAAACAATACATTTCCGAGATCATAAACTCCTAGACCACAAGTGTGCTTCATCCAAGTATGATATTCCAACTTATCTACTGTTTATGAGCCAAATAACATAGCGACCCAAGTGGCTCTCCATGCTTGCCGAGCCCTCAAAATTGTGCTCTGTCAATCATAAAATAATCATATATTATATAATAATTATATAATAATCATATATTATATAATTGTATTATAGTCAGGTCCACTTTGTCAAAACCCTAAATTATATTATTATTTGCAGCCAATTCATTAGCAATATTTGAATTTGGCAGCATAGCTCTGTTCTGGGGCCTCCCTGCCCTACCAGGCATATGCATGAAAAGCCAGTAGCCAGGGAGAGCCAAAAAACTGCCCTTCCATGCATATGCGTGAAAGCCATTGCCGGAGAGAGCAGCAGCAAACCCCCAGGGGTACAAAACAGAGCAAGCATCAACATGCGTTGTCATTAAATAAGTCAGAAAAACAAAAAATAGGACCAAGGGTCCTGTAGCGTAGCGGCAAGCAGTCTTACAGCGATGATACAAGTTATGAAAATTTCATGTGAAGTTTGACATTTAAATCAATGAAAATAAATGTCAAGGTCACTAAATAAAAGTTCACATACATTTATAAGACCTTCTTTAATACAATCCTAAGCTCTGAAGCAGTTTTGGTGATACAAGGCATTGAAATATGTCAATATGTATTCAATATGTCAATTGTGAACTTTAAAGGTCACAGAATGTCAAGTTGTGGTCAGCGAATGGACTTCATATATGACTTTCTAAATGTGTCTATACAAACCTTGGCTCAATCTGTGACCATTTTGGTATACAAGTCATTGTAACTTCACTGTCGAGTTTGACCCTCAAAGGTCACTGACGGTCAAGCTGAATGCCACCAAATGAAAGTTCATATGTGACTTCCTAGATGTCAGTAACACAAACCTCGGCTCCATCTGTGACCATTTTAGCGATATAAGTCATTGAATTTTCACTAGGCCACATTTGACCTTTGAAGGTCAATACGAAGGTCACCAAATGAAAGTTCATATATGACTTCCTATATGTCTCTAATACAAACCTAGACTCCATCTGTGACCATTTTCGCAATACAAGTCATTGTAATTGTATTATGTCAAGTTTGACCTTCAAATGTCACCAACAGTCAAGTTGAATGTCACCAAATGAAAGTTCATATGTGACTTCCTATGTCAATAACACAATCCTAGGCTCCATCTGTGACCTTTTCAGTGGCAGAAGTCATTGAATTTTCTCTAGTTCAAGTTTGGCCTTCGAAGGTCAATATGAAGGTCACCAAATGAAAGTTCATACATGACTTCCTATATGTCTCCAATACAAACCTACACTCAATCTGTAATGGTTTTGTTGATATAAGTCATTGAAATTTCGCTGTACAGTTTGGCCGTTGAAGGTCACTGAAGGTCAAGTTCAAGGTCACCCAATGAAACTTCATACATGGTTTCCTATATGCCCACAATACAAACCTGTGTTCTATCTGTAATAGCTTTGGTGACAGAAGTCATTGAAATTTCACTATGTGAAGTTTGACATTCGAAGGTCACCGAAGGTCAAGTTCAAGGCCACCAAATGAAAGTTCACGTATGACTTCCTATACATCTCCAACACAAACCGAAGTTTGGGCATTCAAGGTCACTGAAGGTCAAGTTCAAGGTCAACCATTGAAACTTCATATATGACTTCCTATATGGCCACAATACAAACCAAAGCTCTATCTGTAACCATTTCGCTGATATAAGTCATTGAAATTTCATTGTGAAGTTTGAGCATTCAAGGTCACTGAAGGTCAGGTTCAATGTCACCAAATGAAACTTCATACATGACTTCTTATATGCCCACAATACAAACCTAAGCTCTATCTGTAATAGTTTTGGTGATAGAAGTCATTGAAATTTCACTATGTGAAGTTTGACCTTCGAAGGTCGCCGAAGGTCAAGTTCAAGGCAAATGAAAGTTCATACATGACTTCCTATAAGTGTTCAATGCACATATGTTCCGAATCTTCAATATTTTCAAGCCTTGAAATCTTTGAAAATTGAAAAACATTTTGCCTGACCTCAAGTTTGACCTTTCAAGGTCATCTGAGGTCAACTTTACCACAGCCAAAATATAGGTCATATATAACTTCCTATGTGTCAGTAATATACTACTCAAAATTTGAGAGGGATCATAGGAATTTTTTTGTGAAATGACATGCAAATTTGGTAACTGCCACTGATGAACAATATATTAGATAAATGACATGCAGTCAGACACAAAACACATTTGCAAGTGCATTTAATGACATTAAATGAGCGTGCAGCCCCTCACTTTTGGCTTTCACAAACACTTCATGGTTTCACCTCTGACATGTAAAGTGAAAACAGACAGTGTTCGTTTGATGTTTCATTACCACAGTTAATGTCAATAACGGATATGGCCTCCCCTAGCTTGAATGACGGCTTGACAACGTCGGGTCATACTGTCAATCAGAACCCGGATGATTGCAATTGGAATGTTGTTCCATTCTTCAACAAGGGCATTTCCAAGCTCTTGTAGAGTTGTGGGTTGTGCCCTACGACCGGAAATGGCGACCTGCAGCATGTTCCACACATGCTCGATAGGGTTTAGGTCTGGCTTAACGCGGGCCCAGTCCATGCGGACAATTGTCTCCCTACTCTAGGAATTGATTCACCACCCTAGCACGATGGGGACGGGCGTTATCATCCATCAAGATGAAATCAGGGCCAACAGCACCAACGTATGGCCTTACGTACACATTGAGGATCTCATACCTGTACTGTACCCCTGTCATCGTCCCTCTCCCCATGACATGCAGGTCCGTTCTGCCGTTCCTGCTTATTCCTCCCCAGACAATAATTGATCTGCCACCATAACGGTCGTGTTCGTTGATGTAGGCATCATTAAATCGCTCACGTTGTCTTCGCCACACCCGTTGCCTCCTGTCAGTAAAGTCCAAGCAATATCGGGACTCATCAGTACAGAGAACTGGAGCCCAATCATTGTGTGTCCATGTGACATGATCGTGAGCCCAATCCAAACGGTCATGCCCATGACGCACGGTCAGTGGGATTCGAACACATGGCCTTTTTTGAGTTGAGGCCGGCAGTATGAAGACGATTCCGTGATCGCCTGAGTGGATACCCCGACCCCGAGGCGTTATGAAGGTCATTTCGTAGGGGGTGGTGGCTGTCCAGAAAGGATGACGCCGTGCCTGAAGTGTGAGAAAGTGGTCTTGTCGTTGTGTAGTCGATCTCTGACGACCACCCCCATTACGGTGTGCTGCTGTACCAAACGTTTGACGCCGGTTCCACGCTCTGTTCACAACGCTTTGGCTGACGTTAAGTGCAATAGCAACGTGACGTTGTGAGAAGCCAGAGTCAAGCATTCTGATGCATCTTCCCAATTGCTCTGAAGTCAATCTACGTCTAAGACGTTGAGGAGACATTGTTATTGCTAAATGTAATGCAAAAAATTTGGGAACTTCCAAATTTTCACCAACAAGCAACACACGTCTGAGTTGAAATGGTGAAGTGTTAGTCAAAGCCAAAATGTGAGGCTGCACGCTCATTTAATGTCATGAAATGCACGTGCAAATGTGTTTTGTGTCTGACTGAATGTCATTTATCCAATATATTGTTCATCAGTGGCAGTTACCAAATTTGCATGTCATTTCACAAAAAAATTCCTATGATCCCTATCAAATTTTGAGTAGTATATAACCTTAATCTCTATCTGCAACCATTTAGCTTCCACAGGCGATTTGGCCCATTCTCCATAAGACTCAATGTTAAAGTAGAGCGCCCCCACTAGACCCACTTCCGTCTATTCAATCAAAATGGCACTCGCACTGTACATAAAGTGTATCAAGGTGAGTTGATTGCCAGATTGAGAAAAAAAAGTTATCAGACAGTTTTTGAGAAATAAATTTTTGAAATTTCAAGTCATATCTTTTAATATTGTTAATATATTCCCTGACCTCGAGTTTGGCCTTTCAAAGTCATCTGTGGTCAAATTTAATATTGCCAAAATATAGGTCAGATATATGACTTCCTATATGTCGATAATAGAAACTTAATCTCTATCTGCAACCATTTGGCCTCCACAGGCCATCTTGCATATTCATAAAGTACAGTGTCCCCAATAGACCCACTTCCGTCTATTCAATCAAAATGGCGCTCGCACTGTACATTGACTGTACCAAGGTAAGTTGATTGCCTGATTTAGAAAAAATTTATCAAGCAGTTTTTGAGAAATGATTTTTTTAAAATTTCTCAGTCCTTTCTTTAACATTGGGGCCAAAATTTCAAGGGCCCATAAAACGGACAAAAATGATTCAATCAAAAATCCAAGAAAATCTTCCAGAGATATGGTCTAGTTGTATGTTACTGCAAATTTACACGAAAATTCATCGGGCCAAAAAAAAAGATAAAAAATGTTCCGAACGACGGACGACGGACGCCACACCACGACAATAGCTTATCGGCTCATAGGGTCGGTAAGCTAAAAAGGAGAAGCTGGGGATGGAGGTGGGTTGCAAAATGAGCAGACAAAGCAGGAATTGTAGGCAGGCAGAACATCTTTAAATAGGGTACCTTGTTTAAGACTGCCGATTGAGTGCCTGGAAAGTATCTGCTTAGCTGTCAGGTGATGTTGGCTTGGCTTGCGATCTGCACCATCACCAATGAAGGCAGGCTTGCGATCTAGGCGTGACTCCGTGGCCTGCCTGAACTACCGCTGTGCTCAATTTCAGTCAGGTCCACTTTGTCAAAACCCTAAATTACATTATCGTTTGCAGCGAATTCATTTGCAATATTTGAATTTGGTGGCATGGCTCTGTTCTGGGGCCTCCCCACCCTACCATGTGTGTACATGAAAAGCCAGTAGGCAGTTAGAGCCAAAAACCTGCCCTTCCATGCATACACGTGAAAGCCATGGGCGCGGAGAGCAGCAGAAAACCCCCCAAAACGACCATACCAGCCGAGAAATTAAGAGTCGCCATTCTAGACGACCTTCCTGCCCTTCCACCTGCATGCATGAAAGGCCAAAAGCAAGAAGAGTTAAAATAAAATCCTCCCTGCTCTTCCGCGCATACACATGAAAAGCCAAAGGCAGAGAGCAGCAGCAAGAACCCCCCCCCCCCCAAACCCAAGTCACCATGCCAGGCGACCTCCCTGCTCTTCCACCAGCATGCATGAAAAGCCAAAAGGCAGGGAGGTTTTCCATGCATACATGTGAAAAGCCAAAGGCAGAGAGAGCAACAGCAAAACCCCCCCCAAAACAATCATGGCAGGCGAAAAACCAACATGCCATGACAGGCGACCTGCCGCCCTTCCACGCGCATGCATGAAAAGCCAATAAGGAGAGGGAGCCAAAAACCTCCCTGCCCTTCCATACATTCGTGTGAAAAGGCATTGGTGGAGAGAACAGCAGCGAATAATCCAATACTTGCCAGAATAGCTGATCTGTTAGCGTAGAATATCCCCCATGACCTCAGGTGGTGGATATTTGGTTCAGTGTTCACCTGGCTGCTAAGCCTCCTGTAGCAAACATTTCTTAGCCACACAGCAGCATGCAAGTACATGGAATGTAGTATTAGCATCTATTACGCCGATTTACCTGGAAGTTGTGGCCAAAATGACACCTGCTAGGGGCAATGTAATGGCATTGATCATAGTAAACGCTTTTATTTATTTATTTATTTATTTTATTTAACCTTTATTCATACAGGGAAACCCATTGAGACAGCCTCGTTTGAAATGGTGCCCTGCTAACAGAAAAATACATAATCATAAAATATGGACAATTAACAAAAATTATATAGCAATACATTTTTGGCAACATTAATAAAAACAATCACAGACCAATCTCTATATCCTTTATCTTTTTGAATTAGTGTAATGAGATTAATTTATTCGATTTAAAGGACTCTTGAAACCTCCCTGGAGCATAGTAGCAAAAAGCTGTCCCCCCACCCCCCCCCCCTTCCCTCTTAGCTCAGTTTTAACGCACGGGGCCTCGAGAACCAACCAGCCCTGAGACCTGGCTTGGTAATATCTAAGAACACCATTTGATGAGGGATGTAAGATAATTTGGTAACCTTTGTAGGACTGCTTTGGAGATGAAAGTAAGCCAATGCTGCTTTCTCCTACGTAGATCAAGGGATGGCCAACCCACAGGCTTATACAAAGAACAATGATGGGTTCTCAAATGATTCCCCAGTCATTAACCGATGTGCGGCATGATAGACCATATCAAGCTTTTCAAGGTGGTAGAGGCAGCAGGCAAGTAGAAAACATCACCATAATCAAGCACGGACAAGAAGACAGAATTAAAAGCTTCCTGTAATCACACAAGAAACACAATTTAATCCTTTAAAAGAACCTACTTTTACGCCTTAATTTCCTTGCCAGTTCAGTGTATTTTAAAAAACAGCTTTTCACTGATAAATATCCCAAGACACATGCATAATAGCAGTCGCTTGATTTCAGAGCCATCAAAGCACAAATTCAAAATTTTTTTCCCCCCTCAACGAACGGGATCTAGAAAAAGCATACATTTAGTTTTGCCACAGTAAAAACTAGTTTAAGCTCTAGAAGTGAGCGTTGAAAGGAATCAAGTCTGAACAAAACAGATAACGCCTCATCCAATGAAGCGGCAGAGTTAAGCCCTGTATCACCCGCATGCCATCACACCTTACAGCCATTTCAAAAGAGACCAAATTATTGACATACAAGGTAAAAGTAAAAGTCCTAAAATAGAGCGCTGTGGTATCCCTTTAGTCACCTCCAGAGTGGTCAATCGAGTAGAGTCTGCTACAATATATTGTGCTCCATTGAAAGAACTTGAGAACCATTTGCAGGAATTCTGGTCTTGGCCTACAGAAGCTTGTCTATCATCTAAAACTGAACGATCGACTGTGACGAAGGCCTTGGATAGATCACTACAAGAAAGCAGTGTTGTCCACCATCACGGGTGCAAACAATATCATTATGACAACAGATGTTGCAAATATAGTTCTGTAACCAGTTCCAAACCCACAGTGAAGTGTATTTAAAATGCACTTCCTATTTAAAATAAACAAAACTGGCAATCAACCAAGGATTCAAAAATCTTGGCTAAACAAGGTAGCTTGGATATGGGCAATAATTATTAAGGTACACTCTCAAAAAAAAAAAAGTACCTATTTGTACCTGTAGGGGTAAAAGGCTTGTCACTGGGGCAGTACCCTCAAAGGTACTGCTGTTGTACCCTCAGAAATAGGCACTTATTTGCTTTGGAACATAAAAGTTGCTTTTAGACCCTAAAAAGGTTCACGCAGGTACCTTGAGGTCCTATAATCAGCCCTAGGGGGTACATAAGTGCTGAATGTACCTTGGGGAACAGAAATGGACTCCTGCTGTACTCCTATTTCTGAGAGTGTATCTAATGTCACTGGCCTTTTGCAGTGGAAGCACAATTGGAGTTTAAGATCTTTGGTACTATCCCCAGCTAAGTGAAAGATTAAAATATGCGCTACAGGCTGAGATATAACTGGATCAGCTATCCTCAGCAGTCCGGGGTCCAAAAGATCAGCGCCAGCAGACTTTTTGGGTCAAATTTTTTTTAAAGGGAATTAGTGACTACTGATTTGGAAAGCAGGCGAAGAGAGAAACTACAGCATTTCATATCATTCGGGAGTACAGGTTCTGATTGGCAAATATGATCTGCTTTTGCTGACCCATCCTGATGGAGACATCCATCAGGTTAGGATTCATTCCATGAAATTGATGGCCTGCACTAATGAAGAGTTCAAAAGCAATACAGATTTCCCTCGTCACTTGAGGGACTGGAGTCAGACTACATCTGCGGAGAAAGTCCTGGGGCACAGTTATTCCTCATTAATTTGTGTTCCAAAAATTTTTTCAGGATTAACCCTTAAAGCGCCAAAGGCAGCATTTGCTGCTCGCTGATACAATGAAATAAAATCAAAGCTTTTGATTAAGGTTAAGGTTAAGGTTAAGCAGGGGAGCTGCTTTCAACAAGTCACCACCTGATAGGTTTTCAAAAGCTCAGGATATTTAAATTTTTTAAGCGTTTGAAAATTGATTTCTGCGCCCTAAGGGTTAACAGCACTTTCATGTATTGAATTATGATAAAAATGCAGATTTGCTTTCCTACTTGTCGTACACTTGTTCTGCAGCTGCGTGAAAAAATCCAGTCAGGAAATTCTTTTTCTAGCTTCAGCCCATGCTGAATTCCTTTCAATCAATATTTCTGATAATTCATGGAAAAACATGCAGTACATCAGTCTTTAATCCATAATCTCCTAAAGGAAGCGTGTTTGTCAGCAATAGCATAAATATTAGAAAAATATGCGAGAGCCAGAACTGGACTGTATGAGAGACACCCTGTCTATGTCTCTCATCTCTGAATCATGCAACAACCCCTGAATGTCAAAGTTCCACAAATTTCTTTTCAAAATGAACACGCTGCTTGACCTTGGCAATTTCACATTTCTAATATTGATAGGGCAATGATCGCTAAAATTTTGATGAAAATACTACTGGACGAGCATCTGAGGCATATTAGTCAGAATGATGCCAACCAGAGGAGATTTGGAGCCCTTTTTGTGGGTCATGTAGGCTTAGTAACCTATTGTGCCAGGTTTAGAGTAGATTAAGGCTAAAAAAATGGGTTTGAGCTTCCCCTTTCGCCAGTTCACCAGCCGCCAATGCCTGTGATCTGTCTGCTAAGTACAGCCTTATGAATGTGATATATGAAAATTCTTCACATTATCAGCAAACAAAATTCATAAAAGCAAGTAAGTTGGCATTTTGAAAGTTATTCTATTAAGCCTAAACGGATTCTATCAGCCTGTTCTGTTAGCATTCAATGGCTGCTGGAGCGAGCCTTCTGTATTAGCCAAGCGAGGTTAGATATCCTCATAAAGTTAATGATCGCTCAAAGTTAACAGAAAGCGTAACCAGCAGGATGATTGGGCAATTTATGTCTAGTCCAGGGGGGGCAACGAAGGCCGTATCTGTCCCTGGTTTTCACACCAACTTCTGGCCTTTAATTAGTTGATTATCTAAATTAGCCAAACTATTTATGAAATCTGACATTTCAGGCGCATTTCTTTAAATTATCATATGACCACCTAAGACTTTTCTTGTCTCCCTACATAAAACATTTTTCTTTGATCTAATCATTACACAAATCTATATTTGTGTATGCAATCAATTAACTCAATTAGTCTGGGTAATTGTTGGAAATAAAAACCTGCATACACACCGGCCCTCCAGGACCGGAGTTGCCCAACCCGGGTTTAGTCAGAACTTTACATTCACAAAATGCTCATGACATGGCACAGATTTGTGTTCGCAAGGCTGAAGTTCATATAGCAGTAGCCTATATCCTACATTGTGTTCGACCCCATTTCTAAGAAAATGCTACTAAGGTCGCTAAAATTCAGAGAAAGATTTTTTTTGTAGGTCTTGTTTCTTATTTGTTCTGTGGATAATTGTCGTACATGACTATCCCATATTGTAGCCCTGTAACCTCTTCATCCTTCTCACATCTTAATCATTTTTGGCAACATATTAGTAGGTGATGTGTTATTCAGAAAAATTAATTCTGTCATTCTTATTCTAAAACAGATCAAGAGTAATTTTGCATTAAAGGCTGCCTACCTGGTAGGCATGCCTCTGTTTCTAAATGCACTGCCTGGCCAAAAAAAACAAGAGGCCCATGGGCCTTAACGGTCACCTGAGTTGTATAAAAACTGTTGTTATTGATGTCAATGAACGAAATATACCCAAAAGTATCATTTTCCTATATAAAGTATAGTAAACTGTGAAGGGGCAAACATGGGGCCTGGGGGCCATGAAATTAACTATTTTGATGAAGCACCTCAATACCCTTCCATCTATGAAGAGTATTGGTTTCCAGCCCAACTGGGTCTGGAGAAGAAGATTGTTGAAATGTTTGGCAATATGACCCCATTTGGGCCCCACCCCTCATCCACTGGGGAAGAGACGGGGTCAAAAATGTCATAGTCTGAAACTCATCTCATGGTTTTAATGCCAGTCAAGTTTGAATGATTTCCAGTAGAAAATGAACAAAATATACCCAAAAGTATCATTTTCCAATATAAACTATAGTAAATGTCACCCCCTCCCCAGGGACAAACATGGAGCTCGAGGGTCATGAAGTTCACAATTTTGATAAAGCACCTCAAGAGCCTTCCATCTATGAAGAGTATTGTTTTCCAGCATATCTAAGTCTGAAGAAGAAGATTTTGAAAATTTCAGCCAATTTGACCACTTTTAGCCCCGCCCCTCAGAGCACCTGGGGGTGGGCACCATATAACTCACAATTTTGGCGCATAATTGACCAAGGAAGGTTCCAGCAAAATTTTATTGAAATCGGATCAGTGGTTTTTGAGAAGAAGTGGAAAATGTATTGACCAGTTTTAGCCCCGCCCCTCAGAGCCCCTGGGGGAGGGCACCATATGATTCAGGCATATTTGACCAAGAAAGGTTCCTGCAAAATTTTATTGAAATCGGATCAGCGGTTTCTGAGAAGAAGTGGAAAATGTATTGACCAGTTTTAGCCCTGCCCCTCAGAGCCCCTGGGGGTTGGCACCATATAATTCAAAATTTAGGTGCATATTTGACGAAGGAAGGTTCCTGCAAAATGTAATTGAAATCGGATCAGTGGTTTCTAAGAAGAAGTGGAAAATGTATTGACCAGTTTTAGCCCCGCCCCTCAGAGCCCCTGGAGGTGGGCACCATATAATTCTCAATTTTGGTGCATATTTGACCAAGGAAGGTTCCTGCAAAATTTTATTGAAATCGGATCAGCGGTTTCTGAGAAGAAGTCGAAAATGTACTGACCAGTTTTAGCCCCGCCCCTCAGAGCCCCTGGGGGTGGGCGCCATATAATTCACAATTTTGGTGCATATTTGACCAAGGAAGGTTCCTGCAAAATTTTATTGAAATCGAGTCAGCAGTATCTGAGAAGAAGTCGAAATTGTAAATTGTTTACGGACGAATGATGCACGACGCACGATGGACGACGACGGACAAAAGGCGATGAGAATGGGTCACTTTGAGACTTTGTCTCAAGTGACCTAAAAAGCCACACACTCTCATATTTTTGGACCACCTTAAGCTTTGATTACGGCATCGTTTCGATAAGCTTATGCACTGTCACAACACTTATTTCTGTCCAGAGTTGCATTAATTTTTCGCCAAGATCTTGTATTGATAATGGGAGAGTTGGACCACCGCGTAAAATCTTCTCCAGTACACCTCAAAGCTTCTCAATGGGATGGCCTCTGTAGTGGCCAGTCATGTGCGAAAATGATGTCTCATGCTCCCTGAACCAGTCTTTCACAATCTGAGCCCGATGAATCCTGGCACTGTCATCTTGGAATATGCCCATCCACTCAGGGAAGAAAAAAATCCATTGATGGAAAAACCTGGTCATTCAGTATATTCAGGTAGTCAGCTGACCTCATTTTTTGAGCACATATCATTGCTGAACCTAGACCTGACCAATTGAGGCAGCCCCAGATGAAAATACTGCCCCCACGGGCTTGTACGATAGGCACTAGGTATGATGGGTGCATCACTTCATCCACCTCTGTTCTTACCCTAATGCGCCCATCAGTCTGGAACAGTGTAAATCTGAATTCATCAGACTACATAACTTTTTTTCCATTGTTCCAGAGTCTTTATGATCCCTAGAAAACTGAAACCTTTTTTTCCCGATCAGCCTCACTGATAAGTGGTTTTCTTAAGGTTACACAGCTATTCAGTCCCAATCCCTTCAGTTCTCTTCGAATTGAATTTGTGAATTCAGTAAGGGCCAAACTACACACATTTTCAACATGGAGTTGGGCCCTTACTAAATTAACAGATTCAATTGTTCATGTGGAAATGCTTTTACTTTCACTACTAAACAGAGCAGCGAGTTCTACTGTTGATTTTTTTACTATTTAATTTCACCAAAAGCTTTATTGATCTCCGATCACTATCATTCAAGATTTTTTTCCAACCACATTTCTTCCACAAAGATGATTGTTCTCCACTATCCTTCCAAATTTTAATAATGCGCAGGAAAGTCCTTAACCTAATTTTAGTAGTTTCAGCAATCTCTTTACTTGATTTATTTAATGCAGGCCAATAATTTGACCCTTCTAAAACAGAGTAAAATCTTTTCCACGACCATGGTATATGTCTTCCAACATGGTTCAGTACTCAAAAAGTAGCTCATTTATTCGCATTTTGTGATCGGAAGCCAAGATTTGGCGAATGAATGCAATCGTTGGGGCGCAATTTTGAAAAAAAAAAAAACAGTTTTGAACAGCAATAATTCCCCAAGTTCAATTTTAAACAACCGTCTTTCATACAGTGCCAGCTCAACCTCCGATCCTGGCAGACGGAATATGCCAAACGCGCCGTATTTTCCATGTGTCGCTGCCGCCGATTCCCACTATGGTTAGCGTTGCTATGGACAAAGCAGAATGGTCCATTCAACCTAGGCCATCGATGCCGTCGCTTGTAGTTCAGGAGGTGTGTATCCCCTCCCCTATCTGCTGGCACATGCAATGGTACGCGAGATTGCCGTTTTACGCTTGCAGTGAGCGACGGACTTTGCCAGATCTGCAGCGCACTTGCACATTGCAGACACAATGTCAAGACAGCTCTCATTGAGTTCCTTTTTCTCGCCTTCTGCTAGGCCTAGTATGGGTCACAATGTTCCCGTGACGATCACTAAAGTAGCCAAGGTTGCAGTCGACAACCCAGAACCACTTTGGCAGTTTTTTATGAGACCATATTTTTTGGCTACTTTAAAGTAGTGCCGTTAAGTAATCTGAGCATTCTGTTGCTCGCAGACGAGACTGACTGACGTGATGCATGAGATGGGTAGCAAGCTAGCCAAGTTATTTTGTTATTATACTTTGACCATCAAAATTTTTCAAAATTAGATTGATAGAGCTTAATGCTGTCAGCAACCAAGAGAGGCAAGTGACGATGAAGTAATCCATTCTCATGAGTGGTTACCGTGGCATGATACATTGACTGAATTTTTCAGATACGTCGGGGTTAGTCACAGCCAGCTTCAGTAATCACTGTTTGCCAAACATTAACATTGGCTTTCACTAAGAGGCTCTGCGATGTTAGAGCATAGCTATATTTTCTGGATGATGACCCCAGCGGTTCGTGCCCTAGATGGAATATTATAAATAAGACGTGTTGTCACGTTTCATAATTGACGTGATGGCTTAAATCACAACTCTCAGTAGCTGAGTCCATGAGCTAATTTCTTATCATAATTCATAATCATAATTTCTCACCTTTTTATTGTCAGTTAACGTAAATGTACTGAATGAGGATGGCAGTCGGGTGAGGTAACTTAATCCGAAACTCGTTGGTAAATTGATGATAGGAGGAGAATGAGCAACGTTAGGCTGAAGATAAAGCACATAAATTTTTCAAAGTAACGTAGGGGAGAGCCGGTGCGAAAGTAATGTGGGACGAAAGTAATACGGCGATTTACTCACAGCCATCCGCACTTCGATGCGTCATATTAGGTCAGCACGTGCAGCTCGCGACACTCTCCAGACCCGGAAAAATCTTGAGGTTTCGGCGCTTCCCAGAACGAGACCGGAAGACCGTTTTCCACAGTGGTGAGTAAATTCAGACAAATGGTAAACTTTTTTGACTTAAAGATTGTCTTTATCGCTCCATGTGTCATATTTATGATGAAGTGATAGGTCATTTAGTTTTGTAACATATCCTGAAGTTTGAAATGTCAGACTTTTTCCACTTTAGAAGCAATCCTGGTTCTAATGTCTGGAGTCACTGTCGGGGCGGAAGTGGCAACGGTTACGTTCCTCTCTCTCTGCTAATGCAGCCGAATTTTCTGTTTTAAAGCTCATTTAAAAAATGTGTGTGTTATATTTTACCGACAGAAAATGCCAAGAGTTAGGGTCAGAACTACCTAGAGAGGAAAGGTTGACCAGCAGGTTTACGGAAGGGCCTTTTTTGATGTCCGAAGAGGCGAGAGTATAAGGAGGGCAGCAGAGGTGCATGGCGTTTGTCATGTCACCCTGTTCAGGTACTGCAAGAGGAGGGCAGAGGCAGGAGGGCAGCAGGCCAGAGCCCCAGGGTACAGGGCTCACAACAAAGTCTTCACAGAAGAACAGGAGAAGAGACTGCAGGCATATATAAAGAGAGCAGCTGATATATATTTTGGCCTGAGTCCTAAAGAGGTTGGAGTAACACTGCAGACAGAGCTACACCACTATCGCCATTTGCCTAAGATAGCAAGCATCTCAGCTCCGGATCTGCCCCGGCTCTGAGGTGCTTGCTATCTCGAATTAACCTCTTTTTTTTTTCTGCTGTTTTAGGTGCGAAGCTCGATATGAGCTGGCCGAAAATATTGGCCTCAAAACTCCATGTTCATGGGAGAAAAAACCAGATGGCAGGGAAGGACTGGCTCATCTCCTTCCTCGAGCGCAACAAAACCCTGTCCATCCGTCGACCTCAAGCCACCAGCATGTCCCGTTCCACCAGCTTCAACAAGACCAACGTGACAGCGTTTTTTAAAACCTAAAAGACTGTCCTCACCCGCTATAATTTTGAAGCAAAGGACATCTGGAACATGGATGAAACAGGTAAAAATTTATATTTAGATAAATTAAAAAGCAACAGTGATTTGCAACAGCAATAATTCATTTCATTTATTATTTCAAGTACCACAACGGTTCAAGTGCCAGACAAAATCATTGCCACCAAGGGGCAGCGCCAAGTCGGTGCTGTGACCTCTGGGGAAAGAGGAACATAGGTCACTGTTGCCTTTGCTGCCAACGCACAAGGCAACTTTGTTCCCCCTTACTTTATCTTCCCAAGGAAGAAGTTCCAGCACCACTTCATCCAGGATGGCCCCCTTGGCTGCACTGGTTCTGCCAATGGATCGGGGTGGATGCAGGAGGCCGATTTCTTGGCATTTTTACAGCATTTTGCAAGGCACACCTGCGTGACCCCGGAGTCAAAGTTGCTGCTACTCTTAGACAATCATCCATCACACCTCTCTGTGGTAGCTATTGACTTTTGCAAGTCACATGGCATTGTACTCCTGTCTTTTCCCCCCCACTGCTCCCACCGTCTTCAGCCGCTAGACCAAAGCATTTTTGGTCCTCTGAAGCACTACATTAACAGTGCAGCAGACAATTGGATGCGAATGAACCCTGGAAGAACTTTGACCATCTACAACATCCCAAGTCTTGTGGCTAAAGCTCTGCCTCAAGCTGCGACAGCAAGCAGCATTTCAGCTGGGTTCTAGTGTACCGGTATCTGGCCCTTGAATCCAGATATTTTCAGTGAGACAGACTTTGCTCCAGCTTTAGTGACCGACCGTCCTGCACCTGCGCCAGCTCCAACCCCAATGCCAGTGCCAGCTCCATCACCAGTGCCTTCTTCATCACCAATGTCCGCTTCATCACCAGCGCCCTCTTCATCACCAATGTCCGCTCCATCACCAGCGCCCGCTCCCGTAAGACACCAGCAACCTAGCCAGAGCCCATTTGAGCTGCATCCCCATGAGTCTGCCATTCCTCTACATGGTGAGAGTTTGTGTCTGTGTGTGTCTTTAAATGTGCCTGTTGAGCCTTGCCAAGCATGTATTATTTTTTTGAAATATTATCTATCCAGGTATGCTTGTGGTTCCAGGAACATCTAGTGGCACGCCAATACAGAGGTTCAGCCCAGAAAAGGTTCGCCCATATCCAAAGGCTGGCTCGAGGAAAGAAAATAAAAGAAGAGGTAGAAAGAGGTGAGCAGAGTGTTGTTTTTAACTTGTCTTGATTTTCTTGCTTGTATAAAAAACAAGCTGATTCTGACTACCATCTCATTGAATGTTGCAGGTCAACAGCAATACTGACCGACACCCCAGTAAAAGCTGCCTTGGAGGAGGAGACTCGGCAGAGGGGCCAGAAGGAACAGTCCTCTTCAAAACGCCCAAAGAAGACGTTGTGAAGCGGATACACTGCAACCACAGTTTCTCGGGGCAATGAGGAGGAATGTCTTGTTTGTGGGGAGACGTTTGCCTCATCTTTGCCTGGAGAAGTGTGGGTGCAGTGCATCTTTTGTCTGCTGTGGTCACATGAGACATGCACTGAGGGTGCAGCTCATTATATCTGTCACAACTGTGATGAAAATGTTTAAAACAAATATGTGATTGTTTTTGCTTCTGTTTTAATGTCATTTTTATGATTGAATTGAATAAATGAGTGCATTGTATATTTACAATTGCATGTTAGTAAAGACATTGTTTGATTTTTTCAAATGAAAAACGACAGTAATTCAAAAGATTCCAGTTAATTTGATCAGGTTACTTTTGTCCCGCCCGTGCGCTACTTTCATCCCGACTGGAGGGGTCGAAAGTAGCAATGCGCAACTTCCATTGGACGGCAAACTATGCCGAAATCAATATATATTGGGATGATTTAGCACCTGATATTGACAGAGCACACACAAAAGCAGTTAATCGCTCCGAATTTTTTCTTTCGGTCTGTAATGTTATCTTTTAAAATGACATTTATGTGAAAAATGTTACTTTTGTACCAGCTCTCCCCTAACGAGTTTCACAGAACAGGTGTGTGGCATTATCCTGCAACAACGAATTATCTTACCATTGTATACTTGTGAAGTAACAGTTTACGGATGCGTCTCTGTCATTAATTATTGTCCACTGCATGTTCATATTGCTCTTGGTAGCCAGTTTTTACATGACGGGGATTCACTTTTTTATCTCATCATTATTTTTCTTGGATTTATTTAGGCCCAATTAAATATTGTACTATATGGTATGCTTTCAAAGTGCCTCTATACGGGCGTGTCATTTTCGTTGATATTGAGATTTATGACAATTATGTTCATATTTGCGTTGTCCGGTAAAAGGCCACAAGTTTTAAAGGCAGCCGAAAAGGCGAGAAGTTGTTCTACCAAATAATTAAATATTTTTTAAATATAATTTCAGGCCTCGCATTTATTTTAAATTATAAAACACATTAAACTTGATTAATAAACCTTATTTAGAATGCACACATATACACAAAAGATTATATTTGTTTGGGTTGTTACGTGTCTATTAACATAAGTTATGTTCTTCCGTTGCGCACTCCGTTGCGGACTCCCCCACTTAATAAAACACTGTTTATAGTGCCATCGGTCATCGGCCGCAAAACTCGTTGCGAACGACGAAGTCAGAAAATTCCTATTATGGCTAATTACGACAAAATGGACTTCTTGAGTACTGACGGTTGTTTAAGAAATCAGAAGCGACTCACTGCATCAGTTAGGGATAAATAACTTGTTACCAGCTGAAACATATTGATCACTGCAGTTATTGTCCAATGGAAGGCTCTTACCTATTTGCTAAGTTAAATCCACATGGTGTTTCGTTTCTGGCCAGGCAGTGTATATTCCAATACTTTCTAAATTTTTTAAAGACGGTTTTCCTGTTTGTCCATAATTACATTTCTCAGGAAACAGGAAATGGTTTGGATGGATATTTTGATTAGACCCTTGTGCAGAAGTTCAAATAAGCTTGATTGAAGGGCTGTTGAAGTGATTTATTTCAGCCACTTTGGAGAAGGATGGGCAAAGCACCCCTAAGTCCCTCCCATGAAGCAAACTTCACCAATGAAATGAACTAAAATGAGAAAACCCATTCCTACCTTGTTTGAATGTGATCAGACAAGAGCGATTAGTACAGGTTCCCTCAGGAAATAAAAGGACCTGTAAAAGAAAATAGGCAGATAAAATATCTATATTATGTACAAACCCAACCAAAAATGACACATGGAAAATGCAAATAAAATCAAAAGAACTGATTGAAGAAGTCCATTCACCCTGTAAAATATTGAAAACAGTTGGTACAACAGCTCTTATGTTAACTTCCCAACATGAATTTAATTGCTTTTTAAAATTATAACCTAACATAACAAAACTTAGAGGGCATTCAGTAGAGTGCATATGTCCACCACACCATATACACTATCTTTATTTACCCTTTATCTTACCAGGGAAGTCCCATAAGATTTAAATCTCTTTTTTAAGGAAGCTCTGGGGCAAGCCAAAAGCAGCAGCCAGTACACAACAATGACAACAGTGACAAATCATAAACACAACAATAAATACCTAATTAAAGTGCATACACTAAGTCCAAAACTGCATCACATATGCAATATCCATTTAATATAAAACTGATTATGGTAAAAATGATGGGAAAAGGGTTAAAAAATGAAAATAAGGTAGGGATAAGGAGTAAAAATACCATTAACCCTTCATCTGACTCCCACTTAATAGAGCTGGAGACAGAACTGTCCAAAATGGTAAGCAACGCATGAGTAGTATTGAAACACGTGCAACTTTCAGATTTAATGGATTGAAGCAGAGCCTTAAAGTCACCAAAGGAAATAAGAGCATCTAAGCAGATTCCAGCACCATGGGACATAGTAACTAAATGCCATCTTTCAAAATTTAGTGGATGGGCGTGGTACGGTCAGAAGGAATGACTCAGTTGAAAGAAAATTGTTTGTCTTAAAATTCCAATTAATAAGACTGCAAAGGTAACCAGCTAGTCTACCAGTAATGGCTTTATAAATAAATAAATAAATGCCTGTGAGACCATCTACGAAGATCAAGGGAGAATATACCAGCCCTTTCATGAAGATCACAGTGATGAGTAAGGGATTTAGCATTTGTGATAAAACGTAAAGCACCAGATACACAGTATCAAGGGCTCACAATATAGTTGAAGGCATACATGTATAAAATATCTCAACAATCAATCACTAGCAGAAAAGTAGAAATAATCAGTTTATTTCTGGCCTGCCAGGTAAAACAGGATCTGTTTCTAGAATAAAAAAAGCTGTATTCTCAGTTTTTTCACCAATTTTTCAAAGTGAACATTAAATGTAAGCTTGCCATCAATCCATAATCCTAAGTATTTATATGCAGAGACATTTTCAATACTCTTTCCATCAAACGAGGATATAACGATGGGGATACGTTAGGAATGGGATTTGGAGAAATACATGACCTTGGTTTTGTGTGCATTTAAAACCAGTTTAAGATCAAACAGTGTGGTCTGTATTGCATAAAAAGACTGCTGAAAATTCTGGGTAGCTTGAGTTTTGCTAGAGTTTCATTTCTAGTACTGTTACACGTGATGAAGGCATATAACGGTGGCAGCCACGTTACTGATGCTGCTAGGGCATGTGCAGCACATGCGTTCGTGATATTAATAAATATTAATATTAAATTCTAAACTCTCTTCTCACTAATAAACCCCCCCAAAATATATTGGCGCCCCCTTTTAAAATCTTTCTGGCCAATAAAAAGCCAAAAAAGTAGAGCTTGGGTACATAATTAATTCCACATACTTTTATGAATTTAGTTAGTCAATATCACGTCTCTGAAGCTGATAATTAATGGATTAGTAATGGTCAATAAGTTGTGGCTGAGGACCTCTAATGGATAACGCATTTGTATAGGCTAATAGCTGCGTGGACTACAGCTAACAGTAACGTTAGTCATCCTTTAATTGCTACATACAACAAGCTATATAAGCTAGAGGCGCTAAATTACGATTTCAATATGCAAGTCTGGGCGTCATCATGTGATGGGCGTCCATTACAGTAAGGTGCAGTAAAGTGGATGCTTCTTCCCAAAAATTTTTCTCTGAATGCCTGACCACTGCGCCGCCGTAAATTGCAGCCACAGGAGAGGGAAAGTCGTCAACTTAACCGTTCACAGGTAGGTAATTTTTTTCTTGAACAACGGAGATTATTGGCTTTAAATCAAATTTAGCGCCCTCTCCCACTACCAAATCACTGGATTACCTCGGGGGTAATGTCGTAGCTTATAGGGCCGGATCTGTCAGGTTATTTGGATGGGAAATATACTTCTTATTCGGGCGTGACTACATGAACATTCGGTTTAAAGGGGACCTATTATGCTGATCCTTCTTTTAATACATATTAGTAATGTTATAATGTTGGTTGTCCATGCTCAACCTCTGAAAAGTTTCTAAACATAAGATACAGGGTTTTGCCGTAATCCAAGAACGTGATTTCGTGGCGTGATTTCCTCTCTGAACAGCTCCTCCCGAGATCTTCACGAGATCTGGGTAAAACCTGACGTCAGGTTGTGCCATCCAATTTGTACAGAACTAGCCAGAGCCAATTCACGGGCGCTGGACCTGCCCACACCGGAAACTATTCTAGCAGGCACTAACAACGCAGATCATACTATGCCTCAGTAGCGTTGACACTTTTGGAAATACAAAAAGAAGAACCGCAGATCATTTGAGCTGCAATTTTGTTAGTATCTCTCCCAAAAGCTATTTGTCCGTTTACTTTTGGACGCGAAGAAAAACAAATATTTCTCTTCGAAAAAGACGATGCCACCAGAAATCAGTGGGTAGCTTTTTTGTTTGCTGGCAGCAAACAGCCCGCGACCAAAGGGAACGTTAGCAGTTTGTGCTCAGCATTTCACCAAAGACTGCTTTGTCAATAAAGGATAATTCCACACAGGATAAGCGTTTCAGCTGCTTCTCAAACCTGAAGCAGCTGCATCGATCAAGCGCTCGGGGCCTGGCTGTAAGTAACCATATAACAGCAAATAATGTAAGAGAAGCTAACGTGTTACGGGTGGGCTAGCAGGACCGCTAGCGATAGTTAGCACTAACAACTGGCCTCAAAGGCAGGCTTGGTAAAATATCTGAAGATAAAGCCTGTATCGGTCGCGACTGTCCATGACTCACAGACACAGAAGCTGTAAGTTGCTTTTACTGCATAAGCCAACCTGACGTGATAGCCAGTTGATTGTGGCTGTAGCACAGCGGCTAACGTAGCCAAGTTACTGTTGCTAATGCTTGTGTCCTAAATATGCAAGAGTGATATCAGGGGAAATTCAACAGAAGGTGTGTGAACATAAACCTCATTTGAACCTAACTTTTAATGCTTGTTTGTAATTTGGATGCTTGGTACAACTGTTCACAGTAACAGAACTTGCTGTCTGTAAAACCTGTATTGCAAGGGTTTGTCTCTGTGGTTATGACCGCTCGGTTACCAGCTACTGCATGTTAGTTTGCGTGTCGTGCTAATTAAAAATGCTCCTGGTTAACTTATATGCAGTAATTCTGATCGGTATGCTTGTGTTACTTCGGAAAGCATCGATGTGGCAGTTTCATCATAACGTTGCCCGATTGTAGGCTCTACAGTTAGTGATCGCTTCACTTATCCATGGCCGGGATCAGCCGAATACTTCACAAACGTCTGAGCAAGCTCTCTGGCACTACCATGAAAGCAATGCGAAACGCAGAAGCTCTACCGGTTTACAAATGATTTCTCTGCACTACCTTGACATAATTTCATTTAGAAATTGTTGTGGCTAATAAAAAGCCGAAAAAGGCAGAGATTAAATAGGTAATTCTTTCCTGTAGAAGTGATCGATTCGCTAGCTCCACATAAGCAACTTGTCCACCCTCACGGAACGTACGGTTTGCAAAACCTGTATTATGTTCCTAACATAACCGAGCTCTCTCTAGCTGTCGCGCACTATCCATAAAGGTGCTTTCACATCGGACACGAAACGAATTTTTCGCGCGACAGATTACATTCAAAGTCAATGCAAAGACGCGAATACGGGCATGTCAAGCCGCTTTCACACCTGACGCGAAACGAATTTTTTGCGCTACAGATTACATTCAAAGTCATGGCCACTTATCAGCTACTGCATGTTAGTTCCCCTGCTCTGCTAATTAAAAACGCTCCTGGTTAACTTATATGCAGCGATTCTGATCGGTATGCTTGTGTTACTTCGGTAAGCATCAATGAGACAGTTTCATCATAACGTTGCCTGATTGTAGCCACTACAGTTGAAGCTAACCGGAGAGGTGCTGTATGTGTCTGCCGAGTTGGGCTGCAGTTAGACCAGACGTAGGTTTTGCAAAGCTTGGGGTGAGTTTTTGGGTGCTTGTGAAACGATCACTTTACTTATCCATGACCGGGGTCAGCCTGATACATCCCCAATGTCTGAACAAGCTCTCTTGATGCTACCGGTGAAAGCAATAGGGAAAAGCACAGGCTATAACGTATATGGTTATCACAAACGATTTCTCTGCATTGCTGTCGATTGAATATTAAATCGGCGACTGAATATTAAATTATTTCCTGTAAAAGTGATCGATTTGCTAGCTCCACATAAGCAACGGTTCACGCAGACGGAACTTACGGTCTGTAAAACCTGTATTATGCTCATAACAATACCGGAGCTCTAGCTTGCTCTCGCGCACAATCCATAAGGCGCCCATTCTCCGCGAGAAACGCTTTGTCATTCGAAGCAATAAGTAAACCATTACCACGGGCAATTTCGAAAAGGCCGTTTAGCCTGGAGCTTTAGCCCTCCGTCATATACCAGCCGAAGCTGTTCGTTTGCTCCACGCTAACAACACACCACAGCTATGCATACGACCCAGCAGGTCCTAATACACACGAAGCAGTCCATAAGCTGTTGGTCCACTTTTAGCTGCTCCTCACTGTCCATGTTTCCCTCTAAACTCAGACCCACCGGATTTCTACGGTCTCCGGTCTACACTTGGGCATGTCGACCCGTTCTACAAATGTGTCTATATGGGGTGGATTCTAGTTTCCCCTGCATCCTAGCTAGGACTAGAAAAACCGCGGTACTCACCAACTGTTGCCGTAGCAAACTGTAGCCGATAGCAAATTTGAGCTTGCGCTGAGAGATATTCGCACTGCGTTCTCCACTTTCGCCGCTGCGTTTGTTAGAACAAGATCACGTCATTAGATCTATATTCAAGTATAACGTTAGATTGCGGAATTTGCCCGCCGCTTCCTTATCAGATTGCAGACCTGTCTCAGGTTTCACTCTGGGGAGCCGGTCACGAAAAACTGCGTTCTGCAGCCTCCTCCGCCCAACTCCGCCCTCCACAGAGCTGGCCAGTCAGAAGAAAGGGGCACACGGGGAGTGGGGGCCATAGCGGAAGAAACCACCCCAGTGAGGCGTTTCAGGCAGAGACTACAATGTACTACAAATGCAGTTTTTGAGGATGGCAGCATGAGCGAAATAAATACCCTTTTTTTTTTTTTGCGCGATCAGGAGTACTCTAGGGGAGTCAAAGACCAAAATATAAACTTGGAAAAATAGCAAAATAGGTCCCCTTTAATTGATTTCCACTGAGTGTTATACTTACAGTTCTTACAAGCGAAAATACAGCATTACTTTGAATCACTCCCTACGTGCATCAGGCACGTCTGAAAACCCGTTGAAATTAGCAGCCGCTTCACTTTCAGTAGACGGCGAGTAGGTCTAGTAGTTTGTCCATCGTAATGTCAGTGTCTGGGTCTGTGCCATGCAGCGGTACTTCTATCAAACAAAAATTAGTCATAGATAGGTGTCTGATCCAATTACAAACCAATGGGGTTTTTTTTCTTTTTTTTTTAATAGATACATGACAGATCCAATTAACCAGTGTTTTTTTTTTTCTAAAAAAATAGACATTTCTTCGGCGAGAGTTTCCTTGTAAACTAGTTTCCCAACTTGGCAGCGGTCACAATAAGACACTTGTTATCAAGGTTCCCGGCATTTGCGAAGAAAAATTATCTTACTAATTAACAAGGGCCCCGTCCTTGAGAATACTGCTAGAGAAAATAAACCCGCATGACAGAACGAGATCAGTCATAATATTACTAAGCCGAAGGGGATTTAAGATAGACTGGATGTATACCACTGTATTTCCAAACAGTCCCAATGGAAAAATATAAATCACTCAGGGATGCATTTCCCCTAAATCACAGATGCTGACTTATGCCGTAGGAACCATTGATAATGAATGGATGAACTATGTAAGCTGCTAACTTAGTTCGCAACTACGCTTTTGGTAAACGCAATGGGCAATAATAGACAGAAATTGCGCTTCATGCTAAGTCTTCTGTTGTTACCGGTCAGAAAAAGGCCGGAAATCAAAACACCGCTGAATGATCATTATTGATATTTTTTGAAATATTAACCAGAGCGTATTTGTTTACATGGGTTCCAGCAGGAGGTATGCCCGTCATAAGATGGCGGTCAGCTCTTCACACATTGGCTGATATGGAACGAATAACCTAGCGCCTCTAGTTTATAAATCTCGTTGGCTACATGGTGGAAGAAAAAAGGTGTTTTATGAACTTACTGCTTAAACTGACATGGATGGAAGAATTTATCAGTATTGTACTTACGTAATTGTTTATGCTGCAAAATAATTGATCATCCAAGTATACCCCTCAGGCCACGTTTATAATATGTAGATTAGGGGCGGCTGCTTAACAGTAATTAGAGTAGGCACAAAAAATACCTGAACTAATTAGAACTTATGACCAGTTTTCGATCATTTTGCTCGATCATGTTTTCCAGTGATTAGAATAATTCATTGGCAGTTTAACACATCTTTCTTCTTTCTGCAATGCTGTGGCAGTTACATAGCAAATTCAATCAAGAACAAATTACTGAAGTAAAAAAGTAAAATAAATAATAACACCATTCAGTAAACTTCTGCATTCATTTTTATAACATCCTGCAATGCTTTCTCATGTAGATGTAAATGACCAATTTGTTTAAAACTTTTTTTTTTGTGACTTCATATAGACACAGTTAAAGCCTTTAGCTGCTTAATTATTACTTATTCGTACCACTTGCTCCTACCTTAGCCAATTCAACAAGGTGCTGTATGATTGTTTAGTTGTTCTATTCACTGCTAAGGACCACAGTCCTTAGGATAGTACTCCCACTTATTCTTTTCTATACCCTAAGACTGCTGTGGCATGTTCGCTTTGCTCTCTCGCATTACTGTTTTTAACATGTAAATACACTTTCTTTCAAATCTTGGCTACGCACCTGCATGAAGTAAATACTTGAATAGCACTTGGTTTATGATTTCTCTTCATTTTGTTGAGTGTATTATCATCACTGAACACGACTGTATAAGGTCAAACGTGTATTTTCTGGGGTAAAAAATTACCCGACCCATTATTCTTAGCACGCAAAAAAAAAAAAAAAGATCAAAACCCCTGATTAATTACATTAGATCATTTGATTATACAGCCCCAATTCCGAAATAGTTGGGACAAAGTGTAAATTGTCAATAAATTCAAAATGCAATGACTTTCAGATCACCTTAGTCAATATGTTATATACAATAGAACATAGATAACATTTCAAATGTTGAAAGGTGTGTAACACGATTGGCTATAAAAGGGATTTGTTAGAAAGGCTGAATCTCTCAGAAGTAAAGATGGCCAGAGGCTCTCCAACCGGCGAAGGCTTGCGTAAAAAGAATTGTGGAATACTTTAAAAACAATGTTCCTCAACGTCAAATTGCAAAGGCTTTGAAGGTCTAATCATCGACAGTGCATAACATCATCAAAAGATTCAGAGAAACTGGAAAAATCTCTGTGCGTAAGGGACAAGGCCAAAGACCTTTACTGGATGCCCGTGATCTTCAGGCCCTCAGACGCCACTGCATCACTCACCGGCATGATTCTGTCATTGACACTACTAAATGAGCCCAGAAATTCGTAAAGAAACCACTGTCTGTAAACACAGTCGGCCGTGCCATCCACAGATGCCACCTAAAACTCTATCATGCAAAAAGGAAGCCATTGTTGAGCATGACCCAGAAGCGCCCCCATGTTCTGTGGGCCAAGGCTCATTTAAAATGGACTGTAGCAAAGTGGCAAAGTGTCCTGTGGTCAGACAAGTCCAAATTTGACATTCTTGTTGGAAATCATGGGCGTCGTGTCCTCCGGGCTAAAGAGGAGAAAGACCGCCCCTCCTGTTATCAGCATTCAATTCAAAAGCCAGCATCTCTGATGGTATGGGGATGCATTAGTGCATATGGTGTGGGACACTTGCATGTTTTAAAAAGCACCATGAATGCTGAAAGGTATATAAAGGTTTTAGAGCAACATATGCTCCCCTCTAGACAACATCTATTCCAAGGAAGGCCTTGTGTATTTCAGCAGGACAATGCAAAACCACATACTGCAGCTACTATAACAGCATGGCTTCATAGTAGAAGAGTCCGTGTGCTGAACTGGCCTGCCTGCATTCCTGATCTTTCACCGATTGAGAAAATTTGGCCCATAATTAAATGAAAAAGTCCGTCCAAAGGAGACCTAAAACTCTCCAGCAGCTGGAAGCCTGTATTAAACAAGAGGGGATCAAATTCCAATGGCTACACTCAAGAAACTTGTCTCCTCAATGCCCAGACACCTCCGCTCTGTGTTAAAAAGAATAGGGGATGCTACACCATGGTAAACAGGCCCCTGTCCCAACTTTTTTGAGTCCTGTAGCAGCCATCAAATTCGAAATGAGCTCATTTTGTGGATAAAATTGTAAAATTTCTCAGTTTCAACATTTGCTATGTTATCTCTGTTCTATTGTGAATAAAATACTGGTTGGTGTGATTTGAAAGTCATTGCATTTTGATTTTATTCACAATTTACACTTTGTCCCAACTATTTCAGAATTGGTGTTGTATCTCATACATAAATGTAGCTGTGTAGATGTGATGAACACATACATAGTCATGAAAATAAGTATTTTTGCATTAAACATATGAACCCAATTGGTCATTTTAGTCACGAAATGGACTTGGTCACTTGAGGCTTAAATGTATTTACTCAAATGGCTGTACTGTAAACACTAGCAAACTAACTCCATTTGTGAATGGAGTTTCCGTGAAAAGACACTCCTACATATACAATTCAAGATGTTTCCGATGAAATGACATTCTCTCTGTACAGATTCATGGAAGGAGATTTGGCCTAACCTGGGGCCATAGTCCTCCAGAAGTGGCTCGCCTCTCGATCTCCAGTATGGTGTTTTTGCGGGAATCAGGGTCCACCCGTGATACCAGAACAGGCTGCAGACACCGAACAAACCCTGCAGAATAAAAAGAAGCCAGCTCAAACAGCAGCCCCACTGATTGAGATTCAAAGTCTTTAAATAAACTGACATCACCACTGGCACATTAAACTACACAATATTCCAGTCATCTACTGTGCTTACTGTTTAGGCGAAGAGAATATGGGACTTCATAGGACTGTGGCATGTGGGCCGTTGAACATTTGGCGGACAGTTGCTGGCATCCCCACAGCCCAGTTTTCTCCACCCACAACTAGGGCTATGCAGAAAATATCAACAGGGCGATGCACAAGAATTCACTTCTTGACAATACCTGTAGTGATACAGCGATGTCTGTATAGATTCTTCGTTTGTATTTATCTGTATTTGTATTAATACTTATTTTTTTAATGTGGAAAATAGAAAATAAATAAATAAAAATGAAATAGTTCCGATGAATCACAGGAACAGACAAAAATCCACTTTTCCACAGATTCTAATTGAGAGGTTTTCCATCCATAGCCAAAATTACTCAGAAAAATTAAATTCTGTTGTTTTCAAAACCCGTAACACAAGTTTCCTCGATGGCATATTACAACTCTTAATTCCATAGTAATAAAAAAAATAAGCACATCCCAAGGGTTTATGGCAATATCTCCTGCAAGATGAACCGCCATCAGATGCTAGCATGTAGACATCAATATGATAAGAATACGGTCAGCATGGCCAAGCAGTTGGTCACACTGAAGCAAAACTGTTCCGTGTGTTTGCTTGCAAACTCCAGTTTCTTCCCTCGGTGTAAAGGCATGTATGTTAGGCTAAATTGATATATGCTGGGATAGGCTCCAGCACCCCCGTGACCCTGACCAGGAGTAAGCACATTAGATAATGGGTGGCCGATTACACAAGAGTAATCACAAACTGTGACTAGTCAATAAACAATCCACAAGTGCAATTGACAGAGTCTGACCAGGATAAAGCAGCATTTTTTACCTTTGATACTAACCTTCAATCGGGACAGTTCACCTGTTTTCAACATCATAAAATAGCATCCTTAGTTTCTTTCACAATAAAAGCAGAATATCATTTATACAGCTGGCTGCAACTACTGAACTGCGAAAAAGTATTTGCCCACTTCCCAAATTCCTTCTCTTTTGAATATTTGTAACACTTAAATGTTTCAAACCATCAAAAGAATTTGAACCTGTTTAATCCCAAATTTTTCCTTGCAATGTAAGTGCATGCACTTTATTCCTTGGACTCCCCTAACACATAAACTGTATGTATTTTTTGATTTCATAATGGTTAAGTTCAAAGTTGCATTTTTTTTGCCCAAAGGCAAGAACAACACTTTTAGAGCTTCTAGAAATAAAAGTAGAAGAAAAAATTGGTCACAAATCTGACCAGTGGGATTAAACAGGTTAATATTAAACAAAGATGACCAGAGTTAACACAAAATGCAGTTTTTAAATAATAATTTCATTTATTGAAGAAAAAAGCTATCCAACCCAACCTGGCCATGTGCGAAAAAGTAATGATTCCCTTAATTACTAGATCAACCGATGGAAAAAATTTATTTGATAATTGGATTCATTTCACTAGAAACAACCAGGCATGTGTGGTGCAGAGAACAGACAATCAGGGGTCAGAAATGACTGTTCCTTCCCCTTTGACTCACAAACATGAATTCTGGCATTTGTGGAGTGGAATGTCACCCAAGCCTCATCTCAGACATGATCGCACCAGGGTAGGGTGCTAGTCACTTAAGGAGGTTGCATATTGTCCATTAGGAGTCATGTTCACCCCCTCCAGGCTTGGCTGACTGTTGAAATATTATTAGCCAATCAGATCGACAAGGGCTGGGCACGAACACACCCCTTGCACTCAGGCCTGTACCAGTTGAACTGAACCATGTCATTCTGCTGTAGGCTCTGGCGCTCTGTAAACACTTCATTACTATTAATAATCCTAACTATTGGATTGTCCTCTGACTCCGGTTCCTGGTCTGGATCATAATAGGAAAATCCAGCTGAAGGAATGGAACCACTGGAGATGCCTTGCTTGGTTGACCCCCTGAGGTACCTTAGTGTGCGGATTGGTCAACAGGCAGGATGAACTCCGGCAACTCCACCGGTCCATTGGAGCCCTCTGCAATCAACTTGTGGCAATTACAGATATTTCACAAGACCCTGCCAACGCTGCTCAAGCAGACTGCTCTATTCTGCAGCAAACTCTTCCGAAGGTGCTTGCCCATTGAGAATCAAACCTCACGGTGTTGGACCCCCACAAAAGCAACCCCTCTACCTGCCAAAATTTCCTGACCCAGTGTTCGTTACTCTTTGAATTACGGTCATCGTCATTCCCCACTGAATGCGCCAGAATGGTTTTTGTCATCACTCACCTCTCCGGACATGCCAGGGACTAGGCTTCCTCGGGAAGCAGGAGATCCTGCACTGTTAACCAACGCTGCTTTTGCTGAGATGATGAGGAAGACGTCTGACCGATATTGCTCCAGCCACGCCACTGCCCAGAAGTTGTTCCAGCTGCAACCAAGGCAGCTTGTCAATGTCGGAGCACTGCATTGACTTATGAACTCTGGCTGGCTCTATGGGCTCTAATTTCTTGGCGCAGCATAGGGAGGTGCAGCGTGGCGCAGCTCACGCAGTGGTAATTTCGTCCGGTGCAGCCTGCGCAGTGGTAATTTAGTGCGGTGCAACACCGTGCGCAGCCACTTTGGCAATTTGGTAGACAGACGTGCGCCGAGATGGGTGTGGCAGCGTAGTAGGGGGAGGTGTCACATATTCATCATGACGCAGTGACAATTTCGTGGAAAAAGGCTCCGCCGAAAGTGCGCAGAGAGCTCGCCAGCTCCAACCTGGTTTACTTTCTCTGCAGTGGTAATTTGGCTGACCGGCGCACAGTGCGCACACGTCACCGAAACCTCACAGGCAGGTTTCCAGAATGTCAGGCACATTTCAATGCAATAAATAATTACAGCAACCACTATTTAATGTAGCTATCTGAATCAGCACATAAATTATACAGTGCCATGAAAAAGTATTTGCCCCTTTCCTGATTTCTTACTTTTTTCCATATTTTTTACGCTTAAATGTTTCCGATCATCAAACAAATTTTAATATAAGACAAAGATAACCCAAGTAAATACAAAATGCAGTTTTCAAATGATGATTTTATTTATTAAGGGGAAAAAGCTATCCAGACCTTCCTGGCCCTCTGTGAAAAACTAATTGCCCCCCCCTTCTTAAATCATGAATTGTGATGAACCACATTTTTTGAGTCCAACTTCACTAGCCACACCCAGGCCTGATTACTGCCAGACCTGTTGAATCAAGAAATCACTTCAACAGAACCTGTTTCACAAAGTTAAGTTGGCTAAAAGATCTCAAAAAGCAGCACATCATGCCGCGATCTTAAGAAATTCAAGAACAGATGAGAAACAAAGTAATTGACATCTGTCAGTCTGGAAAGGGTTACAAAGCCATTTCTAAGGCTTTGGGACTCCAGTGAACCATGGTGAGAGCCATTATCCACAAATGGAGAAAACTTGGAACAGTGGTGAACCTTCCCAGGAGTGGCCAGCCTACCAAAATTACTCCAAGAGCGCATCGACAACTCATCCAGGAGGTCAAAAAAGAACCCAGAACAACATCTAAAGAACTGCAGGCCTCACTTGCCTCAGTTAAAATCAGTGTTCATGATTCAACACTAAGAAAGAGAATGGGCAAAAATGGCATCCATGGGAGAGTTCCAAGGCGAAAACCACTGCTGACCAAAAAGAACACAAAGGCTCATCTCACATTTGCCAAAAAACATCTTGATGATCCCCAAGACTTTGGGAAAAATATTCTGTGGACTGACAAGACAAAAGTTGAACTTTATGGAAAGTGTGCGTCCCGTTACATCTGCCGTAAAACTAACACAGCATTTCATAAAAAGCATCATACCAAAAGTCAAACATGTTGGTGGTAGTGTGATAGTTTGGGGCTGCTTTGCTGCTTCAGGACCTGGACGACTTGTAGTAATTGATGGAACTATGAATTCTGCTCTCCACTGGAAAATCCTGAAGGAGAATGTCCAACCATCAGTTCATGACCTCAAGCTCAAGCGCACTTGGGTTATGCAGCAGGACAAGGATCCAAAACACACTAGCAAGTCCACCTCTGAATGGCTTCAAAAAAACAAAACGAAAATTTTGGAGTGGCCTAGACTTATATCCGCTTGAGATACAGTGGCACGACCTTTAACAGGCCGTTCATGCTCAAAAACCCTCCAATGTGGCCGAATTAAAACAATTCTGCAAAGAAGAGTGGGCTAAAATTCTTCCACAGCGATGTAAAAGACTCCTTGCCAATTATCACACATGTTTGATTGCAGTTGTTGTCGCCGAGGGTGGCAAAACCAGTTATTAGGATTTAGGGGGCAATTACTTTTTCACAGAGGGCCAGGAAGGTTTGGATAGCTTTTTCCCCTTAGTAAATAAAATCATCATTTAAAAACTGCACTTTGTATTTACTTGGGTTATCTTTGTCTTATATTAAAATTTGTTTGATGATTGGAAACATTTAAGTGTAAAAAATATGGAAAAAAGTAAGAAATCAGGAAGGGGGCAAATACTTTTTCACGGCACTGTAGTATCTATATCGATTGTCTTGATATCAGATCAAAGAGAGAGAGAGAGAGAGATGTGGGCGCGTGAGTGCGTGTGTAGGTTATGTGGGTATGTGTCCTTCAGCTGCTTTCATCGACGCAAACGAAATTTTTTTCGACTGATTACATTCAAAGTCAATGCAAAGAGGCGAATACACGCGTGTATTGCGCGTTTGCATTGACTTTGAATGTAATCTGTCCTGCAAAAATTTGTTTCAAGGTCCAGTGTGCAACCGGCTTAATACTATTATTGTCACTTAGGTTTTATCGTTTTTAGTGGGGGAAAGGAATACAGCCTGATTACTATGATCTCGTACTGAGTTAAGATCACATTGAAAATAAATGAGTAACGTATCTTGCATTGTTGTCCATGCATGTTAATCCCAAAATTTCAAGCAGCAACAGGGAGTAATAATAGGAACACGCTATCCATCGTTTCTCTTCCCAATGATGCAGGCAGAAGAAATAAATGAGCAACCGTCGTATTTCATTCCAACTTCATAAGTTTGAATGATCTGATGTAGTTTCGTTTTGAAATTCCATTCAAGTTCGCTAATGGTAACAATTCGCGAATGCCCTGGCCAGCTAACTCATATTCGTAATGCTTAATATAGACGTAAGCGGTGCAGAAAACATGCCTGAAGCAGCAAAATAAAATGCAACATTAACGCATCATGCAGATATAGGACAGAGGCTTCTTTATTCCAACATTTTAAAGATGAGTAGAGGAGCTCATTTGATTGGTGAAGATTTGACTCAGCTGTGTTAAACCCACTCACGCCTTCTCTCCTCCCTCTTTGCCACTTGCGCCAGCAGGAGGCAGGACAACAGAGGCAGGACAGAGGAGTACTTGCGCCGGGCTGCGCTGGGCACGAAATTGCAAAATACGCCTGGATACACCCCGTTGGCGCGGCGCTCCCCCCATTTGCCACGCCTGCGCCTGGTCAATGAATTTAGAGCCCTATGTGTTAAGATGCCCACACGTGCTTCACGACACCTATTCATTTGGCTTGGCAGAGCGAGTCCAGGAAAACCTAACCACTGGAGTCCTTCATCCAGACCTGGACGTCTGGCTGCAAGACAGGCAGCTGGCTCAGTTGGCGAGGTTACAGGCACCAACCTTGCCTGCATGCAAAAATACTCAACCTGGAGCTTCATCCCACCTGGATCCTTCAGTATCTGAGGCTGTTGACCAGGCCTGGCTTTATAAGCCATCCCCTGAAGAACGGCTGAGCTGAATTAAACAGAATCATTTCTGAATGCCCAGTTCAGCGGACATAAATAACATCTGAGAGAAAGGTGCTGTCAGGTGCTACTGTCTCATCCACCCATCCACTCTCATCAGTTTGCCTGATCTGGCAGGGCTGCCCTATCTCCACCTGGGCTTTAGTCAACTCAGGGGTATATGAACTTTATCCATCTTGGTCTCATTCACCATCTGAGGGTCCCGACTGAACCACTGCCAGCACCTCTCCAGTCCTACGATCTCATGGGGACTGCCCTTCCTGAGGTCACAAAAGCACCCAGGCTGGTGCCCCTGCTGACCTCTCCAATAACCACTCCAAAGAGTTGGCATTTCTCTTCATGGATTCACTGCATTCCCCAGGGGTGTTGGGAAAACCCTGTCTTGAGAGTCACATACCTCATAGATCCATCCTGGAGAGGAGTTTGTTATGTTCACAGTTCTGCCTTTTTCAGCTTCCAGACCCACTGCACCTCCTTCCTCTGACCACCAAGAGAAGCAGCTGGACCAGAAGGGAGTTCCCCCAATTTACCATGACCTCTGTCTGGCATTCAGCAAGGCCCGAACTACGTCACTTCTCGCACACAGACCCTATGCCTGTGCCATTGACTTGTTATTTGCAGGATGCCCCCTTCCCCCACCCCCCAGCGGTCGGCTGTATATCTTAACCACACAGGAGTCCCAGGCTATGGAGGAGTACCATAAATCTATCCCTAGCTTTATCATCTGAGCTTTGTTGCCGGCTGGAGCTGGTTTCATCTTTGTGGTCAAAAATATGGGTTACTATGCCCTGCATTCATTATCAGGGACTTAATGCAACAAAATCAGAAATCGCAACCCTTTTCCTCTGAGGGATTTGGCATTCTTCAACCTCCAAGGCTGTTGTTATTTTACCAAGCTAACCCTGCACAATGCTTACCACCTTGTGCTCATGCAGGAAGAAGATGAATGGAAAACAGCATTTAACACCCACTCAGGCTCCCTCACATCCCCACTGTGTTCCAGAACCACATTAATGTTGTCCTTGGAGACATAGTCTCCAGGTTTGTCTATGTATACTTAGAAGATACTCTGGTGCTCTCTCAAACGCTGGAGGACCATTCCAGCCATGGCTGCCAGTTCATTTAAAGGCTGTTGGAGAACCATCTCTATTTTTATTTTGACGTCTGAATTCCATTGCACCACCCTCTTTTTCTGGGGCTTCTCTGTATGTAGAGTGCCTCAAAGATGGATTGCCAAAATGTACAGGCTATTCTGGATCAGTCAGACCCTAAAGACCATAAGGAGCTGCAGAGATTCCTTGGGTTTGTTAGTTTCTTTCGGCAGTACATTTGTGGGTACTCTACTGTTGCTGGCCTTCTGACAGCACTCAAGTCCATCAAGGCTCCCTTTGCTTGGATCCTCCAGGTGGTCCCTCTCCACTGGACACTCAACCCAACTGTCTCTCTTTGTCTCTGAGAGAGTGAGGGGCAAGGTCCTTCCCTGGGTCCATCCTAGTCTTCAACCCTCGCCATCATTCCTCGGTGCTTTTAGGGGCTGACCATCTGCCACAATTTGTCAGAGCCCATACTGTGTGAACTCACTCCAAATCAAGTAACCAACACTCCAGCCTATTTCAGCCCCTGGTGGTTCCCAAACGGCTATGGGACAGCATAGCTTTGGATTTTCTTATGGGGTTACTCCTCTCTGATGGGTTCACGGTCATCCTTTCCATCATAGACCGGTTCTCCAAGGCAGCCCACTTCGTACTACTGGCTAAGCTACCCATGGCCACGAGGTTGCTGAGCTGCTATTACATCAGGTGGTCCATCTCCTTAGCGTACCCCAGGAGATGGTCTCTAACCACAGTCCCCAATTTGCCAGCTGTTCTTGGAAGGCTTCCTCTGCCCTGGTGGGCCCCACCCCTTGTGTATCCTCAGGGTTCCACTCAAAGACCAACAGCCAAGTAAAGAGGCTGAAACAAGAGCAGGGCGAAACTATATGCTGCTGGACAGGAGGCATCACGGCCAGGTGATGCCATCTTTGTACTAGGGTGGAATGGCTCACAACCCATTACCTATTGCCGGTCTGGGCATGTCTCCTTTTCAATGTTGTTTGGTCTACCAACCGCCTTCATTCTAGTCTGAGGTGAGAGAAGTGGCAGTTCCATCAGCTCAGTCCCTGGTTTGTTGCCCCTGCTGAGGAGGGAAATTAGCCCTTGATTTACTACTCAAGCATGTGTCCACCTTCTTGAAGAATGGGATTCGTCGCCAACTAGTTCCTGCTTTTTATTATTTTTATATAATAATTTATTTTTTTAATTTGGCATCTCCAATCCCACCCGAATCTGGAATGCCCAATCCGAGAACTATGTACAAGCCTTGCTCGTATGCAACCCCCTTTTGCCAGCTCAGGAAAAAAGCAACAATTTGCAGCTCTCCTCCGAAGCATGCGCCTGTCAGACCCTGTATCTTTACACTCATTGGTCGAAACTATCCCAAGTTCTGAACGAGGGCGGATGATACCTGAACATGAGCATGCTTAGAATCTCACTGATGAGCGCCCGGCTGGCCAACAGGAGGCGCTTGAGCAACGAACAAGGCAATCATTTTTTTAATTTCCCTTCCCAGCAGTCCCTTCCCAATATGTATTCCCACAGCGCTTTTAGCCAATCGTGCGCTGTTCTGAAAAAGCTGCCGACCACTGCTGGTTGGTACGACCGGGGATCGAACCTGCGCCGTAGTAGTCACTACTGCTCTGCAAATGCAGCGCCTTAACCGAGTGAGCTAACCCGGCAGCTAGTTCCTGCTTATTAAGTGGGACAGAAGGTCTGGCTCGCCATGAAGGATATCCCTCTCCGAGAGACACCGAAAATGCTCTCCCCTTCCGTTTCATTGGTGCATTCACCATATCAAGAGTATTCATCTAAGGGACGCTCCTCCTCCCCAATTCCCTTCATAATATTCACCTGGTGTTCCATGTCTTGAGAATTAAGCCCATATCTTTGTCTCCCTCCCACTCCCCACCTCCCCACTGGCTCATCAATAGTGGCCACAAATACACCGTGCTTTGGATTCTGGTCATCTGGCACAGAGGACTTGGACGCAAATTCTTGGTGGACTAGGAGGGGTATGGGCTGGAGGAGCATTCCTGGGTTCCTGAGGGTCACATCTTGGACCCAGGCCTCAAATTTCACAATTTGCCTCCACAGCAATTTTTTCAAAAACAAGAGAGAGCCCTAGGCCTCCACAGCAATTTCTCAGGCACCCACAGCAACATTTTGCTGTGGTGGTGCTTGCCAGCTACGGTAATTTTCCTGCCCATACAATGCTACTTCCGCTGACCAGAAGGTATTGGATGCCTACCAAAGTATGACGACACTGGGGATTTCTGACAATATTTTCAAGGTTGAAATAAAGTCATCAAAATTCTCATCTAGGTTGCAGCAAAGCAAAAAAATTCACTTTTATGACATGAATTAATATTGATGTTATATGTATCAATCAGACGTTGACTGATCTCAGGCTTTTATTGGAAGGATGCCAGGCGATTATTTTTGAAATGAGGGCATAATTTTTAAAAAGCCGTAGTTTCGTTGGTATTCCCCGCGATGTGACATCATTAGAATGACCCATCATGGTGCAGATTTCTTCAGCCCCTCCCAGTACCAGTCTGGGCAATTTACTTTCAACCTACCAACACAAGCGCCATCGTTGCGCCTTCAAGTTAATCACACAGCGTAAAAAAGGTTACGAGGGTGTGAGGTTGACCTCAATGCTGATAAAGCGAAAATGAGTGTGTGATTTATAAATATGGTCATGTAAACATCTCTGTCCATTCATAAGCCAATGCAGAGGAAACGGGGAAAGTTTGGCGCATAAATTATCGATTGTGGTTGCATGTCTGACTAGATACCACCCAGCCTGCTACGCCCGGCCGGAGCGCCGGCCGTCCAGGGCCCTGCCTGACGTTGTGTGAGTGATGTAAAGTGTGAGGGCTGTGGCAATTTTTATCATGGCAAAACGCTGCAGTGGTTTTTGCGTGTATTCGGAGGCAAAGTCAGTAATATACAGTGGCTTTTGCCACAAGTGCCATTGTGAAATTCGAGCCCTGCGACCCCTCCCTGGTTTTTAATTTCCTGTCCCTGTATCCGAGGTATACCCCTGGGGTGGCAGGTGGCTCCCCTCGGGGGATAGTGGTACCGTCACAACCCTCGTGTGAATCCTTTTTGTGCCTCCTCCCATCCAGCAGCTTGCATGTCTTTAAGATATATTGTCTCCTTTGATTGGTTAATGTCCCTTGTGCCTTTCCCACCATCTGTTATGCATTCGTGTTTTCTCATTTCCTCACATGCGCGTTTGCGCATATATATTAATTACTTTGCGAGTGATAGTCGCAGCATTGTCGCTTGCTACATGCCCTTTAGCAACCACCGGTATTTCTAAGTAAAACTTTTTCATCTTCAGAAAGTGTTTTTAATCTTCAATGATAGTTGAATACGGAAGTTCTCTTCCTAGTTTTATTAATAGAAACAAGCTCCCAAGACTTAATCTCGATCTTCAGGATCAGAACCGTGATCCTATTAATCATCAAGTCTATTCCACTGCCCAGTTAAACAGGAACACCTCCAAAGCCTTCTGCAGTCATCAAAATTGGGACTGTGTTCCTGCTAAACATAGTCCTGCCATCTGAGAGTTCTGCTGTGGTGAAGTGTGTACTCCATCTGGCAGCTGTCCTGGATCTCCACTAGCCTGGCATGGACAGCCTGTACAATCTAAACTGAACCGTGCCATTCTGCTCTGGGCTTTGTCCCTTCACCAATATCGTATTACAATCAATAAACCCTACTATTGGATTGTACTCTGACTCTGCGTTTGGAACCAGATCTGGATCATAACATTAAGGGTGCAATAATTTTTTCATATGAATGATATTGGTTTTAAATACTTCTTTACCTTCAGTGAATGAAATGATCATTTAAAAGCTGCATTTTGTGCTTTGTCTTTATCTTATATTAAAATTAGTTTTAATAATCTACAACACCTAATCACAACAAATCAGCCAAAATATAAAAATCTGGAAGGGGGCTAATACTTTTGAACAACTCTATAAGTCAGCTGTTTCCAAGCAAGTTGTATCCAAGCCATCCCTGGAGTCCCAATGCAGATAGTAAAATACAAACATGATGCACGGTGCATGCCCAGCCAAACCCAAGACATTTATTTGAAGTTACAATCATCCTGCCCATTGTAACTGTACAATATATGGAAATATATGGTCATGTATCCTAAAAAACTTTTCCGTCAAAATATTTTACATCCAGATTTCCAAAAAAAGTTGGGACGCTGTGTAAAATGTACATAAAAACAGAATACAATGATTATCAAATCACTTGAACTTCATATTTATTTGAAAATAGTACAAAGACAATGTATCAGACGTTGAAACTGAGATACTTCATTGTCTTTTTGAAAATATGCACTCATTTTGAATTTGATGCCAGCAACAAGTTTTAAAAAAGTTAGCACAGGGACATGTTTACCACTGTATTGCATCACGTCTTCTTCAATCAACACTCTGTAAGCGTTTAAGATAAGACACTTTATTTAACCCCGTGGAGTAATCTATTTGCATTTAACCATATCCTATAGTTAGGAACAGTGGGCAGCCACAGAGCAGCGCCCGAGGACCAACTCCAGTTCTAAAGCCAGTTCCTTGGTCAGGGGTACTGGTAGGAGCATTCCTATAATGCATGTTTTATCCGGGTGGGGGAAATCGGTATACCCAAAGAAAACCCACGTAAACATGGGGATAACATGCAAATTCCACACAGAAAGGCCCCAGGTCGGATTCAAACATATGACCTTTTTGCTGTGAGCCAGCAGTGCAAACCACTGCTCCACCGTTTGGGACGCAGAAATAAATATAATCCGTTTTGTGAGCTGCATTCTGAATTCAGGAGCTACGTAAGACATTGACGGTTTATGTCACCATAAATGTGGATAGGAAAATGCTAGATAATACATTATAATCGCAGTAAACTATAAAGCAAGCAGAAATGGATACGGACTGATCCTCGCAGCTGAACAAATTAACATTTAGTTGGTAAATCGGAAACCTCAATGGGATCAAGTTTGGAGATCAATGCGCTTTTAGGCGAGATGAGAGCAGTGTCATGATCCCTCTGATGACAACTCCGAGTGGAAGAGGTTCATTGATTGGCAAATAATTGCATTCTGTTTTATTTACATTTAACACAATGTCTCAACTTTTTTGGAAATGGGGTTGTCCAAACTCAAAGATGTATTCTCCCATTTTATTTACTTTGTAAACTTTCAGAACTACATCTGGAATTTTTAGTTACACCACCAGTCAAAAGTTTTAGAACACCCCAATTTTTCCAGTTTTTTATTGAAAATTATGCAGTTTAATATCTCATTGTATTCTGGAATAAAAGCATAGACATGATAGAACAAATAAACAATTGAAGTTCAAAAAGAAATCATGGAATCAATTTATAAACCAAAATGTATTCTAAACTTTTGACTCAAAGTAGCCACCTTTGGCAGATATAACAGCTGAACACACTTGTGGTATTCTTTCTACAATGGAAATCAAACATTCTTCCGAAAGTTCTTCCCAACTCTGTTGCAGAACTTCTCGTAAATGTGTGGCACTTGTAGGTTGCTTTGCTTTCACCTTTCTGTCCAGTTCATCCCAAACCATCTCGATGGGGTTTAAGTCTGGAGACTGTGCTGGCCACTCCATGTTTTCAAGCTTACCATCTTGTTCTTTTTTCCTAAGGTAGTTCTGGCAGAGCTTGGACTTATGTTTTGGGTCATTATCTTGCTGTAGGATGAACCCCTGACCAACTAGGCACATACCAGAGGGTACTGCATGGCCCTGCAGAATGCTGTGGTAGCCGTTTTGGTTCAGGGTGCCTTTCACTCTGTACAAGTCACCGACCCTGGATCCAGCCAAACAGCCCCAGACCATCACGCTTTCTCCTCCGTGTTTGACAGTTGATGTCACACACTGAGAAACCATCCTGTCACCGACTCGACGGCATACGAATAACCTTGGTAACTTTACCTTTTGCTTAAAACTTCTGGCAGTTCACCACTTACTTTTGTACCATGTCAAGCTATTCGCTGGACTGGAGCTGCATAATTTTCAATAAAATTGGAAAAATTGGGGTGTTCTAAAACTTTTGACCGGTAGTTTATGTATGGTGTATTTTCACAAGCTACTGTCCTGTTATACATAGACCTAGTCCACACGTACACAGGTATTTTAAAAAACATAGTTTTTCTCTGCAGTTTGGCCTTTTGTACACACTCAAACAATGTTGTACGTCACTAAAAATGAACATTTTTGAAAACGCAGTCCAGGGTGAAGATTTTCTAAAACGCCGATTTCTGTGTCTCCGTGTGGGTATGCAAAACGGAGCTTTTAGAAAATGATGATGTCACAGCTCATTTCGCCCAAGCCCACTGTTGTGTTGTGCTTTTTTCGCTGGTATTAGACAATTTAAATGTAGATGTTATCGCCACCTACTGGCTTGGAATATTTGATTTGAGCATTTTTAGCAGTTTTTGTGCTCTCCTGTGGACAGAATTCTTTCTTATAACATGCATAGAAAAATATCACTTCAAAAAAATACCTGCGTACGTGTGGACTTGTATTAAATAAAAATTTTTTCGCTAGCGAAATTCAGTGCCCTCTGTGTATTGTATAGGGTTTGGGGTGTAAATTCCATGACAACTCCTGTATCGGATTAAGTATTGTATTAAAACTTCCATATCAAAATACATAAGGTATATAGTTACCAGCCAATACCCAGCTCTACCCATTGCATTAACTGCCCTCTAGGAAAAGGAATTATTCTGGGTAAAACATCTAAATGTTCAAATAATCTTCATAGATACATGACCAAAGGTTTATATTTCAACCCACAATAATATGGCAATTATGGCCGTAGCTTTTGTATAAAAGTAAAACAACCCCGATTCCGAAATAGTTGGGACGAAGTGTAAATTATGAATAAAATCAAAATGCAATGACTTTCAGATCACATGAGCCATTATGTTATTTACAATAGAACATGGATAACATTTCAAATGTTGAAACTGAGACAGTTTACATATTTATCCTCAAAATGAGCTTATTTCAAATGTTCTGGCTGCAACAGGTCTCAAAAAAGTTGGGACACAGGCAAAAAAAGGGCTGAAAAAGCAATTAATATATACGTAAGAGAATCAGCTGAAAGAACATTTAGCAAGTAATTACGTGAACTGGCATCAGGTGTGTAACATGATTGGCCATAAAAGGGATGTCTTAGAGAGGCTGAGTCTCTCAGAAATAAAGATGGCCAGAGGCTCTCCAACCTGTGAAGGCTTGCGTAAAAAAATTGTGGAATACTTTAAAAACAATGTTCCTCAACGTCAAATTGCAAAGGCTTTGAAGGTCTCATCATCGACAGTGCATGACATCATCAAAAGATTCAGAGAAACTGGAAAAATCTCTGTGCGTAAGGGACAAGGCCGAAGACCTTTGCTGGAAGCCCGTGATCTTCGGGCCCTCAGACGCCACTGCATCATTCACCAGCACGATTCTGTCATTGACATTACTAAATGGGCCCAGGAATACTTCAAGAAACCGCTGTCTGTAAACACAGTCCGCCGTGCCGTCCACAGATGCCACCTAAAACTCTATCATGCAAAAAGGAAGCCATTGTTGAGCATGATCCAGAAGCGCCGCCGTGTTCTGTCGGCCAAGGCTCATTTAAAATTGATTGTAGCAAAGTGGCAAAGTGTCCTGTGGTCAGGCTAGTCCAAATTTGACATTTTTGTCGGAAATCATGGGCGTCGTGTCCTCCGGGCTAAAGAGGAGAAAGACCACCCCTCCTGCATTCAGCGCTCAGTTCAAAAGCCAGCATCTCTGATGGTATGGGGAGGCATTAGTGCATATGGTGTGGGACACTTGCATGGTTTAAGAGGCACCATGAATGCTGAAAGGTATATTAAGGTTTTAGCGCAACAAATACTCCCCTCCAGACATCTATTCCAGGGAAGGCCTTGTGTATTTCAGCAGGACAATGCAAAACCACACACTGCAGGTAATGGCTTTGTAGTAGAACGTGCGATGAACTGGCCTGCCTGCAGTCCTCATCTTTCACCGATTGAGAATATTTGGCGCATAATTAAACGAAAAGTCCGTCAAAGGAGACCCAAAACTCTCCAGCAGCTGGAAGCCTGTGTTAAACAATAGTGGGATCAAATTCCAATGGCTAAACTCAAAAAACTTGTCTCCTCAATACCCAGACGCCTCCACTCTGTGTTAAAAAGAAGAGGGAATGCTACACCATGGTAAACAGGCCCCTGTCCTTACTTTTTTGAGACCAGTAGCAGCCATCAAATTTTGTGGATAAAAATTGTAAAATTTCTCAGTTTCAACATTCGCTATGTTATCTCTGTTCTATTGTGAATAAAATACTGGCTCGTGTGATTTGAAAGTCATTGTGTTTTGATTTTATTCACAATTTACAGTTTGTCCCAACTATTTCGGAATTTGGGCTGTATTTACAGGAGGTTTGAGAAAGAATTACCGTAATATTTTCTTGTAATTATAGTTCATTTTAAATTCATCTTTTTCTGGAAACCACCCAATGATTCACTTTAAACCCTTTTGATGTTGTGTAATAACAGGCATTACATTCATTGTAATCCATTTACATCTGTAAGGTTAAGCCTGCCCACACAGGTAACAACAATACAACCGAAACTCACTTCCAAACACGGGAGAGGCCAGATTCTCCAAGCGGGACACGGTTGAGGGTAACTCCGCCACAAGGCACACGATGGAATCAAAGAAGCTTGAGTGGGGAGCCACAACCAAAACTGGAGCAAGCGCACTGCTCACTCTCTGGCCCTTTACTGTCACCCGGAAACCCATGCAGAAGAAGAAGAGACGCCCCAAACGGGAAAGCACTTTCTGACACAGGAACCTGTGGCAAGGATACAAAAAAAATATTGGTGGTCCATCCAAAACAACGAACCAGGAAAATGCTTCTTCACTGCTGAAGAAGGTGTTTTGCAAAAAAGTTGTGATGGGTTTGCCATGGAAGCATTGACACAAGTGCATTGTATGGTAGAATTTGTCATGGTCCCAAAAAACTGACATGAACAGTTTCTGTGATGTAATATGTCTAAGAGCTGTAAAAATGAACAGACTTGTGAGATCATACCAGGTCACAAAGCTAATGAACCGCAGTAGGTGCGGTGCAGAATGCAAAAGGGCTATGACGTAATGCATTCTCTCAAAATTTTTCTTTTATTATATCAGAGAATGTAGGCTGAGTGAAAAGTCAACCTTTGTGCAAAATCTCCTGCTCAGACAACTTTTGAGGTTGATGGAACTGACAGGAAGTTTTTTTCAGAAGCAAGGGTCTTTTCGTTATCATCTGGTCTATCGCAGTTTTAACTTTGGCAGGGTTCCAGAGTAACATTCCTGAGTGTTTTTTAGGAGTTTCTCCCTGAACTTGCATGCTTGAATTGTCAGGTTTATTATTATGTAACTATTTGGAATATATGCAAAATATTAGCAGTTTTTTTACGGAACTTTGTGAGTAGAAAATGTGATTGTGTCGTATCATAAAAGCAAAAGTACAAGCTTGGAATCTACTGCTGAATTAAAATAATTTTGCCACTTTCTTGTCTTTTTTAATCTCCCCCCGACACTCAGTGGAGTGGGTTATATTGCTATGGTAAGTGGGGACAAGTTTTCTCAGAATCTACTTCACCTAGATTCATTACATTTTGCGAGTGTATGCCACTAGTCATGACTTTGATTGGGTTTGAAAATGGGTTTCCATAGTGATGGGGCTATACCAAACTTGAAAGTAAACGGTCAAAAATTACATTCTGCAGAGCGTCCACAAAGAAGTGTTTACGAACACGGACGCGGCTGCGGCAGTGGCGGAGACGACACGTGAATCCACAGTAGCCACCCGACTTCATCCAGGGGCCACAATAATACATTACAAAGCAGCTCATCTAGACAACTACAGGTTCAGTTTTCCAACAGTGACTCTAGTTTATTCTGTCCGAGGACTAGGAGCACATGAGAAATGCTTTGTTATTCAATGCACTTTTTCTTTGATGGCAGTAAATAAAACTTTGTTATGTATAATAAAGGTCTTTACATGTATGTGGAGCCAAAAACTTCACTCTGGGCTTCTTTCACATATACTATGTCTTCTGCTACAGTAAATCAGAAGCCTGCCAAAGAGAGTTAAAAAATATTTATTTAAACTAAAATTACGCAAAACTAAACTAAAATTTTGGTGGCCCAAAGACAACCTACTGGCTGCATTCACCATGCGGAAACGCAGTTAAGGAAGTCCATCAGGTGGAAAGGCTGGGGTAAAGCAAATGGTTTGAAGAAGACTGAAGAGGAAGAGAGAGGGAGACAAAGGTGGAGGAAGAGAAAGAGCTGTGACAGCAATTACAAGTGTGAAAGCTACCCTGGTATAAAAACTAGACAGTCAGGTCGGCCGCGACCGCATGAGTGCAGCCCCCGAAAGCCTGCTTCTCCCCTTTGTAGCGCATTATTCGGCCAATACTGTCGCCATGGCAACCAAATAAATAGGTGTCATTGGTGAAGTACACCATACATCCATACGAAATATGACAGTAATCAGTCAAAAATTGCAGCTTGTACGGCATCCACAAGGAAATCTCTATGTTTTGCCACTAATCTGCATATTATTTGGCCAATACTGTAGCTATGGCAATCAAAATCGATAGCTGTCATAAGTGAAGTATAACATGTCCATACCAAATATGAAAGTAATCAGTCAAAAATTGCAGCCTGCATTACGTGCACAATGAAATCTCTATGTTTTGCCAGTAATTTGCGTATTATTTGGCCAACACTGTCGCCATGGCAACCAAAATTTATACGTGTTATAAGTGCAGTATAACACGTCTATACCAAATATGAATGTAATCAGTCAAAATTACAGCCTGTACAGCGTCCGCGGCGGCGGCAGTGAAGACGACACGTGTGAATCCATAGTAGCCGCCCATCTATGTCCGGGAACTACAATAAATAAATTAAAGGAGCACATCAAACATCACATAAAGCAGAGACATTACAGCATTTATCGCAGCCATTACTTGTCAAAAATCCAGCATCACCCCATTGAATTTAGTCTCTCAGACATGGAAATTTAAAAAAAAAATTTCTATGTATAGAAAGCGGCGGGAGCTAAAAAGATCTCCAGTCACTACTCTCTTGGGGACATGGAGGACCAGACTCTTCTTGTTGATGAATTCAATAGGTTTACTGAGCATTTGGGTCTGATGAAAAAGAGACATGAATCTGAAATCGATGACCAAATTAGTCATGTCAGCAAAACCATTGAGACAAAGAAGTAAGGAGAGGACAAAGAATGCACGGAAGGTCCCTCTGTATGTTATCAAGAACTTAGGACAGAATTTGAACAATCTCAAACAAGAGAGGCATCTAACCTTGCTGGGAGTTCTTCAGTAGATGGTTGCAGATGACTTGAAGGATACCTACCCAAATATGTGGATCCTAATGTCAGTTTGTTCCATTCTCCCACTTTCAAATGCTTTCTCTGAAAGAGGCTTCAGTGTGATGAATCTACTGTGTTACAAGAATCAAGGTTCGATGAAAACAGATACCCTGGACAAGCTGATAAGGATCAAGCTGTTCCCATTTCCACTGAATGACATGGCCATTGCAGGAATTATTGACATTTTCAATACACGGTTCAATAAAAACAGGCATATTCCCCTGTAAGTAAACATGATCCTGCTGGTCAGTGAGAAAGTCTGAGTGTTTTGTATGGGCCTTGGCCCAGCCCTGCTTGCCAGGCTATCATGATAAGTCTTTTAATTTGATGTAAACCTCAGATTCATAAATGTCACTAGTCACTAACTTCCCATTGTGTCAGAATGAAACTAGTCTTGCCAATCTGTTAACTGTGGTACAGTGGTACTGCTGCTGTCATAATGAAACTAGTCTTTGACAATCTGGTACTGCTGCTGGCTGCTACAAATAAAATAATTTGAAAACGTAAAATTGTTTATTGTTAAATCTGTCTTTATTAAACTGAAATTTAAAAAGAACAACTGGTCTCCACCAGTCTGTCTCAGCCCTGTCTCCACATTCCAGGACCCACCATAACTTTCTTGAAGGCAGAGCACTAATAGGGCCTACTGGTTGTCCAATGGTTCTGCCACCTGGAAAGTAATGCTGGCTCTCCTGTTGAATTTCCCAGTAACCATGGTAAACCCCAAACGACCATTTAACTTGCTCCCCTGACACTTGGGACCATGCAGCAGGGTAGTGGTGCACCCTAGTGGGTGTCAGCGTGCGTCAAAATGGGGATTTGGGCTTTGGAAACGCCGCAACAGCGAGTTTGATACGGTGCAAGAATGTGCCCAAAATAGGACCTGAAAATTGAGGGTGTAGCCATGGCTGCGCAACTGAGAGCCCTGATCAGATACAGCTCTTCTCCTCCCCTTCTTCTACCAGCCCCTAAGAAGGTTTCCCCCAAACCATGCCACCCCAGCCAAACCACTGGACCTGGGCATTCGATGGTCTCCCTTGCTAGTTTTCCCCATGGCAAATGCAGCTTTAACTGATAATTTTAATTTTTTGCCCTGTTTCTTCTAAAATGCAAATGACAGTTTTCAGTGTTACACTTGTGCTAGCTTTTTATGTGCTTTAACTTATTTAATATTTAAATTTTATTTTTACATGTTTTACTAGACTGTATTGTGCTCTTTGCGCAAACACCGGATATAGCAATGTTATAAACCTGAGTTTGTTTATGAAATTCCCCAGTGGAAAGTATTATGTGGAAATCACAATAGGCATCGATTTCCAGATATTCCCATGGTATTGGTACATGCTCTTGGTCTAAGAGGAGTAAGTCAAAATGGCTGAGTCCATCTCGTTGTCTAAAAATGAGGATAAAAATTAAACAATAACTAACGGTGCTCGCCTTCAACAGCACATATGGGTGAGTGCAGGGTAATCCCCCCTTACTCTGAATCTTGCAGCTCTGAACAGTGTTGCACTGCAGAGGCCTCCCCCCCCTGCAAAAAAAAAATAACAAAAAAAAAAAAAATGACTAACTATTCATTCAGATATATTGATCCCACATTGGAAAAGTGGAAGGGGTTGCATTGCTAACTTTCCCAACACAGAATGCTTTCCTGTTATGTTCAGTTGCATTAATAAAATTATGTTAAGCGTATTTTAAAAAAATGCATTACTGTAAAAATGTGCGGCTTTGAAATACACCTAGCAAACTACATGGTTAGAAGGACTTTTCATTTTAATTCAAATTTCGAACGACCGTTCTAACTTGAGGAAAAGTTATAAGTTCGACCTATTATCCGGCTAACTACATACACATACGAAATTGCACTTTCCCGGTGGAATGTGATTTAGAAAACTCCACGAAAGTCACTTTGAGAGTTTATCAAGATCCCACTGCAGATAACTGAATTACAGGATATGCATAACTAAAAACACATGTAAACATTATTAAATTAAATACCACAGAAACATAGGGAAAAAAACACAGAATATGCATTCTTTATATGCATATACGTCAGCATTAAAATGCTCGCCACTCGGAAAATGGAGTAAGTTACAGTTGAGAATACTGCAGCTATATAATTGTCACACTTAAATGTTTCAGATCAAACAAATTTTAATATTAGACTAAGATAACCCAAGTAAATACCAAATGCAGTTTTTAAATGATGATTTCATTTATTAAGGGAAAAAAGCTATCCAAACCTACCTGGCCCTATGTCAAAAAGTAATTCCTCAACCCCCCCCCGTTACATGATAAATTAACTGTGATTAACCACATTTTTTGAGTTCAATTTCACTAGCTACACCCAGGCCTGCTTACTGCCAGAACTGTTGAATCAAGAAATCACTTGATTAGAACCTGTCGGACAAAGTCAAGTAGGCTAAAAGATCTCAAAAAGCAACACATCATGCCACAAGCTAAAGAAATTCAAGAACATATGAGAAACAGTCATTGACATCTATCAGTCTGGAAAGGGTTACAAAGCCATATCTAAGGCTTTGGGACTCCAGCGAACCACGGTGAGACCCATTATCCACAAATAGAGAAAACTAGGAACAGTGGTGAACCTTCCAAGGAGTGGCGAACCTACCAAGAGCACATTAATGACTCATCCAGAACAACCCAGAACAACATCTAAAAAACTGCAGGCCTCCCTTGCCTCAGTTAAAGTCAGTGTTCATGATTCAACAATAAGAAAGAGACTGGGCAAAAATGGCATCCATGGGAGAGTTCCACGGCGAAAACCACTGCTGACCAAAAAGAGCACAAAGGCTCGTCTCACATTTGCCAAAAAACATCTTGATGATCCCCAAGACTTTTGGGAAAATATTCTGTGGACTGATGAGACAAAAGTTGAACTTTTTGGAAGGTGTGCGTCCCATTACATCTGGCGTAAAACTAACATAGAATTTCATAAAAAGAACATCATACCAACAGTCAAACATGGTAAAACCAGTGTGATGGTCTGGGGCTGCTTTGCTGCTTCAGGACCTGGTCGACTTGCCGCAATTGATGGAACCATGAATTCTGCTCTCTACCAGAAAATCCTTAAGGAGAATGTCGGACCATCAGTTTGTGACCTCAAGCTCAAGCACACTTAGGTTATGCCACAGGACAATGATCTGAAGCACACCAGCAAGTCCACCTCTGGATGGCTTAAAAAAAAAGAGCAAAATGAAGGTTTTGGAGTGGCCCAGTCAAAGTCCTGACTTAAATCCAATTGAGATGCTGTGGCATGACCGTTCAAGCTCGAAAACCCTCCAATGTGGCTGAATTAAAACAATTCTGCAAAGAAGAGTGGGCCAAAATTCCTCCACAAAGATGTGAAAGCCTCATTGCCAGTTATCGCAAATGCTTGATTGCAGTTGTTGTCGCTAAGGGTGGCACAACCAGTTATTAGATTTAGGGGGCAATAAGGGACAGGTAGGTTTGGATAGCTTTTTCACTCAATAAATGAAATCATCATTTAAAAATTGCATTTTGTGTTTACTCGGGTTACCTTTGTCTAATATTAGAATTTGTTTGATGATCTGAAACATTTGAGAGTGACAAATATGCAAAATAATAAGAAATCGGGAAGGGGGCAAATACTTTTTTGCAGCACTGTACAGTTCATGCCCATGACGAGGAAAGATGTCCAAAAAAAGATAGCCTATATACATGATGACAAAACGAGACCTTCAGAGTCTATTAACTCCGATTCCACAATGCACACTCGACAAACAACATAGCACATTCAGGACAAATGAGACCCTGTTTGCACAGCTTGGGCGCATTTCCCGAAATCACAGATGCTGACTTACATAGTCGGAATCACTGTCTGTGAATGGACAAACTATGTTAGTTGCTAACTTAGTTAGGAACTAATCTTTTGGGAAACTCACCCCTGGCTTGCTTGCATGCTTAAGTTTTTCGCTATGAACAAGTACACTTGTGACGGTTGTCACTGAAACTTGAATTTATTAATTTAATGACGAAAAGCATTAGCATGCTAGCTAGTGAATTATTCATCCCCTTGACTTGAAAAGACTAGAAGCTTACACTTTTTTCATTCTCCAGTTGCAGCTCCTGGTCTTGTTCAGACTTCGCTATCTTAGCCAAAGTTTAGATTTTGCTCAAGGTCTTGTGATGGAGGATGGATTTAGTTTTGAGTCTTTTTTTGTATAAAATAGTATACTCACTCATTTTAAAATGAGGTTATCAAGCAGCACCTCGGGCTTTTTTACACGATTTTCAAGACCGGAGCAGTTTGGGCTTGGCCTCGACTTACTGACCGATTATTAAGCAACAATTTCAGTTATCAAAACCTGCAGTAATGTCCAGACTTTTACTTTGACTCGGGATCTGGCAGATGAAAGCAGTCATCAGAGAAGTGTAGAGCATATCACCGATCCTGATCCGGTGTTGTGTCCGATTGAGTTCCCCTGTCAAATCGTGTTTCCGCGAACAACGCCATGCAATGACATCCCTAAATAGTGTGGCGTGAATGTACATTTTACTCTCAGTTTGACGGCAGAACAGATCGTTAAAGCATGGGGTAATGTGATCACTGCTGAGCACAAGAGCTCAATATTGCAAAAGTACAAATCGCAGGAGATGTCAGAGTATCAAAATTCATCGCTATATGAGGCGTCATCTGTGATAACTTTCGTAAAAGTGAGCTAATTCATCGTTCCTGTTATGCTATTTCTTTCATGATTTTCTTAAAGCAGCAACAGCATCATAAAACTTTCTTGAAGGGGGAACACGATTTGATGGGGGAGCAGAATTGGACACAACACCGAGCTCCGTGAAATCCGCTCGTTTCCTCTTCAAAAAATCCACCCATGCCTTTCGAATTGTGGGGTTTATTGGAATATTATGGACCATTATGCCACTGCTTGCATAAGCCTTTTTGTTGCAGCTGTAAACAAGGCAGACATTTGACATTTTTTTCAAGGAAATAATCCACGATTACAAATCACAGAGTCCAATGCCATTGACAATGTATTCCCTGCAGCAGGCTAGGTTCCTCCCATAATGTCATCACCGAATATGGCCGAGGATAAATTCTTTCTGAGATGATCATGATTCGCAGTGATTAAGATGTGAATAAATTTGTAACGGCTGATTAGAATTTGGAATGAACAATGCATAGAGGATGTATTTATATTAAAGATTCTGTGGTCCAAATCTTATTTTTGGATGAACAAGCACTGTAACATTACACCTGCATAAGTTCCTAGGTCCCAGTCCAACTGAATATAACCCATGGTGATTTGCAAGTCTGATGAAAATTGATTGTAAAACAGTCTTTGCTCTGAACATAGTGTCATGTACTGTTTGCAGCGATGCTACTGTAGAAAGGTATCTAAAGCTTGTAGAAAGGTATGTAAAGCTAGCTAGCTTGCTAATGTTCGTAAATCAAGATTCAGTTAGGTCAGCCTTAACTAGGAAGCTAGCTAGACAGAACTAATTTTAAAACTGACGATGACGGGGAGTCTATTCACCCATAGAGTATACTTACCATATACTTACCATATACTTATACTTACCAAAGGTTAGCAAGCTTAAAAATCTGAGCTTGTTAACCTTTGAAAATAAGGTAAGTATAAGGTAAGTATAGCTTTGTATGATGTGGCAAGCAAGCCACGTTTCCATAGTCAAAGAATTAACTAGCTAGGTAGTACCGGATATCGGCCAAGCAATGAACCGTCAAGGATGAGGAAAGCAGCAAACGTATTTTAGCCTCATACAACTGGACTCGGAAAAAATCAAAACGATCATACCCTTTAATTTGGGGTGTGACGAAACACTCAGGTCACGATACGATACGAGACACAATATTGGGTTCACAATCTCGATACGATACGATATTAAAATATTTTTAGCAAAACTTGAATGATGGAAATATATCACTAAAAAACTATTTTAATTATTTTTAAGACAAAATACTCAAAAAGCTGCCCTTAGTGCCATTTTTGAAATGTTATAACTGGTAACAAGCCAGAGTATAGTGTAATGCTTCTGTTATACAAGGTAATACCACAGTTCTACTTAAGTGAAGTTTTTTTCACACACACTGAACGATATAGTTTTTCTCCCTCCAGTAAGAATTCTCATATGCAGTTGTGCTCAAAAGTTTGCATACCCTGGCTGAATTTATAAAATATGTAACATTTCTTTAAGTAAACATGAATAGCCAGGCAAAACACATTTATTTTATTTCTTATTGGATTTGTATCCAACTGTAGGACATGTAGAATGGCACAATCATCAAATATAACATGGCAATATGGGAAAAATAATGATATGAACCCTGTTCAAAAGTGTGCAAACCCTTAGTTCTTAATACAGTGCATTGCCCCCTTTAGCATCAATAACAGCATGCAGTCTTTTGTTACAGTAGTCAAAGAGGCTCTTTATGCTCTAAGGTGGTATAGCTGCCCATTCTTCCTTGCAAAATGCCTCCAGCTCCTGCAAATTCTTTGATCATCTTGCACGTTTGAGATCTATCCTAAGTGGCTCAATGATAATGAGGTCGGGAGACTATGATGGCCACTCCAGAACCTTCAACTTCCTCTTCTCTGTCCCAAAACATAGGCAGACAGACAGTATATACAGTACAGCCCAGAAACGTGTACATTTATCGTAGTTTGTGCACGTCCTGATCGCAAATAGTGCTCGCGAATTGTTCGCACCTTGCTAGCAATCTGTTTACACTTTGTTTTAGTATTATTGCTTGCAATTTGATCGCAATCAACAAGTGTTCACATACAAAATGCGAGCAAAATCTTAACTGAAGGTCACTGTTGAAATTACATCACCAGCGTAACATCTACATTCTATAAACTAAAAGAGTAAAACAACGTTCAATTCATTTAATGTTCAAGTTTTTCCAATAATCGAATGCTGTGACTCGCTTGTGGTTTAGATTTGAAATCCATTGGTCAAACTTTTAAAAAATATAAAAGCATCCTACAATGCAGAGGTTGTTGTGCATGAGATATAGTCCCTTGATAGAGTCTTGCCTTCATGCCATTATTATGAACAAGGTCAGCACGCCGATAAACGTCAAAGCAAGAACCGGCATAAAAAAGTTAATAGTTGTGCTTCTCTTATCTTACAACGCCATTAAACGGCGATTACGGGAAGGGCTTTAATTTTCATAATTTAACCTACAAGTTTTGCCGAATGCAAATAGGGAGACGGGATGCAATGCTGAAGATAAACTTTTAAATTGGCTAATTTTTGGTATCGTGAATAGAGTTCCTCCAGTATGCTAATTAACATAGTCTCATCAGGCTAAGCAAACTGTAATGGGCGGTGACAGGACGGCAGGTGCCGCGACCAGTGAGAGAAAGAACTGAGAGCAGCCCAGATAAGAGATAAACACAAAAGAGGTACACACCTCCGGAAAAAGCTTGCGCTTCCAAGGACGAATAAAAGTCCGCAACACGGAAGCAGCGCGAGAGAGAATAAACAACAAGAGAGAAGAGAGAAAATTTCTAAAAGAAGCAATTCCTAACAATAAATGGAATATCACAAATCACTAGGAAATCTGACTAGAGATTCTGTCCGGTCGAATTGCTAGAAACAGACACGCCAGCGATAGGCCTGGCGAACCCCCGGCCATATGTATAGAGTCCGGAAAACTCCGCCCCAGCTCAATCAGCCAGCTGGGCCAGGAATTCGATGGAAAAGAAATCCGATATCGTCCCGGACGATAGAACAAAGAAAGGTCCAACAAACAAACGCACGCCTAAACCATGACAGGAAACAAATAGCTATGGTAAGGTACTGGAAATTTCTAATGCATTAAGAACTCCTTCTACCCAGGAATCAGGAGGATCATGGGATGCCTAGCCACGGGAACGTATTCTGAACAAGGGATGCTGAATAAACAGGTGTGTGTGTGTGTGTGTGTGTGTGTGTGGGTGTTACTGGCAGGAATGACGTTATCAGCGCGCATATAAACGCTCAACTATCAATCCATAAAATATGGTCCACTGGCAGGCGGGACTTTAGTATGGAGTGCTTGCTGTCTGTGGTGCTTAACACTATGGCAACAGTAAACAATATATCGCAACAGAACACCGGAAGCTGCATGTTTAATTTTTTTGATCCCTCTCTGTAAAGACTTAAAGGCCTAAGGACACATCTGTTTAATTCTCTTATTGTTTAAGTTAACATATGCTGGAGTCCTTCTCCTGGAAAGAATTCCATATCTAACCTCCACATTTTTTGGCTTTTTCTTTACCAGAGCGATTTTGAAAGTGGACGCACGCCAATATATTTTGGGGGATTTTATTAGTAAGAAGGGGGTTTAGAATTACAACCCCAATTCCGAAATAGTTGGGACGAAGTGTAAATTGTGAATAAAATCAAAATGCAATGACTTTCAGATCACGAGCCAATATGTTATTTACAATAGAACATAGATAACATTTCAAATGTTGAAACTGAGACCTTTTACACTTTTATCCACAAAATGAGCTTATTTCAAATTTTCTGGCTGCAACGGGTCTCAAAAAACTTGGGACACAGGCAAAAAAGGAATCAGCTGACAGAACATTTAGCAAGTAATTAAGTTAACTGGCATCAGGTGTGTAACATGATTAGCTATAAAAGGGATGTCTTAGAGAGGCTGAGTCTCTCAGAATTAAAGATGGCCAGATGCTCTCCAACCTGTGAAGGCTTGCGTAAAAAAAATTGTGGAATACTTTAAAAACAATGTTCCTCAATGTCAAATTGCAAAGGCTTTGAAGGTCTCATCATCGACAGTGCATAACATCATCAAAAGATTCAGAGAAACTGGAAAAATCTCTATGCATAAGGGACAAGGCCAAAGACCTTTACTGGATGCCCGTGATCTTTGGGCCCTCAGACGCCACTGCATCACTCACCGGCATGATTCTGTCATTGACATTACTAAATGGGTCCAGGAATACTTCAAGAAACCACTGTCTGTAAACACAGTCTGCCGTGCCATCCACAGATGCCACCTAAAACTCTATCATGCAAAAAGGAAGCCATTGTTGAGCATGATCCAGAAGCGCCGCTGTGTTCTGTGGGCCAAGGCTCATTTAAAATGGGCTGTAGCAAAATGGAAAAGTGTCCTGTGGTCAGACGAGTCCAAATTTGACATCCTTGTTGGAAATCATGGGCGTCGTGTCCTCCAGGCTAAAGAGGAGAAAGACCACCCCTCTTGTTATCAGCGTTCAGTTCAAAAGCCAGCATCTCTGATGGCATGGGGATGCATTAGTCCATATGGTACGGGACACTTGCATGTTTTAAAAAGCACCATGAATGCTGAAAGGTATATTAAGGTTTTAGAGCAACATATGCTCCCCTCCTGACAACATCTATTCCAGGGAAGGCCTTGTGTATTTCAGCAGGACAATGCAAAACCACATACTGCAGCTATTACAACAGCATGTCTTCGTAGTAGAAGAGTCCGTGTGCTGAACTGGCCTGCCTGCATTCCTGATCTTTCACCGATTGAGAAAATTTGGCCCGTAATTAAACGAGAAGTCCGTCAAAGGAGACCTAAAACTCTCCAGCAGCTGGAAGCCTGTATTAAACAAGAGTGGGATCAAATTCCAATGGCTACACTCAAGAAACTTGTCTCCTCAATGCCCAGACACCTCCGCTCTGTGTTAAAAAAGAAGGGATGCTACACCATGGTAAACAGGCCCTGTCCCAACTTTTTGAGACCTGTAGCAGCCATCAAATTTGAAATGAGCTCATTTTGTGGTTAAAATTGTAAAATTTCTCAGTTTCAACATTTGCTATGTTACCTCTGTTCTATTGTGAATAAAATACTGGCTGGTGTGATTTGAAAGTCATTGCGTTTTGATTTTATTCACAATTTACACTTTGTCCCAACTATTTTGAAATTGGGGTTGTAAATTTTAATATTTAATATCGCAAATGCATATGCTGCGCATGCCCTAGCAACCCGGTGTGTCATCAGTAACATGGCTGTCGTCGTTATATGCCATTACCACGTTTATCAGCACTATAAATTAAACTCTAAATTTTCTTGACTGGATGGACACTTGACATTTTTGCACACATGAATGTTTCTCTGGGTACTCAAACATCAAGGTAAGCCAAAAAAAAACTGCAAAGTGCATTGAATACAGAATTCTTTCCCTTCCCCTTATACAGGAAATTCTACGGTCATCTCATAATCAGCAGCCCAGTTAAAAAATGTACATAAAGTCGATCTTTGTTTCACGCTCATCTGTTTCTGTCTTCTGGGACTCTCGTATTGTCTTGGTGCTGATGGAGTTCAGCCGCATCATCGAATCTCCGTAGCATCACTCCCGTGCACTGATGCTGTTCACTAACAGCATGTCGTTCACGGTTTATCTTGTCCAGCGTTCCCAACCCACTCAAAACTTCTAGCTAATAAAGGCTGAACTACAAATACTGTGTATGTTTGTGCAGTACTGACATGCAAGTTTGGCACATGCATAAAATAATACTTAATATTTTGCATCCTATCTTATATGTTGCTGAAACGTTACGACATCAAGTACGCATATCTGCTATTGGTTTAAGAATTAAGAGTGTGCATGCAATGGTAATTAAATGAATAGCCATGCAGTTTTTTGGGCTGAGTTCATACCATGCTGAAAGTGCACACATGGACGTAGTCAATGCCACGTAGTTAGCACATAATACATGAAGCAGCAAAGCACAGTACTGTGAATCGATGTAAGATATTCAAAGTAATGGAAATATACAACTCAGTTTATGTACATCTTGAACATTTTAATATGAAAAAGCGAAGCAAGTGTTAGCTACACAATTAGCTATGCACAATTATAGGATGTCACCTTCAATAGTTAGCGAATACATGCCCGCTATCCTACTTTAGTCAACCAAAAGCAGACTTTGCTTATTTATTGTTTATTCTGTAGGATTACATAAAGGCTAAATGTAGCTATCGAGTTGCAACATAACAAAGCCGTTCATCAAATACAAACCCCAATTCCAATGAAGTTGCGACGTTGAGTAAAACATGAATAAAAACAGAATACAATGATTTGCAAATCTCATAAACCCATATTTTATTCACAATAGAACTTAGACAACATATCTGATGTTGAAAGTGAGACATTTTACCATTTCATGAAAAATATTAGCTCATTTTGAATTTGATGGCAGCAACACATCTCAAAAAAGTTGGGACAGGGCAACAAAAGGCTGGAAAAGTAAAAGGTACTAATAAAAACCAGCTGGAGGAGCATTTTGCAACTAATTAGGTTAATTGGCAATAGGTCAGTAATGTGACTGGGCATAAAAGAGCATTTTAGAGAGGCAGAGTCTCTCCAAAGTAAAGATGGGCAGATGCTCACCAATCTGCGAAAAACTTAGTCCAAAAATTGTGGAGCAATTTCAGAAAAATGTTCCTGAATGTAAAGTTACGAAGATTTTGAATATCCCACCATCTACAGTACATATTATCATCAAAAGATTCAGAGAATCTGGAGAAATCTCTGTGCAAAAGGGACAAGGCCGAAGGTCAGCATTGGATGCTCGTGATCTTCGGGCCCTCAGGCGGCACTGCATTAAAAACAGGCATAATATGCACTGGAATACACTGCAAGTGCTCGGGAACACTTCCAGAAATCATGTCTGTGAACACAGTTTGCAGTGCAATCCACAAATGCTAGTTAAAGCTGTATCATGCAAAGAAGAAGCCATAAGTGAACACAATCCAGAAATGCCGCCGTCTTCTCCCAACCAAAGCTCATTTAAAATGGACTAAGGCAAAATGGAAAACTGTTCTGTGGTGAGATGAATCAAAATTTGAAATTCTTTTTGGAAACCACGGACGCCGTGTCGTGCAGACTAAAGAGGAGAAGGACCATCCAGCTTGTTGTCAGTGCTCAGTTCAAAAGCTTGCACCTCTGATGGTATGGGTTTGCATGAGTGCCTACAGCATGGGCAGCTTACACATCTGGATAGGCCTCATAGGGTTCTGCCCAGGATGCTTGGAGTGGTAGTCGGAGAATTGTTCGTTTGTGAGCATGTGAGCAGGAAAATTTTTTGCGTCAATTAGAAAGCAGATATTGTTTCTGAGTCACCAGATTACTGTGTTTCTTTGATGTGCCCCTCAGTGCGTAGCAAGATGCCTCTAATTTTCATAGAGCGATGCCATATTCATAAACTTGTTTTTCTATTTTGTATCCAAATACTTTTGATTAAATTTTTGAATACGACTTAACAACTCATTTATGTTTCAAACATTTCTTGAGTGGCGCCCGTTGGACAGAGAACAAGGAGGGCGATAAACGTCTTTAAACTGTTTATTAGTCTTGATCTGTTTCAGTCATTTTCCTTGATAAAAGGTACTGTAACTCTCCCTTCTCAGGTGTAGCCAATTGTCTCCGTTAAGACGAGAGAGAAAATGCGCCAACTGATGGCAAAAAAAGTGCGCATTTCTTGCTTTGTAAGATGTGGCAAAAGTTAACGCGGAAAATCCACAGTAGGTTTTTTTTTCGTGAAGGGTTACCAATTAAGACACATGAAGTAAACATTTTTATTGAATTTACAGTGCCATGAGACAGTATTTGCCCCCGTCCTGATTTCTTATGTTTTGCATATTTGTCACACTTTTTTTTTTTTTTTTTTTCCCCAATAATTTGGCATCTCCAATCCCACCTGAATCTGGAATGCCCAATTGGTGAACTATATACAAGGCTTGCTCGTTTGCGACCCCTTGTTGCCAAATTCAGGAGAGTGAAGACAGTTCGCGGCTCTCCTCCGAAGCACGTGCCTGTCAGCCACTGCTTCTTATACACTCATTGGTTGAATCTTCGCAAGTTCAGAACGAGGGCGGAGGATAGCCGGACATGAACAGGCTTAGAATCTTCCTGACGAGCGCCCGTCCGGCCAACAGGAGGCGCTTGAGCAACGAACAAAGCTATCTATATTATAATAGCCAAGTGGCCTCCGTGTGTGCGTGTGTGTGTGCGTGCGTGCGTGTGTGTCCGGCCACTCAGAGCTAGATTCCACCGAGTGCGTATCTGCAGCACAGCGGGAGCGACGCTGTTTGGCTCCGCCTTGCAGGCGACTGTTTCCGGCCAACCAATGCTAGACTCCGCCGGGCGCGTATCGACAGCATAACGTGTGCGACGCTATTATACTATAGACATACAGGGGGAATCCCTGGTATCTTTCTCTTCTGGGGATTCCCCTTTTGAACCCAAGCCAATTCATCCACAGGAGTCCCGAATCCTGAGCGACGCTATTATAATACAGGCATACACGGGGGACTCCCCCTTCGTCCTCTCCTGGGGATTCCCCCTTTTGAACTCAAACCAATTCATCCATAGGAGTCCCGAATCCCAAAAAACAGATGCCAGACCGCAAGAGAAAGTAGCGCGTAATCGGCAGCATAACGCGAGCGACGCTATTATGCTCCGTCTTGCATGCGACTTCGTGTTCCACTGAGCGCGATATGTCAGCGCAGCGTATTCCCCTTGATAGTTACTTAGTTTTAGTTATTATAAAAACATCGGTCGCGTGACAGCCACCTTAGTGTTCATGGAAACGCCATAGCAACACCATAGCAACGTGATGACATCATAGAGGTGCATGCGATGACATCATAATGCTGCACGAAGTTACATAAAATAGAACCCGTGGATCCCCACGGGCAGAGTGCTAGTTTATTTTATTTCCCTTTCCCGGCAGTCCCTTCCCAATTTGAAACCCTGTAGCGCAATAGCCAATTGTGCGCTATTCTGAAAAAGCTGCCGACCACTGCCGGTTGGTACGACCGGGGCTCGAACCCGCGACATGATTGTCACACATAAATGTTTCAGATCATCAAACAAATTTTAACATAAGACAAAGATAACCCAAGTAAATAGAAAATGCAGTTTTTAAATGACGATTTCATTTATTGAGGGAAAAAAGCTATCCTATCCTACCTTACCCTATGTGAAAAAGTAATTGCCCCCCCCCTTATTAAATCATCAATTAACTGTGATAAACCACATTTGTTGAGTTCAATTTCACTATCCACACCCAGGCCTGATTATTGTGAGACCTGATGAATCAAGAAATCACTTAACTAGAACCTGTCTGACAAAGTGAAGTAGGCTAAAAGCTCTCAAAGCGCAACACATCATGCCGCAATCGAAAGAAATTTAAAAATGGATGAAAAACAAAATCATTGACATCGATCAGTCTGGAAAGGGTTACAAAGCTGTTTCTAAGGCTTTGGGACTCCAGCAAATCACGGTGAGAGCCATTATCCACAAACGGAGAAAGCTTGGAACAGTGGTGAACCTTCCCAGGGGTGGCTGGCCTACCAAAATTACTCCAAGAGCGCATCGACGACTCATCCAGGAGGTCACAAAAGAACCCAGAACAACATTTAAAGAACTGCAGGCCTCACTTGCCTTAGTTAAAGTCAGTGTTCATGATTCAACAATAAGAAAGAGACTGTGCAAAAGTGGCATCCATGGGAGAGTTCCAAGGCGAGAACCACTGCTGACCGAAAAGAACACAAAGGCTCGTCTCACATTTGCCAAAAAACATCTTGATGATCCCCAAGACTTTTGGGAAATTTTTTCTGTTGACTGACAAGACAAAAGTTGAACTTTTTGGAAGGTGTGCATCCTGTTACATCTGGTGTAAAACTAACACAGCACTTCATGAAAAGAACATCACACCAACAGTCAAACATGGTGGTGGTATTGTGATGGTCTGGGGCTGCTTTGTTGCTTCAGGACCTGGATGACTTGCCGTAATTGATGGAACCATGAATTCTGTGCTCTACCAGAAAATCCTGAAGGAGAATGTCTGACCATCAGTTTGTGACCTCAAGCTCAAGCACACTTGGATTATGCAGCAGGACAATGATCTAAAACACACCAGCAGGTCCACCTCTGAATAGTTGCCAGCAGCCATACCACTATTCGATCTGCTCCAGCCGCGTGGCTGAAGCTAAGCAGGTGTGGGCTTGGTCAGTACTTGGATGGGAGACCACCGAGGAAAACCAAGCTGCTGCTGGAAGAGGTGTTGGTGGGCCAGTAGGTGGCGATCTTCCCTCTGGCGGAATAATCCCCAATGCCCCAGTGCAGTGACGGGGACACTGTACTGAAGGAGATGCCGTCTTTCGGATGAGACGTTAAACCGAGGTCCTGACTCACTGTGGTCATTAAAGATCCTATGACACTCTTCGATAAGAGTAGGGGGTTCCCCGGTGTCATGGCTAAAGTCCCAACCTGGCTCTTTCGACCTGCCACCTAATCATCCCCTGATCCAATTGGCTGCGTAAATTGCCCTCTCCCTCCCCACCTCAACCCCCAGGGCTCCCTTGAAAAAGAGATTTCAATCTCAACGGGACTTCTGGGTTAAATAAAAATAAATAAGTTAAAAAAAGAAACAAAATGAAGGTTTTGGAGTGGCCTAGTCAAAGTCCTGACTTAAATCCAATTGAGATGCTGCGGCATGACCTTAAACAGGCCGTTCATGCTAGAAAACCCTTCAATATGGCTGAATTAAAACAATTTGGCAAGGAACAGTGGGCTAAAATTCCTCCGCACCGATGTGACAGACCTATTGCCAGTTATGACAAACGTTGCTGTCACCGAGGGTGGCACAATCAGTTATTAGCTTTAGGGGGCGATTACTTTTTTCACAGAGGTCCAGGTAGGTTTGGATAGCTTTTTCCCTCAATAAATGAAATCATCATTTAAAAACTGCATTTTCTATTTACTGGGGTACCTTTGTCCAATATTAAAATTTGTTTGATAACCTGAAACATTTAACTGTGACAAATATGCAAAAACATAAGAAATCAGGAAGGGGCAAATACTTTCTCATGGCACTGTATTATTCACTCGCCTTGCCATTTCATTAAAAGGGAAACTGTGCACTTATCTGCAGATGGATTTTTCATGTTGTTGGGAAAACGTGTTAACCAAGAACAATGATTAAAATCGGGTCAATAATTTCATCCGTTTCAAGGTATGTTTTCCGCCCCCTCGGTTTTCCGTCCACCGACCGCCACTGTTATTAGACACTGATAGATTAACATGTAAAGAATGTTACTGTCCTCGACAGAGATTTATTTAGTTTTGCTGTCATTTATAAAACAAGAAAACTTTTCTCTCGACATGCAAAGTACAGCGCTACAGAAATCAATCACCCTGCCCAATTATAATTGCCTGTCTTTCATTAGATTGAGACAACCGCACCAATCATTTCCCCACAGCCTCAGATTCAATTCGCCATGAATACCCAGCACACACGGGCTTGGATGGCACTCCGTGTTTCCATCACTGTTGGGAAGGTTTTTCAGTATCAATGAAGACCAGCGCAGACGGGGCATGGGTCGAAAACGAAAGTTTGCTATTCTAACTATAACAAGAAGGGGGGGGAGCATATTTAGGGTCATTTATGGTTTGTTTCTAGCAATTTTATTGGACACTGGATACATTTATTTTAACTGATCTTTGAAAAAATAGTGCCGGTCGGGGAAACCACTAGCTATCTGAACTGAGTGGTGGTCGGTGCATTCCGAGTGCTGGTCGGTGAATTCCAAGTTCCAGTGCCTTCCGAGAACCCTGCATTATCAATGCTGAGAAGTATACAGAGGTTTTACAACAACTTCTCTCACAGGGAAGGCCTTGCATATTTCAGCAAGACAATGCTAAACCACATACTGCATCCATCACAACAGCATGGCTTCGCTGAATAAGAGTTCGGGAGCTGAAATGGTCTGCGCGCAGACCAGACCTTTCACCAATAGAAAACATTTGGCGCATCATAAAACGAAAAACCTGGCTTAGAAGACCCAGGACTGTTGAGCAGCTAGAATCCTATATCAAACAAGAGTGGGACAACATCCCTCTTCCAAAACTTTAGCAACTGGTCTCCTCATTTCCCAGACGTGTACAGACTATTGTTAAAAGAAGAGAGGGTGTTACACAATGGTAATCACAGCCCTGTCCCAACTTCTTTGAGATGTGTTGCTGTTATCAAATTCAAAATGAGCTAATATTTTTCATGAAATGTTAAAATGTCTCACCTTCAACTTCTAACATGTTGTCTTTGTTCTATTGTGAATAAAATGTGGGTTTATGAGATTTGCAAATCATTGCATTCTGTTTTTATTTATGTTTTACACAATGTCCCAACTTCATTGGAATTGGGGTTTGTACAATAAATGAAAACATTCTTTTTGTTACATCTGCTGACTTTACCGACTTGGCAATCACCGTTGACAGCACGTAATCACCAATGACAGCACGGAATCACTGAAGACTCCAATGTGGTACACTTGGATACTCACATTCGCAACTGTACTATGAGAAGGCGCTTAGGGGTCTATTCTCCCATTTGCGCCTAAGTCCTTTTTTTACGCGGTTCGAGTTAACGCGCATTTTTTACGCGTATTCTCCCCTACGAGCTTCGATCACGCCCACAGCGCTTAACTTCAGAATCTAGGCGGCCTTATGAAAGAGGTGTGACTAATCCAAAAGAGAGGCAGACTCTGTACCAAGCTCATTGATTATGGCTATCAGGAAAACATGGAACAAGGATTTTCTGATTAACCATGAAAATGCAGTTGTAGTCCATGGAAAACGCAAACCGGACTTTAAAGTTGAATACCGTCGGCCTGCTGATAAAACCTCGTATCTCCAAATTGTTAAAAAAACAAAAACTAGTATGTCCATTATTCTTACAAAATTAAACATTTTTTATTTTATTTATATTTTAAATTATATTTATCAATTTATATTCTTTTTTAATTTTATATTTATTTTTTATTTTCCTGTGAAGTTTATCATTTTGAAGATACAAGGTTTTATCAGCAGGCCGACGATATGCCGCTTTAATGGTAGGCCTATGTATGTCTGTGCCAATTACAAGAAGTAATGCAGACATCTCATTTTTATTTCTTATTCTTGCCACCATGACATTAAAGCTATGCAAACAAACAAATTGCCGCGATAATGAAATAACAAATAAAGAATTTAGCGCTTCTCAACCAGCGCAATCAGACCATTGAAAATGTGCCCCTCCTACACTAGCCTGTTTGTTCCGTGGAAGACAGGGAAGAAGATACTAAATAAAGAGAACAATATAGTGCAGTGATGAGTCTTTCCACTCCACTATCTCAATTCAAGTTCCTTACTTCAGTTCTCATTTCCCAGCCTCTAGTCACACAAAAAGAACAATCAAAGACAGTTTATATAATCTCATTTAGAAATTGCGAACTTGAAATCTCAAACTACTCCGATGTCAGGTTTGCAACTAAAGGACATGGCAACGCTTTAACAAACAACAGATTCTTACCCCGCACGCGGTCACCCCCCGCCCCGAAACCGCCTCAAAAATCACACAATTCCATATCCGAAGCCTATTATGTCCCATTTGATTTGAGCGACACATTCACTTGAACTTGTGCCTAGTACTTTATTATAATCAACTATCCCATTTACTGATAATGACTCTTCCCATGTCGGCTATTCTTTATTGGCTAAAATTGATTAACAAATGGGTAGTGCTTTGGTATTGGCCAGGGTAGGGCTCAATCTAGAGTATTTAATAATATCTTTATTCACACATTAAAATACACAGTATTACCAATGGTAAAAAATAAAAAAATTAAAAAAACATATTTACATAGACACTGGTTTGTTAATACAGATATCCCCAATTACAAAATCAATCTCCTCCCTAGTGAGAATATCACAACTTTTTAGATTATCACGAACATATAGGGCAGTCACATTTGTTAACAGAACATGAAGACAACGATGGCGACGTCGAGCCGAAGCCGAAAACCAAATTTCACAGATGAGGAGTTAGAGGTATTGGTGAAATCAGTGAAAGGTATAGTTAGCGATCATAATCCACGCACTTTTTGTCAAAATCACCATATTTCTCCTCACTATCCGCAAGCTGTCACTTCTGAGAGCATGCTGAAGAAAAAATCCGGTTTCAATACAGTCTGGGCTCTGAATTTAAGCAGGTAAATCTGTGGCTCGGACCAAGCCACCAGAACATGGGTCCACCCCTCCATGCCCAGGGGCGGGTTCATACTGAAAAACAGCCCAAGAGAACAGGTCAGACACGGGGGGGGGCAGGGTCGGGCTGCCAACGTCACGTAGCTAGAGAGAGAGAGAGGCACGGCATTGCAGCATTTGCGATGGCTGAAAAACAGCCCAAGAGAAAACAAACGTCGGAGGAACATAAATTAAAAAAGAAGGGCTATTGTTTCGACCATGAAAAGGGCGACCGGGTCAACATTTCCATGTGGCTTTCCGGTGCACCTTTACGGTGGAGGGAACTCCGGATTTTAATTGAAGGGTTCTGAAAATTGCGGACGCGAGGTTGCTGTCTTTCTGCTGGACAGGTGAGCAACATTAGCTTTGCGGTGCTTCACACAACAGTAACAGCCGTCAGGCATTCATCATATTGTCTAATCTGCCGAAATGTACCGTTGTTGTGATGTTATCAATTTATAATAGCAGTCGAGTTGTGGGTTCAGTTGTCTGACGGGTCAGCTAACCTTAGCTTCGCAAATTGAACTTGTGGCTACGAGTTCTTGTGAATGTCTGACACCTACTGTAAGGAATCGACGGGGAATTGCGCAATCAAACGATGTACATATGTGCAACTAGATGGAATGAAATGAACCGCCTTCGTCTCAGCTTATTGCTTTGCTTGTACTGTCTCGCTTTGCATGCGTGCGGTTGTAGCTGTACTGTTATATACCCACTGATCAGGAAGAATTTTGCTATAAGCTCCTGATAACCATTTCTTCCAAAACGAAACAATTCCGACAGCAAGCTACTAAATGAGCTCATAGCAGAAACACGCAAATGGTAAGCGTTGCTTCTGTGGAGCTCGCGAATCGACAACTTGTACCGGGAAAAATTCCGAATCCATTTCCCACTTTTTCAGCTTGTAATTGGCCAGAACGATTTTTAAATGCATTCCTGACCGTAGTCTGTTCGTGGACACAGACTCCTATTTGAGGCATTGCGCTGACAAGCATGCTTTAGCAGTTCTTAATATTACAGGCTTATAATCACCTTTGCTATAATTCCACTAAAAGTCGTCACATGTACTTTCAAAGCAATAAATACGGCTTCCCGTCGCCAATTTACCCTCGAGCATTGGAGGGTCCGGCCTCCGCCATATTGGTTAGCTACACAGTTTCTACTTCCGTTTACATGACAATGCGCGTCCATGAACTTCGGGGGTGGACCCCGGGGCGGAGTATGAAGGGAGGGGTGGGTCTTTATTCGTTTACACTTCAAATATCAACAACCTCTCTACTCGTTTTCTCCCACATCGCTGACTATACCTTGAAGAGGCACCACGAGGTGTTGTATGGCAAGGAGGCACTGAAGGCTGATCCGAGGAAGAAAGCTGCGAATCGTTCTGGATGTGGCTTCGGTGGGGAGATGTAAGCGCAGTATCCCCGATTTAAAGCATAAATGAAGAGATCTGCAGAGCGCTGTAAAAGCCAGGCTCTCTGCACACCGGAGAAGTGTGAACGCAACAGGTGGTGGGCAACCATCATCCCCTGCGCATTTCACTGCACTGTAGGAGGAGGTGGCATCCATTCTTTCTGCAGTGGAAGTGCACGGAGAAGAACTTGGAGTGGATACGGATGAAGGAGAGTTACGTAAAATGGTAATTTTTATTTGCCTATACTTAAAGTGTCATTGTGATAAATACTGGAAACAAGCTTAATATGGTTTCAAATATTTATTGTATTTTTTGGCATTTCAAGCAGTTGCACAGTACATAGGCGTCATGGGCCGAGCCAGGGAATTTGGCGCAGATGCTTAATATGCGCATATCATGATCTCACACAACCTGAACATTAATGCTGTGCCGAAGTCTACGGTCTCTGTACATATTCTCATTGGTGGAAGGGGTTCTGATTGCAACGCGAGTACAATCAATGGCTCCCACAACACTGGGGAACCCGGCGACCCGGTAGAACACCCCCCCCACTCTTCATCTTTCAGCGGGTGTTTCGGGGAACTATATGAAGTGGCTGATGTGGTGCAGCATAGCGTCAACGAAATGTGTCAGACACCTTGACACAGACGCCTGTGATATGTGCATGACATCACCAGCCACTCTCTGGAACTACCCAGATGCCAGGACAGACAGCGCAGTTGTGACCTTGATGACCACGGGTATGTTTTGTGGATGATTGCTGTGGCTGGATAGCTGTCCATCCAGAAGTCGGCAAAGATAGATAATTGCCTCACGGTCCAGACGAAAGCGCTGGATGCACTCGGTGTCTGTTAGTCCCAGGACGTCCAAACGAGGCCAATATATGCGTGGTCATCTTCAAGCTTGGCGCACTCCTCTTACTTTTTCCCACTCACGCAAGAGTGCAAGCAAATGCAGGACTGGCATTTTGGTTTTAGATTTTGAGGGCATGGTAGAATGATGGAGAACAGGTTGTTGTGTAATATCATGCGATGATTTCGTTTGATAATTTATATGGTTATGAGAAATGTAGTTCAGAAATAAGGATGAACAATCGAATATTGAATGTCTCAACCTTTACCATGATAAATAAAACTAAATGTTAAAAAAATTCGGTCTATAACCAACATCAAACGCAATATTCTATTTTTGCCTTATATTGGAGCTTGACCTTAATACAGCCTTCAAAAGTGCTTAACAGAAAAAGTGCGTAAGCCAGGGGGAGAATACGTGTAAGTGTTATTTGCCTGAGAAACGCCCAGATTTTGGCCTTGCTCCACCCGAAGTGTGTAACTGCCTTCGGGGTGCGTAATGCACAGACTTAAGTCAAGGGGAGAATACGCGTAGGCTGAAAAGCACGTAGCTACGCACTTTTTTCTACTTACGCGCATGGGAGAATAGACCCCTTAGAGACAAGGTCCCCTTGGTGTTCACGTATCCTGAATAAAAATTGTTGTTGCTGCCGTGGAAAAAGACACCAATGATTTAAGTAATAGTATGACAAAACTTTGTCATTTATGGCTTAATGTTACAATTATACTGTTTCTAATGAATATTAATCAATTTTCATAAATTTTATTCCATTTAATTTTGGATAAATACATTTTTGGGTGCTGCTCCATCAAAAGGGGGTGCTGCAGCGCCTCCAGCACTCCTACTTCCCGCAGTTAGGATGGGATGTGTAGTTGTACACACAAAGAAGATTAGCATGGCGGAGAAAAATTAAAATGATTTCAATTCTAGCTGACTCCGATCAAGAAAAATGGCATTTGTTGTTACTCAGAAATATGAATCGTAATCTTCAAATCATTGGATGCTTGAAAACAATGGGAAGTGCTTCAAAAGTGAATATTTTAAAAAGTCTCAGTGTAAAATGAATGGGAACTTTTACCTCTGACACAGCATCATCACTTCACAACTCTATTGTTGCCCTCTTTGAGTTCATATGAGTAATGGTGCATGGACTCTAAGTTAGACGCACCAGCAATGCAAGGCTTCATCTCAGGCTAGGTTTGTGGGATTACGGTGGTTGAGGGCTCGTTGGATAAGTCAGAGCCCCTAGAATCAAATGGTCACCCGCAAAGTTGAACTGGCAGCATTGAAAGCCAGTCACAGAGAAGAAAATTCATTGCATGAAAGCGGAATGCTCAGGGCCTGATGTCATTGGAAGCAGTGTCACAGAAACAAAAATGCATGGAGACTGGTAGATCTAGTTGCAATATAACATGGACACATTGGGCTAACAATAGCCAGCAGAGATTTACCTTTGAACACAGATTTTTATTACAAAGTATCAAAGGTAAGAAAAAATATTTGCTCATCTCTGTGGAATGTAATGTGTATGCCTGCTGTTCTTTGAGTGTGGGGTCGGTTTAAAATGACATGGCTTCTATCGTTGGATTCTGTGGACGTTCCTCTTTCATTTGATGTATCGTTCGTATGCATAGCACAAATTATGTAGAAATGCTAGTGATCGAGCACTGATATTTTTTTATCCTATGTTTTGCAACATGCTTATTTACTTGCTTGGTGCTTGAATTGTGTTCCGCTGAGGTAAAAATGGTCATCATGCACTTTGACGAGTTTCTTCCCTTTTAAATGCATATGCTGCATGACGATGTTGCTATCAGAAAACATGCGGTATTTATGATGTTTATTGATTTCCCCGGGTACCGGAGGCGTTTGGATTTAAGAGGTTAAGTAATATATAGATATAAAAAAAAAAAAACTTAAAAAATGAGAAAGGCAATTCTGATATGAGGCTAACAATATGTTGAGTATCATTAAGTATCTGAAGTGATAAATTCACTATAGTAATAAGAAACTGGCGAGGCTAGTTGGGCTGAACGGCCTGTTCTCACCACTCATTATGTTATGTTATGTTAACTTTTATACCACAAGAGGGCATTCTTCAGCTTGGGTTTTGTTTAGTCTTCCTTGTAAGGCGCTGTGACAGAAGTAAAGAATTGGTGAGTCATGAATATAGACTACTGAAGTGTGATGTCGCATTTCTATTGTGGTAGTTCCTCTGGATCTAAACAAACTTTTCAAATGGTGGGGATTGGGTAGCGTGTGTGTCGTTTCTCTGTAGTCTATGCCATAAATGAATCAGAGTGTAATGATCAATCCGAAAATAATACTTGCATTTTTTATCGCTTTCCAAAAGATCCAGTTCAAAAGAGAAGATCTGGACATCCCTGAAAGGGTAGCTAGCTATTCATTTTGTGCGAAACACAACGAGACGTGCTAATTATGGTCAAGCGTTACTTCAATGCGAGACTGCAAGGATGGAAATCAGAATAATTAATTTGAAAAAAATCTCAGTAATTCTGTGCTTTGTTGTGGCCTTCTGTTCATCGGATTACGAAGGAAGAATGGAGATAAACTCCACATAATCTTTAAAATGGCAGTAAATAGTATTTGTAAAAAGGGGAAAACATCTTAAACATTGATCAATAATTGAACGCTGCATATAAAAGGTTTCAGCTTGCCAGCTAACATTTGCTTCAAATGGCATTGCATAGGCCTTGTGTAAGTCTACAGCTAAATTAATCAAATCTAGGAAAATTGCTTGTATAAAAAAAGTGGCATCATCTCTACGGTACTCTATTCTCGTGTCAGTTATACATACCTGAGTGAAGCACATTTTTTTGCTCCCACTTTGTGCACATGGAGCCACATCTTCACTTAATGGCAGTAATTGCGCCCCGTTTGACATTGTCGTATTTGGCGGCACCATTTCTTGAATGAGGATTAGTGGACCAGAACAGTCGTCAGTGCCTTATTGTTTCACTACTCTGTTTGTTTAAATTGTTTGTGCTTCATGAGTTAATGTTTCATGTAACTACTGTGCTGCTAGAATTATTTAGCTACATAGGCCTAAATCCTAAACTGAGAAAAATACAAGCATTTTGAATTTCATTCATTATTGATGATTAATCAATAATTGATAGATAATCTATTCAACTATCAGAGAAGGAAAATGCACAAAGTTTGCAACCCTACTGCTGACCAAAAAGAACACAATGGCTGGTCTCACATTTTCCAAAAACAGCTTGATGACCCCCAAGACGTTTTGGAAATCTGTGCACTACTCTGTCAAAAGTGCAAATTTTTGGAAGGCATATTGCTCTGTTATACACGGCAAATAGCCAACCCAACATTCCACAATCAGACTATCATACCAACAGTCAAATGGGATGGTGGTAGTGAATTCTACCATGAATTCTGCTCTCTTCCAGAAAATCTTTGAGGTCCGTCCAAGCAAAAGGGGCCTAAAATGTGACATTGGCCTTGAAATTTAGGGATAGTTTTTTCATATATTTAGACTTACTTAATGATGGATAATTTACTACCATTTCAGATGGAAATTAGATGAGGATGACAGCTTTTACTGAAAATCACTTTTCTCATGATTTTTCTTCAAGATCCCATTGGTTCTGTATGTGATGTTGACATAAAAAAACACATTTTTGGTTTAAGAAGGGCTTTAACTTGAAATTTTTGCAAATTTTTTACATGAATGGACCATTCAGCAGAAATAAATGAAGCAAAGATCTCAGGTTTTATCAGAACTGCAAAGCTTCCAGTCAAGGGAAACTTATCCCAAAATGTCCAACTTGGTAGCCAAGGGTAAAAATAATTTCTAAGCTATTGAAAGGGTGGCAGCATGCAGAAGAACAGGATGTGTGCTTTACTGCACCAAGGAAGAACATAAAAAAGGGCATAGCTCTTAGAAGTTGATGGATACAGAAAGCCTGTGGAGTTGTATAGGTTGTGGATGCGATGCATGTCAAACGGGGTAACATATGTGATGTTTGACAGAAACTTTTGTTGATTTGATTGACGGGAGTTTTTCTTAAACTGTATGGCATAAATATGTTGTAAAAATGACTGCAATGCGCTGTTATCATTTGTTAAAGTATTTCAGTAACTTAAATGCACTTATTTCATGGGTGCATGCCCAGCATGGGTGTTATCTGCGTATGAAAAGGATCAGATCACTGTCAGGACTTGCATCAGGCAGAAAATGTAAGAAACTTGCGTGGAAAACCATACTAATCAGGTTATTGGAGTGTCATCATTGGACGACATCACTTTATTAGCATTTTTTATAACCCATGCTGTGTGCTTGCTTTGCAATTGGAGGTTTGATGAACCTGTGTCCGCATCCTCCATTCTTCTGTAAATTGTCCTCAATATGTCATGTTAGAAATAAGAAATTACCTTGCTTCATGTGCTCAGTGTGGTATAAAGTCTGAATACCAAGTGATAGGGTTTTCATGCCTAGCAATACAGGCCAGAGGGCTTCAGTATTCACACTGGTAAGGAAATTTCAAGGACAATCACAGAGGGATGAACTAACTGCAGCAGTTGCAGAAGTAACACAATGAAAGTGTAGAACAGTCTAATACATGCACTGTATTTCATACAGTCTGTAGACTTCACATTAATTTTTACTTCATGTATGACTCTGAGGCAAATGTAATTTTCCTGATAGTTAACCTTATACCCTTCTGTCGACTCCTCTCAACTGCAAGACGGGGTTGAAACATATTTCTGAGAAAAACTCTTTTCATGTGTTATTTGTGAGCATGGAGATGAAATTTGCTGACTCAGAACTGTTGAATACCTGAGAAATTCTTCATTGCTGCATACTCCTTTTAACCCTTTGTGCAGATGTAGACGTCTACGTCTATGGAACTGCAAATTTAAGCATGCAGTTACAGTACTCGATCACTAGATGCCACCCCCGGATCAGTTATTGAATATTCACAAGCAAGTAGAGTTCAAACGCGGTTTAGAATATGGAGAAGTTCACTCCAATCCATGTTTTTCAACAGTTGCATGAATTGAACTCCTCAGCTAAGCCTGATGTGAAAACTGTTCAATATCCTTGCCCATATTATCGACCCAGCAGTTTAAAAAAATGATTTCTTGTGACAGAAAAAAAATCGTTGTCCTCTGTAGCAACCACTTTAGCTACAGTGAGCCAACGGTATTCCAATTAGTGGTTTAGAAAAATCAGTTTTCTGAAGCAAAAAATTCTACATGGTATTGATTCTCACATTCTACTCTCAATTACAGCCATCACATACAAAAAATGCGTAGTTCCCTACCGTGGATTTACGTGTAGATTCCTTCATTGACAAATACAGCGCTTCCTTATATCCACCCAAGTACTGGTGTTGATAGCCAATCACTCAATTATGCACTCAGGCTCTTCTGCGTAACTGCAGTTATAGTTCACGCCCTCGTGAAACTTCCCCAGTAATGATGTATTGATTGGCTCGTTTCTCATCCAATTCCCGAGTGTTTAAACTTTCCACAGTAACTGAAAGACATTGATTGGACAAACATAAGAGCATACAAGCCTATGCATATCAGCAAGGTAGGTTGTATCCGTTCAACGTTGGGCACGACTGCGCAGCTGAAAATGACGTGATTTATAGAAAAACAGAGTCCCTAAACCGGCCTGAAGTGTTCAGTTACATTTACAGGATTTAAATGAGGTAAGGACATGGTCAATGGGAATTATTTCGAATGAAACAGGACTGGAGGGTTCCTTCTACTGGATACATTTGTCTCTGGAGGTGGGATTCAGTGAAAAAGGGTAGGCTGCTACTTTTGCTTTTTGTTTTGTAATGTATACCGTATTCAACAAAATTGAATGCTGAGGTTTTTTTTCCATGTTTAAAACGTGAACTGGTCATGCATTTCGGTGGATCCCCCGGTACGTTCATTGCACCTTTCTGTTGAATCTAGGGAGGCATATATTGTTTGATTTTCCCTGATAGTGTCATGGATCTAGATGTTTGTGTGCGTGTGTTCTGGACTTTTCTTTGTGGCGCTCGTCCCGGGACGATATCGAATTCCTTTTCAATCAGATTCTTTACCCAGCTGGCTGATTGAACTGGGGCGGCGCTTCCCCGGACTCTATACAAGCTGGAAGTCCGCCATGACTCCTTTGCTAGAGTGTCTGTTTGTAGTTTAGCACGATAGCCGAAGATATCTGTTGTCAGGATTTATTTGACTTTATATCTTCCCGTTATTTTCGGAGTTTCCATTTCTCTAGGAATATTCCCTTTTCTTCTTTTCCTCTCTTGCCTGTTTGTTGCACTATTTGAGATGCTTTGTTTTTCTCGGTTCCCGAGATTCTACTTCTTTCTATCTCTCTCGCTTTGCTTCCGTGTAGTCGGACGTTTGGACGTCCTTTGGAAGCGCGAGTACATTTCCTGTCGTGTGGTCTTATTTACTCTCTTTGTTTGTCTTTAGTCCGTACTGCTCTGTTGTCCTCTTGCCGCTGCACTTGGCCTCCAGATTCTACCGGCCATTACAGATAGTGGAATGTCTGTTCTGTTAAAATAAGGTCTATTTCAGAAATCGGATATCACTTAGTGAGTTGTACTTGTTCCTTATAAGTGTTGAAATAAGGTTGTGAGCTCGGAAGTCGGAACTGCTAGCTTTCATTGCAGGGTGAATGTTCTGACTGTTAAATCAGCAGTTTATTTCATGAGTATGTGTGCTGGCTTGGGGGACTTTGAAGAAAAATGGACAAAACTCTAAACTTTATTATGGAGAAAAGGCATGTTTTGTGTTTGGAGAGGTTACTGGAGACCACTGATGTTCAACCGCACTGATATTGACAAATTCATGCTAAACTCAACCAGAAAATCATTAGTTCATATTAAATTTCATGCCTCAAAACTTTATTTGTGTTAAATATATGATTATTTTATGATCTGACAGGGCACCATTTTGAGGGATCTCAGACTTTGGGGAGCCACCTGGATAGCTGTCTAATTTGGCTCATAGCAAGTAGGTAATCTAGAATGCAATGTTCAAGATAAATTATACTTGTGGGTTTATGATCCCAGAAATGTATAGATTTAAGCCCCAGCAGTTTTTCAATTCTCAGAATTATTTTTTTTTTTTGCAATTTCATTGTTGAATTTTCATGAAGATGTTTTGTGTTTGCAGCCCCTTTTCTCCACCAAAATCATGAAAATAAACTGAAATACGATGGGAGTCTAAATGCTTTAAGTGTCTAGACTCAGTTCAGCCACTCCTTTCCTGTCTGTGAAGCTGCAATCTTGAATTATAAAGCCTTAAATAAGGTAACCCCCCAAATAGCCAGATTTGGCTTCTGGCAAAGGGGTTAAGAAGGCCCATATGACTGGGGGGAAGAAAATTTGAAGAGCCTCATGCTAAAAGTACTTAAGTCACGTTTTCACACACACTAAGGTAAGGGTGGGAAAATGCATTTTATAGTCACCCAAGTCAATTTTCTAAATTTTCTCAAAATGGAAATATTGTGACTTAAGTACTTTTAGCACTGGGGTCTTCATTTCCTTTTTATTGTATACAGTATTCTCTCACACTTGCCAGTCAACTGTGAAGTTCAGTCCATGTCCCCATGTGCACCGTAAGCTGTAACCTAGAAAATCTTAGCATTTTTAAATTTTCCGGATACACATTCTCATTTTGAAATAACAAAAGCTGTCGCTGCCAGCTGGCTGCCTCAACATGATAATAGTCTATCAAGGGCAAAAAGCCATTATTTCCTGGGTCACAGGACTTGCTAGGTCGCTTGCTTTCTGGATTGAGGAACGCTGCACCTATCCAATCCTGCCAAGTTTGAGGAATGCTGCACCTATCCCATCCTGCCGAGTTTGAGGAATGCTGCATCTGTCCTATCACGTCTGTCCACTCCAGTCCTCCCCAGCTACATGTATGGTGTTATGCTTTTCGGCATGTTCTATGTAGATATCAACCTATAGGGCAACACTCCTCTTTGCTTGTGCATAACTGGGAGTTGATTTATGTTGTCTTTTAGGCTTCAGTTAGTGCTTCCTGTAGCTGACCACACCAAGTAGATAAACAGATGAGATGAGATGCTGTCACAAGGGTTTCTGACAGAAAACCGCCAAGCAAAGGTACAGTACATAGTATGAAGAGATGAGATTGGCAGACAGAGAACAAACAACATCAGCAAGTTTCAGCAAACAGAATGAGAGAGAAGATAACAATTCTTGAAAAATTATTGATCTTGTTTTCAAACATGACTGCTCTGTAACAAATTTAAATATATCAACAGGATTTAAAAGAAGGTTTGGTGCTCTGGAGCTAAAAACAGCCCCAGGATTTTCAGATATCTTTAATTCCTGGAGCTGGATTTTCAAATATTGAGCACAGCGTTAGTTCAGGCTTGCCAAGGAGTCACGCCTAGCTCGCAAGCCTGCCTTCATTAATGATGGTACAGATCACAAGCCAAGCCAACATCAGCTGGCAGCTCAGCCAACTCCCTCCAGGCACTCAATTGGCAAATCTTAAACACGGCAGCCAATTTAAAGATGTTTTGCCTGCATACTATTGCTGCTTTCAGCACTCATTTGCAACCCTCCTCCATCCCCTGCTCCTCCTTTAGATGTTTATCAGACTTATTCAATGACGACGCAAATCATTGATGCTGCCTCTGTTCTGTACCAGTGGGGGTTTGCTGCTGCTCTCTCCGCCATTGGCTTTCACACGTATGCATGGAAGGGCAGGTTTTTCGCTCTCCCTGCCTACTGGGTTTTCATGCTTGCGCATGGTACGGCAGGGAGGCCCCAGAACAGAGCCATGCCACCAAATTCAAATATTACAAATAAATTCGCAGCAAATGATAATACAATTTAGGGTTTTAACAAAGTGGACCCGACTGAAATCCTATAGGAGCAATAACAAATAATCTAAAAAATAAGGTTGCTATAGGCCACTTTTTCAAATAAGGACGTTGTAAATGAAAGCATTCACGATATAACCAATATGATCAAAATCCAGTACACTGACAATTAAATACCTCAAATATTTATCCATAAATATCAATAATACTACAATTTAAGAGAGAATAAAAAACACTGATGAAAAGATATTTCTTTTTGACCGTCTGTACAGTTTTCACAGCCAACCACGAAACAGGAGCTAACCATTTTGACACAAATCATACGCTTCTATAATCCATGATTTTATATGTCAAAATGCAATTTCTGGAGCGGACGCGATTCAGGATGGAGTTAATTGTCACACACGCCATGACCATAATGCACACTTGAATTTCTGGGATACAGATGCTGAAGCACCCATAACGAAAGCATCAGTAAAGAGAAAAACAACAAAATATCACCAAACACAGAATTACTGAGAAAACGGATATTCCCAACGCTTCAATGAAATACAGTCATCAATGTGACGGTGGGCCACAAACACCAGCTGTCAAAATCACGCACAACACTCCAATTAATTTTCGTCAAATGATATTCCGCAACGTGTGAACCACATCCACACATTTCACCATAAAATGCACTAAAATGACAGCTTTTAAAGCAATTTTTCATACTCCAGAGGGTTGCAGGCTTTCTCCCAAAATTAACAGGGCAGACAAGCAAACTTTGATCGTATGTGACGATGGTCGCTAACGTGATTCTATAAAATTTTATTGACGTAAAACTTTCTGGCATGGCTGTATGCCGTTTTAAACTGCGGTGCTGTCACTGAAAACAGCTACTGTGCCCCTCATTGGTGAACCTTTTCCTCCTCATTTTAAGCGGAAGTTTTGAATTCCCGACCTCCTGAACTTGCTGAGTTGCAGTATGTGACGATGGACGGAATACTGACCATGTGAATTCGTCCTAAATTTTTCATAATGCAAAGCTTAGCATCCACACTTTTTTTCATCAGGATTGATAAGAAATATACCTTTTTCGAAATAAGCCTGGAACAATTAACACCAGGGACCAAACTTGAGCATTATGGCAGTCCATATTTCTACACAGTCTATGACGGAACAGCATCACGTACAGAACCCAAAAATTAACCCCCTCAAAATATGTTTTGAAACTTGATTTTTACATTTTTCTTATACTGATAAACTTTCTACACATAATAATCTGAAAACAAATTTACCAGGAAACAAAGCAAGGAAATCTGTTCCCTTGCCACTTCTTTTGGCCTTGTATACAACGTCACAAATACACAAGCAAAAAATAGGAAAACAAATGGTTTCAAAGAGGCAGAAAATTTTACCTGTTTGAGTGTTGGGCACCAAGTTATCTCTGTTATCTCTCTGCGATTTGCTCTGATCGACTGATGATTTTTTTTGGGCCATGGTTCTGACAGTTTATTTTCTGAAGGGTCAAACTTTGGATAGACTCACCTTCCCTTTTGCTTGGACAGACCCTTAAGGAGAATGTCTGGCCAACAGTTTATGACCTGAACTCAAAAAAACAAAAAACAAAAAAAAAAAAAAATGATGTTTCTGGAGTGGCTTTTAAAAGTCCTACTTTTAATTTGATTGAGATGCAATGATATGACCTTCAACGGGCAGTTCATGTTTGACAACCCACCAATGTGGCTGAACTTAAACAATTCTGCACAGAAAGGTGGGTCAATGCAAGTGATATAAAGGACTCATTGCCAGTTATTAAAAAAAAATCATTTCACTGCAATTATTGCCGCCTACAGTGGCACCAATCAGTTATTAGGTTTAGGGGGGCAATCATTTTTTCACATCAATGAAATAGGTTTTGAATGACTCTTTAACTTCAATAAATGAAATGGTCAACTAAAAGCTGCATTTTTTTTTTGTCTACTCCCATTGTCTTTGTCATGTATCAAAATTAGCAGGATGATCTGAAATATTTAAATATGATAAATAGGCAAAAATAGAAGGTATCGGGAAGTGGGCACATACTTTTTCACAGCACCGGATACACTGGATGGATTGCGCGGAGAGTATGGCCTGAGTCATACATAAGTTTGCTTTCATTTGACTCAAAAGGTTCTTACCCTTTGCCACTTGCTCAGTATATTTCCTGTGCCACGGGACTATAACAGCATGAAAATATTTCTTCACTGAAAGTCCTTGCTATTTTACCCGCCATTTCAATAGTTTCTTGGTGTTATTGCTTCATATTTTCCTCTTGTAAACAGCTACTTCTGTATTTCTGAATGCGTTTCACAAACCTCCTCCCACTTTGTCCATAAATTCTTAAGTGTCAGACTGGTCAACACTTTGAACCCAACTGCTTATCAAAAGGGGAGGACCTTCGCAGTCCAATCATCTAACTGTATCATGTAACAATGGAACCTTATTTTCCTGAATTTCTCAGAGAAAACTAATTCTAGTCATACGTTTTTCCCCTACACTAATCCGAACTGGACAGCATAACTTTGAGGAGGTTGAAACATAAATGAGGGCTCATTTTGCATCAAGAGGAGTTCCAAGACGCAACATTTACAATAACCAATAAAAGATTTTTAACTTACAAAATGATGAATAAGAGGAATTAAAGTCTGTGACGGCCAGTGATTCCCTAAGGGATGCTATTCATGAAAAATTAGATAAGTGACCTGCAATGATCAGATTAAGCGTGTTTAATTACTGCGGTTTCAATAGCAAGAAAATGAATACTGGCTTTTTCGTGCATAACTAGTACTTTCTTTGCCCTAACATTTTGGTACTTTAGGTGAAAAATAGTGCATAGGTCTAAATAATGGTGGCTGCCATCAGAAATGACTGCTCAGTCTCAGCTTTTCTTAAAATCAGACATTCAAGAATTTTGCCTTCTTCAGTGAAGTGGTAATGTTTGATGACAAGTATCAGCATCAAAATGAAAAAAAAAAAAAACCCTAAAAATCACAATATCAATACGAGTCATCCAGAGTCAGTTTCCTTTCGAAAAATGCAATCTAGAAATGAAAAGGATGCTGTAAACATACACAGATACAATGACAAAACATAAAAAGATAAGCGAGCATGAATCCTGAACGCAACATAAAAAATTCACACTGCATGCAAGATTTTTTTTTTTTTTCAGTGACTGCATAAAGAGGACACCTCCTTACATTAATATAATAAGTTAAACAATAACAAACTGCGCGTGTTTACCTTCTCCAGCCGGCGAAAGGTTTGGTGACCCCTTTTAGAGGGTACCTGAACGTTGCGATGACAGCAATGGGCCAGGTCACCATTAGGACGATCAGAAGACAAATTGTTCGGACAGGGACGAGGACGACGCCCAGGAGAGCACACTTCAGAGGCACACATAAGTCACACTAAACTCGACTTGTGAAATGACCGACTGCAACATACTGTATCATAAAATGTCATCTGTTTGCGCATTGCCGTAGCCTGTACTAGGACTGCTCGCATTTTATAGCGACATCTATACTACTGTAGACAGACTACAACCATACTATGATTCAGATGACGGAAAAGATCATTTACGCAGGTAGCTGAACAATCATTCTAACAAAACCAGTAAATTTGCAATATTATGCAGACGTAAAGTATGCTTCCCTTATGGCTAAATCGCGTGACAGAATCGCTTCATCACGCGAATTAGCCACGCTTCATGCACTGCGATTTTGAAAACTCAATAACGCACATAATCGTCACTTACTCTGATTCTGTCAGCCTTTGTCAATTTTACATTGTGCACGAACGGATTTAGCACAGCCGGGAGCAACAGAGACTGTTGCCTCGGCAGGACAAACACTCTCCCCGGCATTTTCGCAGCTAGCCTAGAACAATCTGACATATGAGAGACTACTACCAGTTTTCAAACTTCTCGCGAACGCCCCACTTCTCCTACTCACATCCGCCGCTCCACGGCGAACTGTGGCAGTTTGACTTTTTTTTTGAATATTGCAACAGCGGAACTGCTCGCGATTACATAGGCCTACCATTCCATTTCAGGTCCCACCCACAAAACATGATCCATCTGAGTTACTGAACTCAGTACCTTTGTGCTATGAAGTGATGACTGAGTGAGGGAACAGAGTAAGGACACTTCCCCGGGGAATAAAACTTTTATTGCATGATTCCAGCAAGATGTATAGTAATATTATTATTATTATTATTATTATTATTGTTGTTGTTGTTACAAAGCCAGAGTTAGGCTTTAAATGTTCACTACAAGCAGTAATGTGACGGAAGCGTGAAGAAGGCTCTGCACAAAACAACTATTTTAGTTGACCTGAGGGCTGTTAGACAAAACCAAGATAGCGGATTAAGCCAGAATTTTTCAGTTATCCCGGCTTAAGTTAGCTCTGACTCAGTTGCACGAAAGCTGGGGCATATAAGTTACCATGGAGATTTATTCTGTGCAGCTAGCCAGCTCCAGACAGGGCTAACAGCCAGGCTTTATTAATCCTGGTGCCTTATCTGCTTCAACTACTTTGTTTATTTCATCTTAAAATGGGTTTTCAGCAGGCCAGACTATTATGTTCAGTCAGCAAGTGGAAATAAATGTTTTTTTTTTTTTAAACAGTTATTCCATGATCTTCTGTATTTTGCCTCATTTTTATAAGCCTGCATTGAAATGTCACAAATACATTGTCATTAAATGAAGGCTTACTGTTATTTTTTAAATTCCTGTTGGCTAGTTTACTGTTCTATTGAGTTCCTGTAGATTTGTGTTTATATTGTCAAAGGTTTGATGAATACTTCTATTATTGCAGTTCTTGAGATGATGAGAAATGGCAGATGAAGTTGTACAGGTGGTTTCAATGAAGATAGTGACGAGGACAATATATAAAGGCCCATTGACGTGTTTCTTCTGTCACAATGACATGTCCTTTTCTGGACAACGTGTTTGATGAGGAAGCACGAATGCGGAGACGGGCTTTACAACGAGAGAGAGCGTTTCGGGACAGGTCGGACCCATTAGCGTTTCCAGACGACCACCTCCATAAAAGATATAGATTTTCTGCTGATGGGATCTGTTACCTATGCAGACTGCTAGGTCCCAAAATTCAGCACCGCATCCCCACGGAGCCGTGCCCTAAATGTCCCACAGATGGCTGTGTGGCACTACGTTTTTTCGCAAGTGGCAGGTTTTTGTATTCAGTTGGTGATGCAGAAAATCTCAATAAAGCCACTGTTTGCCGTACCATCAGAACTGTGTTTTTGGCATTAAAATCACTTGCAAACATCTTTATTACCTTCCCTGGGCACATAAGAACCTGCTACATCAAAGAGGAATTCTACAAGATAGCCGGTAATATGAAGTACAAATTACAGAAGTGTTACATAAGACCAGTCACAGTAGGACAACTTATGTCTTACAGCTTTCCCAAATGTCATTGGCGCGCTGGACTGTACACAGATCCGTATTAAACGGCTCTCCGGGCCACACGAAGAAGATTTTGTTAACTGGAAATCCTTCCGCAGTATCAGTGTTCAGGTAAGAATGACTTATGGTTACGGTCAACTATATTTTATTTTGTGCATTAACTCATTCCCTAAGGAATACTTTTATATAAAGTTGTCGTGTTTGTACGGAATACTTTTCCCGAAAATTACACAATATAAAGTATTGAATTACAGGTGGCCCATGACCACGATCGTCAACTGATTTTGTGTTTTCTTCGGACTGCGATTGGTCATCCACGCCGCTGGCACCGGCTTACTGTAGGGAATAGTAGAATTCGCCGCAACGTTGGCAGCGGCTTGCCGTAGGGAATGAGTTAAATGACCTGAATGAATTTTGGACCACTCCCAAAGTGGAGGAGAGTGATGAGTAGAACTGCGGATATGGAATGGGGACGGATGTGATGTAGGACTTGGTTGTGATTGTGCGAACGTTGGGCGTCCCCGGGTGGCGAGACTCAGGGTGGGGCTCGCATCTCTTGTCGGAGTCGGTGTGGATCCCAAGCCCCCTGGGGTCCCAGTTGGTGGCCGTTTCTTGCTTCCTTTTTGAAGAGGGAAGGGAGGGTGGGACGTAGACACGAGACGAGCGAGGTTTGTGGGAATGTAGGAGGTATTTACAGGCATAAGGACGAATAAGGAGGTGCGTTGGGAGTGGCCCTTTTCATTAACTTACGTTATCAGGAACTCCCTTTAATGAATTTTGGACCACTCCCAAAGTGGAGGAGAGTGTTGGATAGAACTGCGAGTAGGGAGTGGGGGCGAATGTGATGTAGAACTTGGTTGTGATTGTGCGAACGTTGGGCGTCCCTGGGTGGCGAGGCTCGGGGTGGGGCTCGCATATCTTGTCGAAGTCGGTGTGGCTCCCAAGCCCCCAAAAGGTGTTAGTGGATCAGCGAGAGATTGGCTCCATGTACGTCGTCAACGTTGTTGCGAATATAGCTTGCATACGAGTACGATGTCCAGCGGCAGAGGATTTGGTCAGGCGGTCCGGCACTCCTCGCTTGGATGCTGCAGTGGCGGCGTTGGTGTGGAAGGAATGCCCGGAGGAGTAGTTGGGTGGAATGTTGGCTCTAACTAAGAGATGACGGAAATGGTAGAGGAACCAGTGGCAAGTGGTCACGGCTCCGGTGTCGGTCATGAATAGTGGGTCTTGGGGAGAAGCGTGGTTATTGTACCTTGAGGTGTCGTGGTTCGATATTGGCTCGAACGGGCTTAGGGCAGAGGCTAGGCAAAACAGGAATATAGTGGGGGAAATGGCAAACTGGTCAGTTTTGCTACTCTTTTTCTTGAACAAGAGGCAGTCAGAGGAGTAGTATGAGATGTCGTTTAGGATGGTCGTGGCGAGAAGGATCATAATTAGCGGAGAGTGGAGCGAACTCGATGCATCTCAAAATCAAAGAAGGCCAATTGAAACGTTGCTACGAGAACGGAATCTGTGCAAGGAGAATGGTACCCTGAACATTGCGTCTGGATGCAGCGAGAGAGGTGGTCTGCCGTCGGGGTTAAACGTTTGGTCGGCGCGGGAGATTCTTGTCTAAATAAACCTTTTACTGTTGCTTGTGGGAGTGGGAAATAGACGAGCACGGATAGCCCGAGGCCAATTTGACGAAGTAGTCGATGCCGCGTAAGTAGACCCTTATTGAGCTGGTCAAATGTGGAGAATGGGGTGAACGAACGTAACGAAGCTCGTAATGGGAACGACGTTGAGTGCCGGGAATGGCAGTTGGAGGGCTGAATGGAATTTCTTAAAATGCTTCCATTCGGCGAGGTATGAGGAAGGTGAGTGAGGGGCGAACCCATTTAGGATGGTGTCTCAGGATAAGGCGGCGAGTGGCTCGAGTCGCGGAGTCAGGGGTAGACGGTCGGCAATTTATGGTTATCACACAAAATCCAGCACAACGGTTCTGATAGGGAATCGAAAATCTTAGGGCTGCTTTTGCGGCCAAAAGTGAGGCGAATGGTGAAGTAATAGCGCCTCTTCCAGGAAACGCCAAAATCCCCAAAAAAGTGGGTCGAGTGGGACGACCTTAAAAGCATTTGTGGTATCGGCTTTAGCCAACCAGGTGCCGCGGCCGGCGAGACGGATGAGAACGATAGCGTGGTCCACGGAGGAGTAGTCCAGAAATCATTGCTGGGGATAAGGCTATTGATACTGGGGAGGACAGAGCTGTGGGAGGATGATATGATTAACTGCTTTTCCCGAATATTTACAGGGAGCTATCCCAATGGGGCTGACTAGAGGGAGAATCTTTCGCCGCTTTAGATAGACCTGAAATAGTACATGCGGTAGCGGGGTGAGAGGGGGCTCCGCAGAGCTCGCATACGAGCGAAGTTTGGGCGGCGAAAACTCGACAATACAATTCTGAGTCTGCGGTACCCCAGCAAACTCCTTGGTTGTACTGCTGAATCGAACCTGCTCCTTTAGAGGCAAAAAGTACGTGGTATTGATAAAAACCCATACTGCCAAAACGTAAAGCGAGATCGAGAATGAGTGTAAGGTAATCGTCCAGTTCTTGCCTCCGATGAGGAAAGGACTGGCAGACTGTGCCTCGGTAGAGTGAAAAGGCGAATGCGAATTTGGTCAGGGTAAGCTCCTTAAAACGAGCGGGAGTCGGATGCTTGAGCTGGGCGGGGCCGAGGATGGTTTGGATTTCGCGACTGAAATGTGAATACGGAAAAGATGGTTGGATGAGCTGGGCCAGATCAACGTACATACCTGATAAAATCTGTTGTCTAAGTGTGGGGCATAATGGTGAGGGGTTTGGGATGTGCTGTGGGGGACATATGGGGGGTAGGGCTGTGACTAGTGTGCATTGAGGATGTGCTGTGGGAGGCAGCGAGGAACCAATCGGCGTAGTTGAAGGGAACGGCGGACCTGTGGAGGGAAGCACAGAATTAACAGAATTGAGGAACGGGGTAGGGGGAGGGGGAGCAGTGTGGAAAAGAGGAGCGGATGACGCCGCTGCTGGTGCTTGTCCGGGTGGGGGAGGGTTAACCTTGGAACTGCTGGAGCCTTGGAGGGTTGGGTTAAGGGCTGAAGGAGCCGCAGAAGCCGGGTTTCAACCGGCAGGAAAAGTAGGGGGAGGGAAGGGGGGATGGGACGCGTGTGCGTGGGGCAGAAGTGCAGCCTGCGGACACAGGGACGAAATAAGGGACGAAAAGAGACCGTAGAGGTCGTTAACAGAGGGAGCAGGCACGGACTGGCTCGTTAGCGGGAGGGGTGGTTTCTGCCGGAACAGGAACAGAGTGGATGTCGCCGAGCATGGTGACATCAGCACTGGGGACTTCGCCGACGGGGCCCCGAAGTGGAGTGTCGTTTGCTTCAGGACGCTGGGCAGGATTAGCTGGACTGCTGAGGGAGTTGGTGAGTGATTTCCGGAATGTAGCCTTGTTATCAGCGCTGTGGAAGGGGATTTTTCTTTGTTTGAGAGCCCAATGGAGTTTGGCGACGGACCGGCGTGGAGCCTCGGGTGAGCCTGTGGTGCAGGCCGTGGCGGGCCTTGCTGGGGAGCCGTGGGCTGTAGCTTCAGGGTGCTGTGGTTGGTGGGGGGCGTAGCGGCTTTGGGATAGCGCTGGAGACCGCTGCCTGAGAATGCTATGGTGCGGAGCCCGGGCAGGAGACCGACCTCGGCCGTCGTCGCGGGGGGAGCGTGGTGCGGAGTGTGAGCACCCCGGTTATGGCGAACGGGTGGTGCTTCAAGGCGGGGGAACAATGATTGCGGAGCGCGGAGGAGGAGCGGGAGTTGCGGAGTCAGATTGAACAAAATCCTCCGGAACGTCAGTCCTGGAATAACTCTGCGTCCGAGGGACTGTGCAGGATTTCGCTTTTCTTTCCTCTAGCTTCTGAACGCTGAGCTGTCTTGACTGCGAATAACCACGTAGAAACGAAACGAGCGGGGTTTGTGGGAATGTAGGAGGTATTTATAGGCGTAAGGACGAATAGGGAGGCGCGTTGGGAGTGGCCCTGTTCATTAACTTACGTTATCGGGAACTCCCTTTAATAGGCTACACCTTATTTCAGATTATCTGTGACCCAGACTGCATGATCAGTAATTTGGAGGCAAAGTGGCCTGGCTCTGTTCATGACTCCTGAGTCTTTTGGGCCAGTACAATTTACCAGAGACTCTCACAAGGTTAGCCACAAATATTTGCCATCATCACGAGTCAAAACTCCTTTATGAAGTTTTAACGATCACATTTTGTGCTCTAAGGTGAAATATCTGGCGTGGTGTTGGGAGCCAAGGGATATGCCTGTCAGCCATTCCTCCTCACTCCCCTAGCAGACCCTCAAACAGCTGCAGAGCAAACTTCTAATACTGCCCATGCAAAGGCAAGGGCCCGAATTGAGATGGCATTTGGCCTTCTCAAGTCACCGTTCCAGTGCCTTCATTACCTCAGGGTCACCCCAGACAGGGACTGTGATGATACGTTTGCCTGCGCAGTCCTGCACAATATGACCTGTCAGAGGAAGGAAAAGGCTCCCAGAGTGCCACAGGAAATGGACTAGGATAACGCCACAATATTTCCTGACAATGTTAATGGCAGATTGGTCAGACAGCAATATATTGTTAATTATTTCACGTAATTTTAACAGAGCCAGTCGTTTAATAAACAATAGAGTGCCACTCTTGTGTACTTGTATTTTATTTACCATTGGTAATGCAATTTGTTACATGTCAGAATTGAAATCTGAGAGAACTTCACTTTACCCAATCCAGTCACTATAGTGAACTGACCATTCATGAAACAGGGAGAGGACACTTTTTTGGGACCTTTTAGTTGCAGTCATCACTTGTGGCCTTGGAGCTTAGGGCAGAAAAAACAGGGTATATACAGGAATCTTCAGGTTAATTTCAATACCTTTTTAAGACCTTTTTAAGACCTTGTGAATATTTTTTAAGACCTCATCGCCACTTCGAGCTGTAACTGTGTACATAAGTGACACCTTTAACAGTTAAAAAAAAAAGATTTAAGTTTGTTAAAACACATTTTTTTAAAATAATTTATATATATATATATATATATATATATATATATATACACACACATACAAAAGACATTTTGCGAAGTTGGCATTTTTCTATCCAAGTGGTCAAAGGAAGGAACAGTGGTGAACCCGTGATGGGGTCATGGAGTCCATGCCTTGACATGCCAGGGCTGTTTTGGCAACAAAAGGGGGACCGACACAATATTCAGCAGGTGGTCATAATGTTATAACTGATTGTTGTACATATTGCACAGCGAAACAAGATAGTACCTCCCCAGGCCCGTAGTGCCACATGCAGCATAGCACACTACCATGCAAACAAAGTTAATGAGGATGCAATTCACTAACCCAGTAACTCAAAACAATCTACAACTATCTTGAACAAAGAAATTATCTGTATATGTAGTAAATACATACAGCCCTTACTCTAGTGCAATGGAAACTAACAAAATGTGAGACATTCTTATTTTAACATGAAATGAACGGTTGTAGGCAATACCCAGCCCTACTGCGCACACAAGAACAGTGTTCTCAGACAGGTTTGGTCACGACGTGCTCCACTCTACAGGTGCATCTCAAAAAATTAGAATATCATGATCATGTAAATGTCCATTTATTTCAGCCTACTGAACCAGACAGAGAGACCACTTAAAGGCTCAGGAAACCTTTGCAGGTGTATTTAGTGAATTGGCTGATTAGAGTGGGACACCGTGAGTGTTTAATATTGAACTTTTCCACAATATTGTCATTTTCTGAGACACTGCATTTTGGGTTTTCAACAGCTGTAAGCCATAATCATCAAAATAAAAATTAAAAAAATGCTTGAAATATATCACTCTGTGTGCAATGCATCAAACTAATACATGGGTTTCCCTTTTTGAATTGAATTACTGAAATAAATGAACTTCTGAATGATATTCTAATTATTGAGATGCGCCTGTATAAAAAAAATTGGCTCCAGCTTCATTAGGTAGCTGTGGTACAGCGTCGGCAGTAGCACAGAACCTTGCGATGGAAAGCTGCCTCTCTTGGCGTCCTTGCGGCTGGCGCCGTGCATGTGAGATTTAACCGCGTTTATCCCCATCGATGCAACGCTTATCTTTTTTTTTGCATACATGCAATATGCCTCCTTTGTGTTATTGGCGACTGGCTTCAGCCATGGTTTGAAGTCCGGTATATCCAGCCATGACTACGCAAATTTACACTTTCCCATTTTGTTGAAAATAAAGGCTATGTTATGTGAAGCCGTTTTAACGTTCCCTTCCGTTCCAACCTTGCCTTAAGCTATGTTTCCATTAATAGGGCTGAAGTCAGGCGCCGGTGCAGACACGGGTACGTCAAAAATCGCATATCATTGTCTTTATACGAAGTGTTTCCATCCACGCGATTTTCACCCGGCTCCTGAAGCGGAGCCAAATGCGTGTTTTTCCGTTCGGACCAGGGAGCGATTCCAGCTCCGGCGCACACGAATCGCACGAGGAATTCCCTATAGTTCAAAGGGGTTTCCCCACTTTATTTTGTTAACAAATGAGTACCTTTGAAACAATATGTATTTATTGCCATGTTCAAAGCAGAGCCGAGGTTTCTGCAGCAACACACATGTATTTACCATTCTCAGTGAATCAAAAGCATACTACCGCTTTAAATTATGGTCTTAGCTTTGTAATGCCACGATACCTTTGTGATTTCTGTATATCGGAAGTGTTCCTGTGTATCACACGCTCAAGTTTGGTGCAAGATGATAACAGAGTAGTGGTTCTCATGCGACATTTGTACGGAGTTTCAACATAATTTCATGTAATTCTTGCAATTCAGAGGATGAAGCAGAAACTTCAGAATATCAGACTTTATTATTCAACAGAACATAATTCCAGCCATCTTTATCTTTTATCATCTTTAACGGTGCTTTCTTTTCGTTCGTTTCTTCTGTTGCTTGTGATTATAATGAGCTCTTCGTCCACCATGAGGTGCTGTTTAAGTAGTGCTGTAATGGGTCCCGCCATGAGGACGAAAACGGATGAATAGCATATTTCAGCTGTTTCTATGGAAACACTGAGGACGCATGCGATGTCCCGTGTCTGCCCCGCAGCCGGACTTCAGCCGTATTAATGGAAACATAGCTTTACCATGGATGTACTGTGCCTCACGCGCTGTAGGCGTCACGTGACACTGTCGTTAATGTTTCATCTTTGTAATTTAATAAAAATGAATGAATTCACGCACTTTTTAATGTTTTTGAACAGTCTGTTTCAGGGAAATACCTACAAAATTTAAGATCTCCTAATTTCGTGATAAGACTTTTTAATACTTTTTAAGGGTCTTAATTTTCCCAAAATTGATTGATCAACTTTTAATACTTTTTATGGAAGCCCAAAGTGGACAATATTCAAATGAAAATGTAATCCCACTATTGCATTATAATTTTCCACTTATGAATGAGCTATTTGAGACAATATTAAATTGAAAATGCATTAATCCAATTATCACTTTCATTTTCACATACACATATGGGAAATCTATGACTATATTCAAATGATAATGAAAAGCTGTTTGACATTTCATTTTCAAAGTCATGCTCTGCAATACAGTGGACAATATTCAAATGCAATAAGCAAAACAGCACCCCCAGCCTATTGAATTTACATTTGCATGTCATCACGCTCTTTTAGGGTCAACATGATAATGAAAATGCTGTTTTCTAATCACTTGGAAATAATAATGACATAATAATGATGACGACATTTGACATTTCATTTTCAAAGACTTATCCTGCAACACATGGGACAATATTCAAACGCAGTGAGGGAAACAGCGCCTCCCAGTCCATTGCATTTTCAAATACATGTCACCACGCTCTTTTTGGGGACACAATGAAAATTAAAATGCAATCTGTCAGCGTCTCATCAAAGGCGGGTTTTCCGCTAGGACGTCACTCATTAGGGGCGCGAACGGAAACCATGTTCCTTATTTGCATACCAACCAATCAGCTTCTTGGTAGCTCTTGCGCGCACGGACTGATAATGTCATGATGGCTTGGCTGCTATGTATTGTGTGCCATCGCGCCGTAGGCTACGTTGCGCTTTGGATGTAGCCACTTCGGCAGCTAGTATACTAGCTAATGTTAACTAAGGAAAATATTTGTAAATGATCATCACATAAAAGCAATATGATTTGATTTTTGCCCCAACTCTATTAACTGAGCTAGCTGTAATATGCATGAACTTATCCGAGGCTTCGCGGCAGTGTTGTGCAACTGCAACCCAAGTATGCTTGCAGATTTCAGAGACGTTAAGCTAGCTTGCTAGTGAGTCTAAAAGCAATAAACTTAGGTACAGCTAGCTAGCTATGATGCCTGCTGGAGAAGCTCTTACAGCCGATTTGTCACTTTCAACGCCATCTCGCACACACGACCTCTTTCACCATTGATTAGCAGCTCCTTGTACCTACAGAACAAACTGACAGTTCAGCCTGAGACATGTTATTTCATAGCTAGTTCAAGCAGCATTACCTTCCATGCGTGCTATGGCGTATTACATTACTCCAGATAAAACGCTATCCGTCTCCCCCACCCTGCTGGCGCTAGTTAGGGGAAATGTTTGTCATCATTTTTATACTTAATTGCTGTGATTCGGTTTTTGCCCTAGCTTCACCAGCTATCTAGCTGACAGCGATTGCTCTTGTGCTTGCCGAGTTGCAAGTTCGCCACTCCTGAAACATGCACAATGTAGGCATCATGCGAGCGTTCGATAAGCGGCCAGCAGTCAGGCTGCCGCTGTTCCCCAGTTTAATCGCGATTCCCAAGCCACGTAGCAATGGGAGAAGTTTTGATGACTCTGACTCGCTGAAAACGATGTTCCTCACTTGCTAACTTAACCTGCTGAAATATGAACTTATTTGATATGTTTGGCAGCACTTCTGTACGTCCCAACAGTACTATCAGATTTCTGGGAGATTTAAATGGATAGCTCATTACCTGGCTAGCTCAAGAACAATCTGCAAGCACAAGAGCAATCGCTGTCAGCTAGCTAGCTTGTGAAGATAGGGGAAAAACCGAATCCCAGCGATTAAGTATAAAAATGATGACAAACATTTCCCCTAACTCCCCTAACGTCAGCAGGGTGGGAAGACGGATAGCGTTTTATCTGGAGTAATGTAAATACGCTATAGCACGCATGGACGGATAATGCTGCTTTAACTAGCTATGAAATAGCATGTCTCAGGCTGAACTGTCAGTTTGTTCTTTAGGGAAAAGAAGCTGCTGATCAATGGTGAAAAGAGGTCGTTATTAATGCGAGATGGCGTTGAAAGTGGCGAATCAGGGCTGGAAGAGCTTCTCCAGCAGGCATCATAGCTGGCTATCTGTACCTAAGCGATTGCTTTTAGACTCACTAGCAAGCTAGCTAACGTCTCTGAGATCTACAAGCATACTTGGGTTGCAGGTGCACAACACTGCCGCGAAGCCTCGGATAAGTTCATGCATATTACAGCTAGCTCAGTTAATAGAGTTGGGGAAAAAAAATCAGATCATATCGCTTTAATGTGATGATCATTTACAAATATTTTCCTTAGTTAACGTTAGCTAGCATACTAGCTGCCGAGATGGCTACATCCAAAGCGCAACGTAGCCTACTGCGCGATAGCACACGATACATAGCAGCCTAGCCATCATGACATTTTAAGCCTCCGTGCGTACAAGCACTACCAAGAAGCTGATTGGTTGGTATGCAAATGAGGAACATGGTTTCCGTTCGCGCCCCTAATAAGTGACGTCCTAGCGGAAGACCCGCCTTGATGAGACGCTGACAGATTGCATTTTAATTTTCATTGTGTCCCAAAAAGAGCGTGGTGACATGTATTTAAAAATGCAATGGACTGGGAGGCGCTGTTTCCCTCACTGCGTTTGAATATTGTCCCATGTATTGCAGGATAAGTCTTTGAAAATGAAATGTCAAATGTCGTCATCATTATTATATCATTATTATTTCCAAGTGATTAGAAAACAGCATTTTCATTATCATGTTGACCCTAAAAGAGCGTGATGACATGTAAATGTAAATGCAATAGGCTGGGGGTGCTGTTTTGCTTATTGCATTTGAATATTGTCCACTGTATTGTGGAGCATGACTTTGAAAATGAAATGTCAAACAGCTTTTCATTATCATTTGAATATAGTCATAGATTTCCCATATGTGTATGTGAAAATGAAAGTGATAATTGGATTAATGCATTTTCAATTTAATATTGTCTCAAATAGCTCATTCATAAGTGGAAAATTATAATGCAATAGTGGGATTACATTTTCATTTGAATATTGTCCACTTTGGGCTTCCGTAACTTTTCAAGACCCCGCGGACACCCTGAAAAAAAAAACCAAAGTGATTAATACATTGCGTTACAGTCACGCTTATAATGTGTATTGAAACACACCTACTTCTCTTTCTAGTTTGAGGATTTCCAGGTCCAGTTTCCTCAAAGGCTTCTTTATAATTTCCACGTCCAGTTTCTGCATTTTTTTTAAATGTACGGTTATCTTTAAATCGGCAAGCTCTAGCTGCTGTTTCAAATGTTGAGCATACAGGTGTCTGACAGTCTGTGAACTCTGTAAAACAGATCAGTCCGCACAACAGGAAATTGTGCATAATGTGCATTTTCTCAATGCAATACTCACTGTGTTGGCAGGCTGGCCCTCAGGTTGAACAACATCTGGGTCCTGTAAAAAATATGATTTTTATAGCAGCAGATCGTCACTGACTTTCTTGCCATTAGCTCTTAATAAGCATTTCCGTATGATTGACAATACTTCAAACTGTCTGGAGTCCAGCAACACAGTCTCATCATCCGCTACCGCTGAAGTTCCCTCCTCCTGCCATATTCAATAGAACTTGTATTGACAAGTAGTGCCAAGCCTATACTATTAGGGGTCTGTTCTCCCATTTGCACGTAAGTCCTTTATTACGCGATTCGAGTTGCGCGCATTTGAGTTACGTATTCTCCCCTACGTGCTTTGATTACGCCCACAAAACTTAACTTCAGAATGTAGGCGGCCTTATGAAAGAGGTGTGACTAATCCAAAAGAGAGGCAGACTCTGTACCAAGCTCATTGATTATGGCTATCAGGGAAACATGGAACAAGGATTTTCTGATTAACCATGAAAATGCAGTTGTAGTCCATGGAAAACACAAATCAGACTTCAAATTTGAATATGCCGCTGTAATAGTAGGCCTATGTATGTCTGTGCCAATTACAAGAAGTAATGCAGACATCTTTTTTATTTCTTATTCTAGCCACCATGACATTAAAGCAATGCAAACAAATTGCCGCGATAATGAAATGACAAATAAAGAATTTTGCGCTTCTCAACCAGCGCAATCAGACCATTGAAAATGTGCCCCTCCTACACTAGCCTGTTTGTTCCGTGGAAGACAGGGAAGAAGATAAAGAGAACACTACAGTGTAGTGATGAGTCTTTCCACTCCATTATCTCAATTCAAGTTCCTTACTTCAGTTCTCATTTCCCAGCCTCTAGTCACACAAAAAGAACAATCAAAGACAGTTTATATAATCTCATTTAAAAATTGCGAACTTGAAATCTCAAACTACTCCGATGTCAGGTTTGCAACTAAAGGACATGGCAACGCTCTAACAAACAACGGATTCTTACCCCGCAAGCGGTCACCCCCCGCCCCGAAACCGCCTCAACAATCACACAATTCCATATCAGTAGCCTATTATGTCCCATTTGATTTGAGCGACACATTCACTTGAACTTGTGCCTAGTACTTTATTATAATCAACTATCCAATTTACTGATAATGATTCTTCCCAGGTCAGCTCTTCTTTATTGGCTAAAATTGATTAACAAATGGGTAGTGCTTTGGTATTGGCCAGGGTAGGGCTCAATCTAGAGTATTTAATAATATCTTTATTCACACATTAAAATACACAGTATTTTTTTTATTTTTTTTATTTTTCAATTTTCAATTAAACACACAAAGACAATACATACAATCAAAGAAAAACTTAAAAAAAAAAAAAAAAACCACAGAACAGCCCAGGCTCAGACATGCATTAATGGTACCAAAAAATAAATAAATAAATAAATAAAAATAAATAAAGTTGACCAGAAAATAAGTATTCAAAGCTACCAGGTGTATAAAATGCTTGTTAGTGCTATACGTTCAGTCCCAACTAAAACGTTGACAAAGAGACCATGCGGGACGTCTATCCCGCCTTGATCACATCCAGGTAGGCAAGGAACGGGTCCCAAAGAGCCGTGAATTTCCCAATTGAGTTAATCCTTAAAAACCTGAGTCTTTCCATCTGTATGACTGAAATCATTTCAGCCAGCCATTTCAGAAAAGAGGGGGGCGAAGCAGATTTCCAATCAATCAAAATGAGTCTCTTGGCGACAATCATCCCCAACACCAGAGACTGCTGCATGGCTGTAGTTAGGCCAGCTGTGGTTTGAGAGCAGCCGAAAATGGCGATTTCAGCTTCTGGTCTAAAAGTTCTCTTATAGGCCTTGGAGAACCAATCAAATATTTTGTCCCAGAAACCAGACAATGAGGGACAGGACCAAAGGGTGTGCAATAATGTACCATCTGACACTTGACATCTGTCACACAATGGCGAGACAGAGGGATAAATATTATGCAATCTAAATTTAGAATACTGAAGGCGGTGAACAATCTTAAACTGTATCAGCTGATGTCTGCTGTTAACTGAACAGGACTGTATCATAGACAAGCTCTTATCCCATACAGCATCAGGGAGTTCAGTACCCGATTCCCCCTTCCATTCCTCTCTTATTTTATCATCAGACACCACATTGGAACTGTCAAACAAACGTACAAAAAGAGAAATTAGATGCCTGGAGTCAGGAGGTTTCATCAAAATATCGAAAAATGCATGTTCCTTAGGAAGAATTTCAAAATTAGGAATTTTAGACCTGACATAATGTCTAACTTGCAGGTATCGAAAATGATGTGAATGCGGTAGTTCAAATTTCTCTCTCAATTCACTAAAAGATGAGAATCGCCCATCCACATACAAATGTTCAATAAAACAAAGACCCTCCCTCCTCCAGGCATGGTAAATCATATCTGACCACGCAGGTGTAAAAGAGTGATTAAAACAGAGTGGCGTATGCACAGAGGTCCCCGGAAGATCAACAGCACTTCTTATCTGATTAAGAACTCTGACCGAGTTTTTAACAACAAAACTTTGGCTCTTTATAAGCCAAGGTCCCTCCATCTTAGCAAACAACATGGCTGGCAGGGATGATTTAACTGCAGAATAAGCCTCCATACCCACCCATGAAGGGGCCCCAAGGGCCAAGTCATCTGGAGTCCCTCCCTGCCATAACATCAAGGCCCTGGCGTTGGCAGCCCAGTAATAATATCTGAATATGGGCAAACCCAACCCACCCTTGGACTTGGGTTTTTGTAAATGGGCTTTCGAGATTCTATGATTTTTATAGTTCCAAATATAGGGTAGGACTACAGAGTCCAGTTCTTTAAAAAAAAGCTGATGTAAGAAAAATAGGAAGATTCTGGCAAAGATAAAGAAACCTGGGGAGGGCTACCATTTTAATTGAATTAATGCGACCAATCATGGACAAAGGCAAAATTTTCCAGACCTCGATATTTTGTCTGAGTCTAGCAAGAAACTCTGAAAAATTCAATTTAAATAAGAGTTTAGGGCTTCTGGGGATTGTCAAGCCAAGATAAGTGAAATGATCTGGGGCTAGTTTGAACGGAATATTTTCCAAAAAACCTGGTGTATAGACTTTGGAAAGGGGCATGAAATCACTTTTTGTCCAATTAATGGTATATCCGGACAGCTTAACAAAGGTAGTAACTAAATCTAGTAAGAAAGGAACAGATTTTTCTGGGTGTTTTAGGCATAATATAACATCGTCTGCATACAAACTAATAAGCATTTCCATACCCCCCACTTCCAAGCCCGTTTGGCCCGTTTGGATGCGTTTGGCCTCGGCATTTTAATTTCCCTAACAGCAGAGCAGTTCTAAAAAACTTAGATTCACAATTTCGGCTTGTAAGTCGGTGAAAAAAAAGAAATATTTGCGTCGCGGACGTCTAGTTAGACGTCTAACTAAAGACGTCTACTCAGTACCCATGCACACTAGCACCCCCCAAAATACACAGTATTACCAGTGGTAAAAAATAAAAAAATAAAAAAAAAAACAAAACATTTACATAGACACTGGTTTGTTAATACAGATATCCCCAATTACAAAATCAATCTCCTACCTCGTGAGAATATCACAACTTTTTAGATAATCACGAACATATAGGGCAGTCACATTTATTAACAGAACATGAAGACAACGATGGCGACGTCGAGCCGAAGCCGAAAACCAAATTTCACAGATGAGGAGTTAGAGGTATAGGTGAAGTCAGTGAAAGGTAAACTATAGCGATCATAATCCACGCACTTTTTGTCAAAATCACCATATTTCTCCTCACTATCTGCAAGCTGTCACTTCTGAGAGCATGCTGAAAAAAAATCCGGTTTCAATACACCACCTGGGCTCTGAATTTAAGCAGGTAAATCTGTGGCTCGGACCAAGCATGGAACATGGGTCCACCCCTCCATGCCCAGGGGCGGGTTCATACTCGTGCACAGGTCAGACACGGGGGTGGGGTCGCGTAGCGTGCGCAGTTAGAGGGGGGGGTGGCCAGCAGTTTTCCAGGTCGGGCCGTGGCCCCCCCTGGCGCCCCCTTGGGGGCGCCATTGGACCAAGGGCCTGATTATTTCGAAATTAAGTGATAAACATCATCTTGTTTGGTATCAGTGTACAGCTACAGATGTCCTCTCTTCAAATCAAGTACAAATAAAACACATTTCAACATGTGACGTCATAACTAACCATATTAGGAAAAACCATCAAAATGACAAAAATCCATGGTTTTTTAAAAATATTTTTATTAGTTTTAGCTGAAAATAAGTAACTTTCTGTAACCTCTAGAACTACTGATACAATTAATATTTTAGAATTATTATAAATGTTATAAACTCATGAGTAACATAAATTTGACATTACTATGATGTCATAAATAACTCATTTTGGGAAAAACACACAAAAGGAAAACAGTTTTCTGAACATTTCACGTTTTCTTTACTTTGTTTTTCCCTATGATAGAACAAGGCTTATAATATCAGTAATAGGTCTGGTTTAATGTTCTCTTTCAAAACAAGAATCAAACATCACAAACTTCAGCACTGTGACGTCACAATGACGTCATTATAGATATCATATCTGAAAAACAAAAATCTGTGTTTTTTTCATATTTTTCCCTCAATTTTATCTGTTACATATTTCCCCCTCAATTTTAGGTGGAGGTAAGCAACCTACTTATACTCCCACCCAAAACGTACACACCCCACCCACACTCACACACACCCCACACCCACATACCACTAACACAACAAACTTCACACATACACCCACATAATCCCACATTTATCCATCCAACAGACCCAAAACACTACACCCATAATGCAAGTAATTTTACTTTCATGTATAAGAATATTTATTGCTGTTCATCATCTGTTATACAGGTCATTAACTTTCTACAGTCTGCATTTGATATTGTTCAGTCCCGCCTGCAGAAACTAAAATTGGTATTAAATACAGAAAAAACTAAACTCATGCTGTTTTCTAACAGTAGTGAAATACCAACAAATCTTCCAAACATAATCACTGCTCAAGGAGGAGTAATTGAACTAGTTTCAAGTTACAAGTATTTAGGCATTCTTCTTGATCGTCAGCTAACTTTTAAGTCCCATATTGCAAATCTAGTCTTTAAGCTCAAGGTAAAGCTAGGCTTTTACTTTAGAAATAAATCCTGCTTCTCCTTTCCAGCTAGGAAATATCTTGTGTCAGCTACTTTCCTGCCTTTGCTAGATTACGGTGACTTATTATATATGAATGCTTCTGCACAATGTTTACGGTCCCTGGATACTGTCTGTCACTGTGCCTTGTGGTTTGTTACTGGTTTTAAAAATTTCTCCCATCATTGTACTTTGTATTCTAAGGCTGAGTGGCCATCTCTGTATGTACGTAGGCGTACCCATTGGTTGAATTTTATTTATAAAACTCTCCTTGAGCTGGTCCCTTCTTACTTGTCCATATATCTATTTCGAAGTGAAGGCCATTACAACCTCCATTCTCAAGATATTTTGCATTTGACTGTTCTGCGTGCTTGCACGGAGCTTGGAAAAAAAGCTTTTAAATATGCTGCCCCCTCTGCGTGGAACATCCTTCAGAAGGACTTGAGATTGTCAGAACTGATTTTTGTTAATGCTTTTGGTTCAATTTTAAAGGATTTAGAATGTGAAAGCATGAGAAACTGTCTCTGTGCCTAATTTACTTATTTATGTATTTATTTTTTATTTTTTTAATGTTTTGATATCTGTTTGTCATTGTCCTTGTATGAAACTTATGTGTCCTTTTTATTTATGCTGCCCTCTTGGCCAGGTCACTCTTGAAAAAGAGATTTTAAATCTCAATGAGTCTTACCTGGTTAAATAAAGGTTTAATTAAAAAAAAAAAAATGAACAATAAAAATCAACTTGCCTCATAAAATGATGATTCAAGTTCACCAGACAGATGTACAAATATCTTCAAAATGTTACACACTTGCATAAAAGGTTTATCTATGAATTATGAGAACAACTTTATGAACAATTCTATGAACTTGTATAATAGTAGGCCTATAGCACAGTATAAAAATAGTATACAGTACAGTAACCAGTTAAACACACAAGTAAAAGTATGTTGGTCATGCACTTCTAATATTATTAGGTGAAGATCACTTCAAGGTTACTGGTCACTGCTGGTCATTGTAATTCCAAGATTTACTAATACAAGGACAGGCTACATCAATAAATCAATAAGGATGACAATCAGTGTGGTCTACAAAGTTCATTGAGCATGAAACATAATAATAGCATACTATTTGCAACTAATTTGTAAGCATATTTTGCATCAAAAACAGGCAAAAATTGACGCTGGTGGAAACCACCCACCCCCACCCTTCAACTTTGATAGCCTACCCTACCCCCGGGGGGTGAGGTACCCTCATCGCTTTTTCATGAAAATGAGTGCAAAGGATGAATAAACAATCACCTGGAAGCATTAGATCATATCTGTTAATGTTTTTGTGCAACAGGAAAAAATCTATTGTGGATGAGGGTTAATTGCTTTTTCAGCCCTTTTTTGCTTGTGTCCCAACTTCTTTGAGACCTGTTGCAGCCAGAAAATTTTACATAAGCTCATTTGTGGATAAAATTGTAAAATGTCTCAGTTTCAACATTTGAAATGTTATCTATGTTCTATTGTAAATAACATATTGGCTCATGTGATCTGAAAGTCCTTGCATTTTGATTTTATTCACAATTTACCCTTCGTCCCAACTATTTTGGAATTGGGGTTGTACAATTTCCTTTTACACCATTTCTGCTATACCGTCCACAACCAACTATACCTTACCGGCTTTGCGCTTGGCAAGATTACACAGAACCACAGACTGGAGGGAAGTCAGTGCTTAAATAGAGGCCTAACCAGAGAAAGAAGCAGTGAGGAACACCTGCTACCAATGAAGGCATTCCAGAGGGCAGATTGCCAATTAGTGGCCATAACAAGGAGCTACTCCCAGAACCATGACAGTGGGCAATTTAAAATGACTGTTAGGAACATTGATTTTCAATTTGGGTGACTGCTAACTGAGGTGAGGTGAAATAGGCTGAAGTTAGAGGCTTAGCCTGTGGCTGAGCCAGCTCTGGACCTGGCTAGCTCCACAGACCTTGTTCCCATGGTAACTAGTGCCATGGCTTAGCCCACAGGCTCTGTGCAACTGAAATGGGGCTTGAGATCAGGCTAATCCCGTGCTGATCCTGGGCTAATCCTTATCTCACCTTTGTGCAATAGGCCCCTGCAGAACAACTTCGAGACCAGGATCCCCGATATATACAGCGGGGAAAATAAATATTGAGGACATCAACATTTTTCTTAGTAAATATACAGTATTTCCAATGGGGCTATTGACATGAAATTTTCACCAGGTGTTGGTTACAGCCCAAGTAATCCACAGATACAAAGAAATCAAAACTAATAAGTCCATAAATTAAGTTATGTGCAATAAAGTGGAATGACACAGGGAATAAGTATTCAACACATGAAGAAAAGGAGGTGCAAAAAGGCATGGAAAGCCAAGAAACCAGCTGAAATCTGTCAGTATTTAGAAAACAACACTGTCCCCTATCAGTGCAAATTACAAACCCCAATTCCAATGAAGTTGGGACATTGTGTAAAATGTGAATAAAGACAGAATACAATGATTTACAAATGCTTTTTGACCTATATTCAAGTGAGTACACTACAAAGACAAGATATTTAATGTTCAAACTGATAAACTTTTTTTTTTTTTGTTTGGAAATATTGACTCATTTTGAATTTGATGCCTGCAACATGTTCCAAAAAAGCTGGGACAGGGGCATGTTTACCACCATGTTGTATCACCTTCCCTTTTAACCACACTCAATAAGCGTTTGGGAACTGCCCAGATAGAAAGCTCCGTCGGGCCAACATCGGTTTTAGGCCAGTGTTGGTTGGCCTCGGTCGGCAGCGGATTTCCGCCGGTTGGCCAACGTCAGCAGTGGCAGTATTTTCACCAGCAGATTTCCGACGGTTTCCCGACGTTGGGCCAGCGTCGGCTATGACAGCATTTTCACCGGCGGATTTCCGACTGTTTACCAACGTTAAAACAACTCATTTTAGGTCACTAATTTTATTTTAATTGTCGGTTGCAGTCACTACCTGTACATCAGCAAAGCTTGCTGTCATAGCCTGCCAAATGGAACTCAGTCTTCATGACTTAGGCTACTCGTTTGCCATGTAAACTCGCCGAGTAAAATACATCTGCTTACCACCCAGCAAACATGAGACATCTGCCCGACGTGCAGATGACGTAAATGTCACGTATAGACATGATCTGCACGTCGGGCAGACGTCTCACGTTTGCTGGGCAATGACATTCCAATTATTGAAATGTCTCAACGTTAAATACGCTTCTAATTCAGTTTCATGTTAATAAGCCCCTGTTTTTTTTTCCACTGGAGGGATGTATTAATTCATGTGAGGGTCCATGTTGCGTTACATCCTAGTGCGTTTGCAATATGTATTTTTTTGCGGACATGTGCACTGCGTTTTTTCTCCTCAAAGGCTCAGATAACATCACAGCCACGTTACTGATTGCCCAGCTGGGAATGTTTCAGGACCGCATACCACTGCCAGGGCAAGGACAACTGTTCAATCCATGCCTGTTCGGAGGATACTAGGATCATCGCGAGCAGTAAAGTTAAAAATAATGCACAACTATAAATATAGTGGCGCATTTTCATTCATTTGACTACCAAGAGACCGAGGACGCAAACCTTACGCACGATCGTCTGCTACCAGCCTCCCTCTGGCTGACTCACCTTTTAAGTCCCTCACGAGCTAATATTCTATCTGCGGCGGTTAAGTTCTCAGCGCGAGCTGTTTCAGTTATTTTTAGCCGCTAACGCAAGCTATTTTGCGTGACGTAGCTAGACACATGATTCAGCTGTATATATCTGTACATTTTGCTTTTAGTAAATATTTCTAAATCTGAATGGTCTAAAGTTCATATTTTTGTTATTTCAATCGCTGAAGAATCATCTGTTCACTCGCCTGACCTCCTCAAAACAAACGCGAGGCTTGGTAAGTTAACAGGCTAAGTGTCACTTAACTGAGCTTGAAGTAGCAAGCTAGCGCTCAGGTGCTAACGGTAGTCTTGGACTAGTTATAAAGGGAAGTTCCCATTGCGTTTTGTATGCTGTTGTTATTATCTTGTTTTCATTATTATTATTATTTACTAAAGAGGAACAAAAGTGCAAGTATGGCACACTAACGTTTGAGATGCTCAAGTTAACTTAGCAGATTAACGCACTGTTGGCACACTGGCTCGATATCCTCGATTTTATCATTTTACTTCATGAAGATGAACATGAGAAACATCGTCTGTGGAGGTAAGTCGCTGCAACAGTAAAAATGATTTTAAAATAAAAATAAAAATGCGGTCAAACTATTGTGGTTATTCAAAACATTTCTAACGATACTCTCCTGAATAGAGATTCTATGTCATGTGACCATACACCTGGCTTGGCCGCTTGTTATATTGGGGCGATGTTGCGGCTTCATGTAGGCCTACAGATCAGTCAAATAGTGCATGCAGCAATGCCTTATATTTGTCCATACATATTCAACAAGGTTAAAGCATGACTACTGAAAATGTCGCCACTGCAAGTTCTGTTGGTCGTTGTCCTTCGTAGAGCCTACACTGAAAGAGTTGACTCCATAAGTAAACATTGTGCTAAAGATGCTATGAGGCAGCATTCAGTTCTAGATCTGCTCCCAAAGATTCAACAATTTGTGAAAGAAGTGATCCCATGGTATAGCCCAGAGGTGGGCAACGAGGGCAGTATCTGTCCCTGGTTTTCACACCAACTTCTGGCCTTTAGTTGATTGTCTAAATTAGCCAAACCATTTATGAAATCTGACATTTCAGGTGCATTTCTTTAAATGATCATGAATGACCACCAAAGACTGTGCTTGTCTCCCTTCATAAAACATTTTTCATTGGACAAATCTATATTTGTGTGTGCAACCAATTAAATAAATTAGTCAGGGTAATTGATAAAAATAAAAACCTGCATACGCACCATCCCTCCAGGACCGGAATTGCCCACCCCTGGTTTGTCCATAATACAGAAGTCACTCATGTGATATATACTGGACAAAGAAAGTTAGGGATCACCCAACTTTTCAATATTAAAATATGATATGGAAAAAAATACAAACTATCACATATTTCAAATTCAAAATTTGGGGTGATCCCTAACTTTATTTGTCCAGTATACATTAATTGTTATATTATTTTTACAGTGACTTCTCCTGCAATAGCGCTATCATGATTTTTTTCCTAAGTTATTGTAGTCGTGTGGTGATTTGTCCAAGACTGGTTAACATTAACAGGTAATTTTCTAAACCTGTCCTTCACTCCCTTTGCCTTCTCCAGCGCTCCTGATCTGGCCTCACCAGTGCCTCCAACGCAGCAGTCTGTCTCTCAGCATGAAACTCATAGACTGATGTGGCTTGTGTGTGGCTGAAATTCTGATGTGTCCTGATGAGATGAGTTAGTGGGGCAGGGCAGTGCCGTGGAGGGACCAGGCTGCTCCTCAGAGACGGAGAGCAATGGATCAGGGCTCTCCTCACAGAAACAGGGTACTTTCTATGGCGTTAAATTAGTCTCAAAACTCGAGCGCATAAAAACTGAGCGCGCAAGACCCTCTCTAGCCGCTTGCAACCTCAAAATGCGCGCAATTTCAATATTATGTGCTCTCAATTTTAAAAAGCAGCGCTAAACAACTTCTACACCGGCTCTCAAAGTCAAAATATGCTCGCAATACTTCAACACGCGCTCTCAATGTCAAAATATGCTCGCAATACTTCACCACGCGCTCTCAATGTCAAAATATGCTCGCAATATCAGTATACGCTCGCTTGCCGATTTGACTTTTAGACTTTGGAGGCGGGACATTCAGTGCTGACCATGAGCTTTGATTGGCTGTTTGATTTTATAACTGGTTTTCAACTGCCGTAAACTAGGCTACAGAAGTCAAAGAGGACAAAAATCATGTCGAAGCAATAAAGTTTTTCACAAAACGAAATCTTTCATTGATCCCATTTTGATATTGTTTGAAGGTATTGGTTTCACTTACTATACGTAGCTACGATTATAGCCAGCTAAATATTTCACGTTCAAAAAGCTGGCTAACGTAAGTCCCCGCACGTTAATTCTTGTACTTAGCTAGCCTATTTTAGCACCAATTTACCCATGGCTATGCCATTTACATAGCAATACTATGTTCCTGAGTGGTTCTTAATTTTCAGTTCCTCCAAACAATATTTCTTTTCTGATGCTGACGACCCGGCCGAGAGTTAAGACCTTCAGTTTGTTCATTATTTGTGCTTAAAACGTAGAAGTGATTTTATGCAAATGGTGAAGGACGGAAGGTAGGTTTCTTGACAAGCGAACCTAATGCCGTAACAAGTAGCAGTGTTTTAATATTTGCAGTAATTCCATTATGAGCTATTGGCACGCTGTGGTTTTGATAGGATAATATGGTTCGGAAATATTCACCACATTCAGGTTAATGCTTTCAACGTTTCTCAGCCTTTAAGTACAACTCGATGCCGTCTGAGCAAATGACACAATCTATCACTGCTGCTGTACACCACTACAGTGTTAACTGTTCAGTAAATTTGGAGTGTTTATGTACTCTCTCTCTCTCTCTCTCTCTCTCTCTCTCTCTCTCTCTATATATATATATATATATATATATATATATATATATATCAGCCTTTGCCCCCTTAGCCTACACTTTCACTGCTCTCATCGCAAACTGGCATCTATTTATGCCTAAAACATTTAAATTAGATTAGGGCTATTTTATTTATTTGTAACATTGTGTTAGTTTACAACAGCAGTACCTAGTTTGCTCAAACGGCATCGAGTTGTAATTCAAGGCTCAGATACGTTGAAACCATTAACCTGAATATAGCGAATATTTCCGAACCATATCATCCCAACAAAAAAAAGCAATACACAATGGCGACACCATAGTGTGCCAATAGCTCATAATAGAATATTGCAAATATTAAAAAGCTGCCAGGTCACGGCTTTAGCTTTGTCTGGTCAAGAAATCTGCCTTCCCGTCCTTCGTCATTCGCCACTTCTTCGTTTTCTGCTCAAAGAATGTACGAACTGAAAACTTCATTCGTGGCTGGTGTTCTGACGATTTGTGCTACCTCATCTAAAAATACGACCTTAGCGCACCACAATCGGACAGTCTTTGTTTTCGCCTTAATATTGCGAATCAGCCCACAGTTGCAAAATTATTTTTGTTGACTTCTTAGAACATTCGCTTATGTTATAATAAGCTGGATAAGTTCGTTCATAGATACAAGTAGGGGAGAGCTGGTACAAAAGTAACATTTTTCACATAAACGTCATTTTAAAAGATAACATTACAGACCGAAAAAAAAATTCAGAGCGATTAACTACTTTTGTGTGTGCTCTGTCAATATCAGGTGCTAAATCATCCCAATATATATTGACTTCGGCATAGTTTGCCGTCCAATGGAAGTTGCGCATTGCTACTTTCGACCCCTCCAGTCGGGATGAAAGTAGCGTACGGGCGGGACAAAAGTAACCTGATCAAATTAACTGGAATCTTTTGAATTACTGTCGTTTTTCATTTGAAAAAATCAAACAATGTCTTTGCTAACATGCAATTGTAAATATACAATGCACTCATTTATTCAATTCAATCATAAAAATGACATTAAAACAGAAGCAAAAACAATCACACATTTGTTTTAAACATTTTCATCACAGTTGTGACAGATATGCACTGAGGGTGCAGCTCATTATATCTCATGTGACCACAGCAGACAAAAGATGCACTGCACCCACACTTCTCCAGGCAAAGATGAGGCAAATGTCTCCCCACAAACAAGACATTCCTCCTCATTGCCCCGAGAAACTGTGGTTGCAGTGTATCCGCTTCACAACGTCTTCTTTGGGCGTTTTGAAGAGGACTGTTTCTTCTGGCCCCTCTGCCGAGTCTCCTCCTCCAAGGCAGCTTTTACTGGGGTGTCAGTCAGTATTGCTGTTGACCTGCAACATTCAATGAGATGGTAGTCAGAATCAGCTTGTTTTTATACAAGCAAGAAAATCAAGACAAGTTAAAAACAACACTCTGCTCACCTCTTTCTGCCTCTTATTTTCTTTCCTCGAGCCAGCCTTTGGATATGGGCGGACCTTTTCTGGGCTGAACCTCTGTATTGGCGTGCCACTAGATGTTCCTGGAACCACAAGCATACCTGGATAGATAATATTTCAAAAAAATAATACATGCTTGGCAAGGCTCAACAGGCACATTTAAAGACACACACAGACACAAACTCTCACCATGTAGAGGAATGGCAGACTCATGGGGATGCAGCTCAAATGGGCTCTGGCTAGGTTGCTGGTGTCTTACGGGAGCGGGCGCTGGTGATGGAGCGGACATTGGTGATGAAGAGGGCGCTGGTGATGAAGCGGACATTGGTGATGAAGAAGGCGCTGGTGATGGAGCTGGCGCAGGTGCAGGACGGTCGGTCACAAAAGCTGGAGCAAAGTCTGTCTCACTGAAAATATCTGGATTCAAGGGCCAGATACCGGTACACTAGAACCCAGCTGAAATGCTGCTTGCTGTCGCAGCTTGAGGCAGAGCTTTAGCCACAAGACTTGGGATGTTGTAGATGGTCAAAGTTCTTCCAGGGTTCATTCGCATCCAATTGTCTGCTGCACTGTTAATGTAGTGCTTCAGAGGACCAAAAACGCTTCGGTCTAGCGGCTGAAAACGGTGGGAGCAGTGGGGGGGGGAAAGACAGGAGTACAATGCCATGTGACTTGCAAAAGTCAATAGCTACCACAGAGAGGTGTGATGGATGATTGTCTAAGAGTAGCAGCAACTTTGACTCCGGGGTCACGCGGGTGTGCCTTGCAAAATGCTGTAAAAATGCCAAGAAATCTGCCTCCTGCATCCACCCCGATCCATTGGCAGAACCAGTGCAGCCAAGGGGGCCATCCCGGATGAAGTGGTGCTGGAACTTCTTCCTTGGGAAGATAAAGTAAGGGGGAACAAAGTTGCCTTGTGCGTTGGCAGCAAAGGCAACAGTCACCAATGTCCCTCTTTTCCCAGAGGTCACAGCACCGACCTGGCGCTGCCCCTTGGTGGCAATGATTTTGTCTGGCACTTGAGCTGTTGTGGTACCTGAAATAATAAATTAAATGAATTATTGCTGTTGCAAATCACTGTTGCTTTTTAATTTATCTAAATATAAATTTTTACCTGTTTCATCCATGTTCCAGATGTCCTTTGCTGCAAAATTATAGCGGGTGAGGACAGTCTTTAGGTTTTTAAAAAACGCTGTCACGTTGGTCTTGTTGAAGCTGGTGGAACGGGACATGCTGGTGGCTTGAGGTCGACGGATGGACAGGGTTTTGTTGCGCTCAAGGAAGGAGGTGAGCCAGTCCTTCCCTGCCATCTGGTTTTTCTCCCATGAACATGGAGTTTTGAGGCCAATATTTTCGGCCAGCTCATATGCAAACTTTCGCACCTAAAACAGCATGAAAAAAGAGATTAATGCCCAGATAGCAAGCACCTCAGAGCCGGGGCAGATCCGGAGCTGAGGTGCTTGCTATTTTAGGCAAATGGCGATAGTGGTGTATCTCTGTCTGCAGTGTTACTCCAACCTCTTTAGGACTCAGGCAAAAATAAATATCAGCTGCTCTCTTTATATATGCCTGCAGTCTCTTCTCCTGTTCTTCTGTGAAGACTTTGTTGTGAGCCCTGTACCCTGGGGCTCTGGCCTGCTGCCCTCCTGCCTCTGCCCTCCTCTTGCAGTACCTGAACAGGGTGACATGACAAACGCCATGCACCTCTGCTGCCCTCCTTATACTCTCGCCTCTTTGGACATCAAGAAAGGCCCTTCCGTAAACCTGCTGGTCAACCTTTCCTCTCTGGGTAGTTCTGACCCTAACTCTTGGCATTTTCTGTCGGTAAAATATAACACACACATTTTTTAAATGAGCTTTAAAACAGAAAATTCGGCCAAGATAGCAGAGAGGGACGAACGTAACCGTTGCTACTTCCGCCCGACAGTGACTCCAGACATAAGAACCAGGATTGCTTCTAAAGTGGAAAAAGTCTGACATTTCAAACTTCAGGATATGTTACAAAACTAAATGACCTATCACTTCATCATAAATATGACACATGGAGCGATAAAGACAATCTTTAAGTCAAAAAAGTTTACCATTTGTCTGAATTTACTCACCACTGTGGAAAACGGTCTTCCCGGTCTCGTTCCGCGGGGAAGCGTCGAAACCTCAAGATTTTTCGCGGGTCTGGAGAGTGTCGCGAGCTGCACTTGCTGACCTAATATGACGCATCAAAGTGCGGATGGCTGTGAGTAAATCGCCGTATTACTTTCGTCCCACGTTACTTTCGCACCGGCTCTCCCCTAAAATGCTGCATGTCTAATTTCTACATTTTCCGCAAAAGTTAGTGTGTACATGCAAGTACAGTGCGTTGACCGGTTCCACAAACGGAATTTGTCTGAAGCGTCTGGTATCGATACAGCATTCGGTGGCGGAAAGTTATTTGTTCATGAATTTGCGGAAATTACTCACGCACTTTGTGGATCAATTAGTTTTCTTCAGTCATTAGGAATAAAGCCTTGCACAGTCATTTTTCAATGGCACGTCCTTTGACCGGTTCCGCAAATAATTTCCAGTTTCGCAAACGGCGCCCTTTGTCAGGCCAAACTAATGATATTCTTTGTTTATTGGCATAATTGCATGCCCCTGGCCACAAAGGAACAAACACATGTATTTTCCACCAATTTTAGCTAGCATTACTCTGCAGGGTATATCATAATAATTGGTCAAATTTATGGATAATTGTTCCGTGCGTCGACATTGTATCAGCTGGAATCCACGCGCGCTGGCCTCAGTTCAAGACGATTTTGTACATCCATCGATATTCAGCTGCTATCAGCGACTATGGATGATTCTTTCTACTCTCTCCAATTCAAGTACATACCAAGTATACATTAAAATGATCAGGACGTCACGAGACCACAAATTCAGATTAACACAGGACATGAGTATTGATCAACCCGTTGAGCCACTGAAAAACAGTTATGGTGGGGGAAAAGATGTTTTATTTCACATTGACTACATTAAACTTTAATAAAATTCTTTCAGAAAAATAAACAAGAATAAACATGTCTCATAAATTACTAGTTTGAAAACCTACAAAATGGCGTTTGCGGAACTAGTCAAACGACAAGCAGTCACTCTAATGCGTGTTGACGAAAAAGTGTCAAGAGTAGGGTACAGCGGGGTAAGATGCCCCTCTGGGTAAGAAGCCCCGCCCCCCTTAATTCCCCTCCTGACCACTAGATGGCAACAATTTTAATCTCAGCTCTTTCCTTGGATCGTAGTGGCCTTGCTAATCTTTATTTAGCATTGAAATCATTTTACTTTTTGGCGGGAATCCAGAGAACAGATTTTGGGGTAAGTTGATGTAATATTTTGACGCTACCAAATAAGCCTTTGTGTTTTTTTGGAAGGATATATACACAAACTTTTTTTAAAATGTTAACATGATAGTCTTGTGGAGGGCGATCTATTAGTTTGAACAAAAAATACAGAATACTTTTTTTGCAATACGTGAAAGTGTAAAAGTATGACTTTGGGGGGAAGACGCCCCCCACCCATATGGGGTAAGATGCCCCCCCATGATTTTGAATATCTAGCCTTGCTAATGTTATATTTCTGGGAAAGTATGTACACCATCATTTAACATAATTAACCTATTAGCTAATCAGCAGCAAGAAGTGTATTATTACCAGTTTACAAAGCTACTTAGCTGACTTTATGTCACAATAATAGCATTAAGCTATATTAGCTTGCTGTAGCTAGCTAGCTGGATTCGTAGCTGGATTTTTCACAAACTGTAGCCTGTGAACTGCCCACGTGTGTGTGTGTGTGTGTGTGTGTACGTGTGTGCATGGGCACGTGTATGTGTGTGTGTGTGTGCGCGCGTGTGTGTGTGTGTGTGTGTGTGTGTGTGTGTGCATGTGTGTGTGTGTGTGTGTGTGTGCGCGTGCGAGTTTTGGGTGAAAATTTAACTTTGGCTGCACTTTGCTGGTTTAAATGGAATTTTAGGCCTAATTGTTAAATTGCTTTCCCATTTGAAATGATTTTAAGCTTGTTTACATCAAATGAAATTTAATAGTTGTTTTATTGATTTGAAAATATTCAAAGTCCTATTCACATGATTTTAATGGATTGTTTGATTTGAAATCTTTTTTAGCTTGTTCACATAACAATGAATTTTTTACAGCATTTATTGATATTGTTCATTGAATTTTAATGATTTAAATGGCATTTTTAAGACCTGAATGTTAAATTGTTTCTCTGATTTGAAATTATTACGTTTTAGTTTGTTCACATCAAAATTAAATTTTAACTTAGGCTATTGACTTGAAAATGTTGAAAATCTAATTATTCGCATAATTTTAAGGAATTGTTCACTCGTTTGTCTTTTATGTAGCATCAAAGATTAAGTTACACATTTTTTAAACAAATCTTTGCCATTGTGATTTGTCACAGGCCTATTAATTTGAAATCAAAATGACTCGTGGGGTAAGATGCCCCCCAGGGGAGTCTTCCCCCAGTAGGGGGGGCATCTTCCCCAGGCCCTGGGGTTAGATGCCCCTTTTCAAGATTTTACATTTTGTTTTATAATAACGAAGTTGTAGTCTGGTGTGATTGGATTACCCTCTAAATGTGTTTACTTAGGCATACTTCTTGTGTACATATTATGTTGACGTTCAAATTATCTATATTTTCAGAGAAAATGGACATTGTTCTTAAGGAGGGCGTCTTACCCCGTTTTACCCTACGAAATTGGGATTTATATGGTCAAATATACGATAATTTCCGATCATAATGACACGTGATGAATCCCGGGAATGCACGCGCTTAACGGTCACACACTGCGCTGGGCGCCTTATCACAGGCGTTGATTTGGTACTACTGCAACGGCAAGCAACAGTTATCAGGCATTTATTTCTCTATCAAGCCGAACATCTCGAAACGATAGTTAAGAGTTAAATTCACAATAATTTACCGTTCCAGCGGTGTCAAACTTAAGGCGGACAGCAAAGTCGTTTTCCCGCAAATAAAGTTTGATTTCTGCAAATTGCGGAATCGGTCAAATTGCGGAACCGGTCAACCCACTGTATCCAAATGCCTACAGGTAGGAAGGGCACTGAAAAGAAAAAAAAATATTTTAAAGATATAGCTATGAAGATATTTATGATGTCAGTGAAGAAACAAAGCCCGAGATTTTGGGTCTGTATATGCGCTGAATTGCGAAGCAGCTTGTCTTGATGGGTAGCACAAATTGGCAGATTACCGGGTCTTCAGCGTCAGAGAAGAATATTGTTTGAAGAACCTGATGAATAAGAACAACTCAGGAAAATTATATTGCTACGTGAATGGCCTAGCTAAGTGTCCGTCTACGGGAAATTTGGCGCTAAAATAGCATAGTAAAATAATTGATGTAGGGACTGATGAAAGCAAGCTTTTCTAGCATGAAATATTTAGCTAGCCATGATACAGCATCATTGTAGCTACGCACAGTGAATGAAACCAATACCCTCAAACAATATTAAAATGGGATCAATGAAAGATTTCGCTTTGAGAAAGACTTTCTTGCTCCGACGTGACGGTTGTCCTCTTGGATTTCTTATTCTGTAGCCTAGTTTACGGCAGAGCTGTATAGAGCGAAAACCAGGTAAAAAATCAAACAGCCAATCAAAGCTCATGGTCAGCGCTGAAAGTCCCGCCTCTAAAGTCTAAAAGTCAAATCGGCAAGCGAGCGTATACTGATATTGCGAGCATATGTTGACATTGAGAGCGAGTGTTGAAGTATTGAGAGCATATTTTGACGTTGAGAGCGCGTGTTGAAGTATTGCGAGCATATTTAGACATTGAGAGCGCATGTTGAAGTATTGCAAGCATATTTTGACATTGAGAGCGCGTGTTGAAGTATTGCGAGCATATTTTGACATTGAGAGCGCGTGTTGAAGTATTGCGAGCATATTTAGACATTGAGAGCGCATGTTGAAGTATTGCAAGCATTTTTGACATTGAGGGCGCGTGTTGAAGTATTGCGAGCATATTTTGACATTGAGAGCGTGTGTAGAAGTTGCAAGCGAGCTCGTTTTAAAATTGAGAGCACATAATATTGAAATTGCGCGCATTTTGAGGTTGCGAGCGGTCGAGAGGGTCTTGCGCGCTCAGTTTTTATGCGCTCGAGTTTTGAGACTAATTTAACCCATAACTTTCACCCCCCTGTGCAGATGTAGACGCCAGTGGACATGGAGCTGCACTATTTCTGCACGCAGTTACACTATTCTATCACTAGATGGCACACCAAAATCGTTTATTATACATTCACGACAGAGCCTTGCCTGTTACCGATTTAGAGTATGAATGTGGACGAGTTAAAGGTGCACTATGCAAGTTTGTTTGACATCACTTCTGTTGACATTCGAAGTCAAACAAAACAGAGGTAGCCTGTCCCTCCCTCCCATAGTTTCCTCCCTCCCATGCTTCTGTAACTATAAACTCTTGTTGGTGATTGGCTGGAACGGTTTGTTTTGTTATGGGGCACAGTTGTGTTTATTTGCAGTTTGTGAGGCCTGTGCGGTCTCCAGAGCCCGTTTTTTTTTTTTTTTTTTTTTTTTACAGTGAATCCAGGGGCAGGCAGCTAGCGGATCGTGGGGAGATGTCAGCGAATTGAGACAAAAATATAATCGCGCAGAAAACAAACAAACTTGCATAGTTCACCTTAAAAGGGCATCTAAAGTCGATTCCCATTGTTTTTTTTTTATCGGCCAATCAGCGAGCCGCACCTGCGCAAACGAACCAAAATAGAAGGATTATCTACGCATGTACACAAAACATTCGTTTATATGAATGAAATTGGTCATGTGACAATGAAAGATGTCAACAAAAGCAAGTGATTTGTTTGTAAACATTGGACATTCAATGTCCTGTCTGAGAATCGACTTTAGATGCCCTTTAAGTCCCATCCCTGTTTCCCAGGAATTGTGGGAATTGCACTCCTCAGTCAAGCCTCGTGCAAACTGCTAAATATACCTCATTATTGTATTCTAGTGAGACAGGCAGTAATGCAGTGGCGGAATATAGTTCCTTAACACTTGGATAAAACTAAAATAAGTGGAAATTTTTTCCTGGTTTAATTTAATTTTGGTAGATGTCATTTACAATAATCTTGAAGGGTGCCATTAATTGTGAAATTTAATTTGGAGGAAATTGATTTTTTTTAATTGGAACATTAATATTGTTCAGTATTTCTCACCTGTCATTTAGAATTTTGCTATAAGTTATATATATAATATATATATATATATATATATATATATATATATATATATATATATATATATATATATATATACACACACTGCCCTCCATAATTATTGGCACCCCTGGTTAAGATGTGTTCTTTAGCTTCTAATAAATTCAGTTTTTTTCTAAATAATATAGGACCACAATGAAAAAAAAGGAAAATCCAACCTTTAATTCAAGTGCATTTATTCAGTGGGAAAAAAAATCCCACATTAAGAAATAATTTTTTACATCAAATCATGTGTGCCACAATTATTAGCACCCCTGATGTTAATACTTTGTACAACCCCCTTTTGCCAACAAAACAGCACCTAATCTTCTCCTATAATGTTTCATAAGATGGGAGAATACAGAAAGAGGGATCTTCAACCATTCCTCTTTGCACAATCTCTCTAAATCATCCAGCGACCTGGGTCCTCTCCTCCGCACTCTCCTCTTCAGCTCACTCCACAGGTTTTCAATGGGGTTGAGGTCTGGGGACTGAGATGGCCATGGGAGGAGCTTGATTCTGTGTCTGGTGAACCATTTCCGTGTAGATTTGGCCACATGTTTAGGGTCATTATCTTGCTGAAAGACCCAGTGACGACCCATCTTCAGCTTTCGGGCAGAGGCCACCAGATTTTGATTTAAAGTGTCCTGGTGTTTCAAAGCGTTCATGATGCCAAGCACCCTAACAAGGTTCCCAGGGCCTCTGGAAGAGAAACAGGCCCACAGCATCACCGATCCTCCCCCATACTTCACAGTGGGCATGAGGTGCTTTTCTGCATACTCATCTTTTGTGTTCCGCCAGACCCACTTAGAGTGTTTGTTGCCAAAAAGCTCTATCTTGGTCTCATCTGACCAAAGCACACGGTCCCAGTTGAAGTCCCAGTACTGCTTAGCGAACTCCAGACGTTTGCGTTTATGATTGTGAGTGAGAAAAGGTTTTTTCCGTGCATGCCTCCCAAACAGCTTGTTGGCATGTACATAGCGCCTGATGGTTGTTTTGGAGACTTTGTGACCCCAAGATGCTACCATTTGTTGCAATTCTTTAACAGTGAGCTTTGGAGAACTTTTTATTTCTCTTACCATCCTCCTCACTGTGCGTGGTGGCAAAATAACCTTGCGTCCTCGTCCAGGCTTGTTTACCACTCTTCCAGTTGTTTTAAACTTCTTAATGATTCCTCTGACAGTAGATATGGGCAGGTGCAGGCGAGTGGCTATTTTCTTGTAGCCATTGCCTGACTTGTGAGGGTCGACACACATCTGCCTTACTTGAATGGTGTGTTCCTTTGTCTTTCCCATGTTGAAGAGTGGATAAGAGAAATGGCCTCTGTGTCACGTCATATTTATACCCCAGGGAAACAGAAAGTGATGAATTACTAATTAAATGTTCCTAGATACTCTGATCAACTTTGTAAACTACTGTAGAAATGACAGAAATACTTCAATTACATTTATTTCCTCGGAATTGTTAGGGATGCCAATAATTGTGGAACAGGTGATTTTATGAAAAATAATTATTTCTTTGTCAGGAATTTTTTTTTTCCTTTAAAATTCACTTGAGTTGAAGGTTACATTTTTCGACAATTTTCAGTGTGAGAGTATGCTTCTGCAGTAAAAATTTGAATTTATTTTAAGGCTTTTAACACATCTTAACTAGGGGTGCCAATGATTATGGAGGGCGCTGTATATATATATATTATTTTTTTTTTTTTTTTTTTTTTTTTTTTTTTTTTTTTTACATGTTTTGAAAGAATTGTTTGTGCATTGCTAGTCAGGGGTGCCTGTAATTTTGGAGCCCACTGTTCTAGGACTGGGTAAAATTCACATTGGTAGAAGTGAGTAATACATACTTCAAAATTTAGGAGGACCTTTTTGCTTAAACTATATTCTGAGATTTTAATGTTCTGGCAGATGTCCCTGAAGTATTGAACAGCTGTGAGCTTTATGTGAGCTTTCTTGGAGTGCATCCTGTTTATCCTCCTGTCTGGCATGAAGATCTTCTTGCACGTTTGTTTGTGTTCTTCTGGCAGTAATTGCACTGTTAAAATTACTTGATTTTAAAGTGTCCCTGGCTTGGTCTCTTCACATTATTCTTTGCCTTTGTGCATGCAGGTACCTTGTTTGGATCAACACCGAAAAAGGAAAAGACAGCATAATTCCAAATGAGGAAGCAGTCAGTCTAAGAATGTATACCCATTTTAAAAGGACAATTCAAGGCATTGATACTCATGAAAGATATTGTGAGAATCTTGACTAAATGCATTTTTTTCCCTTTTATTACAAGGGATTATTTTTTGTGCATTGTTGGTTCCCAGTTGCTGATGACAAAATTTTCCTGAATTGACTGAATAAATTATTTAAAACTTGAAATTTATTCTCTGTATATTTGTGATAAAGTGGTACATTCCACATTTCATTCAGAAATGATGTAATTTAAATTAGAACATTATGATTATGGTGAGAGGATACAATAAAAGCGACGGTAGCTGCAGTAATATGAATCATGACGACAGATCGTGAATTTCAGATTGAATTTCAGTGTGCATTACAAGGGTGGTGTGTACTTCAGGTCACGTGTGATATTGAGACTTAGCCCCTTCAGTGTAACACCCCCTATCTAGCTGGCCCCTGTTCGGATGGCTGAGGGACATCCTGTATATATATTTTTTTGTTTTTTATGTCTTCTATATCCTGTGTTTTGTAAATCTTGTTGGTGAACAGCCAAACACTTTTAAAAGAAATTTATTTATTAATAAAGACTGAACTTTTATATTTTCTTAGAACCTGTGTCCGCATACGTGATTGGAGCAGAGTTCTCCTTGCTCTTACGCTTTAATTCTAACAAAGCTCAAGGGGTGGCGTAATCAATAGCTCTTTTGGGGGCACAACATTCTGGCGTAATCTGCAGAATAAATTTTTATGCATTTTCGAAGTGTTTTCTGGCTGGTTACTTTGAGCAGCACCTGCGTGTGTGTGTTTGCGTGTGTGTGTGTGCATGTTTGGGTAAAGAACAGAAACTGGCAGCATGTCGGACCAGGACCGTGGTGCAGTCGAAGAACCTTCTGCAGAGCTGCAACAATTGCGGGAACGCATTGCCTAACTCCAAGCTGAAAATCAGAGACTCTCCAGTGCACAAGATGGAGCCGGTGGTGATGGTGATGCTGCCAGGAGTGGCGCACAGCCAGTCCAAAGGGAGCAGGCATTCTACCTGCCTCATGAGAGACGATGTCCAAAGTTCTCCAGCTTTGCAGCAGCAGGGTCTATTTCAGTTGAGGAGTGGGTTGAAGAGGCTGTAAGCTGCATTAGGTCAAGGTACATGTCAAAGAAGCAATGTATTTGTTTGATCATTTAGAGGGCGAAGCCCGAATGGAGATTAAGTATCGACCTGCATCTGTTCAAGAAAATCATGAACAAATTATTTCAGTGTTAAAAGAGGTGTATGGATGTGCTATGTCTTATGTATATTAGCAGCAGAGATTTTTTGATAGAAAGCAAAAGGAAAATGAATCTTTGTTCGAGTTTTCTCACGCACTTATGGATCTCATGGAACGGGTTAAACAATCCAAGGCCGGCTGTATTGCTAACCCTGACATGGTGCTCAGGGATCAATTTTGTGAAAATGTGAGGGATCATATGTTACGACAGGAACTCAAGCGGCTGGTTCGGGCTAATGGGGGCTTGTCTCTCTTGGATGTAAGGCGCGAGGCCATTAGGTGGGCAGAGGAGGGCCAGACGAGTCGTAATCGGAGCCTTCGTACCTCGGGGCGCAGCAACGAAACCTGTTATCCCACTCAGTGTGAGTCTACCTTTGCGCAACCCTTAGAGCTAGCCGAGCTTAAAGAGATAGTCCTCAGACAACAAGCCCAGCTGGATATGCTTGTTAAACACCTAGGCCAGTCTAAACTCTATGCCCCTCAGTCACATTGGAGAGGGCGCTTTAAGTGCACTCCCGATGGTCAACCCATCTGTATCGAATGTCACCAACCAGGGCATATTGCCCGTTACTGTCCGACAGTCCCTCCTTCCAGTAACAGCCGGCCTGTTCCACGTACACTGCCTGATCCTTCCCCAAACCAGTCTGTGCCCCCAGCTACTAGTTCCAATAGCCAGGCGGGAAACTACAGCCCCCCAGTGTGCAGAGCCACACACTGGGAGGCGAGGGTTCTGGCTCTGCACCTTCCTGTGTTGGCCAGTTAGTGGGAAATTGCCCTGTGTTGGATGTAATTATGGGGGGGGGTGACAGTTCCTCGTTTGAGTGACACAGGTTCAATGGTTACGACTGCAACTGAGAGTTTCTTTATCAAGCACCTTGTTCATTTACAGAAGAGAGATTGCAAATGGCTTGGCCTCAAGGCTGCTAACAGCCTAGATATTCCCTATACTGGCTACATTGAATTGGATGTGGAGGTTTTGGGGCATCGTAATCTGGGGAGGGGGATATTGATGGTCAAGGATCCAGCTAGCATGGCACTTAATAAGTCTGTTACCCCAGGTATTTTAGGAATGAATGTCCTTGGGGAGTGTTATGAGGTCCTTTCTGAGCAACATGGTATGCAGCTCTTCCACTCCCCACCGTTGAATCGGCGGCCCCAGCAACCCTATGGGCTCTACGACACTGTGAGAAGATCAAGGCCATCTTCAATGCCTCCCAGCCCTTTAAAGTGAAAGTCCAGGGTAAATCGCCCATTTGTCTTGAAACCGGGGCTCTCACCATGATTCCGGTAACGTGTCCCCAAGTGGATTCGGTCGAATTCCTACTTGAGCCCTTGAGTTTCGAAGATGAGCAGCTACCTGAAGGCCTCCTCTTATCCCCCACTCTCATCTCTGCCAGAAAAGGCCTCTTGCATGCCCCTGTTATTAATGTCGGAAGCACTGAAGTGTGGCTACCCCCTAGGCTTGTTGTCGGAACCGTTTAAGCAGTACTGGCCACGTCTACCGGCACCAAAGGCATTGCTCTCGAGCCTTCATGGGAGGAGTGTTGTGCCTATATCACCACCCATGGAAATGCTGACGCACTCTCTCACCAGTATCTGGAGCGCTTTGCCTTCGGCACAGAGGTTCCACTACTGGGGGTATTGGGTGGCACTGCCTCTCGATCTGCTCCCGCCTGCCAGTGCGGAAAGGTAGTAGCGTTACCTGTCCGTACATCCCAAGATCTGCGCCTGTTGCAAGAGGCGGACCCAGTTATCGGGCCTGTGTGCAGATACCACCAGGAAGGGCGACGTCCAAGAGCAAAAGAGCGGGAGCTATTATCTAGTCCCACTGGGGCGTTACTCCAACAATAGGACCGCCTGGTAGAGCAAGAGGGGGTATTCTATCATCTCGTCTGTACCCCTGGGGGAGGCCCTGAAACCTTTCAACTGCTGCTCCCCCAATGCTTACGGGAAGAGGTTCTCCACAGTGTGCATGATCAGCAGGGTCATCAGGGCATGCAAAGAACTCTCCAGCTTCTACGAGCTCGATGCTTCTGGCCAAAAATGACACAGGATGCTGAGCGGTGGTGCCAGGGCTGTCAGAGATGTGCACTGGGGAAGGCTGTTCAACTAAAGGTACGCACATATTGGGGATCATTGCAAGCCACGCAGCTAAACGAGATCTTGGCGATTGACTTTACAACCTTGGACCCAGGTAGTGATGGCAGAGAGAATATTCTGGTTCTGACAGATGTTTTCACCAAGTATTCCCAAGCAGTACCCACTAAGGCCAGAACCAGAAGGCCACCACGGTGGCGCGTGTGTTAGTCCAACAATGGTTTCACCGGTTTGGTCCACCGTCCCGTATCCACTCAGACCAGGGGAGGAATTTTGAAAGTTCCTTGATCCAGCAACTTTGCCAGTTTCACGGCATACAGAAGACCAGAACGCCCCCATACCATCCACAAGGTAACGGGCAGCGCGAGAGGTTTAACTGCACCCTGCACAAACTTTTACGTGCCCTGCCACCAGTTGAAAAACGGCGTTGGCCTCACCACCTGCCACAATTGACCTTTGTCTATAACACCACTCCCCATCAAACCACTGGGCACACACCCTACTATCTCATGTTTGGCCATCTCCCAAGGCAGCCTGTCGATTTCTTGCTGGGGACGGGAGAATCTATGCTGGGCACAGATACACTGGAAGAGTGGGTTGAAAAGCACCAGCAGAGCTTGAGGATAACACGGGATCATGTGCGGGAAAGATCGGGGGAGCTGGCACGGCGTAGGAATGAGCACCACAATGACCATGCGAACGACCCAAGGCTTGAAGAGGGGCAGCTGGTGTATCTGCAGAATCATGCACCAGGTCGGAGTAAGATTCAAGACCACTGGAACCCAGCTGTCTTTCAAGTGCGACAGAGGCCCTCGGGGGCAGGGGCAGTGTACACCGTGGCTCCCCATAATGAAGAAGGACCAGTAAGGCAGGTTCATCGAACAGAGTTGAGGGCTATTCCAGAGGCGCTACAGCCACGGGACGCATCTGTCGAGAGCGGGGCCGACCCACCCACTATTGCACCGGAATCTGACTTTGAAGATGAGGAAGACGGCGATGTTTTCCAACCTGGGGAGCCTCAGGAGGCCCCAGGGCCACCCAGGTCCCTCATCTCGGGGGGTGCAGAGACCATGCTAGAAGATGCTGCTTTGGGAGATGCCGACCTACCCTTGCGGCATTCAGTTCGAGCTACAGCAGGCCAGCATTTTAACCCCTACCGACTGCCACAGTCAGCTGCCAACAGAGCTAAGGATGGGCCGGGGGACAAAAGCCCAGGTGGTCAAACAAGAGCTGCCATCGTCGGGCCGCCGATTCATTTGGAGGGGGTGGATTGTAGCCTGTGGGCCAGAGTAGGGGTGTGATTCTGAATAGCTTGTTACGTTTTTTTTCTCTCTCTCACTCACTACCCTGCCGGCTGTCTCGTGCTTTTACTGTCTCACTGATTGGGGGAGGAACTGGCATGGATTAGGCCACCTGTACGTCAGAGAAGAAGGCTTATGTATAGACGCTAGGGGTCGTTAAGCCAGTAGTTTTGTCACTCACTGCGGCTAGCAGTAAAGACTGAGGCAACGCGGCGTGTTGTTCCAAGTGCTGAGCGAGTGGGGATGCGGATGATCCTGAATTGCCACAAGCTGAGCGTCCGCCGCCACTTTTAACACTTGAACCTGTGCTGCAACACTGAGTGGCTAGTTGCTGTTCTTTATGGTGTGAATGTGCATGTGCTGTTTTAAGGCTCAGAGTTTGTTTTACTTATTTTTTTCTTTTTTGTTTTCCTCTAGCCTGTGAGCTTGTATTGTGTAAGACTAAGTGAATGTGTATAGGCTACAGGCTAGGGTGGAGTTTGGTTTCTTTCTTTTTTTTACTTTCTTTCCCTTTTTCTTCATTCCCCATGCCCAGTCAGCCTCTGTATTGGCCTAGCCGGTAGCGTAGGGGGTCTGTGCTGAGAAGCAGGTCTCCTTGATTCTAAGTCACTGAAGTGTTTGCAGTGTTTGTGTAGTATGAACTCTTACATTCCTCAACATTGCTCCTTATATTAGGAGGTGGAGAGCTTGAATTTCAGTGTGTATTACAAGGGTGGTGTGTACTTCAGGTCACGTGTGATATTGAGACTTAGCCCCTTCAGTGTAACACCCCCTATCTAGCTAGCCCCTGTTCAGATGGCTGAGGGACATCCTGTATATTATTTTTTTTGTTTTTTATGTCTTCTATATCCCATGTTTTGTAAATCTTGTTGGTGAACAGCGAAACACTTTTAAAAGAAATTTACTTATTAATAAAGACTGAACTTTTATATTTTCTTAGAACCTGTGTCCGCATACGTGATTGGAGCAGAGTTCCCCTTGCTCTTAGGCTTTAATTCTAACTAAGCTCAAGGGGTGGCATAATCAATGGCACTCTTGGGGGCGCAACACTGGTTTTCATATTTGTTTTCTAGCTTTTTAAAAAAAAGCATTTTGCCGCGAGAAAACCATTTTCCTACTCGGTTTATGTCCATTTTCATTCATATTAAACGTGGCCCATGGTGCAAACTCAGGCTGAGAACCTTTTTTGCACCACGTTTGGAATTGGGAAACCCATTTGGGCTGGGTAGAAATGTGACTGGGTGAAAAGGGACGGAATTGCTTCATTTGCAAAGAGTTTGCCCACTTCTTGATGATGTATAAGCCAAGTGTATTACTTGTCCATAATCCTTTCAAAATCTTTCTGAATTTGCAAGGAAATTGCGGAAAAAAATAAAAGCTGGACCGGGAATTCTGAATAAGAAGCAGCGAATAGGACACCAACTTAAGTCTCGTATGACATGTCGTTGCTTAGTAAAGAAAAGTAGCCTATATTTGGAATGGCCTTTTTTGTATTGGTTCTAACCAACGTATGTATAAGCACTGCAACATTACGCCCGTATATCAGGCTCGCATTAACAATCCGCCACAAACATCCGATGGGAGAAATACTATTTATATTAGGCTAGTTTTCGCAAACAATACACACTTATTTCAGCAACATTAATTTTGAATAATATATTGTCTGATAATACCCTGTATATTACTTGAAATGCATTCAATTGTTCTGCTTTTGGTTCATCTTGCTACTTGCTGGCTGAGTGCTATGGGAAGTGAAATTTCTTGTTCCTGTGAAATTTGTTTTCTGAGAGTTTTCATGAGCCTAAATCAATGCCCAAGAACGCGGGGCTCCGGTGCAGGTTTTGCATGGCAACAAAACTATTTCCTACACTGAATCTAAATTGAAATCGTTGGAATTGGGTATAAACCAACGTTGTAATGAATGGGGAGAGGATTAAGAAATGTGTTTCGCCTTTGGTTGGTTTTCCGACGGATGCCCGACGTTGGCCTGCTGGACATTCCGCCGTCTGGCTGACGTCAGTTTGTGACGTCAGCCCGACGGAACTGACGACGCTGCCCATGGAAAATCGACGTTGGCCTGACGTATGCTTGCTATCTGGGTGAGGACGCAAATTGTAGAAGCTTGTAGAAGAATTGTGGAATTCTTTGCCATTCTTGCTTGATGTACGACTTCAGTCGCTCAACAGTCTGGGGTCTCCATTGTCATATTTTGCGCTTCATAATCCACCACACATTTTGAAAAGGGAGACAGGTCTGGACTGCTAGCAGGCCAGTCTACGAAGCCACGCTGTTGTAAAACAAGCAGAATGTGGCTTGGCATTGTCTTGCTGAAATAAGCAGGGAAGTCCCTGAAAAAGACGTCACTTGGATGGCAAGATATGTTGGTCCTAAACCTGTATGTACCTTTCAGTATTGACCCCTTTGTGCAGATGTGTCCGCCCGCAGATATGGAGCTGCAAATTTATGCACAAAGTTGCAATATTCTATCACTAGATGGCACACCTGGATCAGTTATTGAATATTCAAAAGCAAGCTGAGCTCCAACACGGTTTAGAATATGGACGAGTTCACTCCTATCCCTTTTTTTCAGGAGTTGCTTGAAATAAACTCCTCAGCTAAGCCTGATGTGCAAACTGCTCAATATACTTGCCCGTATGTATCCAGCAGTTAAAAAAAAGATCTCTTGCTACAGAAAAAATCATTGTCCTCTGTAGCAGCCACTTCAGCTACAGTGAGCCAGTGGTATCCCAATTAGTAGTAAAGAAAAATCAGTTTCCTGAAGCAAAAATTCGACATGGTAATGATACTATGTTATTCTACGATCAATTACAGTCATAGTAAGTAGGGTAGGAAACGCGTAGTTCCCTACCATGGATTCACGTGAAGACTCCTCCATTGACGAATTCAGCGCTCCCTTATATCCTTGTACATACTCATGTTGATAGTAAATAATTACTTATCATCATTAGTTACTGGCTAAGGCTCATCTGCGTAATGCACACTTATAGTTCACGCCCAGGTGACACTTCGGCGGTAATAATGCATTGATTGACTAGTTTCTTATTCAATTCCAGAGAGTTTAAACTTTCCACAGTAACTGAAAGACAGTGATTGGACAATAAGTATAGCTTACAAACCTGTGCGTAAAAGTAAGGTCGGTTGTTTTCTCCTAATGTTAGGCATGGTTGTGCAGCTGAAAATGATGTGATTTCAAAGAAAAAAAGACATCCAAAACCGAACTTAAGTGTTCAGTGACATTTATGGGATTTAATGAGGTACGGACATGGTCAATGGGAATTATTACCTCCGCCAAACGAAGTTGGCAGGAGGTTATGTGATCGCCGGCGTTTGTTTGTTTGTTTGTTTGCAAGATAATTCAAAAAGCTATGAATGGATTTTGATGAAATTTTCAGACAAGGTGGGTATTAGGACAAGGAACAGGTGATTAGATTTTGGCATATCTTGGCCATAGTCCAGCTGAGATATACGCCAAAGTTCAAGATTTCAAGTCTTTCCAATGGGCTGGAGTTCCAATCGCCGTGCTTTTGGGTTTTACTGCCACCTGGCGGAGGTCTGCGCTCTCTGAGTGCTTTTCTAGTTCCGAATGAAACAGGACTGGAGGGTTCCTTCTACCCGATACATCTGTCTCTGGAGGAGGGATTCAATGAAGAAAAGTTATGCTGCCACTGTGGTAACATTTTGCTCAATGTGGCTTCCTGTTTTGGAATTTATATCGTATTCAACGAAATTGAACGCCGAGGCAAGGTTTTTGCACGATCAAAACGTGAACTGCCCAAGCACTTCGGTAGACCCCCTGGTACGTTCATTGCACCATTCTGTTGAATCTGGGGAAGCATATATTTCCTGATATTCCCTGATAGTCGAATGTCTGTTCTGTTAAAATAAGGTATATTTCAGATATTACTGAGTTAGTGAGTTATACTTGTTCCTTATAAGGTGTAGAAAGTGTTTATTGTTATGTATGAGAATTTTATGTAAAGTACTGTATATCATTTGTAAATGGAGATTTGTTACATACTATTTGTGCTGCCTTACTGGTCAGCTATTTGTTTATTTTGTTCATCATTTAGCACCCTCTGGTGGTATGTCTGTAGCAAAACATGATCTGATGCAATACCACTTGAGTGTGATGAAATAGACTAGAGCTTTCTAGAAGTTTCTGGCTTCTTCTTGCCAGGAGGGGGCCGGATCACCCAGGACTCCTGGAGATCTGTCCAGAATGTTGCTAGTCTATATAAATGCTGTGATTTTGGTCAGTGGAGGCAGAGTTATTGTCTTGGCAACAGAGTTACATAGTGGCATTAGAGTGTTATTATAAGATTAAACAGTGGATTATTCGTTGAAGTTTTTTTTAAAATCAGTGAAGCATAAATTTTTTGTTTAAGTTGTCATTGCTGGTTTTCTTTGTTGTGATTTTCAAGTCATAACAAATCGGAGGTTCCACCGAGATAAACCATTCATTGGATCAACGATTGGATTCACCAAAGATTAAAGCTGATCTATTATTTTAAAAACTATCTATTATTTGAAAAAACCAGCAATCATGACTTTTGATGGTGAAAGTTTTTTGAAAACTCCAACCCAGGAATCAATTGTGCTGGCAAAGAAGAAGGACTTGCTGCAAATAGCCTCAACCCTTGGATTATCTGATGTGAAATCATCAATGAGGAAACAAGAAATATTAAACATTTTGGTTCAACATCTCATCGATGAAGATATCTTTGGGGAAGAAGCAGCTGAATTGATTAAAGATGTGGAAGTGCCTGCAACAGAGCTGCAAAGACTTGAGGTGCAGCTACGCCTTAAACAACTGGAACTGGAAGAAAGAAGGTTGGAAAAGGAGAAAGAACTAAAAGAAAGAAGACTGGAAGAAAGAAGGTTGGAGAAGGAGAGAGAACTGGAAGAAAGAAGGATGCACTTGCAGTACGAATTGGAAATGAAGAAAATAGAAGCAGGTACTGTTACAAAATCTTTTGGACTTTCTGATCATTTTGATGTGGTTAAACACATCAGATTTGTTCCTCCCTTCCTAGAAAATGATGTTGACCAATACTTTACCCATTTTGAGAAAATTGCTGAAAATTTGAAATGGCCAAAAGAGCATTGGACAATGATGTTACAAAGTGTTCTTACTGGTGAAGCTAGGAAAATCCATAACCAGTTATCTGTCCAACAGTTCTGATTATGATTTTGTCAAATCTGCCATTCTGAAGGGTTATGAATTGGTCCCCGAGGCTTACAGGCAAAAATTTAGGAATTCTCCCAAGGAAGCCAGTCAAACTCGTGTTCAATTTGGCAGGTTGAAGGAACAGTTGTTTGATCAGTGGTGTAATTCCATGAAAGTTGAGAAAGATTTTGACAGAATGAGGCAACTTACTCTGGTTGAGGAATTCAAAAGGTGTATCCAGCCTGATATCAAGACTTTCCTTGAAGAAAAACAAGCCAATACTTTGCAAGATGTTTCCACCCTGCCTGATAGTTATGTATTGACTCATAAGTCTTCTTTTGTCCAAAAATCCACTTTTTCTAAAATTCAAAGCAAGTCTCAGTCCAAGACTTCTTCTAATAACACTTCTAATGATTCTAAGGCCACTTCTGAGAGGAAACCTTCCAGTGAGAAGCAATCCTCTGATTCTTTACCTTCTGTCTTGCAAATACTGCAAAAAGCAAGGTCACCTTATTTCTGAGTGTTATGCTCTCAAGAAAAAACAACAACGAGAAGAAACCAAGCCAACTGCTTTCACTAGGAGTGAATCTCTTGCATCAAAGGTCAGTTCGCCTGATCTTCTACCTTCTGTGTCTGATTCTGTTATGGAGAGTTTTGAGCCATTCATCACCGATGGTTTTGTCTCACTTTCACATGATTTTTCCTCATCTGCTCCTGTTCGAATTCTAAGGGATACTGGGTCTTCCCAATCTCTTATTCTTGCAGATATTCTGCCTTTTTCGGACAAATCGTCTACTCAGGCTAATGTCCTTATTCAAGGAGTAGAATGTGGTTTTACAAGTGTACCTCTCCATAATGTTCATCTCAAATCAGACTTGGTCTCTGGGCCTGTTACTGTTGGCATTAGGTCTTCTCTTCCTTTCAAAGGTGTTCATTTACTTCTTGGTAATGATCTTGCTGGGGAGAAGGTTGTGCCCTACCCTATTGTAACTGACACTCCTTTGATTGATCGAGAATCTGACTTTATAGAGGAAGAAATTCCAGACCTCTATCCTTCATGTGCAGTTACTCATTCTATGGCCAAAAAGGCTATTCAAGATGATGCTGACCTGGACTTCAACCTGGCTGACACCTTCATTGGACAGTCTTTTCATCAGGAACCTTCCAGTCCTGAGATGTCTGGGAAATCCTTAGACTTGTCCTTGTCAGGTCATTCTAATGACATTCTGTCTCGGAAACAACTTATTCAGGAGCAACAACAAGCTCGTGATCTAGCGCATCTTCTACCACAGGCTGCAAGTGAACAAGAGGTTACTCAAGTTCCTGTCTGTTTTTACTACAAAAATGGTGTGTTTATGAGAAAGTGGCGTCCACCTGATGTTTCTGCAGATGAAGAGTGGATGATCACCCATCAAATTGTTCTTCCAAAGTCTTATCATCAAGAAACTCTTAGTCTGGCCCAGGACAATCCTATGTCAGGTCATTTGGGTATCAAGAAGACCCTTCAACGTGTCAGGAATCATTTCTTCTGGCCTTCAATGAGATCCGATGTACAGGAGTACTGCAAATCCTGTCATACTTGTCAAATGGTTGGGAAGCCGAACCAGAATATTCCAAAGGCTCGACTTAAGCCCATTCCCGCTTTTGAAGAACTTTTCAGTCGGATCATCATTGACTGTGTTGGACCATTGCCGAAGACTAGATCTGGTTGTGAGTACCTACTGACTATCATGTGCTTCCACTCGGTTTCCTGAGGCAATTCCACTTTGTAATATCAAGGCGAAGACTATCATCAAGGCTCTTACCAAGTTTTTTTGCTTTGTTAGTCTTCCTAAGTCTATTTAGTCTGATCAAAGGTCAAATTTCATGTCTGGCATATTTCAACAAGTTATGCATGAGCTTGGTGTTAAACAATACAGGTCATCAGCTTACCATCCTGAGAGTCAAGGTGCTTTGGAGAGGTTCCATCAAACCCTGAAGAACATGATAAGGACCTACTGCCTTGACACAGAGAAAGACTGGGATGAAGGTGTCCATCTTCTTTTGTTTGCTGCCCGTGAAGCTGTTCAGGAGTCTCTTGGGTTCAGTCCTTTCAAGCTTTTTTGGGCATACAGTCCGTGGACCTCTGAAGCTTCTGATGGAAAAGTTGCTGGCCGAAGATGATGTCCCAATGAACTTGCTTCAGTATGTCTCTGACTTCCATAATTGTCTCTCTAAGGCTTGTGACTTTGCTAAGTCTAATCTCAAAGAGGCTCAGGGCAAAATGAAAACCAGATATGACCTTCATTCCCAAGATAGAAGTTTTAAAGCTGGTGAGTCCTTGCACTTTTACCAGTTCCTGGAAACCCTCTAAGAGCCCGATATTTTGGCCCTTACACTGTCCTCAAAAAGGTCAGTGATCTAAATTACGTAATTTTAACCCCTGGAAGGAGGAAACAAAAACAAATGTGTCACATCAACATGCTGAAAGAATACATTGACAGAGACACTCAGCAAAAGCCAGTCAACGTGGTAAATACAATTGAACTGGAAAATTCTGAAGAAGATTGTGACTGCGCCTTGGAAAATGAACCTGGTCCAGCCAAACTTGAAAATTCAGACATTCTTCAAAATACTGACAGCAAGTTGTCCCACCTGGACCCTTTTCAACAACAACAGCTAAAGCAGCTCATATTTGAATATAGTCACATATTCCCTGACGTTCCATCAAGGACTGATATGGTTTACCATGATGTCATCCTACAAGATAATGCCAAGCCTGTAAAACAGCATCCTGACAGAATGAATCCAGAGAAGCAGTAATACCTTAAACAAGAAGTCAAATATCTGCTTGAAGATGACTTTGATGAACCAAGTAAAAGTGACTTTTGTAAAGCTACAGTTGTTTACTTAGGTCATATTGTAGGACAGGGTCAAGTCAAACCAATTGATGCAAAAGTAAAAGTTGTCACTGAATTTCCTGAGCCTACAACTAAAAGACAACTAATAAGATTTCTAGGGATGGCTGGCTACTACAGAAAATTCTGTAAAAATTTCTCCATCATTTCTGAACCTTTGACAAATTTACTGAAGAAAAATGTAAAATTTGTTTGGGGTGAAAAATTTCAAAATTAATTTGACCAACTGAAAGCTATCCTCAAAAATGCACCAGTTCTCTTATCTCCTAATTTCAAAAAGGAGTTCAAGTTGGCTGTTGATGCCAGTGATATTGGTGCAGGCGCAGTTTTACTGCAAGAAGACACTGATGGAGTAGATCATCCTGTTTGTTACTTTTCTAAAAAGTTTGATAAACATCAGAAAAAATATTCAACAATTGAAAAAGAATGTTTGGCACTTGTTTTGGCTTTACAACATTTTGAAGTCTATTTGACTTGTTCAGCTACTTCCATCAAGGTCTTCAGTGATAACAATCCCCTCACATTCTTGCATAAGATCAAAAACAAGAATCAAAGATTACTGAGATGGAGTCTGCTTTTGCAGGAGTATGATTTGGATATTTCTCACATCAGTGGAAAAGAGAGTGCGTCTGGAATAACACTCTCTCGCATGTTATTTTACTTTTTTATTTGATTGTGAAAATTGCACTGGTTGTTATGTATATGATTGTTATAATGATCAATGATACTTTTTGTGTGAAGTTCAAGATTATACTGATTATAAAACTGTTAAAACTGTTGTTGTTTTAGCAAACCTTTCTTTTCTTAAAGAGGGGAGGTTTTATGTATGAGTATTTCATGTAAAGTACAGTATATCATTTTGTAAATGGAGATTTGTTACATACTATTTGTGCTGCCTTACTGGTCAGCTATTTATTTACTTTGTTCATCATTTAGCACCCTCTGGTGGTATGTCTGTAGCAAAACGTGATCTGATGCAATACCACTTGTGTGTGATGAATTAGACTAGTGCTTTCTTGAAGTTTCTGGCTTCTTCTTGCCTGGAGGGGGCCGGATCACCCAGGACTCCGGTAGATCTGTCCAGAATGTTGCTAGTCTATATAAATGCTGTGATTTTGGTCAGTGGAGGCAGAGTTTTTGATTTGGCAACAGAGTTACATAGTGGCATTAGAGTGTTATTATAAGATTAAACAGTGGATTATTTGTAGAAGTTTTTTTAAAATCAGTGAAGAATAAATTTGTTTAAGTTGTCATTGCTGGTTTTCTTTGTTGTGATTTTCAAGTCATAACATTATATAAGGTTGTGAGCTCGGAAGTGGGAACTGCTAGCTTTTCATTGCAGGGTGAATGTTCTGACCATTTAATAAGCAGTTCATTTAATAAGTATGTGTGCTGGCTTGGGGGACTTTGAAGAAAAATGGACAAAACTCTAAACTTTATCATGGAGAAAAGGCATGGTTTGTGTTTGGGGAGGTGACTGGTGACCAGTGATGTCCAACTGCACCGATATTGATAAACTCATGCTAAATTCAACCAGAAAATCATTACTTCATATTGAATTGCGTCAAAAGCAGTGGTGGGCGGTGGACTGAAAACCGAGGGGGCGGAAAACATCCCTTGAAACGGATGAGATTAGTGACCTGATTTCAATCATTGTTCTTGGTCAACATGTTAGTTTCCCTTATAATGAAATGTTTAGGCGAGTGAATAATAAATTCTATAACATGTTTAATTCACATGCCTTAATAGGCAACTCTTCACGAAAAAAACCACTTTGGATTTTCCGCGTTAAATTTTGTCACATCCTAAGCAAGTCGTCAAACCTGTGCATAATGCTTGTTTAATTGAAAAAGATTGAAATGCGCTCTTTTTTTGCGTTCAACTGATGCGTTTGATTTCTCGTCTTAACGAAGACAATTAGCTACACCTGTCTGAGAGGGGAGAGTTAAAGTGTCTTTTACCAGGGAAATTGACTGAAAACAGATCAAGGCTAATAACCAGTTTAAAGACATGTTTATCACCCTCCTTGTTCTCTGTCCACCGCCCGCCACTGGTCAAAAGTTGATTTGTGTTAAATATATGATTATTTTGTGATTTGACAGTGCACCATTTTAGGGATCTTAGACTTTGGATAGCTGTCTTATTTGGGTCCTAGAGAGTAGGTAATTTAGAATTCAATGCTCAGATGACTTGCACTTGTGGTCAAGGGGTTTATGATCCCAGAAATGTATAGTTTTAAGCCCCAGCAATTTTTCAATTCTCAGTATTATTTTTTTTTACAATTTCAATGCTGAATTTTCATGAAGATTTTTTGTGTTTGCAGCCCTTTTTCTGTACCAAAACCATGAATAAACTGAAATACGATAGAATTCTATATGCTTCAAGTGTCCTGACTCAGTTGAGCCATTCCTTTCCTGTCTGTGAAGCTGCAATCTTGAATTATAAAGCCTTAAATAAGGTAACACATAAATAGCCAGATTTGGCTTCTGCGCAAAGGGGTTAATGGTGCCCTCACAGATGTGCAAGTTACCCATGCTATGGGCACTAACACATCCCCATACCATCACAGATGCTGGCTTTTTACCTTTGCGCTGATAACAATCTGGATGGTCCTTTTCCTCTTCAGCCCGGAGGACACAACATCCGTGATTTCCAAAAACAATGTTAAATGTGGACTCGTCAGACCACAGCACACTTTTCCACTTTGCGTCAGTCCATCTCAGATGAGCTCGGGCCCAGAGAGGCTGGCCGCGTTTAGGATGTTGTTGATATATGGCTTTCGCTTCGCATGGTAGAGTTTAACTTGCACTTGTAGATGTAGCAATGATCTGTGTTAACTGACAATGGTTTTCCGAAGTGTTCCTGAGCCCACATGGTAATATCCTTTCCAGAATAATGTTGGTTTTTAATGCAGTGCCGCCAGAGGGGCCAACAGTCAGGGGCATTCAATAATGGTTTTCGGCCTTGCCACTTCGTGAAGAGATTTCTCTGGATTCTCTGAATTTTTTATGATATTATGGACTGTAGATGACAAAATCCCTAAATTCCTTGCAATTGCACATTGAGAAATGTTGTTCTTAAACTGTTGGACAATTTGCTCAAGCAGTTGTTCACAAAGTGGTGAGCCTGACCCCATCCTTGCTTGTGAATGACTGAGCCTTTTGAGGATGCTCCTTTTATACCTAATCATGACACTCATCTGTTTCCAATGAACCTGTTCACCTGTGGAATGTTCCAAACAGGTGTTTTTTGAGCATTCCTCAACTTTCCCAGTCTTTTGTTGCCGCTGTCCCAACTTTTTTGGAAAGTGTTGCAGGCATCAAATTCAAAATGAGTGGATTTTTCCAATCAAACAGTTTATCAGTTTGAACATGAAATATCTTGTCTTTGTAGTGTACTCAATTGAATATAGGTCAAAAAGGATTTGCAAATCATTGTATTCTGTTTTTATTCACGTTTTACACAACGGCCCAAATTCATTGGCCTTGGGGTTTGCATTAAATAAATTTCAGAAAGTGTGTTCAATACTTTTTCCCAGTGTTATTCCACTTTATTACACATGACTTAATTTATGGACTGATTTGTTTTGATTTCTTTGTATGTGTGGATTAATTGGGTTGTTGCCGACATCTGGTGAAAATTTAATGTCAGTAGCCCCATTAGAAATATATTTACTGAGGTAAATGTTGAGGCGTTCAATACTCATTTTCCCCGCTGTACCTTGTCCAAAGAATTTTTCTAGGTCACGTAACTGAACAGGACCATTTTTATGTTTCAAATTTGATGGATTAGAAGACTGCATCTCTGGATTGTACAATCCCAACTCCTACAAAAATCGGGATGCTATGTAAATTGTAAATAAAAACAGAATGCAATGATTTGCAAATCTCATTAACCTACATTTTATTCACAATAGAACATAGACAACATTTCAGATGTTGAAAGTGAGACATTTTACCATTTAATGAATAATATTAGCTCATTTTGAATTCTTTTTGGAAGCCACGGACACCGTGTTGTGCTTTCTAAAGAGGAGAGGGACTATCCAGCTTGTTATCAGAGTTCAAAGGCCTACATCTCTGATGGTATCGGGTTGCATTAGTGCCCATGGCGTGGGAAGCTTATACATCTGGAAAGGCATTATCAATGCTGAAAAGTACATAGATGTTTTACAACAACATATGCTCCCATCCAGACAACGTCTCTTTCAGGGAAGGCGTTGCATATTTCAGCAAAACAACAGCATGGCTTCGCAGTAGAAGAGTCTGAGTGCTGAACTGGCCTACCTGCAGTCCAGACCATTCACTAATGGAAAACATTTGGCGCATCTTGAAAATAAAAATCCAGCAAAGAAGTCCCAGGACTGTTGAGCAGCTAGAATCCTACATATGACAAAAGTGAGACAACATTCCGCTCCCAAAACTTCAGCAAATGGTCTCCTGACTTCCCAGACATTTACAGATTGTTGTTAAAAGAAGAGGGGATACTAAACAATGGAAACCAAGGCCCTATCCCAACTTTTTTGAGATGTGTTGCTATCATCAATTTCAAAATCAGCTAATTTTTTTTTTGAAATGGTAAAATGTCTCACTTTTAACATCTGATATGTTGTCTATGTTCTATTGTGAATAAAATGTCAGTTTGAGATTTGCAAATCATTGCATTGTTTTTATTTACATTTTACACAGCATCCCAATGTTTTTTGGAATTGGGGTTGTGTTTCCAGATCCTTAACAAGATTATAAAGTTTCATGATGATAGGTGACAGCTGAAGTGAGTAAAAAGTCAACTGAAATTTAATTGGCTGATGTCAGCCATATTGTTTTAGATATCACTTTGAATTCTAGATCAGGGGTGTCAAACTGGTGCCATGAAGGGCCAAGAGGCTACAGGTTTCCATTCTGACCAGAAACTCTGCCAGGTGATTTCACTAATTAAGTCCCTTCACTCTGCTTGAAGGTGAGGTAATCAGTGAGATCACCTGGTGGAGGTTTTGGTTGGAATGAAAACGTACAGCCTCTCGGCCCTCCATGGCACCAGTTTGACACAGGTGGTCTAGATCTTCATAACAACCCTGACCAAGATGAAGCACGCAAAATTTCAAGTGGATCTAACAATTGATATAGGAGTTATGACCGTTTGCTTGAGCGCCACCTGCGGACAAATTTACACCAAATTCGGTAAGCTTAATTCATTTGGCCTATAGATGGCAGATCTCAAGTTTGGTGAGGATTGGACTTTGTGTTCAGGGGTTACAGCCATAGACATATAAAGAGTAGACGCCGCATCTACCGCTACTGCCTATTGGCGCTGACGAGCCGTGGGGCCGCCATCTTGGACCGGACTCCCGCTCCACTCAGTGGTATCTGTTTGGCTGGTGCAATGAAGAGTCAGCGCATTTAACCCATCGTAACCCTCTGAATACTAAACTGATCTTCACGCAAATTTTTTTGCTGCAAACGTCATACATGTAGCTATGATACAGGACAAATGGTTCGGCGTATTTTAATATTCATAGTGGGATTAACAGTAATAGAATATTCTGATATAGCCTAGACTGTAAACAGGTATTTTGCAAACATACGCAGAGGGAGGGTGGTTGCCTCCGCAAAGTGCCTTAAAACCGTGTGATGCACACCTACGAGTTGAGTATCCCGCTTATACCATGGTCATATGCCAGCAATATCAAATCAAAGCATTCAGAAATTTTTGGTGAAAGTTTTGCATTTAAAAAATGAGCTGGTCATCAATAGGCGTCGCGCCTTCTCATAGCCAATACTATATGCCAAGCTAAACTGAACCAGCTAACTTAGTTCAGCTTACCTTCATGGATAAAGCGTGCGCAAAAAATCTATCATCCTTTTACCAGCTAATTATTTGGTAACTGATTCCATCTGAAACGGAGATTATGCAAAACACAACATGCACGATTATGCAGACTGTAGTTAACTTGCTACCCGCAATTACAATGAACTTATGACAGTTTCTGTAGAGCCAGCGAGCTGAAATCAGTCTGTTGTCACAGCACGTAACTAGGGAACTGTCAGCAGTTGCTGATACATGAAGTGGACATGTTAGCTTCCTTTGTAACTGAACTCAGTTACTATCGTTTAATGAATAAAGCGTGATTATTTTGCGGCTTTAATATTTACGGTCATTATCACTTGAGCACCTATTGTTAACCGCCCTGCAGGTCGTAACTTAACGCCGCAGAATTTACTGGAGATAAATGAGTAGCTTGGTTTCTGTTATACCCAGCCAAATGCCAGTGCTCTAACGTTGCTATGGTTATAGGTTGGCTAGCAGATGAATTTCGAACTCCAAATGGTGAAACTACTGTAGGCTGAACTACCTGTGCAGTTCCACGGTTTTAATCAACACCTGCAAGCCAATTAGAAAGGAGTATTCACCCAGACATGGTATAAATGTGAATAATACAGTCTGTACTACCTGTGTAAAATTCGCTGGTCAATGTTATACCAGTAATATTTGTTTTATTTCTACAATAGCATTCTTGTGTCAGTTGTAATCTAAGTCAGTATTATGGAATATGACTTATAAAGTCTCAGTTCATAGCTGGGCGAACACCGGCACTAAACATAGCCTAGCTAGCTGGCTACGATTTCGTTGGTGGGGATAAATACGGTACAGTAATATTCAATTCACAAAATACAACCAATAGGCCTAGTAATGTTCAATCGTACTTGTGAAAAGTAATCCCCCGTGCCCTGTTTTCGACGGTCCGCCGATTTGAACAGGAATATACTGCACAGTGCTCTGGCATCTTGTTCCTTCTGCTGCTCAACTAGGAGTACGATGACCGGTCCAAGATGGCGGCCACATTTCCATAGACGGATTAAGAGACGTCGCGCCCCAGGGCACGGACATGTGAAAGGCCCCCCCCCTCCGGCTGCCTGCGCAGGGAAAGTTGTGTACAAGTAATGACAACCAAGTTGAAAATCACCAAAACGTCTTCCCAATCTGATGTGAATATCACCAAATTTACTGCCACACAAGAAAACTCTGAACTACTTATACATTAAAATTCTGGCATTCATTTATTGTCCACAATATTTACTTTAATTTTATTCTTCAGTTTTATGCATCACTTTCACTGTCACATGTAACATTCGCGAATGAAAATTTCAGTTACAGTATTGATCGATTTAGCCACTTTCGCGTTGACATTTCACGCCGTAAAAAATTAACAAATTAAACCGCTCTCAATTACAAATGAGATAAAGTTAAGCCATTTCGATGATTAACAAAAACAAAGCCTAAAAACAATTTACATAGGCCTATACCTAGCAAACACAGCAAGACTGTGTCTATGAGTTTAAATTAACCATTAAATCATCTTACTTTCATCAACTTAACCAAGGCATTTTCTCCTGGTTTTGCGTCATGCAAAATCTTCCACAATATCGTCAAAGTCCAGGCCATTAGTCAGTTTGCTCTCAATTGCCTTTAGAGAAAGCGATTTCAGACGTTTTTGCACCATCTTCGTCCTCAGCTCATTTTTAATTCTGGATAGCAGAGAGAATGACCACTCACCTTCGCAATTACTGACGGGCACAGAAAGAAACTGCCTTATCTAAAAAAGATGCTTCCTTGGTTTAAATTTCTTTTTTTAGCTTTACTTTGGCTGCTCCACTTAAAGTCCACCGGTGCTCCATTTTGAAATTACGTACGTTTCACGCTTGTAAAAGAATTTCACATTTTAGCAGATAGACCTTATCGTCACCCCACTTTCTCCAGTGCAAACTTTAATAGCGTCTTCTATCGACCAGTTTCTTTATTCATTCATCTAATGGGAATGTAGGCCCCCATAAAATAAGCCTATGCAAAATATATTTTTTATATTCTTGTAAGAAATCTCACTTGTCCCAGTCAAGGCCGAACACTGAAACATACTTAACCCCTTATACCCTGCCTTTTCCCTTAAGTTTTCCCTTAAAAGGATTTAACATAAGATAACACATTTTTTCCTATTGGAGTACAATGACGCACAAATATTCTGTATCTGCTGGTCTCAGCTCTTCACTGAAGCTGCATTGCAATTATTTTGAGAAAAATATTCAAACCCAGGGCGCCATGTTTGTATGGTCACAGCATTACTTCAAATGGAAATATCTATATCGAGTACATATTTTATACACATTTCCCTGTTTTTCACATGGACATATTTGGGATTGTCAGAAATCTTTGGATCTCCACTAGAATTTAAAATGGGCCTGAAGTTTCACAAGTTTGAATATAGCCGCTGCATTTGATGGACTCCAATTGGGGGCCTCTCGGGCTTAAAAGGTTAAAGGAGCCTATAATCAAGTGATACACCACAAAATAATAAATAAAACTATAATGAATCAATCAGGAAATATCTCTCTCTCTCTCTTTCTCTCTCTCACACACAATACATATGCAGGCCCAGGTTATATGATTGAGGGGCCTTTATGGGTCTTCATGAACCATGACTTTCCTTTCAAGTGATTGCACTTGATTTGAACTTGGTCTTTGGATTTCTCCCCACAGAGTTGAAGGGCCCATATTACATGGAGTACCTCTAAAGTCCTGTGGATAAACCAAGGCGATAAAGACCCACTTAAAATGCAACATTATGGTTTGTTTCTTGTAATGTCTTCAAAGAGAATTTTTAGGCTATTCCTTCAGTTTGCCAGTAGGACTTTTGTTATTGACAGGAACGATTAGGCCCTTTGACTATACAACAAGAAATACAACATGAATAGCGGTGACTTTGCGTGGGCCCCCTGAGCCCTTGGGCCCCTGGGCCTGGGCCTGGTAGGCCCCTTCATTAATCCATCCCTGCGTATTTCTTGCACCCCAGCAACGAGTGCGGCATCTACTCTTTATATGTCTATGGTTACAGCTCTTTATATCAATAGAAGCCACTCCCTCAAATTTCATTGGCTTACTGCCACCACATCTTTTCACAAAGCAACTTTAGTCAAACACCATTTCAAGATTTTGGTCTGTCGATCCTGCTTGCCGAGGTTCATGCAAATTGGTTGCACCATCTAGGAGGGGGTAGATTTTAAAGGTTTTACAAAAAATTCAAAATAGCGGAAAATTTGCATCTACGCAAATGAGTGAGGCTTATATGGATGGATTTGGCTTGATTGAAAGAATTCCACAAAAAAAATTGTTTCTATGACCTTCCCTTCACCAGTTATAGACCAAAAAGCATTGACAAAACAATTGAAAAGTACAATAAGGCTGCCTGCTCACACAACACAGGTAACTCTTACTCTGTCTGCTTGTCGCGCATCATAAGGACAAAGTGCTTGCCAAAGTACATGAGATTCTGTACAACCATTTTCATGTTATTTGCATTTAAAGAAAATTTTTGGTCATCTGACCAAATAGATCAATATCTAGCTTGCACAATTTTGATCAGAAGTTGATGATTTTCGCAAACTTAGAACTCGGATTCTTCTTGACCTCAGTCAAGTTTGAGCTTGATCGGTGCTGTGGTTCTGGATAAGAAGATTGTCAAAGGTTCTGAACATAGTCCAATATGGCGGATGAACCATATTCTAACAAATGTGACAAATCGAAAATCGTGCCATGGCACTGTAGCTCACCTAGACACCAGTGACCTTCGACAAGCTATCAAATACAACCACATATCAAAGATTAGTTTTTATGTATTTCATTATCTAAAATGACAATGGGAAAGGGCAAAAGTGATGCACTTACAAAGCCCTCACCCTACATACACATTACATGCAATGGTTTCAGGCAGGCACGGCGCTACACCGGGGCTAGGGGGTGCTATAGCCCCGTCACAAATCTACATAGCCCCAGTTAAGCCCCCTCAAGTATTTTTTAATTAATTAATTAATTAATTAATTCGTTTATTTATTTGAATAAAGGAATATGTAAAAGGTAATTACTCGCCATTTTGTTCCCAGTCCGATTGCTGGCTGCGTGCGCGTGTCGCGCGGTTTGTGTGTGTGGGTAGGGGGGAGTGTGTACAACGCCTAAATGTAAAATCGCCGCAAAACGTAAAACTCCCCCTAAACGTAATAAAAATGAACGCTAAACGTAAAACTCACCCTAAATGTAATGATTTCAAACGCAAAACGTAATAAACGACCTTCCCCCTAAACGTGAAATTTCTAACACCAAACATAAATACTCAGCCTCCCCTAAATGTAACAAAAACTGCCGCTAAACGTAATATCGTCGGCCTGCTAATGAACTTTCGTATTTCAAAATTATAAGCTTTACAGGAGAATAAATAATAATAATAAAATAATATAAATATATAAATGTGATTTAAAATAAAAATAAAAATGGTTAATTATTTCATGTAAGAATAGTGGACATGCGAGTTTTTGTTTCTTATCAATTTGGAGATACGAGGTTTTACCAGCAGGCCGACGATATTCAATCTTTAGCTAGTTGTTCATGAAGTGAGCTTCAAGTGTTGGACAATGCATTAAACAATATTTCGAGAATGCGGCGAATTTGACTCATTCAACACGTGCTGCCTCAAGGACCAGCACAATTTTATATAAATCAGCTATAGTCTTACTTTTCAGGACAAAATATAAAGATACAAAACAAACTGACTGATGGAAAAATAAATAAGAAAGCTTCAGAGATATAACAGTATAAACACATGAACACACGAACGATGATGATGATGATGATGATGATGATGATAATAATAATAATAAACAGGAATATATAATCTGATTAAATATTTTAAAAAATGAATACACCCGACTTAATCTTTATAATTTTTTATGAACCGTATAAAGAAAAACTTGATGTATTCAATTGTTCGTGTAATCTAACAGTTTCAGACGTTATCTTGTCTCGCGCCATAAAAATATAAATAAAAATGGGTACTCCGGGGAAATTGTAGTCTAGTATTCGCGGGTTGAAGACTGCGGAGAGACAGCTCCACGGAGAGAAAGCGAGGATGTCGATATTTACATAATTTTGATAATCAATTTAGGTGATTAGAGGATAATTTATAGGTGTTATTGAATTCTTTTCTGTGTGATTAGTTTCGACTGAGTGACATTGGTAATAGTGAAGGTGGTGTCTCTTTTAGTTTAGACTTCTACTATAGCTATAATTATTTCATAGCGTTAGAAATAGGACATTTAAGTGTAAAATGGAATAGCATGGAAAGTTATTTCATTACTGTTTGGATTAGTGTTGGCGCCATCGCAACACTCAGTAAAGGTAAGTAAAATGATCAAACGTTATAGAAAAGTTTCGTTGTACCGTTGAACTGTTAGCTAAGTTAGCTAGCTAGCATTTGTCTGAGAAGCTAGAGTCAGTATAATACTCGTCTCACGCTGCTGTGACAACGGCTATAACGGTAGACAAGTTACTGATATGCGCAGGGCTCTCAAGTTTTGAATGTAGGCTAGAGTGAGATTTTCTTCGGGGGGGGGGAGTGCATGATACTCCCGTTTTCATGTACATGTACTACTTAACTACTTAAGTACATGTACTTCATTACAGTACTTAAGTAGTTTTTTTGAGGATTTGTACTTTATTTAAGATTTCTTTTAAACCGGGACTTTTACTTTTACTCTACTACATTTAAAAGATAAAAAGTACACTTTCACTTCGTTGCTTTGACACTGGCAACTTAGTTACTCGTTTCAAATTAAAATATTAATTTAATTCATTTACGGATTATCTGTATTTGGCGTGTTCGAGAAGAACAACGGTGTATCTTCGTGCAGATGCGTCCGCCAGAGGACATGGAGCTGCAAATTTGTGCACGCAGTTACAAAATTCGATCACTAGATGGCACACCAGGATCAGTTATTGAATATCCAAACTGCCAGTACACTCAAAGAAGAAGAAGTGACTCTTCATCCATCATCCCGCCCCCCCCATTGAAATAAATTGGTCACACTTCCTGTCTCCAAAGTGGGCGCGGTCGCGGAAGTTTTGTGCGCGTTATAGGTTATTTGCAGAATGAATGCTGACCGGGTTATCCATTGCATCTTGTTGTCAGAAGTGGTAGCTCAAGTAGGCAAGCAATTAAACGTTGGGATATACAAGACTTCTATCTTATATCTGCATGTTGCGTGTATGTTTCCTTTTACTTTGCTACATCAAGCATTTTACAACACAGCTAACAGCTGTACTCAGCATCACGAATATGAGTTAGCAGGCCAGCTACGGCATTCGCAAATGTAATTTGACATGAGCTTAAAAATTTGATTTCTACGGTGGCCCTGAAGGGTCACAACACCTGCAAACTCAGAAAACATCTGCAAATTCAGAAAACACTTTCATTGATTTCACAACACATGAACTGCAAATGCCAAAACACCTGCATATTCAGAAAACATCTGCAAATTCAGAAAACACTTTCATCGATTTCACAACACATGAACTGCAAATGCCAAAACACCTGCATATTCAGAAAACATCTGCAAATTCAGAAAACACTTTCATCAATTTCACAACATATGAACTGCAAATGCCAAAACACCTGCATATTCAAAAAACATCTGCAAATTCAGGAAAACACTTTCATCGATTTCACAACACATGAAAACTGCAAAAAAACCAAAAGGAAACCTGCATATTCAGAAAACACATGCAAAACTCATATTCAAAAACACATGCAAACTCTGTAATGACAATGGAAACTGTTTGACAACGGGGACCATAAATCAGAGTTACGTGTTCTTTTTGACGGACTTAGCGATGTCGGATACCCCAGTGGTTTTGTTTAATTTAAGCATATTAAGGCAGTGTCCCCAAAACGTATTGGTCCACTTAGATAACTGTTAAACGTTCTGCAAACTTTGTTAGCTGTAAACTAGCTGGCTAAGCGTTTCTACATTGCTGTCCCAAGACGAGCGCGCACCGCACCACTATTTTTGAAAGTTATCACTGTCACATATTATGTATGTCAATTCTGATTTCACAGTGCAATTTCGTGCAGATACGAACACTTTGCCCATTCTTTAGCACTATTTCCTCTCCTGCTACGGACTCTACTACCATTTTTTTTTTAAATCGCTCATGTATCAGCTTAGCGCCATGACCACAGAGAGACCTGCGGCATTTCAGTACTCGTCAGCGAATGAAGGTAATTCTGATGACAAGTATACGTGGTTTCCTCCGTTTACATTTTCCAGTCTGACAGATGTCTATTTTTTACAGCAAGTTGCGTGACCATGCTGCAAAAACAGGTGTACGTACTTGCCGAAATTACCTTCATTCGCAAATGAGTTCTGAAATGCCGCTCTCGCTGGAAAAAAAAAAAAAAAAAAAAATTATGTTGCTAAGTGCCAGTGCATAGACCTAATTATAATTAAATTATTTTCTCTACTGAATGTAGCCCATTATTTGCTGTTAGATCGCATGGGGGAGAGAAGCCGTGTCTTCAATTGCCACTTGATTATTCTTGAATTGGAAAATGTGTTTATAAAGGAAAACCATCTAGAATTAGCCAGGATTAATTGTTGTCAATAAAGGGATGGATAATTTCCCCAAATTTTCAAGTCTAGCGCTGGACTGGACCCGCCATTACGAAGTTATCTCGTAGTTGGCAGTCAACGTGTTAAAAGAACTCGTAGCTACCTCTTCGAAACGGTTTTCTTTGCATGGATCGCTCTGGACCGCAACCGCATGTGGGTCCGTCACTGATTATGGTCCCCCCGCGAAACATTTCCGTTGTCATTACAGAGTTTGCATGTGTTTTGTGAGTTTGCATGTGTTTTCTGAATATGCCGGTGTTTTGGCATTTGCAGTTCATGTGTTGTGAAATCGATGAAAGTGTTTTCTGAATTTGCAGATGTTTTCTGAATATGCAGGTGTTTTGGCATTTGCAGTTCATGTGTTGTGAAATCGATGAAAGTGTTTTCTGAATTTGCAGATGTTTTCTGAGTTTGCAGGTGTTTTGGCATTTGCAGTTCATGTGTTGTGAAATCGATGAAAGTGTTTTCTGAATTTGCGGATGTTTTCTGAGTTTGCAGGTGTTGTGACCCTTCAGGGCCACCGTAGATTTCAACTTGCTAGCATTTACTCTTGGAGTAGTTGTTAGGTATTGAAAAAGATAATGTTTAGCCATATCTGTACTTTTTTAATTTCAGTGGGACTCCCCAGTATAATAAAGGCTAAATTAAACTAGAAAAGGCAGTTTCTGAAGAAACTGCAAGTGGGATTGCTGTCTGCTGAAGCTGCTGATGCTGATCTGCAATTGCAGAATTAAGACAGAAATTGTTTGAATAAAAGTCAATTTTTTTAAAGTGTGAATGATTGTAATGTTACCATGAATTGCTGAAAATATGAAAGAGTAGAAAGGCTCTTGAAATAAGTGTGAATAGTTGTCAAACTTGGAAAAAACATTTAATGAGTGAAACTGGAAATGTTAGTAATGCCCGGAAATTTTAAAATGTGGAGCAAATTAAAAGCTGAAGCCAAACTGCTATGGCTGCTGTCTGTGAAAGCTGAAGCCAAACTACTATAGCTGTTTATTGTGTGTGTGCAAACATGATCAGGCCCAAGTAGTCCTCCAATCTCCAATTTCCTGACTCCAATTCCAATGAACTAGGTTGCTGGGCAGTTGCTAAGGTGTTCTGGGTGGTTGATAGGTGGTTGCTATGGTGTTCAGGGCGGTTTCTAAGGCGGTGCTAGGCGGTTGCTAAGGTGTTTTGGGTGGTCATTAGGGTTGTTGCTAGGCAGTTGCTATGGTGTTCTGTGTGGTTGCTAGGGCATTGCTAGGTGGTTGCGATGGTGTTCCAGGTGGTTTAGGCGGTTGCTAAGGTGTTCTGGGTGGTTGCTAAGGCATTGCTATGTGGTTGCTATGGTGTTCAGGGTGGTTGCTAAGGTGTTGCTAGGCGGTTGCTAAGCTGTTCAGGGTGGTTGCTAGGGCGTTGCTGGGCAGTTGCTATGGTGTTCTGGGTGGTTGCTAAGGCATCGCTAGGTGGTTGCTAAGGTGTACCAGGTGGTTGCTAAATGGTTGCTGTGGTGTTCTGTGCAGTTGATAGGGCGTTGCTAGGTGGTTGCTAAGGTGTTCTGGGTGGTTGCTAGGGCATTGCTAGGTGGTTGCAAAAGGTGTACCGGGTGGTTGCTAGGTGGTTGCTATGGTGTTCAGGGTGGTTGCTAAGGTGTTGCTAGGCGGCTGCTAAGGTGTTTTGGGTGGTCGTTAGGGTTGTTGCTAGGCAGTTGCTATGGTGTTCTGTGTGGTTTCTAGGGCATTGCTAGGTGGTTGTGATGGTGTTCCAAGTGGTTAAGGTGGTTGCTAAGGTGTTCTGGGTGGTTGCTAAGGCATTGTTAGGCGGTTGCTATGGTGTTCAGGGTGGTTGCTAAGGTGTTGCTAGGTGGTTGCTAAGCTGTTCAGGGTGGTTGCTAGGGCGTTGCTAGGCAGTTGCTATGGTGTTCTGGGTGGTTGTTAAGGTGTTGCTAGGTGGTTGCTAAGGTGTACCAGGTGGTTGCTAAATGGTTGCTATGGTGTTCAGGGCGGTTGCTAAGGCGTTGCTAGGTGGTTGCTAAGGTGTACGGGTGGTTGCTAAGGTGTTGCTAGGCGGTTGCTATGGTGTTCTGGATGGTTGCTAAGGCATTGCTAGGTGGTTGCTATGGTGTTCTGGGTGGTTGCTAAGGCGTTGCTAGGGCGTTGCTATGGTGTTCTGGGTGGTTGCTAGGGTGTTGCTAGGCAGTTGCTAAGGTGTTCTGGGTGGTTGCTATGGCATTACTAGATGGTTGCTATGGTGTTCAGGGTGGTTGCTAAGGCGTTGCTAGGTGGTTGCTAAGGTGTACTGGGTGGTTGCTAGGCGGTTGCTATGGTGTTCAGGATGGTTGCTAAGGTGTTGTTAGGCAGTTGCTAAGGTGTTCTGGGTTGTTGCTAGGGTGTTGCTAGGCAGTTGCTAAGGTGTTCTGGGTGGTTGCTAAGGCATTGCTAGATGGTTGCTATGGTGTTCAGGGTGGTTGCTAAGGCGTTGCTAGGTGGTTGCTAAGGTGTACTGGGTGGTTGCTAGGCGGTTGCTATGGTGTTCAGGATGGTTGCTAAGGTGTTGCTAGGTGGTTGCTATGGTGTTCTGGGTTGTTGCTAGGGCATTGCTAGGTGGTTGCTAAGTGTTCCAGGTGGTTGCTACGGCATTGCTAGGCGGTTGCTAAGGTGTTCTGGGTGGTTGCTAGGGCATTGATAGACGGTTGCTAAGGTGTTCAGTGTGGTTGCTAAGGCGTTGCTAGGTGGTTACTAAGGTGTACCGGGTGGTTGCTAGGCAGTTGCTATGGTGTTCAGGATGGTTGATAAGGTGTTGTTAGGCGGTTGCTAAGGTGTTCTGGGTGGTTGCTAGGGCATTGCTAGGCGGTTGCTAAGGTGTTCCAGGTGGTTGCTAGGGCGTTGCTAGGCAGTTGCTATGGTGTTCAGGATGGTTGCTAAGGTGTTGCTAGGCGGTTGCTAAGGTGTTCTGGGTGGTTGTTAAGGCATTGCTAGGTGGTTGCTAAGGTGTTCTGGGTGGTTGCTAGGGCTTTGCTGGGCAGTTGCTATGGTGTTCTGGGTGGTTGTTAGGGTGTTGTTAGGCGGTTGCTAAGGTGTTCTGGGTGGTTGCTAAGGCGTTGCTAGGCAGTTGGAAAGGCATTCCTGATGGTTGCTAAGGTTTTGCTAGGCAGTTCCTATGATGGTCTGGGTGGTTGCTTGGCTCGGATCAGAGCAGGCTAGAGTGTGGCTAGAGTTCCGCATTCATTTCAAATGGGAAAATTTTTTTCGGAAAACGTGGAATATCTCGGAAATTATGAATTTTTGGAAAATTCTGAATAGATCCGATAATATTTGAATTGGGCTGAATAATTTGAAGTTTGAACGGGTTGAATATGTTGAAGTATGTGGAAGTAGTTAAGGTCTGTAAAACGGCGGAAGAGGAGGGGAAAGATAGGGGAGGAATAATAAATAAACTGGTAGAATAACATATAGTGGGATTGCTGCATGCAACAATCCCACTCAATAATTATTTTTTGTATTTGTATCATTTTGTCTGTCACAAATGAGATGTTGCGGTACCACCTGTGACACCGGATCGGAGCAGGGTTTGTTTTCAGGCAAAATACACTACATGGAGGGCAGAGAGCCCCCACTCTCCCCGTAACAAGTTACAAGTCAATTCATCTAACCATAACCGTCCAAAGCTGTTAAATTGAGGTAAAAAATGATCCATAAAACAAATATTCTGCATAGTTCCTCGACTTTAATAAGCAGCTATGGTAAAAAAAAATTAAGTGATGAAGTGATGACCTGATTTCCGGCTTCCACTTCCAGCTCTTCTTTGACGTGTGCACGCAATAGCAGCATTCGCGCGCGTGTGGAAGACGTGATTACGGCGCTGCTATTTCACCTAGCAACAAGAAATACTATTTTCTGATTGGCTGATAGGTTGCTGATTCAAGCAGAGCAGTCTGCCTTCGCCTCATCCATTCATAGATTTCTAATCTCTTTTATATACAGTCTATGTTACTAATGTGCGACGAGTTTTATCACTTCTCAGCGTGAGAAATGTCATGTGTGGCATGTGAGCGTGTGAACTTATTGAAATACATGTGTCTCACGCTCAGTGCGTGAGACTTGAGAGCCCTGGTTATGCGGTGGATTTAATCGATTTTCAATGGAGCACTTCAGTGCAGTTCAGAAGTCCTGAACTGCACTGCTAGCCTTAAGCAGCATCAGTCGCACAAGTATTGTCCAACCTGTACTGCTAAGTCAAACAGCAACCTTGCGCTTTCTTTATAAGCCTCATTTCCCACAAATGCGGATGTTAAGAAACATATTCCAGTAACATTTTAAAATCAATCAGTTTGTGTCTTTCCTGATTTCCCATGACTATCTAATTATTGTGTCTCATTCATATGGATTAACTTAAACTAAACGCCCATTGGCACTCAATTTAAATAAAATTAGAATTAAGACTGATTGCGTAAATCAACTTTAATTCTTCAGTATCATAGTTTACAAGCTAAACAGAACTAGACCAGCAGGAAAAGTGGCCAGAGAAGGAAGTGGCTATTTGCCCGGCAGCGGGGTGGACAAGACAAGCAGCTCAGCTATTCGCACCACGGCGGGGTGGTTAAGAGAAGCACTTCTGCCATTTGCCCCACAGCCAGGCCAATAAGTGATTTCATTTTATAATCCGCCCCACACTCCTTTAACTTTCGCACTGAAGTGCTGCGAGGCGAATAGCCTCTTCCAAAGAAAAAACAAGATATTCCTAAACACAGCAAAACACTTTATATTTTGAATGCATAAATTTAATCTCATTATCATAGAAATGAATCCCTATTGTCTCATGAAGTGGTATTGTACAAGCTTTGAACTTTGTTCTACAGGGCCTAACTATGTGCATTGGTTATGGATTTCTTTACAGCAACAAACTCTGGCGTACTATATCAAACTTTATTAATTGTACCTTTTTCAAATTTTTAGGCCAGCTGACAGCTGAGCGGAGGAATGAGACTCATGACTACTGCAACACAAGCATGGAGGCATTAGCCCTAACCTGCATGTTTACATACATGCCTACATACATATATGCACTAATTCAATTATTTTCCAAATAATTGAGCTTTCTGTTCCATCTCTGTGTTTGTCTGTCCATTCATCAATGACTGCAAAATGAGGGGCCAGCTTATTCCTAACATCCAGAGAGCCTAACTGAAACGTTGGCATAATGTTTTCCAAAGGCTAGTTATAATGTACAGGTTAGGGCAGGGGTGCAGAACCTTATCCAGAAAGGGCTGGTGTGGGTGCAGGCTTTCATTCCACCCAAGCAGCTACACACCTGATTCTTCTAATCAACCTCTGGGATCTTTGCTAAGGACCTTGATTAGTAGAATCAGGTGTGTAATTACCTAGTTGGAATGAAAGCCTGCACCCACACCGGCCCTTTCTGGAAAAGGTTCCCCACCCCTGGGTTAGGGGAATGTTACCACAACCAAAATATTATGTTCTGTGAAGGTAGCCCAAAGGTTCCCAGATGACGAAAGTTAGGAGAACATTTGGAGAGTGTTAGGGGAGCCAAAATATGCATTCAAAAACTAACATTGTATTTCCGTTAAGAAAATTTTCCTGGGGTACCACAGAATAACCAAACAAACCTTCGGGGAACATTCCCACAACCAAAAAATAATGTTGCCAGAACGTTCAGGGAACCAGAATTGGTTAGCTTAAAGGTTAGGGGAACGTTCCTACAACCAAAATAGAACGTTCTGTGTTGGAGCCATATACGGACAGTATGTAAACATTGTTTATGTTGCACCTTATACTACGTTATCCACGGTAATTGACATTATCACGTGGGCATAGCGGAAGTGGTGCTTTAAAGTTATTTGCACCTGTGCACTGGTGTGGCGATATGGAGAGGGGGTGAGTAGGGAGAGCATACCTGCTGCTGATCGCTTCACTCAACTCTTCTTTAATGCTGGCGTTTTTGTCTTCTAAGCCTTTCGCCTTGTTGCAGTTTCGTGCGAGAAGAATAAATAGTCAAACGCATGTACGTTTGTGGATCTGAGTTTTTTTCTTCAGCATTATGCGCGTCGCAAACAATCTTGTTTATTTAACCACCCGTGGTTTCTGGTAGTATAGTTAGGAGAAAGTTTGGAGAACGTTAGGGTAACCAAAATATGCAACCAAAAACTAACGTTGTATTTAAGTCAGGAAAACTTTCCTGGGGAACCACAGGACAACCAATACAAACCTTCGAGGAATGTTCCCACAACCAAAAAATAACGTTGCCAGAATGTTCTGGGAACCAAAATTTGTTAGCTGGGATGGCAATACCCAACTCAGTTCATGGATATATCCATATCATTTTAATATGAAAAAGTAAAGTGAGTGTTGGCTGCGTACATGGTTCTAGGATGTCACAACAGTGGCCTTAGCTTACTGTACATTTTGCCGCGCTACATGAAGTGCGGCAATCGAGTTGCTACGTATTACGGCCATTCATCAATTAAAATAAAATGGCAAAAATATACTGAGCAACAAAAGAAACGCAAGTTAGCCAGTTAGTTAATGTGCTCATATGGTTACTCAAAGTGACCGCAAAACAAAGAAAAGTTTGATGAAACGAGTGCACACGCTAGTAATAAATTTGATTTTCAATAATTACGCGCAAACTTATTTTCCGGTCTGCCTTTAATTAACTTGCGTTTCTTTTGTTGCTCAGTATATTTGCACCGTAGCGCCAGCTCACTTTACCGACTTGGCTACGTCTATAATGTTGATCACAGACGGACGGCAAGGAATGCCCATTTCTGATCTCCCCATATCCAGCGGCATGTGATGCGTAACATACGGCTTTTCATTAGCAAGTGGCCGCACTACCTAGCCTCTCACATGCCGAAGACCGTATGCTGTGGCTCTTAGCGCCGCCCCTAGTATTGCAAAACGCAGCGGATCTATGGGAGTAAACCCTGAAAAAAATCTGGATCAGCCCCTGCTTTGGTTAGGCCACTGGTCCTTTCAAGACAGCCTCTCTGGTGTTAGTACTGGTGATTTGTGTTTTTATATGATTCCACTCCAGAAGCTACCCACTGAGGAACGCAAGTACAGAAGAGGGCAGCCTGCTTGCCCGCTGCACAGGGCCAGCAACCCTTAGTAGTGGTATTTAACCCGCTACAGACCCAGAAACATCTTATAAGCAATCACATCAACATCTGCGTCGTAAATCTGGGCAGCATAATAGCAAGCATGACAGACCCCGGGTAAAGCCTCAAGGACCTCGCGGTTCTGATCAGCCCAGATCTGCTCGCAATTAGTAAATTTGATTTACGCGCAAACTTATTTTCCGGTCTGTCTTTAATTAACTTGCGTTTCTGTTGTTGCTCAATATATTTGCACCGTAATGTCACCAGCTCACTTTACCGACTTGGCTACGTCTTTAATGTTGAACACAGACAGACGGCAAGGAATTCCCATTGCTCCACCCACTCACATCCGCTGCAGTGCTAAATTCGGAGGAGACGAGAACGCGCTTACATATGAGGACTCGCTGGTGTTCGCATAGCCTGAATATAAATGAAACATTTAGTCTTTGCCGAGAAACAAGGCATCAATGATTTAAAAGAGCAAAATAAACAGGTTCGGTATCGATAATTTGTGACTGTCAAAAAAATTTATTCACGGATTTATCAGCGTGTCTTTTTCAATTATTCCCTATGGAGAAATTTCTTTTTGGCCCCCATGGCGTCATGTGACCTGCAATATCAGCTTGACCGCTACGCCCATGTCGGCGTCCGTTCCAGCCTTCGTTGTCTGTCCAGTTCTCCTTATGGGTCCATGGATAAAAATTCTAACAAACAATTCGGACAGCCCTACAAAATGGCGAACCCATTATATAGTGCACTATGTAGCGAGTAGTGAGTGATTTCGGACACAGCCCAGGGCCGTGTTCGAAACCGCGCTCCACGGTCTACATACTACTCTCCCTACACACTGGTCGCACTACTCGCTACTCCCAACGAACGAACGCTTCCTTCTTGAGTTTTATGGCGACTGACACACCCATTTGTGTATTACCGCCACCATCTGTGTGGTATAAAACAATGATTTACGAACGAACCCGTTTGAGAAATGAATATTTCCGAATGTGTTCTATAAAATAAAACCCCCTTAACCTAACAATACGCAGACGACCAAAAAGGCAAAAATTGTGCAGTTGTTCTGAAGGGATTGAAACAGGATGTATAGCCAACCTAAAATAGCAGTTTTCGACCCCCCCGACTGGCATTTCGCCGTTATGCCTTACCTGTTGAAGATGCGGTCAGCAAGGAGACAATCGGCCCGCCGTCTGCGTTTCATCTGTGCGCTTATGAATTTTCCTCGGAGGTTAAGATACCATTTTAAATACTTTTCTACTTTCACTCAGATTACTTACTCCCAGTGGATGATGTGAACAGATGAGAGTGAAATTCTTGGCTTCAACCGAAGAACAGTTGTGTCAGAATACTGAATGACCATGAAGAAAGTATTCTTTAAATTATCATCTAATGTTAATTCTCATGCATAATGTTCTTATTATCGTATCTCTACTTGAAACATAACTTAAACCCAAACAGTTACGGGTATAGAGCAGAACGCGCCAAATGCTCTGCCAATGAAATTGGAGGGAAAAAGTAGCCTATATTCACAATTCGCATTAACCCCTTAACGCAGGTATAGACACCTGCATCCATGAATACCGAAATGTAATGGCTAAATTAATTCTGTAATTGAATTTTCGAATGTTTTACTTCAATTGAACAATTTTGGCCAGTATCTGCGATACAAATACTGAGTGATGAAGCATTAAATAAGCTCTTGCACAACAGGAAAAAAACTCCTTTATTTTTATTATGCATAAAGGGGAACATTTGAGCTCATAGATATATTAAAATAAAATAAAAATTAATAAGATGGCAAATGTGAATTTAATCTTTAAAAAACAGTCAATAAGCAATAATTTCATAGAAATATTCCAATGAGAAATTTAATGAATTACATCAATCACTTTAAAGAAAAGTTCAATAAATAATTAAATTATCATATAATTTAAGAAAATGGCTCTTTAAATAATTGCATTAAATAGTTAACAATGTATATGAAATTATTTAACAACAGTTACAACATTCAATACATAGTCCAATTAATAATTTAAAATATTGTCCTTTACAGGTGGGTTCAAGAGGGCCATACTGCAGGGTGAATCACCATGGTCCCCTGTTGCACCTCTGTTTTGAGGGAGGTGACCTGCTGAAGGACTTCCGCCCATCAAGGTCAACGCTGGAGAGCCTTATCCGTCTCCTGGGAGAGAACAACCGTGGATGGGGGAAGTCGATAGAGGTGCTGGTGTTTGTGTACTGGCTGGCCTGTGGAACGTCCAACCGGGTCGCGTCAGAGGCCTTTGACATTCCCCGCACCACATGCCATGACATGACCCACCGGGTCAGTAAGGGCATCCAGGGGGTTTTCAGGAGGCTCATTGGCTTCCCAACCCCGAAGGGCTGGAGGAGATTGGAGCCGGGTTCCAGCAGCTGTCTGGTTCCCCAGCCTTTGGGCGGGTGGCAGGGAGCATTGATGGCTGCCATGTCCGTATTGTTCCACCTGGGCGGTTTGCAGCGAACTATTACAACAGGAAGCTGTTCTACTCAGTCCAGTTCCAGGTCATCTGCGACCACAAGGGTTGCTTTCTGGATGTGGTGGTGGGCTTCCCTAGCTGCGACCATGATGCCCGGGTCCTGAGGTGCAGCCCCTTCTATGTCCACTGGCTGTACCCTCCTCCTGGATGGTGTCTGCTGGGCGATGGCGGATACCTGTGCTTGGCAGAGCCCATCTGCCTGATGACGCCATTCCGGGAGCCTGTCCGGAATCCTTTGGAAGGCAGGTACAACACCAGGCTGTCCAGGGCACGGTGCTTGGTGGAGAGGGCATTTGGGGTCCTCAAGACCAGGTGGCACTCCATTTTCCTAAAGGCACTGGGGGCGAAGGTGGAGTTTGTGCCTGAGGTCATCTGTGCCTGCCTTCTCCTGCACAACGTCTGCCTTGGGAACAGGTACATCTTGAAGCCTGAGGTCGAAGACGAGGATGACGGGGATGATGGCGACGACGGGGATGATGTTGAAGCCCACGAGCCACTCCAGCAGTCCGGGGACACCCTCAGGGGCAGACTTGCAACATTGGTGTTTGCTCCTGATGTTCCCATTGCAGTGCTGCAAGAACATGATTATTGTTTGTGCTTTTTTTTTTGTTGTGTTTCTCTGCCCAGGGAGTTCTTTGTTCCTGATTTATCTCAAATGTTAAGTGTTATTCACCCCTGGTGTACATAGTTGTATTATAGTTCTTTTATTATTGCCTCTTAAAAATGCAACCCCTCGTCCGAGTCGTAAGAGGTAGAAACAGGTAAAGTACAGGATTGCTACGCAGGGCGAAGTATGGTGGGTGGTTTAACCACCCGGGCCAATACGGTAACCATGAAGGCCTGTCTGGATCTATCCAGAAACGCGCTGGCTAACGGGGCTCTGGTAAAACTGTGGACCAATCACCTGCTTAGTGGTTAAGTTATGATTACAGAAACATTGCTGGAAGACCTATAGCTAAGTGTGGAAGTCGAAGGTCTCTCCCTCAAACATGGTGCTGGACAATGAAAGCCAAAAAGCAGTTGCTCAATTCATGTATGATTGTTGCCACCTGAAAAAGAGGGGTTTTTAGTGAAGTTAGTCAACTGGCTGATATTTGACTTTTTCATGTTCCCTTGCAATATTTAGTACATTTCTGCAGAGCAAAAACCAGATGCAACACATTCCATTATTGTTTAGGTTCTCTCAGGCAATGCAATCTGTGTGTGTATTCCATGGTACTTGACAGTTTTTTCTCTCGTGCTAGGTTGTTATGCATCATCAGACCAAAGCAATGTAAAAGTATATGAAAACCCACAATGCAATAATCCAGTTGGTCTCAACTCTAATATCACTTGTTGTCTCTTACATTTTCATGATCCCTTGAAAATCAACAACCCTGCCTTTTCCCCTCAACTTTATTAACTTTTTCCCCAATTCAGAACAGAATTATACAAAAAGCATTTTTTTGTTAACATTTCGATTAAGCTCACGATCCCCATCATCATCTTGTTTCTTTTGTGTTGACTGTAGTGCAAATGATTTTTCAACTAACTTTACATTTCTGTTTGAGGTTCTCCCATTTCTGTTTTATCCACCCGGGCTCCACCTTTCCCTCCAGGCCATGCTCATTTATGAACATTCACAAACATAACATCGGTGACATTGACATAACTGAATATAAGCATTTTCTAACGTTGCAATATTCCGATAAAATTATTTACATACTCCAATCCTCTGACCGCCGCATTGCTCCTCCCTGTGAAGAGCGCCCCATTCTTGGCTCTCCAAGAGATGAGGCGCCCTGTATCTTCATCTGTCCCTATAAGAAACGGACAAACGAGCGAGATGTGCGTCGTTAGATCCAACATTTTACACGGATTAATCATCAGAAGTCCTCACTTATACGCCAGTAACATCTGCGGTGTTATAAGCCCATTTTAGCTTGCTTACATTCAGTTAACAACTGCCCGATTTATGTCTGCTGATGCAAACAGTATATAACCGGGCGGTCACGTTTTTTACAACTCTGAAATAACACATTCAGTACATCTTCAGCTGAATATTATTTTAATGTATATAAACCGTAGCCTATCACAAGATCGGTTAATAACATTTAAACATTTTACTCGCATTTGTATTGACGCTGCTGCTTGCTGGCGCCGCGTCGCCTCCCACGGATTCCGCCGTTCTGCAGTTAAAGTTGCTTCGTATTATTTCTCAGCTAGTTTTCCTGGCGGTTTACTTCGCGTTGCATCTTGGGCAATTTATGTATGAATAGTGTGCTTACGATGCACCCGCAAAATATCTTCCCGAGATCGTATTCATCCGGGAACTTCTTCCGGACACAAACTCACTCCCCAAGCATCAGTGACACCCTACCCCCTAAATCAGACGTTATCGGCAGTGCGAGTGGTACGTTAGTGCGCGGTTTCGAGCACAGGTAACTGAATAGCGAACTTGCGATGCATCCACAAAATATCTGCCCGATCGAGCATACATCCGGAAATTTTTCGCGGACACAAAATCACTCCCCACGCATTAAAACACCCTACCCCCTAAATCTGACGTCATCGGCAGTGCGAGCACCTTACTGAAAATTCCCGCTTTTCCAGCAGGACAGTGCGAGAAGTACGTTAGTGCGCGGTTTCGAACACGGCCCAGGTGAATACCATTGACAGTAAAAGAAGTGCACGGCGGGACGGCGCTATTTTCAACGGGAGAGTGTGAAGCTCAATTGAACGAGTTTTCAGTTGGGCACCACGCCTACTGCGCAGCCTCGAAGTCAGCTCGCTGACGTAAACCAAGGTCCTGAGAAGCGGTAATTCGTCTGACAGATGTATCCTACACATTAATTCCCAGCGAGCAAGCGATTGCGTCTGTCAGTACCCAGATAGCAAAGAGTCATTGAAACAATGTTAAATCAACATTGTTTTGTCAACGTTAAGACATTGAAACAACGTTGAACTCTGATGTTGATTCAACATCATTTTGCACCCTCAATTAACATTGAATCAATGTTGATTTTCTAATTAGAGATCAACAGTATTTCAATGTTATTTCAATTAAAAAGAACATTGAAACAATGTTGAAATTTCAACTTAACCATAGATCAATGTGCTTTCAATGATATTTCAACATTAAATATAATATTAAACCTCATTAATTACCAAATATGTCTAAAGAAAAATAGGCCAATAATAATACAAATCCTGCTTTATCTACAGTCAGGATGCTATAGGTGTACACCTAAATATGATGGGCCTTATTAAACAGGTTTCTTTGTAATAGGAAATGACAAATCCACATGATTTAAAAAAAACAATCATACATTTATTAAATCAATACATTTCACCATTTAACACATTGAACATATTAAAATAACAAAACAAAAACAGCCTGTGAACAGGCTGTTAGATTTTCAAGGGCGGCCAGCCCCTCCTGCCCGGTCTGGGGTGTAACGCAGCCACTTTTGGACCACTTCAGCGAAAATGAATTTGTCTGCTGTCCCTGTCTGTCGTGTCAGGGCATCTAAAATAGAAAACACAGGCAAAACACAAACTTTCAGTTGAAGAACATTTGCATGCCATACTTTGGAACAAATAGAGGTGTTTTTTTTATTTATTAACCTATTAACAGGTGCAGTCTCAGCAATGCTAAGCATTGTAACATTCAGTTATTATTTAACACAAAAATAAACAAACAACGTTATCCAGCACCTTTAATATCCATCTCTGATGTGCAGGCCATGCTTTTCCAACATTACAACTTCACATCTAGGAAATTTCAACAGTGAAGCCTGGGCTCCTCTCACAATCTCTCCTCTCACTCTCTACTGGGAGCTTGATTGTCGCTATACAAATATTTATACTGATTGGTCAGAAGCTTTTGGCCATTCAGCCTTTGAAGTGAATATTCAAACAAAGACTCAAACCCGAATGGCAGAAGAGACACCACAACAAACTTGACAATTTACACCTGGAAATATAAAATGACGTATGTATCCAATACATGTGTCTAATGTGCTATGTTTCATCTGAATAACTTAATGTTAACATGAACATGTATAGACCAGTGGCGGCTGTTCAATGCAGGGCGCCACCTGCTATCAGTTGACTTTCTATATAAAATAACTTAATAAAATTGGAGATTACAGAATAAATGTTTTATTTTCACAAGGTATCAGGTCATTTTAACTGGTTATACATTCTCATATATACACCATTAAAACAAAAACAGTCAGTGATTGACGATCTATACCCTTGAGTAGATCGATGTAATAACATTTTATTTCATCAGGATCTGATCTAACAGGATGTACACTGTGACTTCCTGTATGTATTCTGCTTTGAAGTGCTTTGATTACGGCAGGAAACTGTCCGACTTGATCGCAGCGTTTTGTCACCGTCCCCTGCTGGTGCCGCCTGATCTCGTCCAATTTCCAGGCAAGGTGAGGCGCATCTCAAACGAGCCTAGTGTAAACCGATGGTCTCTAACCCATATATCCATGCGATCCATGCTCTAACCAAGCAACATTTACCATCATGCATTGCACTGAGAGAAAAATGGCAGACGAAAGCACGAAGGTCACGGAGAGGGAGCTGATCTACTAATGTGAGTAATTTTAATTAAAACAAATTATATATACATACAGTTGCGCCCAAAATTATTCATACCCCTACCAATTTTTGTTTTTTTTTGATATTATTTTTTGACATATCAAATTTATTCTTGCACAAATGGCACAGTAAGTTGATATAAGGCTGTAGGAAGTACAGTAAACAATTTTTCAAGAAGTACAATACTTTTTGGTATTTTATTTGACAGATTTACAGAAAATGCTATGTCCAGAATTATTCGTACTCTTTTCTCAGTAATTAATGGCAAAGCCTTTATTCAGGATTACAGCCTCCAAACACGTCCTGTGGTTGATCACAAGGTTTCTACACGTCTGCACGGGGATTTTGGCCCACTCCTCTTTGGCGAACTTCTCCAGGTCCTAAAGGTTTGAGGGTTTCCTTGCTATGACCTTGTTCTTCAGTTCCCTCCACAGATTCTGGATAGGATTGAGGTCGGTGCTCTGGCTTGGCCACTCCAAAATGTTCACTTTGTTGTCCACTAACCATTTCTTGACAGATTTGGCTGTGTGTTTCGGATCATTATCCTGTTGGAAGATCCATGCCTGCCCAAGACCAAGTTTTTCGGCAGATTGCTTAATGTTTTCACTGAGGATCCAGATATACTGGTCCTGTTTCATGATGCCATTAACTTTAACAAGGTTTCCAGGCCCATTTGCTGAAAAGCAACCCCAGAGCATTATACTCACGCCACTGTGTTTGACCATTGGGACCGCGTTTTTCAGCTTGAACGCTTCACCTTTCTTACGCCAAACAAAAGCCCCATTTCTGTGCCTAAACAGCTCCATCTTTGTTTCATCCGTCCATAACATTTACAGCCAGAAGCTTGTATCTTCATCCAGGTGAGTTTTGCGAAGGCTAGACGAGCTCTTGTGTGTTTGGGTTGGAGAAGTATAAGTGGCGTGAGAAAGGTGAAGTGTTCAACCCGAGAAAAACTGTCCCAACGGTCAAACACGGTGGCGGAAGTATCATGCTCTGGGGTTGCTTTTCAGCGAATGGGCCTGGAAACCTTGTTAAAGTGAACGGCATCATGAAACAGGACCAGTATATCTGGATCCTCAGTGAAAACATTAAGCAATCTGCCGAAAAACTTGGTCTTGGGCAGGCATGGATCTTCCAACAGGATAATGATCCTAAACACACAGCCAAATCCATCAAGAAATGGTTAGTGGACAACAAAGTGAACGTTTTGGAGTGGCCAAGCCAGAGCACCGACCTCAATCCTATCCAGAATCTGTGAAGGGAACTGAAGACCAAGGTCATGGCAAGGAAACCCTTAAACCTTAAGGATCTGGGGAAGTTCGCCAAAGAGGAGTGGGCAAAATCCCTGTGGAAACGTGTAGAAACCTTGTGATCAACCACAGGAAGCGTTTGAAGGCTGCAATCGTGAATAAAGCCTTTGCCATCAATTACTGAGAACGGGGTATGAATAATTCTGGACATGGCATTTTTTATAAATCTGTCAAATAAAATACCAAAAAGTGTTGTATTTCTTGAAAAATTGTTTACTGTACTTCTTACAGCCTTATGTTAACTTAGTGTGTCATTTGTGCAAGAATAAATTTGATTTGTCCAAAAATATCTCGGAAAAAAAAAAAAAAATTGGTAGGGGTATGAATAATTTTGGGCGCAACTGTGTGTGTATATATAATATAAATTTTCCGATTAACTTTTGAGGATGTGTTGAAGTTTGTTTGCTTTGTAGTAATATGGCAAATTCGCAGCTAGCAACGCTAATTTGACCCAATTTAGCTCCATATAACATATGCTTCCTGTAGCATCTGTCTCTGTCTCCCTCTCTTACACAGGAATCAAGGATCATTGATCGAGCTCAGTCTGATTTTACAAAAACCTCACAAGACATCCAACCTGAGTGTTCAACGTCAAATGTTGCCTAGCAATGAATGCAGTATAGGTCTGTAGTAGGCTCGTGCACCTGTTTTCTGCTTATCCCTACGAATAGCTTGGTACTTTTGGGGCAGAGATTGAATAGAATGTTTATTGAAAACACAGCATTCATGTTTAAGTAAAATGACTCACCAAACATGGACTGGCAGAGGGCTGTGTCTTTGAAGGGCCTCTTCTGCTTGGAGGGGTTTGTGTTTTTTTTGCCGGCCCAGTTAAGGCAAGAGGCCAATTCATTGCTCAATGAATGGGACAGCATTCGCCAGACCTTCACCTCCAGGGTGGTCCCACCAATCACAGTCAGGCGGGTCACCTATCAATATAAAAAAGTATTACTATTAAGGATGTGAGTGTGTGTGATGTGTTGGTATGATGAAGAGATGGCATAATATATTGCTATGGATAGGATTGCTAGTTTCCAAAAAGAATGAATTTAACAGAGATATTGATAAAAAAAAACAAATCAAAATGTACAACCCCAATTCCAAAATAGCTGGGACGAAGTGTAAATTGTGAATAAAATCAAAATGCAATGACTTTCAGATCACATGACCCAATATGTGATTTACAATAGAACATAGATAACACTTCAAATGTTGAAACTGAGACATTTTACATTTTCATCCACAAATGAGCTTATTTCAAATTTTCTGGCTGCAACAGGTCTCAAAAAGTTGGGACACAGGCAAAGAAGGGCTGAAAAAAAAAATTAATATATCAGAGAATCAGCTGAAAGAACATTTAGCAAGTAATTAAGTTAACTGGCATGAGGTATGTCACGTGATTGGCTATAAAAGGGATGCCTTAGAGAGGCTGAGTCTCTCAGAAGTAAAGACAGCCAGAGGCTCTCCAACCTGTGAAGGCTTGCGTAAAAAAATTGTGAAATACTATCAAAAACAAAGTTCTTCAACATCAAATTGCAAAGGCTTTGAAGGTCTCATCATCAACAGTGCATAACATCATCAAAGGATTCAGCAAAACTGGAAAAATCTCTGTGTGTAAGGGACAAGGCCAAAGTCCTTTACTGGATGCCCGTGATCTTCGGGCCTTCAGACGTCACTGCATCATTCACCGGCATGATTCTGTCATTAACATTACTAAATGGGCCCACGAATACTTTAAGAAACCACTGTCTGTAAAAACAGTCGGCCGTGCCATCCACAGATGCCACCTAAAACTCTATCATGCAAAAAGGAAGCCATTGTTGAGCATGATCCAGAAGTGCCGCCGTGTTCTGTGGGCCAAGGCTCATTTAAAATGGACTGTAGCAAAGTGGCAAAGTGTCCTGTGGTCAGACGAGTCCAAATTTGACATTCTTGTTGGAAATCATGGGCGTTGTGTCCTCTGGGCTAAAGAGGAGAAAGACCATCCCTCCTGTTATTAGCATTCAGTTCAAAAGCCAGCATCTCTGATGGTATAGGGATGCATTAGTGCATATGGTGTGGGACACTTGCATGTTTTAAAAAGCACCATGAATGCTGAAAGGTATATAAAGGTTTTAGAGCAACATATGCTCCCCTCCAGACGACATCTATTCCAGGGAGGGCCTTGTGTATTTCAGCAGGACAATGCAAAACCACATACTGCAGATATTACAACAGCATGGCTTCGTAGTAGAAGAGTCCGTGTGCTGAACTGGCCTGCCTGCAGTCCTGATCTTTCACCGATTGAGAACATTTGGCATAATTAAACGAAAAGTCAGTCAAAGGAGACCCAAAACTCTCCAGCAGCTGGAAGCCTGTATTAAACAAGAGTGGGATCAAATTCCAATGGCTAAACTCAAGAAACTCGTCTCCTCAATGCCCAGACACCTTCACTCTGTGTTAAAAAGAAGAGGGGTGCTACACCATGGTAAACAGGCCCCTGTCCCAACTTTTTTGAGATCTGTAGCAACCATCAAATTTGAAATGAGCTCATTTTGTGGACAAAATTGAAAAATTTCTCAGTTTCAACATTTGCTATGTTATCTCTGTTCTATTGTGAATAAAACACTGCCTGGTGTGATTTGAAAGTCATTGCGTTTTGATTTTATTCACAATTTACACTTTGTCCCAGCTATTTCGGAATTGGGGTTGTACCAAAACAACAGCAGCTTTTGCATGAGATGTAATGAAGTGTGGATGTGTCTCACTGTATACTGGATCATTGTCCCCTATCATTTGTCCCTGCTCCTCCTCATTGTCCCCTGTCATTTGTCCCTCCTCCTCCTCTACAGCTGAGTTAGTGTTGCCTTGCATGTTTGGTTGCGTAAATGTCTCCTAAAACTGCTGTAGTATTTCTGCTTCTGTGGCTTTTAACATTGATCTAAATTTATGTCTTATAGACCAGCGTGATGCCATTGTGGTGTCGTGTTCAGAAAAGAAAAAAAAATACAATGCTAGAATGAGTTGCATGCTTGATAAGTGGTGCAGTTTTATGATCTGTAAAAAGGACAAAAAAGGTGAACAGTTAGCAAACACAAATTTAACTCAAACAAACTCAGTCCTGATAACTCTACAAAAAAACAGATGATTCCATACATGCTCTTTTAAACAACTACAAACTGTTGACCCCCCCCATTTGTTTCTCTCCCACCATTGAAAGTTTAAAGAAAAACCTTAAAGGAATAATAATAATAATAATAATAATAATACATTTTATTTAAGGGCACCTTTCAAGAAACTCAAGGTCACCTTACAACACATAATTAAAACATACATTAAAATAGCAGCAATAAAATCAAATAGTTCACCCCAAAATGAAAATTCTATAATAAAAATCTACTCACCCCCTTGATGTTGAGCTGTTGAAAAAATACACCAACCTCTCAACAGCAAGGGGGTGAGTAGATGATGACAATTTTCATTTTTTGGGTGAACTATCCTTTTAAAACTTACTTTTCCTCCCTAGTTTTAAACTCTGTCTGTCACTATGTATTTTATGACCATGTATTTTTATTTCTGATTTTTTATTTTTTATTGTTTGCTATTTTTGATGTTGTTGTGTTTGAAGGTGCTATATAAAAAAAATTGAAAGGTCTTTGCACACCAAGTCTGTTTTTTTCGTCCAAAATTGGTGCACGTATAAAAATAAATACAAACTCATGTTGTGTCAATCATGTTTATACACTGATTCCGAAACTTTTGTCCGTCATTAATATTTTCGGATCAGGTTCGATTTTCTGCGTTTTTCTGCATTTGTAAAAAGCCCTTTAGAGCACTCACAGCCACCATAAAAACAAATAGGCCTAACACCCAAATAACACACAGGCATAGGCCCCGATCCCGTGGGTGCTCCGGTGCTTGAGCACCCACTGGGATGGCCAATCAACGGCTAATGGAATCATCACTGCATGCACACATCACCATAACAAGAACGGACTGACATGAGCGCATGCGGGAAACGATTAACCAAAAGAAATATGATTTATCCACCACAGAAACATCATACCCAAACTTTTGTATGATTTGAAAATATACTAAAAAATAAGGCCGAAACGAAAAAACTCAGAATTTTTAACTCAGAATGTATTAAGAGAAATAGAGGAAAACTTTGCAATACTGAAAAGACGGCGTGAACGCGGCTTTACCAACAGTCCCATCCTTTAACAACGTTATTCCGCAGTCTCTATAATGACCCTCAGAACAAACAACGGAAAGTACTCCAACAAAGTCCCGATAGTCCTCAAAGCAGACAGTGTGGCTGCAGTGGTAATTTCGTCCCAAAAAGCTGCGCCGAGAGTGCGCTGAAAGCTCGCCAGCTCCGACCTGCCCTCGGCGCAGCTGGCTCAGTGGTCAGCAGAGAGGGGCGCACACATGTCACCAAAACTTCACAAGCAGGATTTCAGGCATTCATTTCCATGTAGCAAATCAAAACAACTGCGATTGCTGTTGCACAAAGAGGTCGGTGCGTTACCGTTTGTGTGGTTCATTATTTGCGATCGGTGCATTTGCAATCAGTGCTGCCCCTGTCATTTGCAATCAGATGCGATGTGTAATTTTGATTGGTGCTGTGTGTGTTTTTGGCCGTCTGTAGACTATTGTGTATTATTTGCAATCAGAGCTGTGTGTTGTCATTTTTGATCACTGCATAGAATTGCTGTTATAAAAATTAGGCCTATAACGTTGTCTGTGGTCGCTGAAACAAGCGTATAGTTGGTCAGATATTAGCCTTCCCTATCCTTTGACTCACCCGCCACCCATGATGATGATGTTTACAGAATTTTGTCTCCTTTTGCGAATTTAGGAACAGAAAATAAAAAGGCAGTTGCTACAGGTACGGCAGTTTTCCAATGCATTTCGATGTAGAGAAAAACGGAAGTCCCAATTTCAAACGCTGCCCTAACCTAACCCTTCCCCTACCCATAATCCCTATTCCTTATCCTAATCCAGTGGTGTAACTATAGAGGGTGCAGGGAGTGAAATGGCGCTGAGGCCCGGTGATCGGGGGGGCCCCATTGATGGGCACCCCCTCGCCCTGTAAAACACTGTCGCAACTAGACTTCTATGCTAGTCCACTCATGCTGACTAAAACCCCCACTAAACAACTTCCAAACCATGCTACCGCATATTTATACTACTGCAACTGCATTCATTTCTCAGTCATGGTGCTGGCAAGTTAACGTCATCATGGTATATTATTCATTATTTTAACTGAACAAAAGTCGTTATAACATGAAGTAATTTAGATTTCCTTTTGGAAAATGCTTAATAAAACAAATAATGATAAGTTTATTCTGCAGTTTATATCGTCATTGACACAGCAAGTGCTTCTGGGTGATGTACAACATTCCATAGACCACCCACGTGACGATGTCACGGTCCGATCGTTTAATCCAAGGACAGTCTGATTAATGGTTTAATCTTGCAGGCAACATAGGCTACAAACGAAGTATTTATGCAGGAAGCGGCAAGAGCGTAAGGAGCAGGAGGACAGGTTGGCCAAGGTGCTGAAATTAAGCACATTTGGTTTCATAGCTAAAAGAGTCTTAAAAGCCGCTCTCCCCTTTTCTGCATGAGCGTGAGCACAGATCAACTGTTTTACGATGTCCACTGCCGCTGATTATTGTTCCCACAATTCCTAGCTGTTCACAAAATTTCAGATCATCCCAATAAAGTTATGTTAATGTGTCGTTCATTTGCTCATTATGCCTTATTTTTCTTGATGATGACCGTTATTGAGATAAAAATTTTAAGATAATAATGTTAAGAAATAAATAAGAAACTTTATATTATAGAATGAAATAGCGTAGCAACCCTTTGCGTGTGTTGTACGTAGGCCCAAAGGATCGTGCAAAGGTAGTGCAATGGTATTGTTCGAGGCTTGGTCCATGTGGAAACCACATACATGCACAGTTGGGGAATATTAAATGCAGATGTATCATGGTTGGGTGATGCATAACGAAATATTGCATAAGCACAAGTATCCACGCAGAGCAGAGTTTGGCAGATGACTGGTTCGGAAAAGGGAACAATGCGGCCTTGATGTGCGAAGACCTTAACTGTGATGGAAACCCATGCGAAGGAAACTGACTGGAATCGACTCTAACAGATCCAGGGACAGTGGAGTAACTTACTATGAATATTATAACCACAAAAACAGCGAAGGTAAGATAAATTTGTAGTGGTAAATTTACAGTGGAAAGTTTGTTAGATTTAGTAGATGGTTTATTCAGAGAGTTTTCGTCGGGCAGTAATGGGAGTTACACTGCTGGAATCTGTGACAGATTTGTTTGTGTGGATATAGTGAAATTAAATATATGAGGACGCTTGTTGTTACTGAGCAATCAGTTGCTCGATGTTTGACTTGCGTTTTGTTTTGCTGTAAATAGCTAACTAGCTGAGCTTCTTCTGAACATAACGGTGTACCCGTGCTTGTTTAATTGTCCTGTGATTTGTTCACTTATGCGGGGACAGGCTACACCCGCCGGTTTCGATTTAACTGGTTACCATGAAAGTGAACATGCTGCAACTGAATCTGCCATTACCGTGCATTTCTTTGTGTTTGATAGATAATTGTGATAGGCTAAGTCTATGCCAGCTATATTCAAACGCCATCTTTAGCCGTCATGTCGCTAGCGTAAATGCTAACATCTAAAGAAAAATTAATGTATCTTTGGCTCTATAACTGATAAAATGGCTGTAAATCGATCAGAAAGTTTTTAAATTGATCGATAATATAGATTAAACGTCCATCGCTGATCTAGGAATTGTGCCCTCATCCACAGAGAGCTAACGTTAAGGTTATACAGACACGCATCGATAACGTTAGTTTCACATCCTATTTAATGTTAACATATTATGTTCAAATATTTGCAAGAAATAAACCGGTACACAAAGACTTATTAACTGTCCAGTGTTTATAAAGCGCTTGAATGAACTTGCTGGTGCTAACAACAATATGACAGTTGACTCCATCAGTGTAGTTAATGGTAGAAGTTTTGACAGCACGTGAATGACTGTATACAAGACTAGGTGCAACCTAGTATACGGCTGGGCCGCCAAGTGCTGTATGAGAATGTGGGCCCAAGAAAAGGGTGCTATATGGGGCAAATCTCCCGCAATTATATGAAGTGCAACTTTAGTGATGAGCTGGAGTTGATAAATTATTTACCAAGTGGGTGGGGAGAGTGGCAGATTGTGAGAGTGAGAGAATGAAAGAGTGAGTGTGAGTAAGTGTGAGAGTGAGAGTGTGAGTGAGGGAGTGGTAGTGAGTGAGAGTGTGTGAGGTAGTAGGCGTGGGAGGTGGGGGGGGCTTGAGGAAGAAATACATATCAAAAGCAAGTTATACATTTGAATAGACAAAGAGCTAGAGTAAGGGTAGCAGTTATTGATTTTGTGAATGTGAATTTGACAGAGGCAGCGGCAACAGATGTAGATAGCAGATAAAGTATATATGCATGCTCCTGAATCGTAATGAAACAATGAAATTATTGTTACAGTTGTGCTAACAGGGAAGGTGACGTCACTTTTGTGAACACATGGCAGTTCCTATATAGTGAGGTGTAAGAACGTACTTCAAAGATTCCTTTTTCCCCCCATGTTTCGTCTTAGAGCTTGTTATGGACAAAGAATCCACAGTTTTGAGTAAAAGTGCTTAATAAACATGTTCGAGTGAAGGAGCTGCCATGTGTTTACATAAAGCGTTATTTGATATTGGTGATGAATGAATATGGTTAAGTATGTGACAAAAAAAATTGAAATGCAATTAATTTTAAATGAACTTATGACCTATTGTAAGGTCTCGACAAGGCCTTGTAGTTAACAGCAAGATCATGAGAATTGGCCGAGAAATAAGAAAGTTCATTCTATAATTTAATTTCATTTTGTTTGATTTGGCTGAGAAACTGATGTGATTTCCACTAGTCCTTCATCAGAGGACGTACGGTAAGCAATGTTCTGCCAGAATTCCTCTCCGGCCTTATTAGCAGTAACAGTGTTGCTCTTTCCTGTTTTTTTTTTTTTTTAATATATTTACATTCTTCGTAACTGTCCATGATGACGACCCACTCCTCCTAGGAGATTTAATTTTTTTTTTTTAAAGATTTTATTAATCACCCAGCAACCATTTACATTACTTCCAACGAACAAGCGCATACATCAACCAACAAGAATGCACTAACATAAATCTCAGTTATAATTTCCCAAGTGTCCACCTGAGTATGCGCATAGTCTCTCAAGTGTCCAACCAATGAGTATAAAACTTCATACTTCATGTGGGTCTCCCATTAAACCGCAGGCGGCACCCCCTAGTGACTCGGGGGAGATAACCCGCAGTGTTACTGATCCGGGATCAGACATAGCTTGTGAAACATACAGAACGCGATCGGTCATTTTATGAACGGAAATAGGGTAAATTGCCGCATGAAACGCGCTTTTGTTGAAAGCGCGTACAGTGTTGAAAGCACAAAACCGCCATTAACAAAGAAAGATTACGACCACCGTTCTGGTACCAATTATCTCTGATCGTTAGTTCGGGGTTTGTTGATCTTGGTTGTGAAATGAAACCTGTCTGTGAATATGTCCCCTTAAGTTGCTAGTGGCGCCCCCTAGTGCCGCGGGGGGAAATAACCCGCAGTGTTACTGATTCTGGATCAGGATGAATGCCTTTAACAACCGTACAGCACGCGATTGGTGATTTTGTGGACGTATACAGAAGCTAGTGACGCGTGGAACGTTTTCTTGTTGAGAGCGTACGAAGTGGAAAGCACAAAAAGGAGATTAACAAAGAAAGATTACAACCACCGTTGTGGTACCAATTATGTCTGATTGCGAGTTCAGGGTTTGTTGAGCCGGCTCATTCATATATAGCCTGTGTATGTTGAACTTGCTTCGTAGTATAGGCTACCCCGCAGGAGATACGAGTGACAAACGCCCGGCCGGCCGGCCGGCCAGCCAGCCAGCATGTCGTCAGCCAGCCAATCGTTGAAGTTCTTGCCCGCCGGCCGACCAATCGCTGAAGTCAGTCGCCGGCCAACCAATCGTTGAAGTTCTTCCCCGACGGCCGACCAATCGCGGAACTTCTTCCCCGCCGGCCAGCCAATCGCTAAACTTGATCACTCACTCACTCACTCACTCACTCACTCACTCACCACTCACTCAGGTACTCAGCGACATTGGCGTTTATAGTGGCCTGGCCGCTATTCGCGGCCCATCCCAATAATGTTGCACTATGTAAATAAACTATAAAGTCACATGCTTACAAACATTAATTGGGTACATTTCAGCATTCAAATATTCGATAAATGTTTTTTTTTTAAAGATATTTTTATTAAGATTTTTCTCATAAACATACAAAACATGCTACAAACAAACAAACAAACAGAGGCCACAAAAGTTACACATTTTCTTGAAATCTTTTGGCATAAGATATGTAGCCCACTACCTATTTAGAAAAATAATTTCATACAGGTGTATAGGTATACGGAGGGAAGTGTCATAGCACCTATATAAACATATGCTCATAGGAGCGCTCAGTCTATTACAATTGACAGTGATGATGCAACAATTAATAGTCTTGAAAGAAACAAGTGAAAAAAGGATGCATACTTTCAGAAATTAAAGTATTTAAAATTTCCAACAACTTTTATAAAACAAAATACCTGAATAATAAATAAATGACAATTGATCACCAAGCAAGCAGAAATCTGACCTTATGACCCAAAGATGTCATTTTGCCAATTATCCGTGTTGCAGTCAACCATTCCCTTTAAAACGGTATCTGTGAGTCTTTTACCGGCGTATCTAAAGAAGGGTGCCCAAGTCTTAAAGAAAACTGCCGTTTTTACATTTGAATCTGTATGTTAAATATTCCATTGCCATTAACTCAAATATCAGTTTATGCCATCCTATAATTGTAGGAGGTGTATTATCAATCCATTTAAGCAGTATATTTTTCCGGGCAACGAATGTGAGAATATTGAACAGCCTTCTTTGATAAGAACCTTTAATCTGAGGGCTAGGTAGGCCGAGAAGCAGCGCCTCAGGCCCTGGGTCAAGGTGGACACCAAAAATCAAATTGAGTTGATCAGTAATTTTACCCCAGTACCCCCTACTATGCACACATGACCAAACACAATGCCTATAACTTCCCACCTCAATATGACACTGCAAGCACATTTCTGACAAACTTGGGTTCATTCTATGTCTTAGCTGGGGGGTAATCTGTAAACGATGCAATATCCTAAACTGGCTCTCTCTGGTTCTGTTACATATAGAGATCTCCTTGGCCAATTGCCAAATTTCTGCCCATGTTGTTTCATCCATTGTGAGATCGAAATCATTATTCCACACCTGTCGCAGATAGTCCATAGTCATATCCCTAGCAAGGTTAAGTTCAGCATACCCCTGGCCAAGGACTGATTTCTTGCCTCTATTTCGAAGTAAACATTCTATTTTCGAAGTCTGGCAGTCAAAGACATGGCTGCTTTTATCCTGAATAAAGCTACGAATTTGAAAAAATCTGAAGCAATTATTCGGGGGTAGATCATACTTCTTTTCAATTTCTGTAAATGGGAGCATCACTCCTTCCTGAAACAAATGCCCCAGGGTTAGAATCCCTCTCTCTCTCCAGATGTTAAACCCATCATCTGAGCAAGCTGGAGCAAAATCAATGTTGCAGTGAACGGGGGCCAGGGGAGACAGTATATTTGCACAACCTTCCAGCCTTCTTATTGCTTGCCAGGCTTGCAGACTTGTTTTAATTATGATATTATTAACCGTAACACTCCTAATTTTCTTTTGATCTAGGGCAAATAACAGACTTGGTAAAGGACTACCTGCATTAAGTGTATTTGATAAATGTTGATAAATGTGCGCTTACCTGATATGGATTCAGAAATTATGGATGTAGGGTGCAGTGCCGTTGGTCTCCCACACGATGGTCTCCCGGTCAACTATAAATCGATGACTTTTCAATCATCTTTCCCGGTCAACTATAAATCAATGACTTTTCATTCATTTTTCCCGGTTAACTATAAATCGATGCCTTTTCAATCATCTTTCCTGGTCAACTCTAAATCAATGACTTTTCAACATTTGTATCATCACCCTGTCAACCAGGAATTGATGCTCAATCAATTATAATCATAACTATAAATCAATGTTGTTTCAATGTCGCTGGATCAACGTTGGGTTTCATCGCTATTGTAACGGTGATTCAACATTGATTTAGCATTGATATTTCAATGTCAACCATTCTGATGATTCAGATGGAAAATCAACATTGTTTCAATGTAGTCTTGCTGTCTGGGTATAGTCTGATTCCGTTCGAAGTTATTATGTTTTGCGAATTATTAATACTTCTTCACTTCGTTAGCGATGTGGCTCAATCATATTGATTCGTTATGGGCTTCTGGTCTAAACAGTACGGTTATTTACGTCCCGTGCGACAGAAAGTCGCCGGCATTTCACGTCACCTTTAGCCTAGCCTGGTGCCATCGGCTAAAAATGCTTACTATTAGACCATAACGCTACATACGAAGTAAAGACGTCTGCTACAAAATGTAGTTTCTCTGTAGAAAATATTATCGCTGACAAGAAGGCTCATAATGTTTTTAGTGTAAAGTTATTTGATGTCAAAAGTCAGGCAAAATAAACGGGGGTGAATGGAGAAGCTACCGCTAGTTGATCATCTGCTATCTTCTAGAGCGTTCAATTGAGCTTCAACTTCCAGGTGTATTCCTACCCCCTTGGTGAATACAGCCAATATTCTTTTAAAAGAGCTTGCTCTTACCTGAGCCGGAAGCGAAATTTTTTCCCCAGTCTGCTAGTAATGGAGGAATCACTATTGACCAATCAGAGAGTAGTGACGTCAATATAAACAAGTGCATGTGGAAGCAGCGTTGATGTCAACAAGCATTATGTTGCTAGCTAGCATCGCGCTGCTACATAAAATGATGTGCGAAATCCGTAGCTCGCTGATTTCCGTTTTTATTGTACGGTATTGTCACTTGTAATCATATGTTTTCGCTAGCAATGGCCAGATGTCATAACAGTATATGTCTCGGGCAATGGATGTGTGCAGTGGCGGTTCTAGAACCGGGAATTGGGGGGGCGCAGACACGTCCCTTTATGACAATTAGTCCTGGCTAGTTCTCAATGATTTTCCTTTACTGACGCGTTTTCCAATTATCGTAATTGGCAACTGAAGACACGGCTTCTCTCCATATGCGATGGAACAGCGATGAAATCATGGGCGAGATTCAGTACAGAAAAATAATTTACTTATTAATAGGCCAGTGCTTCACGTTGATTGATCAGGTCTGCGTTCCAATGAAATACCGCCTTTCACTCTTGGTATTGTGTGGGTTGATTAAGAAAAAAAAAAAAAGTGGCACTCGGCAGTTAAATAGGCAGCGTGCTGCTCAAGCTATTAGCGTGAGAGTCAACAGGTATGCAAAATTGAATAAGGTTGGTTTAAATTCAGCAAATACGCCTCCAGATGAATGATTGTCTTCTTACGTAATCGGGGAGAACAAGCAGCAGCTGTTGACTGTGGAGTGCTCTCGGAGTGAACCTGAGTACAGGTCAGGGCTAATAACTAGAGATGGCAATTTCGAACCTTTGAAACAGTTTTGAAACCTTTGAAATGACCACTGTTTTGAAATGTTCCGAATTGTTTTGAAACCAGATTTATTTCAGTAGTGCACAGCCTAGTGGCAAAAACTTTTACTGCAGCTATTAAAATGTTTTGAAGTGAAACAAAACACATGATCATTGCCGGGTGGAGCAGGAAAAACGTCAATAGTCACATGACAAAAGTTTTGAATCAGAGTCGTAAACCAGTGTCAAACCCGGAAGTTTCGAACGTGTTCGAAACAGTTCGAATCTGCGTGTCGAAATTGCCATCTCTACTGTTACTGTTTTAAACGGATGTTTTGTCGCAATTCTCAGTTCTGTTTCCGCCACTGTACTGAATTTAGCCCATGATTTCATCGCTGTTCCATCGCATATGGAGAGAAACCGTATCTTCAGTTGCCAATTACGATAATTGGAAAACGCGTCAGTAAAGGAAAATGATTCAGAACTAGCCAGGACTAATTGTCATAAAGGGACGTGTCTGCGCCCCCCAATTCCCAGTTCTAGAACCGCCACTTGTGCTTCTGACAAATACGGTTCCATTGTTTGACTCATGTTATGTTAATATTAGCTGGTTAGCTAGGTAGCTGCTCTCCTGCGCGCTGGCAAACATTACGAACAACAGCTGCATAAAACCTGCTTCCAGTATATTAAACTTGACTAGATTGCCATCGGTAACCAGAAACTACCAGTCAAGTATTGACATGGTTCGTAACGGTTTTATTGACTTTGTGCTACATCGGAGTCGATTGTAATAACGGACTGTTTTTCAGTTTTCTGCACAAAAAGTGCAAGGAGCAATTCGGCTGTTCAAGAAATGGGTAGCTATCGCGATCAAGTCAGTAAGGGCAAACTGGATGTTCGAAGCTTCAGTTCAATAACAACCAAAACAGAGCAATGGATTTCGCAGGTCTTATTGTAGGAGCTTGATGTTAGGTAACAGTGGGATATGTCTTTCTAGCAGTGACGTGCGGTCAGAGGTTAGTTTGGTGAGGCAGAATCCTTCCCTTTGCTTGATTAGCAATCAGACGATTAACTAGTTTAGTAAGACTATTCGGCAGAATGACGGGCCAGTTAAAGTTTCCGCGGCGTTATTACTCAGCACATCGAACCTGAAATACTAACTAGACAGTAGCCCCATTCGTGCCTCTGAGGGCTTGTTTTAACATTCTGACATTTACCTGCCCAGCGGACTCGCATGCCGTGCCATTGACAAAACCTGCAAAAATGGAAATCGCCAGACACCACTTGTCTTCTACCGCTGCTAGCGTCAAAACTTTCTTTTGCTGTACCTTGTGTCTGGTATCGGCGTAACAATGACATATTAAAGATTCGTTCGGCACCAACCATTCATCGTAACTCCCTCTCGTTCCGAAAAATAAGTCTGGAAAAGGCAAAACTTCACCTCTGAAATCTAACTTCCTACCCAGAATCGTTCACGGCACAGCCATGAAATTGTGACACGCGCGCTGATTGGCTGGCGCTTGAGAGACCTGGCAAGACCTGGCAACTCTAAACACTAGTCTTTAGATGTGAGCTGATAGTCTTTTAGATAGGCATGGGCAACGCTCTGCATAAACTCTAATGGAATGCGTAACAGCTGAACTGGGGCGGTAAACAAGCCTCAGAAAACTTATAAAAAAATGATGTAAATACCATTTTCATACAAAAAGAACACCATGGTTTGATTAAAAGCAACCTTTTCAATAGGATACCCACATTTCATACATGAACTCTGCGTATTACGGCCAATAACGCGATTTGAACAGAGCTATTATTCGCCCGTTGGATGAATGCTTGACCTCAATTTGCGCCCTGTTTACAAACTTTCAAGTGCACGGCAAGGCAAAAATATCCATTTTGGAGGTAGATTTCAAACAGCCTGCGCTGATGTGATATCCCAGCTACGGCCCTGATTGAATTACAGCCATCTAATTTGAGAAATTACAAGTCTGTTCGTCCAGTCTAGACCTCCAGGGGATGTGAAATAAGTTCGACAGAAGTTGTTGAAGTGCGTCGCGAGTTCGCCGTGACTTCTTCTCAACAATAGCAAGAAAGGTGAGTGTATTTTTACTGTTAACGTACATAGTTAGTTGACAGAATATCCTGTGACCCTATTTGTGAAGTTTCAGTAAAATATACCAAGGAATAAACCAGCGCCAGGCATTCAAAACCTACCAGTGTTCTGACAAATTTTGCTACCTATGCCACCTCGCGAACACCGGTCACAAGATTCATTCACTTATACCTTTCAATTCGAGACTGCGAGGATGGAAATCTGAATAATCAATTAGGAAAAATTCTCGGCTCTCGGTAATTCTGTATATCGTTTAAACATTTTGTTAATCGGATTATGAAAGAAGACTGAAAATAAGCGCCCGCTTTTTGTTTGGGTGTAAAAGCGTGTATTTAAAGGAGAATACATTGTATGTTGATTAAGCATTGAACTCTGCATAAGTCGAACTGTTTTAATATTTGTTGATGACATTGCTTTGGCTTCCTGGAAGCAAGTACGCGCAAATCTGCTGTCTAGTGAGCATTTCAGGTTCGATGTACTGAGTAATAATGCCGCGGAAACTTAAACTGGCCCGTCATTCTGCCGAATAGTCTTACTAAACTAGTTAATCGTCTGATTGCTAATCAAGCAAAGGGGAGGTTTCTGCCTCACCAAACTAACCTCTGACTGCACATCACTGTGTTTTACTATGAATTATTCACAGTAGCTCATTGAAACTATCATGGGAGGAGGGTATATGGACATTGTAAAAAAACAGTGCAAAGGTTTTTTTTTAATCACCACAGGTTATTGAAGGGGAACGTTTGATTCATTTTCAGTAGCAGTGGGAGGGCAAACAACTGCCGGCATCAGCGACTTCACTGCATTTTATACAGTAATGGGCCAGTAGCGTTAATGTTTGCCCTCCCACCGATAATTTTGACATTTTTGCAGGCCATTGATCCAAAAAAAACTTCACAGGCAACCCATTCATACCATTTTTTAATATCAGTGCAAAACCTAATGTTTGTTGAACATAATTGGGTGAAAATCAATGCATTTTCCATTAAAAAGGGCCTAGAGGGCACTGCTGTACTTCAGAAAAGGGGTTGATGACTTCAGCATCAATTATTTCTGTTAGGGTACCCTAATGGATAATTTGGCCAGGTTTATTTCTGAGTAGACTGCATTTTCGAAAATGCCCTCAGGCTTCACCCCCCAATTTTCACAATGGGTTTTGTTGATAAATGCCGAAATCAGCCATTTTTGGGACCCTTTCCTGTAAAGGCGTTGGACTTGAGGCAAACTCTTCGTCTGTGTCTTCTGTACTTACCTGCAAAAAATCATTAGAAAATAATAAAAACTTTTTTCTCAGCAACTCAAGAAATGTTGTCATTTTATTCATTTGTATTGCCCATGCCTATTTTAGAGTCTTTCCTAAGTCTTTTCAAAGTCTTCTGGTGTGTGGGTAGCATTACTCATATGCTGCCTGCGATTTACCCACTAAGTCTAAGTGTGGCGCACCGACTGGAGGCCGTCATGCTGTTACGGTTACTATGAACTTGATGGCGAAAGTTACGCGTTTCTTGAACAGCCGAATTCTTCCCCACATTTTTTTTTTGTGCAGAAAACTGAAAAATAAAATAAACTGAGGCGATTTTTATACAGCGGTTGTTCTTCACGTTCGCCAGATTGCAAGAGCGTAGCTAATTAACGGAAGGAGAGTCAAACAATAAAACTGTGTTTGGGAAAAGCCTGCAGACGCATTTTCCTAGACATATCACTGTTTAATGACATTAAAGTACGATAAAACGGAAATCATTGACCTATGAATTTCGCACGTCTCTTTATGTTGCAGCACAATGCAAGCAACATAATGCATCTTTCCCTTTTTAGTCGCCTGCAGTAGCGATACGGATTCCGCGAGCCGAGCACTGCAACCGCTTGCCGCTTGCAGCTCGGACTGCCTGCGTATCTGCAGCGGGCTCCCCCTTCCAACTCTGTCTCTGCACGACTTTGCCCAAGAAACCACTATAAACTAATATATGGGTGTGGCTCACGAACACTACCCCACCCCTTTTTATTTTGTCCACTGCCTATAAAATCCCTAAAAATCGGAATTCATTTAAGATTATAGGCTTAATGGAAAGAGCATGAGTAGAGCTCCAAAGACATATTACCTTTATGGGTCTATGACCATTATTTCCCCCTCGAATAGCTACTTTAAGTCATCTCAAAATCTCAAATACCAGAATTTAAGCATGTCCACAGACAGTGTGTATGTGATTAAACATGTTTTTTAGCATGTAGACCACTTATTGATTAAAACTAAGTTTCCCTCTGAAGTATAGAGTTTCCGCCATAGTGACATACCAAATTAAAATTCCTGTTCTTGACCCTGTGTCCATAGCATTCCTAAGTAAAATGTCCATGAAATTATGTCATTTACGTTATCCCTGAACAGCTATCAGTAATATAATCTAGAATAAGCGTTAAACACTCCACATATACTCAATATTATAGCCATATAAGCCGTTATTAAGGAAATAAAGCAAAAGTAACCCTATAGGTACTGGGTTCGAGGCAGTGGCGATTCTAGAGTGTGCTGGGGCCCCTAGCAAAAATTCCCAAGGGGCCCCTCTGACCAGCGTTAACATATTTATAAATAATCTGAACCCCCTCTGACAAGCAGGGCTGTAGTGGGAAAATCAGAGGTGGGTAAACTATGAATTCTGTGATCAGATGGACCACGATGCAGCTAGGCAGACCGCGCGGCGGCTGTGTGGCGTAGGCCTATATTTTGTACCATACTGGACTGGTGTCATCAGTGTCAAAATTGTTGGTTATGGTTATGATGATATTGTGGTTATTGTTGAATGTTCATTTTGTGAAAAGAAATGGGATGCTACCTGCAGTCTGTTACCCAATGTTTTTATCCGATGGACATGTGTGACCATTAGACTGTACCAAGGACATCACTGAGTGCTCTCTCATGCCTTCACACAGTCACTATATCCAATTCCATTATTAAAAGTAATGTTGAAGAAGATTCCAAAATTAATAAATCTATTGTAGTTTAAGTGTTTATTTAATCAAAATAAAACAGCACAAAACATATCAGCAAGCCTACAAAAAAAAAGGATCAACCAACTGTGTCCTCATACAGAAAACAAAAAGGTCAGAGCAGGGTCTGTTTAGAAAAATATAACAAACAAAATAAATGGCGCCTTTGTAGGAACCGCAAGTGTAATTGCATTACAGAAAAATGCTTAACTGTTGCCCTAATGATAAATACTATGTCCCACAATGTCCACTACACTGTAACTCAAAGCAATGCCCAGTAGGCAATCTACCCCTTCCTAAAAGACCGGCAAAAGCATGTCTGAACGTCTAATCAAGCGCTACAGCCCAGGTCCACGGTCACACACGTTTCTGCTCTTAAAGGAGCTCCGCTTCGCCCGCGAGGAAAATGAGCTTTGTTCCGCGCTGTACAGCAACGCATTAAACATAACTCGCTACTGGCTAGCAAAGAGCTGTGTACAATAGTGGTAACGTTATCGTCACTGACTGAATGCGTCATCTTATGCGAACCAAAACGCTATTTGGAGGTGCATAAACGCTATTTCCAAAATTCCAGAGGTGCGTAAACGGCGTTTACGTGCGTTTAGCCTCCACTACAGCCCTGCTGACAAGCGTTAAACATATTTATAAATAATCTGAAACCAACAAAAGAGGTCAGAAACTGAAACTTTAAAAAAATTATATATATATATATATATATATATATATATATATATATATATATACATTATTATTATTATTATTATTATTAATACATAACTTGAAAATTGTGCTTTTATGAAAAACAGGACATTTAGGACATAATTGTGGATTAAAGTTTGTCAGCCCTTGGGGGCCCCCTAGTGGCTTGGGGCCCCAAGCAGCTGTCTGCCTTGCCTGTTGACAAGCTCCGCCTCTGGTTTTAGGTGGTGACTGATCGTATCATGACTTCGACCGCGTACGGTTTAAGAATGTCACTTACGTCATCGACGTGGTGCCGAACCTGCTTGTTCCGTGGTATTTCCAGCCTTTTAAACCCATCCAGTCGGTCCAAAACACCACGAAACATAACTTTGATTCGCTCTGACATGTATAAGAGCGTCTCCATAGCCCAAAATATTAAATTTATGTCATTTACGTTATCTGACATTTACGTCATCCAAAGCAACACGGGAGGATTTCAGCCCAAACACCGTTGTAACCCCTCTCAATCTTATTTCGCTGTCTTTTGCCTTCTCCGCGGACCTTCCTCTTCTGGTCAGAAGCGTCCCCACGCTGTCTTGGGTCGGAGGACCTGAGCAACATCGAAAACAAGTAAGTTTCTTGCCATTTTTACACTCTGATTGGTGTAAATGACTGTGTGTTAGTGTAAAACAAGTGTCAGAGATTCACCATACCGAAGATCCGAACTCTCTTTGATGTTATTCGATGGTTAGACCGAAAGAAAATTTTGTTAATATGTCTGAATTTCGAAATATTTCGCCGAATACAACGCTGTTGACTAACGTAAATGACCATCTACGTTGTAAATGACAAACATTCGTGAGAAAACATAAAGGGAAAGTTGTTTGAATGTAAATTATTTACATGATATCATCGATAGGGATGTCTAAATGCTGTTCAGAAGTATTTTGGTGTTGTTTTGGCCTTAGATTATGTACCCAGGATCGATTTCGGGATAACGTAAATGACATTTTCGTTCGTAATTTCGAACGCCCAGTTTTCAATGCTTGTAGGTCTCTGAAATGACTTGCCATCTTATGTTCTTGCATTTGAATCAGATTATATAAGTGTTATCTTAATATTTACTGCTTATTTGTGGTGTTTGGAGTGAGTTTAGTATGAGGAGATTAAAAACAAAGTATGCACATCGGGAGATGCCAAGTCTCACGCATTCAGCGTAGGTCTCACGCATTTTTTAGGCTTATTCACCGTAGTCCACAATTTTTCAATGAACGCTTTTTAATGAGATTCTCAGGCGGAATTCAAATCCTTGTGCGTTGAAGTTTCAGTTTCACTTGCGTAAAGGTGGACCTCACCACAAGTAACATGGAAAGCGATTAAGCGGACTTCTCGTGCTTCTCTTTACTCAGGGATTCGAAACAATGAATGTGTTTCATGATCGTTTAAATTGTTTAAATGAAATAAGACCATTTGAAACATTTTTATGCAATTCCATTGCTTTCAATCCCTCTGTAAAGACAAGCCTGAGAATTCCCGAGTCATAAATGATTTCTGTGTCACTGGTGGGGAAATCCACCATAATGCACGTGAAACTGATTATCTTAATGCACAATGACTTAAATTCCGTGAGTGAATTTCTTCAGTGCGCGTTGATTGAATAATTGCTGACTACGGCACAGGAAGGTGAATGCCACTAAGAGGCCAGAGACTCACGCAGAATGCGTGAGACTTGGCATCTCTGTGATTATTGTGATTTTTTTATGGCTTCAGATACCATCCATGTCATTTGCCATAATGGCTCTAATGTCCAGGTGGTTCTTCTAACTATATTTAATCAGTTTAATGTAAAGAATGCCATTTTTAGCTCCAAACCGGGGTGCTGTAGTGATTTTCTGAAGATTTTCATAACGAATGTAATTTCCGTTATCCGTGTCATTTATGTTATTTGCCCTGCTTTCTAGTGCAGTGATGCCTTCTGTAGGCTGCAAAACTAATGTAACTTGTTTTAGCAAAGTATTATGATTGATTTGGGGGGGTAAAGTGGGCAAATAAAGACTTGAGGGGTTGTTTTGATGCAAATTTCAGACGTTTTGTGTTCATTTACTTGTCAGAGTCAGTATGAGTGCAGGTGAACTGCACCAGGGGTTGGCATTTGGGGTACATAACCAAAGATTTATGGATATATGATACTAAAATGAGGTTTGATTGCATATAACAGCTCTATAACATGATATAAAGGTATTTTCAGAACACATAGTTGAGACTCATGTTCGTGTCATTTACATTATCGTTTGGTACCATTCACAAATCAACCTCGTGCACCAAGGCATTTAGTAGTACACACTTAAGGACACATATGATTAATCACAAAGACCTACACTTTAATGTAAAATAGCTAAAAATTAATAAGCAGGCAGTTGCACAGAACTAGAAGTAATGGAACAGTTCAGTTTTTCAAGTTATGCGGCGGAACTAACACGCACATTTTCAGGCCAAACTTCAAACAGGTGACACATTACTAAAATGAGGTGCAGGCAGCTTCTCTGTATGTCAATTTCATTGTTGGAATGTCAAGTTAGTATAAAACAGGTTTCCACATGGCTAGGAATTGATTAACTGTACATTGAGCTTCATTAAAGACAGGTAAGTCAGCCGATAACGGAAATGAGAGGGCCAAATTTGACTTCTGCGAGGGCCTTCTTCAAGGACATGCCCCGGAAAAACTATTGCTCGTTTGATCACACAGATTTTTGCACATAAACCCGTAACACTTCTACTTTCTAAATATACCACTCAAAATTTGATAGGGATCATAGGAATTTTTTTGTGAAATGACATGCAAATTTGGTAACTGCCACTGATGAACAATATATTGGATAAATCACATGCAGTCAGACACAAAACACATTTGCACGTGCATTTCATGACATTAAATGAGCGTACAGCCTCACATTTTGGCTTTGACTAACACTTCACCATTTCAACTCAGACGTGTGTGTTGCTTGTTGGTGAAAATTTGGAAGTTCCCAAATTTTTTGCATTACATTTAGCAAAAAAAATGTCTCCTCAACATCTTAAACGTCGATTGACTTCAGAGCAATTGGGAAGATGCATCGGAATGCTTGACTCTGGCTTCTCACAACGTCACGTTGCTAATGCACTTAACGTCAGCCAAAGCGTTGTGAACAGAGCGTGGAACCGGCATAAAACATTTGGTACAGCAGCACACCGTCATGGGGGTGGTCGTCAGAGATCGACTACACAACGACAAGACCACTTTCTCACACTTCAGGCACGACGTCATCCTTTCTGGACAGCCACCACCCTACTTAAATGACCTTCATAATGCCTCGGGGGTCAGGGTATCCACTCAGACGATCACGGAATCGTCTTCATACTGCCGGCCTCAACTCAAGAAGGCCATGTGTTCAATTCCACTGACCGCGTGGTCATAGGCGTGACCGTTTGGATTGGGCTCACGATCATGTCACATGGACACACAACGATTGGGTTCCAGTTCTCTTTACTGATGAGTCCCGATATTGCTTGGACTTTACTGACAGGAGGCAACGGGTGTGCCGAAGACAACGTGAGCGATTTAATGATGCCTACATCAACGAACACGACCGTTATGGTGGCGGATCAATTATGGTCTGGGGAGGAATAAGCAGGAACGGCAGAACGGACCTGCATGTCATGGGGAGAGGGACGATGACAGGGGTACGGTACAGGGATGAGATCCTCAATGTGTACGTAAGACCATACGCTGGTGCTGTTGGCCCTGATTTCATCTTGATGGATGATATCGCCCGTCCCCATCGTGCTAGGGTGGTGAATCAATTCCTAGAGCAGGAGACAATTGTCCGCATGGACTGGCCCGCGCGTTCGCCAGACCTAAACCCTATCGAGCATGTGTGGAACATGCTGCAGGTCGCCATTTCCGGTCGTAGGGCACATCCCACTACTCTAGAAGAGCTCGGAAATGCCCTTGTTGAAGAATGGAACAACATTCCAATTGCAAGCATCCGGGTTCTGATTGACAGTATGACCCGACGTTGTCAAGCCGTCATTCAAGCTAGGGGGAGGCCATACCCGTTATTGACATTAACTGTGGTAATGAAACATCAAACGAACACTGTCTGTTTTCACTTTACATGTCAGAGGTGAAACCATGAAGTGTTCGTGAAAGCCAAAAGTGTGAGGCTGCACGCTCATTTAATGTCATAAAATGCACTTGCAAATGTGTTTTGTGTCTGACTGCATGTGATTTATCCAATATATTGTTCATCAGTGGCAGTTACCAAATTTGCATGTCATTTCACAAAAAAATTCCTATGATCCCTATCAAATTTTGAGTAGTATACTTATTAGCAAGATCCAGCTAAGAAAAAAATATTATTCAAAGTCACAACCTGGCTGGGGTAGTTTTCGTGAGCCACACCCATATTATTTCGTCTCACGTCGTTATAGCCTACACGTGATTTATATTTTGTATTGACAGTAGGGGAAGCATGCTTGAGCGTTATGAATCATACAAACAATTTAATTACATGATCATATTACAATACACAGCAAACCCTTCTGAATTGGTCTTGCTCATTTTGAAGGTACTTTCGGGCTAGGGGGAGGGTATCGGGATGTGGAATGTGCTTTCAAAAGCGATCTAATATACATTAGTCGAGGCTGAAACCGTTCATATAGGCTAGGCGCCGAACGACCGTGAAAGGAGCAGTTCAGACAATTCAGAGACTGGCTGATGTGCTGGAGCTACGTTCGTCTAGCCACTGTATCCAGCTTCGTTTTTTTTTCCCTTTACCAATGGAAACAGTCACCTGAAGTGTTGCCGATACAAGTGGGGGGTTGTATGTAGGTTCAGCAATCGCGTGGGTGTCATGGCCAGAGTGAGAGATATGGAAAAGTACTGCCCTGATACTCTTTAATCATCAACATAATAAGCTATGTTCATTGGCTTGGCTCCGCAATTAATCGCACATTCCCGCAAAATACATTGATGTTCCCCCCTCCCGAACATCTAAATCCAAAAACACAAAAGATCAAAAACACATAAGAAGTCATATCTTCGGTTCTAATCATCATAGGGACTTCAAACCAAGTGCATATTGTTGATAAACAAAAGGTCTACCTGACTTGACCTAGGCACGGCACTATTTTGGTGAATCTAGATCAAAGGTCAAGGTCACACAAAAGGTCAAAAACACATAAGAAGCCATATCTTCAGTTTTAATCGTCATAGAGACTTCAAACCAAGTGCATATTGTTCATAAATGAAAGGTCTATGTTACTTGACCTGGGTACTGCACTATTTTGGTGAATCTACATCAAAGGTAAAGGTCACACAAAATGTCAAAAACACATAAGTGGCCATAGCTTCGCTTCTAATCGGTGAACACACTTCAAACCAAGTGCATAATTTGTTGATACACTCAAGGCCTGCGTTACCTGACCTAAGCACTGCACTATTTTGGTAAATCTAGGTCAATGGTCAAGGTCACCTAAGCAGCGCTCTGTTTTGGTTTTTTTTTTTGTTTGTCTGTCTGTTTGTGTGCACTCTACAGGCCACAATTTTCAAAATATCTTCACCAAACTTGGTGACAACATTGACTAGCCTTGTGACTAGAGACCGGTCTCTTTTCGAGGCCAAAGGTCAAAGGTCAAGGTCAAGCTCACCAGAAAGGTCAAAAACACATTTTGGTTCATAACTTCACTACCATTACAGCTAGAGACTTGAAACGAACTCCATTCTATTCATTCTGTTTCAGAGATCTGTGCATGATTCTGGCAAATCGTCATTCTATGAATGACCTTTCATTTGTTTGTTTGTGTGTTTGTTTGCACTGTGGCGTCCACAGTTTCACCTCAATTTAACTCATATTTTATGATCAACATAGGATAGGCACTGGGCAGGCACTTTCTTGGTGAATCTAGGTCAAAGGTCACACAAAAGGTCAAAAACACATAAGAAGCCATATCTTCGGTTCTAATCATCATAGGGACTTCAAACCAAGTGCATATTGTTGATAAACGAAAGGTCTATCTTACTTGACCTAGGTACTGCACTATTTTGGTGAATCTAGATCAAAGGTCAAGGTCACACAAAAGGTCAAAAACACATAAGAAGCCATATCTTCGGTTCTAATCATCATAGGGACTTCAAACCAAGTGCATATTGTTGATAAACGAAAGGTCTATCTTACTTGACCTAGGTACTGCACTATTTTGGTTAATCTAGATCAAAGGTCAAGGTCACCTAAGCAGCATTCTATTTGATTTATTTTTTTGTCTGTCTGTCTGTTTGTGTGCACTCTACAGGCCACTATTTTCACATTATCTTCACCAAACTTGGTGACAAAATTGACTAGCCTTGGGGCTCGAGACCGGTCTCTTTTCGAGGTCAAAGGTCAAGGTCAAGCTCACCAGAAAGGTCAAAAACACATAACTTCGCTACCATTACAGCTAGAGACTTGAAACCAACTCCATTCCGTTCATTCTGTTTCAGAGATCTGTGCATGATTCTGGCAAGTCGTCATTCTATGAATGACCTTTCATTTGTTTGTTTGTGTGTTTGTTTGCACTGTGGCGTCCACAGTTTCACCTCAATTTAGCTCATATTTTATGATCAACATAGGATAGGCACTGGGCAGGCACTTTCTTGGTGAATCTAGGTCAAAGGTCAAGGTCACACAAAAGGTCAAAAACACATAAGAAGCCATATCTTTGGTTCTAATCGTCGTAGAGACTTCAAACCAAGTGCATATTGTTGATAAATGAAAGGTCTATCTTACTTGACCTAGGTACTGCACTATTTTGGTTAATCTAGATCAAAGGTCAAGGTCACCTAAGCAGCATTCTATTTTGATTTATTTTTTTGTCTGTCTATCTGTTTGTGTGCACTCTACAGGCCACTATTTTCACATTATCTTCACCAAACTTGGTGACAAAATTGACTAGCCTTGGGGCTCGAGACCGGTCTCTTTTCGAGGTCAAAGGTCAAGGTCAAGCTCACCAGAAAGGTCAAAAACACATAACTTCGCTACTATTACAGCTAGAGACTTGAAACCAACTCCATTCCGTTCATTCTGTTTCAGAGATCTATGCATGATTTCGGCAAGTCGTCATTCTTTGAATGACCTTTCATTTCTCTGTCTGTTTGTGAACAACATAACTCAAAAAGTAATGCACGGATTTGTCTGAAATTTTGGGGGTGGATTGCTATTACATCAAGGATGGACCTATTGATTTTCAACCGCGATCACTGAAACAGTATGGCCGCCACGGCAGCCATGTTGAAATCCTATCACACGCGATAACTCAAAAAGTAATGCACGGATTTGTCTGAAATTTTGTGGGTTGATTGCTATAACATCAAGGATGGACCCTATTGATTTTGACCACGATCAGTGAAACAATATGACCGCCACGGCAGCCATCTTGAAATCCTATCACACGCAATAACTCAACTTTGCTCCCACTCATGCACATTTGGATTGTGCTTCCTTGGCGGAGGTTTGCACTCTACGAGTGCCTCTAGTTGTATTCTGTTTTTATTCACGTTTTTTACAATGTCCCAACTTCATCGGAATTGGGGTTTGTACAATCAAACCCTTCATTCCAAGTAATTTTCAATCATTATATTGTGATGTAATCAATAAGGTCTAATCAACCTCCTTGTCACTCTCCCCACACAGAAAAAAAATAAGTCAGTCAGAAAGTGATAGAAGAGTGAAACAGGAAAATGTCAGAAAGATTTCTCAAGAATACATTAGATTCATTTGTTAAAAAAACCTAAGCTAAGAAACAATGAGGACAGAGAGGATGGGAATGGATAGAAGAGGGGAGAGGAGGATAGCAGAGGAGAGGAGAATGGAAAGAAGAGTGCAACTGCACAGAAGGGAGAGTACAGAGTAGAGAACCGAGTAGAAAGAGAGGAGACCAGAGGGAGCAGAGTGGAGAACGCAGAGAAGAGATAGGACAGAGCAGAAAACCGAGTGGACAAGAAGGACATAAAGGAGAACAGGGAGGAGAACGGAGAGGACATAGTGGAGAACCAAGGGGAGAACAGAGAGGAAAGAACATAGAACAAAGAGGAGAATTAAGCTACAGCTAAGCCCCACCCCCTCCACGGACTTGGACAAACAATCAACATTTTACAACAGGCGCTAATGGCTGGTATCACAGTCGGAGATATTTGTCAGGATGCTATCGATGATGTTTGGCGATAGAAGGCTCAAAAATCATCAAGAAGTCCGCAAAAAGGCTTACACTATGCATTGGAGGGATACATTAGGGAATTTAGAGTGGAGAAGGTCAACAAAAAGTTTAAATTAGAAGCTAAAATTTTCAAGTCTCAGTGCAAACGCGATCAACCGCATCTCGTTTCCGTCACCCTCTCACACAACAAGATGGAGGATCAGCATTGTTCGTGCATTGCAGGGTATTAAATTTAATTTACGTATTATTATTGCTACCGAATTTAAGAAATCTAACCTGACGTGACCTTTGTTAGCTACGTTAAGCTGATAGTGGGGTCTTCCACAAAGCTTTATCTAGAGGAGACACTTCTCTCGGTTATGATGTGGCTTTGGGAAGGGTATAAAATACACCCCATTGCCCAGCCTCTCGGGATACCTCGTATCGGAGTTACATTTGCCCCAAGCACAGCGTTTGACCATTTTATTTACTTACAAACATTTTAAAACCCCATAAAAGCGAATGATTCAGAGTTTCAGAGTTTTAATGCATTTCAATGGAAGTTCAGGCTCAGAGTGTCAGGCTCAGAATGTCCGAGTATATGGGGAGAGAATACGCACTGTGATTGGCTCATCGCATTTGAGGGCAGGGCTTAGCCATAGGTCAATTGTACAGCACTTCTGTGTAACATGCTAATTTACCTATTGTATTGTATTGTATTGTATTACGCGATCAACCGCATCTCGTTTCCGTCACCCTCTCACACAACAAGATAGAGGATCAGCATTGTTCGTGCATTGCAGGGTAATAAATTTAATTTACATATTATTATTGCTACCGAATTTAAGAAATCTAACCTGATGTGACTGAACGCCTTCTAAGTAAACAAGGTGGCATGGTGAACAACGCAGCCAGGAGCTCATGTTAAGGCAGCGTCCGTTAGCACTGAAGTAAGCCATAGAGTTTACTAACTTTAGCTAACGTTAGCTAACTTAGCGATGTAAAAGATAACTTTACATTAATCTCCAGCGAAGTGACAAGATGTCGCCTTAAACACGATGTTGACTTTGCTTGGAACAAATGTAGACATCCTTGTTGACCTTTGTTGGCTACGATAAGCTAATAGTGGGGTCTTCCACAAAGCTTTATCCAGAGGACACACTTCTCTCGGTTATGATGTGGCTTTGGGAAGGGTATAAAATACACCCCATTGCCCAGCCTCTCGGGATACCTCGTATCGGAGTTACATTTACCCCAAGCACAGCGTTTGACCATTTTCAAACTTAGAAACATTTCAAAATCCCATAAAAGCGAACGATTCGGAGTTTCCGGAATGCATTTCAATACAAAGAGAATGTGCGCTGTGATTGGCTCATCGCATTTGAGGGCAGGGCTTAGCCATAGGTCAATTGTACAGCACTTCTGTGTAGCATGCTAATTTACCTATTGTAAGTCCAGGCTAATGGAGCACTAGGTTGTTTCTCATGCGGTTCGCCATTTCTTCCATCTCTATTTCAAAGGTGTGCATGTACAATGTAGAAACGTGACATGCGAAGTTGCTGTACTGATATTAATGCATTGCACGCAGGTGTGTGAGCTCCCCATTTGTTAATTACCTCCGCCACCAAAGTTAAGAGGAGGTTATGCTTCAGTCTCGTCTGTCCATTTGTTTGTCTGTTAGCAGGATTACGGAAAAATATTGGACGGATTTCGATGAAATTCGGTAGGGTGGTGGGAGATAGTCTGAGGAAGAGTTGATAAATTTTTGGAGGTGATCCGCCATACATTCACGGAGAAAGAAATAAAATAACGAAGCTTCTATCAAGACTGGATTACTTCACTGTCGCAAGTTTTGGGCTATAACCAGCGATATTATGTGTTATAAATCCAATGTCAAAAAACATAACATTGGTTGAAATATAGTATTGGTGTAACTTTACTTCGCTAGCTAACTTTTCCTAGCTAACGACTTAACATTTGTAACGTAACAGGGCTTCGGCATCTGCATCTGTTTACCTGGTCGGAATGGCGGCCGACACAGGTACAGGTGATCCTGTGCAGCAAACATATGCTGTATACAAGTCAACCCAGACTTCTGCAGGTCTGCTTATTGTCAACTTTGCTGCAATATTGCTATTTTACTTGTTTCGTGCTGCCTTATGCCAACGTTGCTCTGTATGGACTATAAACAAACAAACCAGCAATCACAACCACTTCGTGGGCCGATCCTCCTGCTCACCTGTGCAAACTTTATCAAAAATGCTGCTTACCTCGTTAAATGGTCCTGCTTGTGTGGTCACTGCCATCGCGGTGATCCTACATACTGTTGTAATCCCTGGTGTTATCTACGGCTTTCCACCTCGCAACCCGCAATACTATCTCCCCTGCTGCCTGGATGGTGCTGGCCCGTGTCATCTAGGCTGGGAGGGCGAATACTCCGAGCTACTGCCAATCGAGCTGGACCTTCTCCGGAGAGGACAGCGATCCCTCCTACCCAGTCTTCCGACTCCGTGTTCAGACGGAGCTAAACCTGGGGCCCGTGGACGGCTGGCGGTCTATTCTCTCGGAGGGCCTGTGATCTTCACTGAACCTACTGAGATGCGCTTCCGCCTGCCTTTCGGAGCTGCTGCGCCATTTGAGTGCACCAGAGAAACATCTCTCCAGCCTGCAGCGGACACTTCGCGGACTTGCACCTCGCCCAAACTGTTACACTGGCAAAACGAGAGACTACCAAAATACAACCACCCGGTCATTCACGAGTCTTCATATCTCTCCACTCGAACAACTATTTTTCACTGGTGGGTAACTGACATTAAATTTGACTCTGATGAATTTAAAACTGAGAACGTTGAAATCTTATCAAGACTTTTAATAGTTATTCTTTTAATGATCGGGAATGTTGAACTTAATCCCGGGCCTGACTCGAATGATTTTTTTACCACTTTTCTGTATTTATGGGGATTATACTCTCACCATGTAAACAGTAATAGACTTGGTTTCCATACTGGCTTATCACAACCGCAGTCATTTCGATCTTCCATATATTCTTATCCCACGACCTTAAATACGCTTGCACCTGTAATTTCTTTTTCTCCTTTATCTAACCCTATCTACCCTCTCTTCCCACCCCCCGAAACATCTTCGCTTCCTATAAAAGTTAAAACAGCCAAACCTCGCAAGCGGTCATTTCATCTTAGAAAAAATCCTACCACCTTATGCGAACTTGGTCGGATCAGAGGCTTCAAAATTTGTCATCTTAACGCTCGAAGTCTTGTCCCTAAACTAGACGATATCAAATTATTGCTTACACAGTCAAAAACTGCCGTACTAGCGATTTCAGAATCTTGGCTAAATTCTTCTATTCCAGACTCCTATCTTTCGATAAAAAATTACCAGTTATATCGTAAGGACCGCACGGATAAGGCCGGCGGTGGAGTAGCTTTTTATGTGAGTCAGAAATACACGCACTTACTAACTAAAATTGAAACTGAGTCGGAGATACTACAATTGATAATTAATCTCACTCCCCAACACGCGATAACTATAATTGTCACCTACAAGCCCCCTACTGTCAGTGCAAGTCTCTACTTATCTCAACTTTCTGACATAATTAAATCTGTTACATCTAAGGAGCTTGTAATTATGGGCGACTTCAACCTCGATTGGAATGACGCTATATCTAAATCTTTGAAAGCTACCGCAATAAAATTTGGTCTTTACCAGCTAATTAAGGACCCGACAAGAATAGGCCAGACACGTAGTTCAATTCTGGATCTTATTCTTACAAATCAGCCATCTAAATATGCACTCTCTGGTGTGATTGACACTGATATTTCTGATCACCTGCTTGTTTACGCAATCAGGAAAAAAATAAAACCTCCAAAAAGCCACGCTCCCTTTTCTGAACCTAAAATACCACTGTCAAAGTTACCTCAATTTAATGCCGACTTCAGCGCAATCAACTGGAGTGATCAGCTATCGCTGGAAAACCCAGATGATATCTTATCTCAGTTTCACACTAAATTTAACATAATACAAACTAAATATGCATCTGCCGGTAAAGTACGTCCTCGGCAGGGTACTCTACCTTGGTTAAATTCTGAATTATTCAAACTCCTTAAAAAGAAAGCATCTTCCCTCAAAACTTTTAGATCACATCGAAAGCCTGAGAGCAAAAATGATTTTATAAAAATTAGAAACAAATGCACCACCGAATTACGCAAGGCTAAGACAATCTACTTTCAACAACAAATTAACCAATCTGCCTCCAACCCAAAGTCATTATGGCAGACTGTTAAAGTTATCACTGGTGAAAATGTGAACAAGAAAAATCTTAACTTACAGATTTCCCTTCGTGGTAATCTTATCTCAGACACAGAGAAGATTGCAAGCGCTTTTAACAAATACTTTATATCCTCTGTTAATGAACTGGCATCAGCCTTTTCCACTACTTCTCTTCCCTTATCTCATCCACTCTCAACTCATGATTTATTCTCTTTCTCTGAGATCACACAATACGAGTTGCTAAAAACATTGAATACTCTGAAAAACTCCCATAGCCGTGACAGTTATGGCTTAAATTAAATTTTTTTGAAAAGCCATGCTGATAGCCTTATACCTCTTCTCCAGCATTTAATTAATCTCTGTATGAGGCTGTCTATTTTCCCCTCCAGCTGGAAAATGGCCCAAATCACCCCAATTTTTAAAGCTGACAACCCCTGTATGGTCTCAAATTACAGACCTATAGCCATACTCCCAGTAATGTCTAAGCTGCTTGAAAAAGTTCTATATAATCAACTAAGCTTCTATCTGGAAAGTAATAATTGGCTTAGTGACTGCCAACATGGTTTTCGTGCCAAACGGTCAACCATGTCAGCTTTATTAGTTTTTACTGAGGAAATTTGTATCTCTCTTAACAAAAAACACATCACCGGAGCGATTTTTATTGACTTTCGTAAAGCCTTTGACACAGTAGACCACCTGATTTTATTAACCAAACTCCAGTCCTTTAATCGATCACCTTCTGTATTAGAAATGATCTCTTCTTATCTCACTGACAGATCGCAAGTTGTTAAAATTGGCCAAGCATTATCCCAACCTCTAGGCTGTAGTCTGGGTGTCCCACAAGGAAGTATTCTTGGGCCTTTACTTTTTCTTTTATATATTAATGATCTTCCTCAAGTGTGCAAATATTCTAAATGTCTTTTGTACGCTGATGACACTGTGCTTTTTTTTTCTGACTTAAACCTTGAAGCCATAAATTCCAAACTGTCATCTGACATTCAACATCTGCATAAATGGTTGAATGAGAATCATTTAACCATTAATGTTAAAAAAACTGAATGTATGTATTTTCACTCACCTAGAAAGGATCTGTCTTTTAGTAATCCCATCATTTTTTCAAATCAAAATCTTGTCGTCACCAAGACCTACAAGTACCTGGGCGTGTTACTTGATTCACACCTCACATATCAACAACACACCTCTAAGTTAACTAAAAAGCTAAATCAGAGATTGTACGTATATAACAAGATCAGAAAATACCTTTCCCCTGCTGTCTCTGAAACATACTTGCATACAATTCTACTCTCTTCCATTTCTTACTGTCTACCAATTTGGTCCCTCACCACAAAGGAAATTACTGAATCAATAGCGCGACTATACAATCGAGCTCTAAAGATCCACAGTAACCTTCCGAAGTGGATACACCACTGCACTGCACTTTCACACGCACATGCCCTTTCCTTCCAAAACTATATTTACAGTCGTGCCATCTCATTTTATTTTCAAATTCAAAACAGTACTTCACAAACACTTAGCTCTCTCTTACCGACACATAACCGGCCCCAACTACGTGTCACAAGATCAGTTTCTATGGCCCTTTTACCAGTGCCTGCATACAACAATCGCTACGGGCAGAGGTCCTTCATACGTACATACACTAAAGTCTGGAATGACATCCCTCAACACATTAGAGAAGTACAATCGCTCACACAGTTCAAGAAGGCATACAAACGGATGCTAATTAACTCCTACACCTGCAGACACTGATGGTCTATAGGCCACTGTCTGCGGTCTGTTTCTGCTCTATCTGTTGTTAATGCAAATGTCTCAGTTTATATGTGATGTTTTTCCTGTTATGTGTTATATGTCCTGCTGAACAGGAATCTGCTGGAAACCAGTTTTATGCTGAGTCAGGCCCGTTTTAATTGTATCTTTGTTAGTTTTCATACTTCCCTGTATAATAAAGAAAAAAAGAAAAAAAAAAAAACCAATTTGAAGTCTCTCCAATGGGCCGGATTTCCAATCGGCGTGCTTTTGGGTTTTGCTGCCACATGGCGGTGGAATGCAGCAATAGCGTACATCAGCTAACGAAAATAAATAATGCACACAGTTGCCTTGGCGTGGCGGAGGTATGCACTCTACCGAGTGCCCTTCTAGTTTCATTTTATTTTTCAAAATTTTACCAGGCTGCATTGTGCTCTTTGTGCAAGCGCTGGATGTAACAAAAATATAAACTTGAGTTTATGAAATTCCCCAGTGAAAAGTATTATGTGGAAATCACAATGGGCATCGATTTCCAGATATTCCTGTGGTATTTGTACATGCTCTTGACCTCTGTTGAGGAAGTCAAAATGGCTGAATCCATCTTGTTGTCTAAAAAAGAGGATAAAAATTCAAACAATGACTCACATTCAAATATACTGAGCCCTCGTGAGGAAAGAGGAGGGGGGTTGCATCGCTAACTTTGCCAACACAGAATGCTTTCCCGGTCCACCGAGTTATGATGGTTATGTTCAATTGCATTGGTGAAATTATGTTGCTCAAATTTTAAAAGATAAAACATATTGTTAAGATGTGCGACTTTTAAATACACCTGGCTTACTACGTGGTTAGAAAGGCTTGTCATTTTTGTTCAAAATTCAAACTACCGGTCCAACTTAAAGAAAAGTTATAAGTTCGACCAACTACATGCACTTACAAAATGACACTTTCCTGGTGGAATGTGAATTAGAAAATTCAATGAAAGTCAGCGTTAAAATGCTCTCCACTCACAAAATGGGGTAGGTTACTGTTAGAACACTGACTGCGGCTATATGGTCGAGAAATTGCAAAAATCTTGCCTGCGTTAGCTAATGTAGTTAGCTACCTAGCTAGCTTGTTAAGCAAGATTCAGTGACAAGACAATGTTGGCGAGTTAAGTGAGACATTAACTGCGAAACAGATGGCAGCGAGGGTCTATTTACCCATAGACCTCATTAACGAGCCTATGAATTGCAACGCTGTCGTTGCCGTTCACTTCCATAGACTGCACAGTCTCTATGTATGAGCTATTACAAGCACTTAACATTTTAATAGCACAGCAGCCAGACCAGGTTAAAAATGCAGGGCGGAGGTTGGGGTAGGTGTATGGGCGGGATCTTGATACTGCATCTCGACCCCCGATCACTAGTGCGCAGACTCTGGCTGCAATTGTGCAACATGGCAGCGGCCATATCTGGGATATTTTGGCTCCATTTTTGATCAATGGGAGTGAATGGAGACGCGTCGTCCATCTTTATATACAGTCCATGGTCCAAATCCTTCAGCTGAAGTTGAACAGGTACGATTTAGTTTTGCGATAGCAATGATGGTATTGACAGCCGCGAAAAAACAAGCCGAGTAGTGTCCGAAAGCGTTTCTTCCCTCTGCCTATGAGCTCACTATATAGTCACCTACATAGTGAGTCCCCTTATAGTGAGTAGGGAATAGTGAACAAGTGAGTCATTTGGACACAGCCTCTGCGAATAATAGGGCGAAGACCACTCCTCTTTTGCCAGCCAAAAAGATTTGTTCTGCGTGCATAATTTCAGTACAGTTACGTCGCATGTCACATTTTACATCCAGACCTCCCCACAGCAGAACTTAATACTAACATGTCATTACATTTTCCATAGTTGAAAATTTCATTAAACCAGCAAAAGAAAATACATCTCATTCTGATGATATAATTGCAATATCTCTTCGAAAGTCAATCTCCCACTTATTGGCGGCAGTTTTTTTTTCTTTAGAAAAATGAACATGTATGAAATAACCTTATATTTAGAGAAAACGCATCTAATTCGCCAAAGCACATTTACCTGATGAACTAGAAGGGCACTCGGTAGAGCGCATACCTCCGCCACGCCAAGGCAACTGTGCATTAGTTATTTTCGTTAGCCGATGTACGGTATTGCTGCATTCCACCGCCAAGTGGCAGCAAAACCCAAAAGCACGCCAATTGGAAATCCGGCCCATTGGAAAGACTTCAAATTGGTTATTTTATTTCTTTCTCCGTGAATGTACGGCGGATCACCTCCAAAAATTTATCAACTCTTTCTAAGACTATCTCCCACCATCCTACCGAATTTCATTGAAATCCGTCCAATATTTTTCCGTAATCCTGCTAACAGACAAATAAATGGACAGATGGGACTGAAAACATAACCTCCTCTTAACTTTGGTGGCGGAGGTAATTAACACATGGGGAGCTCACACACCTGCGTGCAACACATTAATATCAGTACAGCAACTTCGCATGTCACGTTTCTACATTGTACATGCACACCTTTGAAATAGAGATGGAAGAAACGGCGAACCGCATGAGAAACCACCTAGTGCTCCATTAGCCTGGACTTACAATAGGTAAATTAGCATGTTACACAGAAGTGCTGTACAATTGACCTATGGCTAAGCCCTGCCCTCAAATGCGATGAGCCAATCACAGTGCGTATTCTCTCCCCATATACTCGGACATTCTGAGCCTGACACTCTGAGCCTGAACTTCCATTGAAATGCATTAAAACTCTGAAACTCTGAATCATTCGCTTTTATGGGGTTTTAAAATGTTTGTAAGTAAATAAAATGGTCAAACGCTGTGCTTGGGGCAAATGTAACTCCGATACGAGGTATCCCGAGAGGCTGGGCAATGGGGTGTATTTTATACCCTTCCCAAAGCCACATCATAACCGAGAGAAGTGTCTCCTCTAGATAAAGCTTTGTGGAAGACCCCACTATCAGCTTAACGTAGCTAACAAAGGTCACGTCAGGTTAGATTTCTTAAATTCGGTAGCAATAATAATACGTAAATTAAATTTAATACCCTGCAATGCACGAACAATGCTGATCCTCCATCTTGTTGTGTGAGAGGGTGACGGAAACGAGATGCGGTTGATCGCGTTTGCACTGAGACCTGAAAATTTTAGCTTCTAATTCAAACTTTTTGTTGACCTTCTCCACTCTAAATTCCTTAATGTATCCCTCCAATGCATAGTGTAACCCTTTTTGCAGACTTCTTGATGATTTTTGAGCCTTCTATTTCCAAATATCATCGATAGCATCCTGACAAATATCTCTGACTGTGTTACCAGCCATTAGCGCCTGTTCTAAAATGTTGTTTGTCCGAGTCAGTGGAGGGGGCGGGGCTTAGCTATAGCTCAATTTTCCTCTTTGTTCTATGTTCTTTCCTCTCTGTTCTCCCCTTGGTTCTCCACTATGTCCTCGCTGTTATCCTCCTTGTTCTCCTTTATGTCCTTCTTTTCCACTTGGTTTTCTGCTCTGTCCTCTCTTTTCTGCGTTCTCTACTCTTCTCCCTCTGGTCTCCTCTCTTTCTACTCAGTTGTCTATTCTGTACTCTCTACTCTGTACTCTCCCTTCTGTGCAGTTGCACTCTTCTTTCTATTCCCTTCTCCTCTGCTATCCTCCTCTCTCCTTATCTGTCCATTCTCATCCTCTCTGTCCTCATTGTTTCTTAGCTTAGGTTTTTTTAAGTATTTGGAGCTGTCAAAATATTTTCTTTCATGTTCACATTGTTGATTGTAATTTAAATTTATAAAGTGTTTAAAGGTATAAAGTTGTAAAACGGTACAGAAGTATTCAGCTGGTATATAAGAATCCGTTCATAGCTGCTGATGTAAAAAAATTTATCAGCTTCGATAAAAATCCCAAGATTTTTTTTTTTTTGGTTTACTCACCAAGAGGCTATTCGCTCCGCTGCGCTTTGGCGAGAAAGTTAAAAGAGTGGCACGGATTATAAAATGAAGTCTCTTTTGGCCCAGCTGGGGGGCAAATAGCAGAAGTGCTTCTCTTATCCGCCCCACTGCAATGCAAATAGCAGAACTGCTTCTCTTGTCCGCCCCGCTGCGTTGCAGATAGCCGATTTCTTTCCCTCAATTCACCCCGCTGCGGGGAAAATAGCCACTTCCTTATTAGAGTGCATGAAAATGCACTCTACTGTTATCCGAGTTCTTCTTCTTCTTATTATTAGGGTCCGAGCCCTAGGCAAAGCCTGGGCAGAGGACCCTATTGTTCTTGTAGTGTTTCTTACTATTATTATTATTATTAGGGTCCGAGCCTCCAGGCCTGCAAGGCCTTGGCAAGGACCCTATTGTAATTGTACTGTTTATTATTAGGGTCCGAGCCTCCAGGCCTGCAAGGCCTTGGCAAGGACCCTATTGTTCTTGTACTGTTTATTAGGGTTCGAGCCTCCAGGCAAGGACCCTATTGTTCTTGTACTGTTTATTATTATTAGGGTCCGAGCCACCAGGCCTGCATGGCCTTGGCAAGGACCCTATTGTAATTGTACTGTTTATTATTAGGGTCCGAGCCTCCAGGCCTGCAAGGCCTTGGCAAGGACCCTATTGTTCTTGTACTGTTTATTAGGGTCCGAGCCTCCAGGCAAGGACCCTATTGTTCTTGTACTGTTTATTATTATTAGGGTCCGAGCCTCCAGGCCTGCAAGGCCTTGGCAAGGACCCTATTGTTCTTGTACTGTTTCTTATTAGGGTCCGAGCCCGAGGCAAGGCCTGGGCAGAGGACCCTATTGTTATTGTACTGTTTCTTATTAGGGTCCGAGCCCTAGGCAAAGCCTGGGCAGAGGACACTATTGTTCTTGAACTGTTTATTATTAGGGTCCGAGCCTCCAGGCCTGCAAGGCCTTGGCAAGGACACTATTGTTATTGTACTGTTTATTAGGGTCCGAGCCTCCAGGCCTGCAAGGCCTTGGCAAGGACCCTATTGTTCTTCTCGTGTTTCTTATTAGGGTCCGAGCCTCTAGGCCTGCAAGGCCTGGGCAAGGACCCTATTGTTATTGTACTGTTTTTTTATTATTAGGGTCCGAGCCTCCAGGCCTGCAAGGCCTTGGCAAGGACCCTATTGTTCTTCTCTTTTATTAGGGTTTATTAGGGGGGTCCGAGCCTCCAGGCCTGCAAGGCCTTGGCAAGGACCCTATTGTTCTTCTCGTGTTTATTATTATTCTTCATTAGGGTCCAAGCCTCCAGGCCTGCAAGGCCTTGGCAAGGACCCTATTGTTCTTCTCGTGTTTTTTCTTTATTATTGTTAGGGTCCGAGCCCTAGGCAAGGCCTGGGCAGAGGACCCTATTGTTCTTCTCGTGTTTCTTATTAGGGTCCGAGCCTCTAGGCCTGCAAGGCCTGGGCAAGGACCCTATTGTTATTGTACTGTTTTTTATTATTAGGGTCCGAGCCTCCAGGCCTGCAAGGCCTTGGCAAGGACCCTATTGTTATTGTACTGTTTATTTGGGTCCGAGCCTCCAGGCCTGCAAGGCCTTGGCAAGGACCCTATTGTTCTTCTCGTGTTTATTAGGGTCCGAGCCTCCAGGCCTGCAAGGCCTTGGCAAGGACCCTATTGTTCTTCTCGTGTTTATTATTATTCTTAATTAGGGTCCGAGCCTCCAGGCCTGCAAGGCCTTGGCAAGGACCCTATTGTTCTTCTCGTGTTTTTTCTTTATTATTGTTAGGGTCCGAGCCCTAGGCAAGGCCTGGGCAGAGGACCCTATTGTTCTTCTCGTGTTTCTTATTATTATTATTATTAGGGTCCGAGCCTCCAGGCCTGCAAGGCCTTGGCAAGGACCCTATTGTTCTTCTCGCGTTTATTATTCTTTATTATTATTCTTTCTTCTTACGCCTCTTTGAGCTTAAATTTCACCCCCTAAACATGCTCAAAACCTCACCAAATTTGGCACGAGCCTCATGTCTGGCGAAAAATTTTATAAAACGTAAAAATTTACCCCATAGGTCCCAAAATGGCTCTCTAGCACCACCCAGAAACATTAAATTGACACTTAGATGCCCACCACGACCGGTAGGAAAGTCATAGAGAGATGGAACCAACACTACATTGTTCATCTCATCAAGACCTAAAAATCAACAATCAACACCCCTGACCTAAATCAAACAGGAAGTCCGCAATTTGCATATCAAAATTGCCATTCGCCCCTAAATTTTGCCTAAATTTGCCCTCGAACAAACGCGAACTCCTTTAAGGGCGTTCATCTTATCGGCTCCAAATGCTAATAGATGACAAAGGACACACTGCCGATGAAAACTACTGTACAACTTTGTCATTACTCGAACGGTTTGGATTTTATGAGGTGTCAAAGCAGGAGTCTGCAGTCACCTTGACTGCTTTTTTTCTATGCGTACGCGATTTCCATGCTAAATTTGACCCGTAAAACATGCTCTAAAATAAACCCAATTTTGCAATTAATTCATAGTGGGTTCATTCATTTTTAAAACATAAAAAATCTTCTCAAAAGTGCAAAAATGGCTCTCTAGCGCCACCTAAATACACTCAAATGGGGCTTTCGCAATCACCACGGCCTGTCGCAATGTCTTAAAATTCTGAAAAAATTCACACGTCCTTCCGGTCCCATCCTATAATGTTTCACCTGTTTTGGTGAAAATTTATTGAAGACTTTTTGAAATAAAAAATTTTATGTTCATAGTACACTGTACTGAAATATATACTTTCTTGCTGTGGACACACCATTTCACATATCTAAATGTTCTTTGGTATAATTTATAAGCTTCATATCAAGAAACTATTTGCAAAGGATGGTCCTATTTCAACAAATATTTCCTGAGATATTGACATGTTATGAATATTCATATTTTGAAAAATATAGAGTGACGGACTTCTGAATTCACCATAGGTTGCAGCGTGTGAAAGTTTTATCTGTATTCAGTGAACAATCTCCCAAAATTTCAACAGTGTAGGATTTACGTGGAAGAACCATTTATTAATTTCTTTATTATTATTCATTTTCAGTGTTTCTCTATGTGGTGCTACACATTCTGACCACCGGGTGGCAGCAGGATCACATGGGTCATCTCCCTTCACAAAGTTCATGAATGGGGAAAGATTCCACAAAACACAGCAGTGATAATATCTGCAAAAGAAAGTTTTACCAGGTCCCATGACTCACAACTGCAATTTACAAAAGAAAAATCTCTTTCAGTAAAGGGGTTTGCACTCACCCGAAGATAAAACTTTTTACTCAGTCTCGCACTGTCCAACGAATGAGAATGCTCGTAGGCGCCCGGCCGCGTCTTGCCCTCACATCGACTCGCCCCCATATCGATGCGCGCGGGTGGGCGAGGACCCGCCCAACACTGCTTGCAGTTTTAATTAGGGTCCGAGCCTCCAGGCCTGCAAGGCCTTGGCAAGGACCCTATTGTTATTGTACTGTTTATTATTATTAGGGTCCGAGCCTCCAGGCCTGCAAGGCCTTGGCAAGGACCCTATTGTTATTGTACTGTTTATTAATATTCTTTCTTTCTTTCTTCTTACGCCTCTTTAGAGCTTAAATTTGACCCCCTAAACATGCTCAAAAACTCACCAAATTTGGCACGCACCTCAGGTCTGGCAAAAAATTTGATAAAATGTAAACATTATCCCCATAGGTCCCAAAATGGCTCTCTAGCGCCACCCAGAAACATTAAATTGGCACTTAGACAGCCACCACGACCGGTAGGAAAGTCATAGAGAGATGGAACCAACACTTTTTTGTTCATCTCATCAAGACCTAAAAATTAACACCAACACCCCTGACCTAAATCGAACAGGAAGTTCACAATTTGCATATCAAAATTGCTCCTCTCCCCTAAATTTGGCCTAAATTTGCCCTCGAACAAATGCGAACTCCTTTTAGGGCATTCATCATATCGACCCCAAATGCTAAAAGATGACATAGCACACTCTGTCGATGAAAACTACTTTACAACTTTGTCAAAAGTCGAACGGTTTTGATTTTATGAAGCGTCAAAGTAGGAGTCCGCAGTCACCTTGACTGCTTTTTTTCTATGCGTACGTGATTTCCAACCTAAATTTCACCCCTTAAACATGGACAAAAATGAACCCAATTTTGCAATTAATTCAAACTGGATTCAAACATTTTTACAATGTGAAAATTCTCCACCCAAACGACAAAATGGCTCTCTAGCGCCACCTATATACACCAAAATGGGGCTTTCGCAATCACCACGGCCTGTCGGAATGTCACAAAATTCTGAAAAAATTCACACGTCATTCTTGTAACATGCCCTGAGTCGTCATTTGTTTTCGTGAAAATTAATTCAAGACTTTCTGAAATAAAAAATGTAATGTACATAATACGCTGTAGAGTAAAATATACTTTCTTGCTGTGGACACACCGTTTATCATATCAAAATGTCCTTTGGTATACTTTATCATCTCCATTTGCAGAAACTATTTGCCAAGTGTGGTACCATTTGAATGAATATTTGCCGAAATATTGACATGTTATGATTTTTCATATTTTGAAAAATATAGAGTGACGGACTTTTGAATTCACCATAGGTTGCAGCGTATGAAAGTTTTGTCTGTGTTCAGTGAACAACTTCCCAAAATTTCAACAGTGTAGGATTTCCGTGGAAGAACCATTTATTAATTTCTTTATTATTATTCATTTTCAGTGTATTTCTATGTGGTGCTACACATTCTGACCACCGGGTGGCAGCAGGATCACATGGGTCATCACCCTTCACTAAGTTCATGAATGGGGGAAGATTCCACAATACGCAGCAGTGATAAAATCTGCAAAAGATACTTTTGCCGGGTCCCTTGACTCAAAACTCCCATTTACAAAAGAAAAATCTCTTTCAGTAAAGGGGTTTGCACTCAACTCAAGAGAAAACATTTTACTCAGTCTGGCACTGTCCAACGAATGAGAATGCTCGACGGCGCCCGGCCGTGTCTCGCCCCCACATCGAATCGCACCCATATTGATGTGTGCGGGTGGGCGAGGACCCGCCCAACACTGCTTGCAGTTTTAATTCTTTCTTTCTTTCTTCTTACGCCTCTTTGAGCTTAAATTTGACCCCCTAAATATGCTCAAAAACTCACCAAATTTGGTACGCACCTCATGTCTGGCGAAAAATTTTATAAAACGTAAACATTATCCCCATAGGTCCCAAAATGGCTCTCTAGCGCCACCCAGAAACATTAAATTGGCACTCAGACGGCCACCACGACCGGTAGGCAAGTCATAGAGAGATGGAACAAACACTATATTGTTCATCTCATAAAGACCTAAAAATTAACAATCAACACCCATGACCTAAATTGAACAGGAAGTCCGCAATTTGCATATCAAAATTGCTCTTCTCCCCTAAATTTGGCCTAAATTTGCCCTCGAACAAACGCGAACTCCTTTTAGGGCATTCATCGTATCGGCCCCAAATGCTAATAGATGACAAAGCACACTCTGCTGATAAAAACTACTGTACAACTTTGTCAAAACTGGAACGGTTTGGATTTTATAAGGCGTCAAAGTAGGAGTCCGCAGTCACCTTGACTGCTTTTTTTCTATGTGTACGCGATTTCCATCCTAAATTTGACCCCTTAAACATGCTCAAAAATGAACCCAATTTTGCAATTAATTCATAGTGGGTTCAATCATTTTTAAAACGTAAAAAATCTACTCAAAAGTGCAAAAATGGCTCTCTAGCGCCACCTAAATACACTCAAATGGGGCTTTCGCAATCACCACGGCCTGTCGCAATGTCTTAAAATTCTGAAAAAATTCACACGTCATTCCAGTCCCATCCTAAAACGTTTCACCTGTTTTGGTTAAAATTTTTTGAAGACTTTTTGAAATAAAAAATTTTATGTTCATAGTACACTGGACTGTAATATATACTTTCTTGCTGTGGACACACCGTTTCACGTATCTAAATGTCCTTTGGTATACTGTATAAGCTTTATATCATGAAACAATATGCCAAGGATGATCCTATTTCAAGTAATTTTTCCTGAGATATTGACATGTTATGAATATTCATATTTTGAAAAATATAGAATGACGGACTTCTGAATTCACCATAGTTTGCAGCGTATGAAAGTTTTGTCTGTGTTCTGTGGACATGCTCCTAAAATTTCAGCTGGCTAGGATTTATGAGGAAGAACCATTTATTAATTTCTTTATTTTTATTAATTTTCAGTGTTTTTCTATGTGGAGCTACACATTCTGGCCACCGGATGGCAGTAAGATCACATGGCTCATCTCCCTTCACTAAGTTCATGAATAGGGGAAGATTACACATTACACAGCAATGATAAAATCTGCTTAATAAACTTTGAAGAGGTAACATGGGTCACAACTCCATTTTATAAAGGAAAAATGTATTTCAGTAAAGGGGTTTGCACTCAGATCAAGATAAAACATTTTACTCAGTCTCGCACTATCCAACGAATGAGAATGCTCGTTGGCGCCCGGCCGCGTCTCGCCCCCACATCGACTCGCCCCCACATCGATGTGCGCGGGTAGGCGAGGACCCGCCCAACACTGCTTGCAGTTTTAATTAGGGTCCGAGCCTCCAGGCCTGCAAGGCCTTGGCAAGGACCCTATTGTTCTTCTCGTGTTTTTTCTTTATTATTATTATTATTATTATTCTTTATTCTTTCACTATACGCCTCTTTGAACTTAAATTTGACCCCCCAAACATGCTCAAAAACTCACCAAATTTGGCACGCACCTCAGGTCTGGCGAAAAATTTGATAAAACATAAAAATTATCCCCATTGGTGCCAAAATGGCTCTCTAGCGCCACCCAGAAAAATTAAAATGGCACTGAGACGGCCTCCACGACCAGTAGGAAAGTCATAGAGACATGGAACCAACACTACATTGTTCATCTCATCAAGACCTAAAAATCAACAATGAACACCTCTGACCTAAATCGAACAGGAAGTTCGCAATTTGCATATCAAAATTGCCATTCCCCCCTAAATTTGCCGTAAATTTGCCCTCGAACAAACGCGAACTCCTTTAAGGGCGTTCATCGTATCGGCCCCAATTGCAAATAGATGAAAAAGCACACACTGCCGATGAAAACAGCTGTACAACTTTGTCATTAATCGAACGGTTTGGATTTTATGAGGCGTCAAAGTAGGAGTCCGCAGTCACCTTGACTGCTTTTTTTCTATGCGTACGCGATTTCCATCCTAAATTTGACCCCTCAAACATGCTCAAAAATGAACCCAATTTTGCAATTAATTCAAAGTGCGTTTAATCATTTTTAAAACGTAAATAATCTCCTCAAAAGTGCCAAAATGGCTCTCTAGCGCCACCCATATACACTCAAATGGGGCTTTCGCAATCACCACGGCCTGTCGCAATGGCTTAAAATTGTGAAAAAATTCACACGTCAATCCCGTACCCATCCTATAGCGATTCACCTGTTTTGGTGAAAATTTATTGAAAACTTTTTGAAATAAAAAATTTTATGTTCATAGTTCACTGTACTGTAATATATACTTTTTTACTGTGGACACACCGTTTCACGTATCTAAATGTCCTATGGTATACTCTCTAAGCTTTATATCATGAAACTATTTGCCAAAGATGGTCCTATTTCAACGAATATTTGCCGAGATATTCACATGTTACGTATTTTCATATTTCGAAAAATATAGAGTGACGGACTTCTGAATTCACCATAGGTTGCAGCGTATGAAAGTTTTGTCTGTGTTCAGTGAACAACCTCCCAAAATTTCAGCAGTGTCGGATTTATGTGGAAGAACTATTTATTAATTTCTTAATTATTATTATTTTTCAGTGTTTTTCTATGTGGTGCTACACATTCTGACCACCGGGTGGCAGCAGGGTCACATGGGTCATCTCCCTTCACGAAATTCATGAATGGGGGAAGATTCCACAATACACAGCAGTGATAATATCTGCAAAAGAATCTTTTACCAGTTCCCATGACTCATCACTCCAATTTACAAAAGAAAAATCTCCTTCAGTAAAGGGGTTTGCACTCAACTCAAGATAAAACATTTTACTCAGTCTGGCACTGTCCAACGAATGAGAATGCTCGTCGGCGCCCGGCCGCGTCTCGCACCCCCATCGACTCGCCCCCACATCGATGTGCGCGGGTGGGCGAGGACCCGCCCAACACTGCTTGCAGTTTTAGTTATTAGGGTCCGAGCCTCCAGGCCTGCAAGGCCTTGGCAAGGACCCTATTGTTCTTCTCGTGTTTATTATTCTTTATTATTCTTTCTTCTTACGCCTCTTTGAGCTTAAATTTCACACCCTAAACATGCTCAAAAACTCACCAAATTTGGCACGCACCTCATGTCTGGCGAAAAATTTTATAAAACGTAATAATTTACCCCATAGGTCCCAAAATGGCTCTCTAGCACCACCCAGAAACATTAAATTGACACTTAGATGCCCACCACGACCGGAAGGAAAGTCATAGAGAGATGGAACCAACACTACATTGTTCATCTCATCAAGACCTAAAAATCAACAATCAACACCCTTGACCTAAATTGAACAGGAAGTCCGCAATTTGCATATCAAAATTGCTCTTCTCCCCTAAATTTGGCCTAAATTTGCCCTCGAACATATGCGAACTCCTTTTTGGGCATTCATCGTATCGACCCCAAATGCTAATAGATGACAAACTACACTCTGCCGATGAAAAGTACTGTACAACTTTGTCAAAAGTCAAACGGTTTGGATTTTATGAAGCGTCAAAGTAGGAGTCCGCAGTCACCTTGACTGCTTTTTTTCTATGCGTACGCGACTTCCAACCTAAATTTCACCCCTTAAACATGCTCAAAAATGAACCCGATTTGGCAATTAATTCAAACTGGCTTCATACATTTTTACAATTAGAAAATTCTACACCCAAACGACAAAATGGCTCTCTAGCGCCACCTATATACACCAAAATGGGGCTTTCGCAATCACCACGGCCTATCGGAATGTCATAAAATTCTGAAAAAATTCACACATCATTCGTGTAACATGCCCTGAGTTCTCATTTGTTTTTGTGAAAATTAATTCAAGACTTTCTGAAATAAAAAATGTTATGTACATAATACGCTGTACAGTAATATATACTTTCTTGCTGTGGACACACCCCTTATCGTATCAAAATGTCCTTTGGTTTACTTTATCATCTCCATTTGCAGAAACTATCTGCCAAGTGTGGTACCATTTGAATGAATATTTGCCGAAATATTGACATGTTATGATTTTTCATATTTGAAAAATATAGAGTGACGGACTTCTGAATTCACCATACGTTGCAGCGTATGAAAGTTTTGTCTGTGTTCAGTGAACAACTTCCCAAAATTTCAACAGTGTAGGATTTCCGTGGAAGAACCATTTATTAATTTCTTTATTATTATTCATTTTCAGTGTATTTCTATGTGGTGCTACACATTCTGACCACCGGGTGGCAGCAGGATCACATGGCTCATCTCCTTCACTAAGATCATGAATGGGGGAAGATTCCACAATACGCAGCAGTGATAAAATCTGCAAAAGATATTTTTGCCGGGTCCCTTGACTCAAAACTCCCATTTACAAAAGAAAAATCTCTTTCAGTAAAGGGGTTTGCACTCAACTCAAGATAAAACATTTTACTCAGTGTGGCACTGTCCAACGAATGAGAATGCTCAACGGCGCCCGGCCGCGTCTCGCCCCCACATCGACTCGCACCCATATCGATGTGCGCGGGTGGGCGAGGACCCGCCCAATACTACTTGCACTTTTAATTATTATTATTATTCTTTATTCTTTCACTATACGCCTCTTTGAACTTAAATTTGACCCCCTAAACATGCTCAAAAACTCACCATAATTTGGCACGCACCTCAGGTCTGGCGAAAAATTTGATAAAACATAAACATTATCCTCATAGGTGCCAAAATGGCTCTCTAGCGCCACCCAGAAACATTAAAATGGGACTTAGATGGCCACCACGACCGGTAGGAAAGTCATAGAGAGATGTAACCAACACTACATTGTTCATCTCATCAAGACCTAAAAATCAACAATCAACACCCCTGACCTAAATCGAAGAGGAAGTCCGCAATTTGTATATCAAAATTGCCATTCGCCCCTAAATTTGGCCTAAATTTGCCCTCGAACAAACGCGAACTCCTTTAAGGGCGTTTATCGTATCGGCCCCAAATGCTAATAGATGACAAAGCACACACTCCCGATAAAAATTACTGTACAACTTTGTCAAAACTCGAACGGTTTGGATTTTATGAGGCGTCAAAGTAGGAGTCCGCAGTCACCATCACTGCTTTTTTTCTATGCGTACGCAATTTCCAACCAAAATTTCACCACTTCTACATGCTCACAAACCAAACAAATTTGGCAATTAATTCTACGTGGCTTCAAAGATTTTTTCAGTGTGAAAATTCTTGACCAAAGAGTCAAAATGGCTCTCTAGCGCCACTTAAATACACCAAAATGGGACTTTCGCAATCACCACAGCCTTTGACAATATCAAAAAATTCTGAAAAAATTCACGTCTTTCCTGTAGCATGTCCTGAATTGTCACTTGTTTTGGTTAAAATTAATTCAAGACTTTTTGAAATAAAAAATTTTATGTACATAATACGCTGAACATTAATATATACTTTTTTGCTGTGGACAAACCGTGTATCGTATCAAAATGTCCTTTGGTAGACTTCTTAAACTCCATTGGCAGAAACAAATTGCCAAGCGTAGTACCTTTTGAATGAATATTTGCTGAGATATTGACATGTTATGAATATTCATATTTTGAAAAATATAGACTGACGGACTTCAGAATTCACCATCGGTTGCAGCATATGAAAGTTTTGTCTGTGTTCAGTGGACATGCTCCTAAAATTTCAGCTGTCTAGGATTTACGTGGAAGAAACATTTATTAATTTCTTTTTTATTATTCATTTTGAGTGTTTTTCTTTGTGATGCTACACAATCTGACCACCGGATGGCAGTAAGTTCACATGGCTCATCTCCCTTCACTAAGTTCATGAATGGGGGAATATTGCACAATAGACTGCAGTGATAAAATCTGCTTAAGAAACTTTGACCAGGTCGCATGGGTCAAAACTCCACTTTACAAAAGAAAAATGTATTCCAGTAAAGGGGTTTGCACTCAACTCAACATCTAACATTTTACTCAGTCTCGCACTGTCCGACGGTTGAGAATGCTCGACGGCGCCCGAACACGTCTCGCCCCCGCTTCGACGTGCGCGGGTGGGCAAGGACCCGTCCAAGGTTGCTTGCAGCTTTAATTAGGGTCCGAGCCTCCAGGCCTGCAAGGCCTTGGCAAGGACCCTATTGTTATTGTACTGTTTATTAGGGTCCGAGCCCTAGGCAAAGCCTGGGCAGAGGACCCTATTGTTCTTGTACTGTTTATTATTATTATTATTATTATTATTATTATTAGGGTCTGAGCCTCCAGGCCTGCAAGGCCTTGGCAAGGACCCTATTGTTATTGTACTGTTTATTATTATTATTCTTTCTTTCTTTCTTCTTACGCCCCTTTGAGCTTAAATTTGACCCCCTAAACATGCTCAAAAACTCACCAAATTTGGCAGGCACCTCAGGTCTGGCGAAAAATTTGGTAAAATGTAAACATTATCCCTATCGGTCCCAAAATGGCTCTCTAGCGCCACCCAGAAACATTAAATTGGCACTTAGACGGCCACCAGGACCGGTAGGAAAGTCATAGAGAGATGGAACCAACACTATATTGTTCATCTCATCAAGACCTAAAAATTAACAATCAACACCCCTGACCTAAATCGAACAGGAAATTCGCAATTTGCATATCAAAATTGCCATTCGCCCCTAAATTTGGCATAAATTTGCCCTCGAACAAACGCGAACTCCTTTAAGGGCGTTCATCGTATCGGCCCCAAATGCTAATAGATGACAGAGCACACCCTGCCGATAAAAACTACTGTACAACTTTGTCAAAGCTCGAACGGTTTGGATTTTATGAGGCGTCAAAGTAGGAGTCCGCAGTCACCATCACTGCTTTTTTTCTATGCGTACGCGATTTCCAACCTAAATTTCACCACTTCAACATGCTCAGAAACAAAATTAATTTTGCAATTAATTCTAAGTGGCTTCAAACATTTTTACAGTGTGGAAATTCTGCACCAAAGAGACAAAATGGCTCTCTAGCGCCACCTAAATACACTCAAATGGGGCTTTCGCAATCACCACGGCCTGTCGCAATGTCTTAAAATTCTGAAAAAATTCACACGTCATTCCAGTCCCATCCTAAAACGTTTCGCCTGTTTTGGTGAAAAATTATGAAAGACTTTTTGAAATAAAAAATTTTATGTTCATAGTACACTGTACTGTAATATATACTTTGTGGCTGTGGACACACCGTTTCACATATCTAAATATCCTTTTGTACACTTTATATGCTTTATATCATGAAACTATATGCCAAGGGTGGTCCTATTTCAAATAAAATTTCCTGAGATATTGACATGTCATGAATATGAATATTTTGAAAAATATAGAGTGACGGACTTCTGAATTCACCATAGGTTGCAGCGTATGAAAGTTTTGTCTGTGTTCAGTGAACAACCTCCCAAAATTTCAAGAGTGTAGGATATACGTGAAAGCACCATTTATTGATTTCTTTATTATTATTCATTTTCAGTGTTTTTCTATGTGGTGCTACAGATTATGATCACCGAGTGGCAGCAGGATCACATGGCTCATCTCCCTTCACAAAGTTCATGAATGGGGGAAGATTCCACAATACACAGCAGTGATAAAATCTGCAAAAGATACTTTTACTGGGTCCCATGACTCAAACCTCCCATTTACAAAAGAAAAATCTCTTTCAGTAAAGGGGTTTGCACTCAACTCAAGATAAAACATTTTACTCAGTCTGGTACTGTCCAACGAATGAGAATGCTCGACGGCGCCCGGCCGCGTCTCGCCCCCACATCGACTCGCCCCCACATCGATGTGCGCGGGTGGGCGAGGACCCGCCCAACACTGCTTGCAGTTTTAATTATTATTATTCTTTCTTTATTCTTCTTACGCACCTTTCAACCTAAATTTGACCCCCTAAACATGCTCAAAAACTCACCAAATTTGGCACGCACCTCATGTCTGGCGAAAAATTTGATAAAACGTAAACATTATCCCCAAAGGTCCCAAAATGGCTCTCTAGCGCCACCCAGAAACATTAAATTGCCACTTAGACGGCCACCACGACCATTAGGCAAGTCATAGAGATATGGAACCAACAATATATTGTTCATCTCTTCAAGACCTAAAAATTAACAATTAACACCCTTGACCTTAATCGAACAGGAAGTTCGCAATTTGCATATCAAAATTGCCATTCTCCCCTAAATTTGGCCTAAATTTGCCCTCGAACAAACGCGAACTCCTTTAAGGCAGTACATCATATCGGCCCCAAATGCTAAAAGATGACAAAGCACACCCTGCCGATAAAAACTACTGTACAACTTTGTCAAAACTCGAACGGTTTGGATTTTATGAGGCGTCAAAATAGGAGTCCGCAGTCACCATCACTGCTTTTTTTCTATGCGTACGTGATTTCCAACCTAAATTTCACCCCTTAAACATGCTCAAATATGAACCCAATTTGGCAATTAATTCAAACTGGCTTCAAACATTTTTTTCAATGTGAAAATTCTCCACCCAAACGACAAAATGGCTCTCTAGCGCCACCTATATACACCAAAATGGGGCTTTCGCAATCACCACGGCCTGTCGGAATGTCATAAAATTCTGAAAAAATTCACACGTCATTCTTGTAACATGCCCTGAGTTGTCATTTGTTTTCGTGAAAATTAATTCAAGACTTTCTGAAATAAAAAATGTAATGTACATAATACGCTGTACAGTAATATATACTTTCTTGCTGTGGACACACCCCTTTTCGTATCAAAATGTCCTTTGGTATACTTTTTCAACTCCATTTGCAGAAACTATTTGCCAAGTGTGGTACCATTTGAATGAATACTTGCCGAAATATTGAAATGTTATGATTTTTCATATTTTGAAAAATATAGAGTGACGGACTTCTGAATTCACCATAGGTTGCAGTGTATGAAAGTTTTGTCTGTGTTCAGTGAACTACTTCCCAAAATTTGAACAGTGTAGGATTTCCGTGGAAGAAACATTTATTAATTTCTTTATTATTATTCATTTTCAGTGTATTTCTATGTGGTGCTACACATTCTGACCACCGGGTGGCAGCAGGATCACATGGCTCATCTCACTTCACTAAGTTCATGAATGGGGGAAGATTCCACAATACGCAGCAGTGATAAAATCTGCAAAAGATACTTTTACCAGGTCTCATGACTCAAAACTCCCATTTACAAAAGAAAAATCTCTTTCAGTAAAGGGGTTTGCACTCAACTCAAGATAAAACATTTTACTCAGTGTGGCACTGTCCAACGAATGAGAATGCTCGACGGCGCCCGGCCGCGTCTCACCCCCACATCCAGTCGCACCCATATCGATGTGCGCGGGTGGGCAAGGACCCGCCCAACACTGCTTGCAGTTTTAATTAGGGTCCGAGCCTCCAGGCAAGGACCCTATTGTTCTTTTACTGTTTATTATTATTATTATTATTATTATTATTATTATTATTCTTTCTTTCTTTCTTTCTTTCTCTATACGCCTCTTTGAGCTTAAATTTGACCCCCTAAACATGCTCAAAAACTCACCAAATTTGGCAGGCACCTCATGTCTGGCGAAAAATTTGATAAAACGTAAACATTATCCCCATAGGTGCCAAAATGGCTCTCTAGCGCCACCCAGAATCATTAAAATTGCACTTAGACGGCCACCACGTCCGGTAGGAAAGTCATAGAGACATGGAACCAACACTAATTTGTTCATCTCATCAAGACCTAAAAATCTACAATCAACACCCTTGACCTAAATCGAACAGGAAGTCCGCAATTTGAATATCAAAATTGCCATTCCCCCATAAATTTGGCCTAAATTTGCACTCGAACAAAAGCGAACTCCTTTAAGGGCATTCATCGTATCGGCCCCAAATGCTAATAGATGACAAAGCACACTCTGCCGATGAAAACTTCTGTACAACTTTGTCAAAACTCGAACGGTTTTGATTTTATGATGCGTCAAGGTAGGAGTCCGCAGTCACCATCACTGCTTTTTTTCTATGCGAACGCGATTTCCAACCTAAATTTCACCCCTTAAACATGCTCAGAAACAAAAGAAATTTTGCAGATAATTCTACGTTGCTTCACACATTTTTAAAATGTGAAAATTCTGCATTAAAGAGACAAAATGGCTCTCTAGCGCCACCTAAATACACCAAAATGGGGCTTTCGCAATCACCACAGCCAGTGACAATATCAAAAAATTCTGAAAAAATTTGCATGTCTTTCCTGTAGAATGTCCTGAATTGTCACTTGTTTTGGTGAAAATTAATTCAAGACTTTTTGAAATAAAAAATTTTATGTACATAATACGCTGTACAGTAATATATACTTTTTTGCTGTGGACAAACCGTTTATCATATCAAAATGTTCTTTGGTAGACTTCATAAATTCCATTGGCAGAAACAAATTGCCAAGCGTGGTACCTTTTGAGTGAATATTTGCTGAGATATTGACATGTTATGAATATTCATATTTTGAAAAATATAGAGTGACGGACTTCTGAATTCACCATAGGTTGCAGCGAATGAAAGTTTTGTCTCTGTTCAGTGGACATGCTCCCAAAATTTCAGCTGTCTTGGATTTACGTGGAAGAAACATTTATTAATTTCTTTTTTATTATTCATTTTGAGTGTTTTTCTTTGTGATGCTACACATTCTGACCACCGGATGGCAGTAAGATCACATGGCTCATCTCCCTTCACTAAGTTCATGAATGGGGGAATATTGCACAATAGACAGCAGTGATAAAATCTGCTTAAGAAACTTTGACCAGGTCGCATGGGTCATAACTCCTCTTTCCAAAAGAAAAATGTATTCCAGTAAAGGGGTTTGCACTCAACTCAACATATAACGTTTTACTCAGTCTCGCATTGTCCGATGGTTGAGAATGCTCGACGGCGCCCGAACACGTCTCGCCCCCGCATCGACGTGCGCGGGTGGGCGAGGACCCGTCCATCGCTGCTTGCAGCTTTAATTATTAGGGTCCGAGCCTCCAGGCCTGCAAGGCCTTGGCAAGGACCCTATTGTTATTGTACTGTTTATTATTAGGGTCCGAGCCTCCAGGCCTGCAAGGCCTTGGCAAGGACCCTATTGTTCTTGTACTGTTTCTTATTATTATTATTCTTTCTTTCTTTCTTTCTTTCTTCTTACGCCTCTTTGAGCTTAAATTTGACCCCCTAAACATGCTCAAAAACTCACCAAATTTGGCAGGCACCTCAGGTCTGGCGAAAAATTTGATAAAATGTAAACATTATCCCCATTGGTCCCAAAATGGCTCTCTAGCGCCACCCAGAAACATTAAATTGGCACTTAGACGGCCACCAGGACCGGTAGGAAAGTCATAGAGAGATGGAACCAACACTATATTGTTCATCTCATCAAGACCTAAAAATTAACAATCAACACCCCTGACCTAAATCGAACAGGAAATTCGCAATTTGCATATCAAAATTGCCATTCGCCCCTAAATTTGGCCTAAATATGCCCTCGAACAAACGCGAACTTCTTTCAGGGCGTTCATCATATCGGCCCCAAATGCTAATAGATGACAGAGCACACCCTGCCGATAAAAACTACTGTACAACTTTGTCCAAACTCGGACGGTTTGGATTTTATGAGGCGTCAAAGTAGGAGTCCGCAGTCACCATCACTGCTTTTTTTCTATGCGTACGCGATTTCCAACCTAAATTTCACCACTTCAACATGCTCAGAAACAAAACAAATTTTGCAATTAATTCAAAGTGGCTTCAAACATTTTTATAATGTGAAAATTCTCCACCAAAGAGACAAAATAGCTCTCTAGCGCCACCTAAATACTCCAAAATGGGGCTTTTGCAATCACCACGGCCTGTGGCAATGTCAAAAAATTCTGAAAAAATTTTCATGTCATTCTTGGACCATAACCTGAGTTGTCATTAGATTTGGTGAAAATTTATCAAAGTCATTTTGAAATAAAAAATTTTATGTACATAATACGCTGTACTGTAATATATACTTTCTTGCTGCAGCCACACCGTTTCACGTATCTAAATGTCCTTTGGTAGACTTTATAAGCTTTATATCGTGAAACTATTTGCCAAGGATGGTCCTATTGCAACTAATATTTCCCGAGATATTGACATGTTATTAATATTCATATTTTGAAAAATATAGAGTGACGGACTTCTGAATTCACCATAGGTTGCAGCGTATGAAATTTTTGTCTGTGTTCAGTGAACAACCTCCCAAAATTTCAGCAGTGTAGGATTTACATGGAAGAACAATTTATTAATTTCTTTTTTATTATTCATTTTCAGTGTTTTTCTATGTGGTGCTACACATTCTGACCACCGGGTGGCAGCAGGATCACATGGCTCATTTCCATTCACTAAGTTCATGAATGGGGGAAGATTCCTCAATACACAGCAGTGATAATATCTGCAAAAGAAACGTTTACCAGGTCCCATGACTCATAACTCCAATTTACAAAAGAAAAATCTCTTTCAGTAAAGGGGTTTGCACTCAACTCAAGATAAAACATTTTACTCAGTCTCGCACTGTCCAACGAATGAGAATGCTCGACGGCGCCCCGGCCGTGTCTCGCCCCACATCGACTCGCCCCACAGATCGATGTGCTTGGGCGAGGGTGGGCGAGGACCCCGCCTCCAGGCACTGCTTGCAGTTTTAATTATTATTATTATTCTTTCTTTTTTCTTTATTCTTACGCCTCTTTGAGCTTAAATTTGACCCCCTAAACATGCTCAAAAACTCACCAAATTTGGCACGCACCTCATGTCTGGCGAAAAATTTTATAAAACGTAAAAATTTACCCCATAGGTCCCAAAATGGCTCTCTAGCGCCACCCAGAAACATTAAATTGGCACTTAGACGGCCACTACGACCAGTCGGCAAGTCATAGAGATATGCAACCAACACTATATTGTTCATCTCATCAAGACCTAAAAATTTACAATCAACAACCATGACCTAAATTGAACAGGAAGTCCGCAATTTGCATATCAAAATTGCTCTTTTCCCCTAAATTTGCCCTAAATTTGCCCACGAACAAACGCGAACTCCTTTTAGGGGATTCATCGTATCGGCCCCAAATGCTAATAGATGACAAAAGCACACTCTGCCGATGAAAACTGTTGTACAACTTTGTCAAAACTCGAACGGTTTGGATTTTATAAGGCGTCAAAGCAGGAGTCCGCAATCATCTTGACTGCTTTTTTTTCTATGCGTACGCGATTTCCAACCTAAATTTCACCCCTTAAACATGCTCAAAAATGAACCCAATTTGGCAATTAATTCAAACTGGCTTCAAACATTTTAACAATGCGAAAATTCTCCACCCAAACGACAAAATGGCTCTCTAGCGCCACCTATATACACCAAAATGGGGCTTTCGCAATCACCACAGCCTGTGACAATATCAAAAAATTCTGAAAAAATTCACATGTGTTTTCTGTAGCATGTCCTGAATTGTCACTTGTTTTGGTGAAAATTAATTGAAGACTTTTTGAAATAAAAAATTTTATGTACATTATACGCTTTACAGTAATATATACTTTTTTGTTGTGGACAACCTGTTTATCATATCATAATTTCCATTGGTAGACTTCATAAACTCCATTGGCAGAAACAAATTGCCAAGCGTGGTAGCTTTTGAATGAAAATTTGCTGAGATATTGACATGTTATGAATATTCATATTTTGAAAAATATAGAGTGACGGACTTCTGAATTCACCACAGGTTGCAGTGTATGAAAGTTTGTCTGTGTTCAGTGGACATGCTCCCAAAATTTCAGCTGTCTTGGATTTACGTGGAAGAAACATTTATTAATTTCTTTTTTATTATTCATTTTGAGTGTTTTTCTTTGTGATGCTACACATGTTGACCACCGGATGGCAGTAAGATCACATGGCTCATCTCCCTTCACTAAGTTCATGAATGGGGGAATATTGCACAATAGACAGCAGTGATAGAATCTGCATAAGAAACTTTGACCAGGTCGCATGGGTCATAACTCCACTTTACAAAAGAAAAATGTATTCCAGTAAAGGGGTTTGCACTCAACTCAACATCTAACATTTTACTCAGTCTCGCACTGTCCGGCGGTTGAGAATGCTCGACGGCACCCCAACACGCCTCGCCCCGCATCGACGTCTTGCTGGGTGGGCGAGGACCCGCCTAACACTGCTTGCAGTTTTAATTAGGGTCCGAGCCTCCAGGCCTGCAAGGCCTTGGCAAGGACCCTATTGTTCTTGTACTGTTTATTATTAGGGTCCGAGCCTCCAGGCCTGCAAGGCCTTGGCAAGGACCCTATTGTTATTGTACTGTTTATTATTATTATTATTATTCTTTTCTTTCTTTCTTCTTACGCCTCTTTGAGCTTAAATTTGACCCCCCTAAACATGCTCAAAAACTCACCAAATTTGGCACGCACCTCATGTCTGGTGAAAAATTTTATAAAACGTAAAAATTATCCCCATAGGTCCCAAAATGGCTCTCTAGCGCCACCCAGAAACATTAAATTGACACTTAGATGCCCACCACGACCGGTAGGAAAGTCATAGAGAGATGGAACCAACACTACATTGTTCATCTCATCAAGTCCTAAAAATCAACAATCAACACCCTTGACCTAAATTGAACAGGAAGTCCGCAATTTGCATATCAAAATTGCTCTTCTCCCCTAAATTTGGCCTAAATTTGCCCACGAACAAACGCGAACTCCTTTTAGGGGATTCATCGTATCGGCTCCAAATGCTAATAGATGACAAAGGAGACACTGCCGATGAAAACTTCTGTACAACTTTGTCAAAACTCGAACGGTTTGGATTTTATGAGGCGTCAAAATAGGAGTCCGCAGTCACCATCACTGCTTTTTTTCTATGCGTACGCGATTTCCAACCTAAATTTCACCGCTTCAGCATGCTCAGAAACGAAATTAATTTTTTCAATTAATTCTAAGTGGCTTCAAACATTTTTACAGTGTGGAAATTCTCCACCAAAGAGACAAAATGGCTCTCTAGCGCCACCTAAATACACCAAAATGGGGCTTTCGCAATCACCACGGCCTGTCGCAATGTCCTAAAATTCTGAAAATATTCACGATTCTTTCCAGTCCCATCTTTAAACGTTTTACCTGTTTTGGTGAAAATTTATTGAAGACTTTTTGAAATAAAAAATTTTATGTTCATAGTACACTGTACTGTATTATATACTTTCTTGCTGTGGACGCACCGTTTCACATATCTAAATGTCCTTTGGTAAAGTTTGTATGTTTTATATGATGAAACTATATGCTATGGATGGTCCTATTTCAAATAATATTTCCTGAGATATTGACATGTCATGAATATGCATATTTTGAAAAATATAGAGTGACGGACTTCTGAATTCACCATAGGTTGCAGTGTATGAAAGTTTTGTCTGTGTTCAGTGAACAACCTCCCAAAATTTCAACAGTGTAGGATATACGTGAAAGAACCATTTATTGATATCTTTATTATTATTCATTTTCAGTGTTTTTCTATGTGGTGCTACAGATTATGACCACCGGGTGGCAGCAGGATCACATGGCTCATCTTCCTTAACTAAGTTCATGAATGGGGGAAGATTCCACAATACACAGCAGTGATAAAATCTGCAAAAGATACTTTTGCCGGGTCCCATGACTCAAAACTCCCATTTACAAAGGAAAAATGTATTTCAGTAAAGTGGTTTGCACTCAACTGAAGATAAAACATTTTACTCAGTCTCGCACTGTCCAACGAATGAGAATGCTCGTAGGCGCCCAGCCTTCTCGCCCCATCGAATCGCCCCCACATCGATGCCTTGGCAAGGGTGGGGGTCGAGACCCCGCCAAACACTGCTTGCAGTTTAAATTATTATTATTCTTTGTTTCTTTCTTTCTTTCTTTCTTTCTTTCTCTATACGCCTCTTTGAGCTTAAATTTGACCCCCTAAACATAGTCAAAAACTCACCAAATTTGGCACGCAGCTCAGGTCTGGCGAAAAATTTGATAAAATGTAAACATTATCCCCATAGGTCCCAAAATGGCTCTCTAGCGCCACCCAGAAACATTAAATTGGCACTTAGACAGCCACCACGACCGGTAGGAAAGTCATAGAGAGATGGAACCAACACTATATTGTTCATCTCATCAAGACCTAAAAATTAAGACTGAACACCCCTGACCTAAATCTAACAGGAAGTTCGCAATTTGCATATTAAAATTGCTCTTCTCCCCTAAATTTGGCCTAAATTTGCCCTCGAACAAATGCGAACTCCTTTTAGGGCATTCATCGTATCGGCCCCAAATGCTAATAGAAGACAAAGTACACTCTGTCGATGAAAACTACTGTACAACTTTGTCAAAAGTCGAACGGTTTGGATTTTATGAAGCGTCAAAGTAGGAGTCCGCAGTCACCTTGACTGCTTTTTTTTTTCTATCGTCGTGATTTCCAACCTAAATTTCACCCCTTAAACATGCTCAAAAATGAACCCAATTTGGCAATTAATTCAAACTGGATTCATACATTTTTACAGTGTGAAAATTCTCCACCAAAACGACAAAATGGCTCTCTAGCGCCACCTATATACACCAAAATGGGGCTTTCGCAATCACCACGGCCTGTCGGAATTTCATAAAATTCTGAAAAAATTCACACGTCATTCGTGTGGGATGCCCTGAGTTGTCACTTGTTTTGGTGAAAATAAATCAAAGACTTTCTGAAATAAAAAATGTTATGTACATAATACGCTGTACAGTAATATATACTTTCTTGCTGTGGAAACACTGTTTATTGTATCAAAATGTCCTTCAGTATACTTCATAATATGCATTTGCAGAAAAAAATTGCAAAGGCTGGTACCATTTGAATGAATATTTGCCGAAATATTGACATGTTATGATTTTTCATATTTTGAAAAATATAGAGTGACGGACTTCTGAATTCACCATAGGTTGTAGCATATGAAAGTTTTGTCTGTGTTCAGTGAACAAACTCCCGAAATTTCAACAGTGTAGGATTTCCGTGGATGAACCATTTATTAATTTCATTATTATTATTCATTTTCAGTGTATTTCTATGTGGTGCTACACATTCTGACCACCGGGTGGCAGCAGGATCATATGGCTCATTTCCCTTCACTGAGTTCATGAATGGGGGAAGATTCCACAATACGGAGCAGTGATAATATCTGCAAAAGAAACTTTTACCGGGTCCCATGACTCAAAACTCTCATTTACAAAAGAAAAATCTCTTTCAGTAATGGGGTTTGCACTCAACTCAAGATAAAACATTTTACTCAGTCTCGCACTGTCCAACGAATGAGAATGCTCGACGGGCGCCGCCGTCTCCCGCCCCACATCGACTTCGCCCCCCCATCGATGTGCTGGGGGGGGCGAGGACCCGACCCAACACTGCTTGTTATTATTATTCTTTCTTTATTCTTTCTCTATACGCCTCTTTGAGCTTAAATTTGACCCCCTAAACATGCTCAAAAACTCACCAAATTTGGCACGCACCTCAAGTCTGGCGAAAAATTTGATAAAACGTAAACTTTAACCCCATAGGTGCCAAAATGGCTCTCTAGCGCCACCATCAAACATTGAAGACGACGCCCACCACAACCGCTAGGAAAGTCATAGAGAGATGGAACCAACACTACATTGTTCATCTCATCAACACCTAAAAATCAACAATTCAACACCCCTGACCTAAATCGAACAGGAAGTCCGCAATTTGCATATCAAAATTGCCATTCCCCCCTAAATTTGGCCTAAATTTGCGCTCGAACAAACGCGAACTCCTTTTAGGGGCGTCCATCGACGGCTCCAAATGCTAATAGATGACAAAGTACACCCTGCCGATAAAAACTACTGTACAACTTTGTCAAAACTCGAACGGTTTGGATTTTATGAGCCGTCAAAGTAGGAGTCCGCAGTCACCTTGACTGCTTTTTTTCTATGCGTACGCGATTTCCAACCTAAATTTCACCCCTTAAACATGCTCAAAAATGAACCCAATTTTGCAATTAATTCAAACTGGCTTCATATATTTTTACAATGTGAAAATTCTCCACCCAAACGACAAAATTGCTCTCTAGCGCCACCTATATACAACAAAATGGGGCTTTCGCAATCACCACGGCCTGTCGGAATGTCATAAAATTCTGAAAAAATTCACACGTCATTCGGGTAACATGCCCTGAGTTATCATTTATTTTCATGAAAATTAATTCAAGACTTTCTGAAATAAAAAATGGTATGTACATAATACGCTGTACAGTAATATATACTTTCTTGCTGTGGACACACCCCTTATCGTATCAAAATGTCCTTTGGTATACTTTATCATCTCCATTTGCAGAAACTATTCGTTAAGAGTGGTACCATTTGAATGAACATTTGCCGAAATTTTGACATGTTATGATTTTTCATATTTTGAAAAATATAGACTGACGGACTTCTGAATTCACCATAGGTTGCAGCATATGAAAGTTTTGTCTGTGTTCAGTGAACAACTTCCCAAAATTTCAACAGTGTAGGATTTCCGTGGAAGAACCATTTATTAATTTCTTTATTATTATTCATTTTCAGTGTATTTCTATGTGGTGCTACACATTCTGACCACCGGGTGGAAGCAGGACCTCATGGGTCATCACCCTTCACTAAATTCATGAATGGGGCAAGATTCCACAATACGCAGCAGTGATAAAATCTGCAAAAGATACTTTTGCCGGGTCCCTTGACTCAAAACTCCCATTTACAAAAGAAAAATCTCTTTCAGTAAAGGGGTTTGCACTCAACTCAAGATGATACATTTTACTCAGTCTGGCACTGTCCAACGAATGAGAATGCTCAACGGCGCCCGGCCGCTTCTCGTCCCCACATCGAGTCGCACCCATATCGATGTGCGCGGGTGGGCGAGGACCCGCCCAACACTGCTTGCAGTTTTATTAGGGTCCGAGCCTCCAGGCCTGCAAGGCCTTGGCAAGGACCCTATTGCTCTTGTACTGTTTATTATTAGGGTCCGAGCCTCCAGGCCTGCAAGGCCTTGACAAGGACCCTATTGTTCTTCTCGTGTTTTTTCTTTATTAGGGTCCGAGCCTCCAGGCCTGCAAGGCCTTGGCAAGGACCCTATTGTTCTTCTCGTGTTTTTTCTTTTTTATTATTATTATTATTCTTTATTCTTTCACTATACGCCTCTTTGAACTTAAATTTGACCCCCTAAAAATGCTCAAAAACTCACCAAATTTGGCACGCACCTCAGGTCTGGCGAAAAATTTGATAAAACGTAAACATTATCCCAATAGGTGCCAAAATGGCTCTCTAGCGCCACCCAGAAACATTAAAATGGGACTTAGATGTCCACCACGACCGGTAGGAAAGTCATCGAGAGATGGAACCAACACTACATTGTTCATCTCATCAAGACCTAAAAATCAACATTCAACACCTCTGACCTAAATCGAACAGGAAGTCCGCAATTTGCATGTCAAAATTGCCATTCCCCCCTAAATTAGGCCTAAATTTGCCCTCGAACAAATGCGAACTCCTTTAAGGGCGTTCATCGTATCGGCCCCAAATGCTAAGAGATGACAAAGCACACCCTCCCGATAAAAATTACTATTCAACTTTGTCAAAACTCGAACGGTTTGGATTTTATGAGGCGTCAAAAGTAGGTGTCCGCCCGTCACCATCACTGCTTTTTTTTCTATGCTTACGCGATTTCCAACCCTAAATTTTACCATTTCAAACATGCTCAAAAACCAAACAAATTTTGCAATTAATTCTCGGTGGCTTCAAACATTTTTACAATGTGAAAATTCTCCACCAAAGAGACAAAATGGCTCTCTAGCGCCACCTAAATACACCAAAATGGGGCATTCGCAATCACCACGGCCTCTCTCAATGTTCTAAAATTCTGAAAAAAATTCACACGTCATTCTTGTGACATGCTCTAAGTTGTCACTTGTTTTTGTGAAAATTAATCAAAGACTTTCTGAAAAAAAAATTTCATGTTCATCATACGCTGTAAAGTAATATATACTTTCTTGCTGTGTAAACACCGTTTATCCTATCAAAATTTGCCTTGATTATCTTCATAATCTCCATTTGCAGAAACAAATTGCCAAGCGTGGTACCATGTGAATGAATATTTGCTGAGTTATTGACATGTTATGAATATTCATGTTTTGAAAAATATAGAGTGATGGACTTCTGAATTCACCATAGGTTGCTGAGTATGAAAGTTTTGTCTGTGTTCAGTGGAACATCCTCCCAAAATTTCAGCAGTGTAGGATTTACGTGGAAGAACCATTTATTAATTTCTTTATTATTATTCATTTTCAGTGTTTTTCTATGTGGTGCTTCACATTCTGACCACCGGGTGGCAGTAGCATCACATGGTTCCATGGCCTTCACTATGTTCATGAATGGGGAAGATTCCACCATACAAAGCAGTGATAAAATCTGCAAAATGAACTTAAACCAGGTCCCATGGGTCATAACATCCAACCTACAAAAAGAAAAATGTCTTTCAGTAAAGGGGTTTGCACTTATCTCAACATATAACATTTTACTCAGTCTCTTGCCATCCAACGAATTAGAATGCTCGATGGCGCCCATCGTCTCGCCCCCACATCGACTAACAGATGACAAATCGATGTCTTGCCGTGGGCGAGGACCCTGTACACTGCTTGCAGTTTTAATTTTATTATTATTATTCTTTATTCTTTCACTATTTTTTTCTGCCTCTTTGAACTTAAATTTGACCCCCTAAACATGCTCAAAAACTCACCAAATTTGGTAGGCACCTCAAAGTGGCGAAAAATTTAATAAAATGTAAACATTATCCCCATAGGTCCCAAAATGGCTCTCTAGCGCCACCCAGAAACATTAAATTGGGGCATTCGGTAGGCGGCCACCACGACCTAGGCAAGTCATAGAGAGATGGAACCAACAGTATATTGTTTATCTCATCAAGACCTAAAAATCAACAATCAACACCCTTTTGGTTAAATCAAACAGGAAGTCCGCAATTTGCATATCAAAATTGCATATTCCCCCTAATATTTGGCCAAAATTTGCCCTCGAACAAACGCTTTGGTTTAAGGGCGTTCATCAGATCGTAACAAATGCTAATAGATGACAAATGAACACTCTGCCGATGAAAACTACTGTTACAAATTTTCAAAACTTGAAAAATTTGGATTTTACGAGACGTCAAAGTAGGTGTCCATAGTCACCTTGACTGCTCTTTTTTCTATGTTCACGTGGATTTCCAACCAAAATTTCACCCCTTAAACATTTTCAAAAATGAACCAATTTTGGAATTTATTCAAACTGGCTTCAAATATTTTTACAATGTGAAAATTCTCCACCAAAAGGACGAAATGGCTCTCTAGCGCCACCTAAATACACCAAAATGGGGCATTCGAATCACCAAGGCCTGTCGCAATGTCATAAAATTCTGAAAAAAATTTTACACGTCATTCCTGTAACATGTCCTGAGCTGTCACTTGTTTTGGTAAAAATTTGTTTCGAGACTTTTTGAAATAAAAAAAAAAATTTATGTACAGAATATGCTGTACAGTAATATATACTTTCTTGCTGTGGACACACCGTTTATCTTATCAAAATGCGCTTTGGTATACTTCATCATCTCGAGTTGCAGTAACAAATTGCCAAGCGTGGTACCATTTGAATGAATCGTTGCTGAGATATTGACATGTTATGAATATTCATATTTTGAAAAATATAGAGTGACGGACTTCTGAATTCTCCATAGGTTGCAGCGTATGAAAGTTTTGTCTGTGGGCCCCAAACATCCTCCCAAAAATTTCAGCAGTGTAGGATTTACGTGCAAGAACCATTTATTAATTTCTTTATTATTATTCATTTTCAGTGTTTTTCTATGTGGTGCTTCACATTCTGACCACCGGGTGGCAGTAGCATCACATGGTTCCATGGCGCCACCCAGAATCATTAAAAAGGCACTTAGACAGCCACCACGACCAGTAGGAAAGTCAAAGAGACATGCAACAAAAACTACATTGTTCATCTCATCAAGACCTAAAAATCAACAATCAACACCCTGACCTAAATCGAACAGGAAGTCCGCAATTTGCATATCAAAATTGCCATTCCACCCTAAATTTGGCCTAAATTTGCCCTCGAACAAATGCGAACTCCTTTAAGGGCGTTCATCGTATCGGCTCCAAATGCTAACAGATGACAAAGGGTACACTGCCGATTAAAACTACTGTACAACTTTGTCAAAACTCGAACGGTTTGGATTTTATGAGGCGTCAAAGTAGGAGTCCGCAGTCACCTTGACTGCTTTTTTTTTCTTTCTTGACGCGATTTCCAACCTAAATTTCACACCTTAAACATGCTCAAAAATGAACCCAATTTTGCAATTAATTCAAAGTGGCTTCAAATATTTTTACAATGTGAAAATTCTCCACCCAAAAATGCTCAAAATGGCTCTCTAGCGCCACCTAAATACAGCAAAATGGGGCATTCGCAATCACCATGGCCTGTCGCAATGTAATAAAATTCTGAAAAAATTCACACGTCATTCCTGTTACATGACCTGAGAAGTCACTTGTTTTGGTTAAAATTACTTTAAGACTTTTTGAAATAAAAAATTTTATATACATAATATGCTGTACAGTAATATATACTTTCTTGTTGTGGACACACCGTTTATGTTATCGAAATGTGCTTTGGTATACTTCATAATCTCCAGATGCAGTAACAAATTGCCAAGCGTGTTACCATTTGAATGAACAGTTGCCGAGATATTGACATGTTATGAATATTCATATTTTGAAAAATATAGAGTGTCGGACTTCTGAATTCACCATAGGTTGCAGCGTATGAAAGTTTTGTCTGTGTTCAGTGGACATGCTTCCAAAATTTCAGCTGTCTAAGATTTACGTGGAAGAACCATTTATTGATTTCTTTATTAATATTCATTTTTAGTGTTTTTCTATGTGGTGCTACACATTCTGACCACCGGGTGGCAGTAGCATCACATAGTTCCTCTCCCTTCACTATGTTCATGAATGGGGGAAGAGTCCACAATACAAAGCAGTGATAAAATCTGCAAAAGAAACTTTAACCAGGTTGCATAGGTCAAAACTGCAATTTACAAAAAAAAAAATGTCTTTCAGTAAAAAAAAATTTGCACTTATCTCAACATATAACATTTGCTCGGTCTTGCATCTGTCCCACATTGAGTTGAGAATACTTGTCGGCGCTGGCAGGACCTTGCCAACACTGCTCGATTTTAATTAGGTCGTTGGCGAGATATTGACATGTTACGAATATTTGCAGCTTTAATTATTATTATTCTTTCTTTCTTTCTTCTATACGCCTCTTTGAGCTTAAATTTGACCCCCAAAACATGCTCAAAAAACTCACCAAATTTGTAAGAACCTCATGTCTGGCGAAAAATTTTATAAAATGTAAAATTTACCCCATAGGTCCCAAAATGGCTTCTAGCGCCACCCAGAAACATTAAATTGACACTTAGATGCCCACCACGACCGGTAGGAAAGTCATAGAGAGATGGAACCAACACTACATTGTTCATCTCATCAAGACCTAAAAATCAACAATCAACACCCTTGACCTAAATTGAACAGGAAGTCCGCAATTTGCATATCAAAATTGCTCTTCTCCCCTAAATTTGGCCTAAATTTGCACTCGAACAAATGCGAACTCCTTTTAGGGCATTCATCGATCGGCCCCAAATGCTAATAGATGACAAAGCACACTCTGCCGATGAAAACTACTGTACAACTTTGTCAAAACTTCGAACGGTTTTGGATTTTATGAGGCGTCAAAGTAGGAGTCCGCAGTCACCTTGACTGCTTTTTTTTCTATGCGTCGCGATTTCCAACCTAAATTTCACCCCTTGAAACATGCTCAAAAATGAACCCAATTTTTGCAATTAATTCAAACTGGCTTCAAACATTTTTTTCAATGTGAAAATTCTCCACCCAAACGCCATAATGGCTCTCTAGCGCCACCTATATACACCAAAATGGGGCTTTCGCAATCACCATGGCTTGTCGGAATGTTTAAAAATTCTGAAAAAATTCACACATCATTCGTGTAACATGCCCTGAGTTGTCATTTGTTTTCGTGAAAACTAATTCAAGACTTTCTGAAATAAAAAATGTTATGTACATAATACGCTGTACAGTAATATATACTTTCTTCCTGTGGATACATTCCTTATCGTATCAAAATGTCCTTTGGTAAACTTTATCATCTCCATTTGCAGAAACTATTTGCCAAGTGTGGTACCATTTGAATGAATATTTGCCGAAATATTGACATGTTATGATTTTTCATATTTTGAAAAATATAGAGTGACGGACTTCTGAATTCACCATAGGTTGCAGCATATGAAAGTTTTGTCTGTGTTCAGTGAACAACCTCCCAAAATTTCAACAGTGTAGGATTTCCGTGGAAGAACCATTTATTAATTTCTTTATTATTATTCATTTTCAGTGTATTTCTATGTGGTGCTACACATTCTGACCACCGGGTGGCAGCAGGATCAAATGGGTCATCACCCTTCACTAAGTTCATGAATGGGGGAAGATTCCGCAATACAAAGCAATGATAAAATCTGCAAAAGAAACTTTTACCAGGTCCCTTGACTCAAAACTCCCATTTACAAAAGAAAAATCTCTTTCAGTAAAGGGGTTTTGCACTCAACTCAAGATAAAAATTTTACTCAGTCCGGCACTGTCCAACGAATGAGAATGCTCGACGGCACCCGTCCGCCCCACATTGAGTCGCATGCATATCGATCGGCGGGTGGGCAAGGACCCGCCCACTGCTTGCGACGTTAATTAGGGTCCGGCCCTAGGCAAAGCCTGGGCAGAACCCTATTGTTCTTGTAGTTTTTATTATTATTATTCTTTCTTTCTTTCTTTCTTTCTCTATACGCCTCTTTGAGCTTAAATTTGACCCCCTAAACATGCTCAAAAACTCACCAAATTTGGCACGCACCTCATGTCTGGCGAAAAATTTTATAAAATGTAAAAATTTACCCCATAGGTGCCCAAAATGGCTCTCTAGCGCCACCCAGAAACATTAAATTGACACTTTGATGCCCACCACGACCGGTAGGAAAGTCATAGAGAGATGGAACCAACACTACATTGTTCATCTCATCAAGACCTAAAAATCAACAATCAACACCCTTGACCTAAATTGAACAGGAAGTCCGCAATTTGCATATCAAAATTGCTCTTCTCCCCTAAATTTGGCCTAAATTTGCCCTCGAACAAATGCGAACTCCTTTAAGGGCATTCATCGTATCGGCCCAAATGCTAATAGATGACAAAGGCACACTGCCGATGAAAACTTCTGTACAACTTTGTCAAAACTCGAACGGTTTTGATTTTATGAGGCGTCAAAGTAGGAGTCCGCAGTCACCATCACTGCTTTTTTTTCTATCATTTCACGCATTTCCAACCTAAATTTCACCACTTCAGCATGCTCAAAAATGAACCAAAGAAATTTTGCAATTAATTCTAAACTGGCTTCAAACGTTTTTACAGTTTTAAAATTCTGGACCAAAACGACAAAATGGCTCTCTAGCGCCACCTAAATACACCAAAATGGGGCTTTTCGCAATCACCACGGCCTGTCGCAAATGTCCTAAAAATTCTGAAAAAATTCACACGCATTTCGTGTGACATGCCCTGAGTTGTCATTTGTTTTTCGTGAAAATAAATTAAAAACTTTCTGAAAAAAAAAAAAAATTTATGTACATAATACGCTGTAAGTAATATATACTTTCTTGCTGTGGAAACACCGTTTATCGTATCAAAATGTGCCTTGGTAGACTTTATAATCTCCATTTTCATAAAAAATTTGCCAAGCGTGGTAGCATTTGAATGAATATTTGCTGAGTTATTGACATGTTATGAATTTTCATATTTTGAAAAATATAGAGTGACGGACGCCTGAATTCACCATAGGTTGCAGCATATATGAAAGTTTTGTCTGTGTTCAGTGAACAACTTCCCAAAATTTCAACAGTGTAGGATTTCCGTGGAAGAACCATTTATTAATTTCTTTTTTATTATTCATTTTCAGTGTTTTTCTATGTGGTGCTACACATTCTGACCACCGGGTGGCAGCAGGATCACATGGCTCATTTCCCTTCGCTAAGTTCATGAATGGGGGAAGATTCCACAATACACAGCAGTGATAAAATCTGCAAAAGAAACTTTTACCAGGTCCCATGACTCAAAACTCCATTTTAAAAGAAAAATCTCTTTCAGTAAAGGGGTTTGCACTCAACTCAAGATAAAACATTTTACTCAGTCTGGCACTGTCCAATGAATGAGAATGCTCGACGGCGTCCGATCTCGCCCCACATTGAGTCTCACCCCCCCATCGGCAAGGACCCCCCAACATCGATGAAGTTTTAATTGGGCGAGCCCCAGGCAAAGCCTGGGCACCCTACTGTTTGCAGTTTTATTATTATTATTATTCTTTCTTTTCTTTCTTCTTACGCCTCTTTGAGCTTAAATTTGACCCCCTAAACATGCTCAAAAAACTCACCAAATTTGGCAGGCACCTCAGGTCTGGCGAAAAAATTTGATAAAATGTAAAAATTATCCCCATAGGTCCCAAAATGGCTCTCTAGCGCCACCCAGAAACATTAAATTGACACTTTGATGCCCACCAGGACCGTAGGAAAGTCATAGAGAGATGGAACCAACACTATATTGTTCATCTCATCAAGACCTAAAATTAACAATCAACATCACTGACCTAAATCGAACAGGAAATTTGCAATTTGCATATCAAAATTGCCATTCTCCCCTAAATTTGGCCTAAATTTGCCCTCGAACAAACGCGCGAACTCCTTTAAGGGCGTTCATCGTATCGGGTCCCAAATGCTAATAGATGACAGAGCACACCCTGCCGATAAAAACTACTGTACAACTTTGTCAAAACTCGAACGGTTTGGATTTTATGAGGCGTCAAAGTAGGAGTCCGCAGTCACCATCACTGCTTTTTTTCTATGCGTACGCGATTTCCAACCTAAATTTCACCACTTCAACATGCTCTGAAACCAAAGAAATTTTGCAATTAATTCTAAGTGGCTTCAAACATTTTTACAGTGTGGAAATTCTGCACCAAAGAGACAAAATGGCTCTCTAGCGCCACCTAAATACACTCAAATGGGGCTTTCGCAATCACCACGGCCTGTCGCAATGTCCTAAAATTCTGAAAAAATTCACACGTCATTCCTGTCCCATCCTAAAACGTTTCACCTGTTTTGGTGAAAATTTAATAAAAAACTTTTGAAATAAAAAATTTTATGTTCATAGTACACTGTACTGTAATATATACTTTCTGGCTGTGGAAACACCGTTTCACATATCTAAATGTCCTTTGGTACACTTTATATCTTTATTTCATGAAAAATTATGCCAAGGATGGTCCTATTTCAATGAATATTTCCTGAGATATTGACATGTTATGAATATTCATATTTTGAAAAATATAGAGTGACGGACTTCTGAATTCACCATAGGTTGCAGCAGATGAAAGTTTTGTCTGTGTTCAGTGAACAACCTCCCAAAATTTCAGCAGTGTCGGATTTACGTGGAAGAACCATTTATTAATTTCTTAATTATTATTCATTTTCAGTGTTTTTCTATGTGGTGCTACACATTCTGACCACCGGGTGGCAGCAGGATCACATGGCTCATTTCCCTTCACTAAGTTCATGAATGGGGGAAGATTCCACAATACACAGCAATGATAATATCTGCAAAAGAAACTTTTATCAGGTCCCATGACTCAAAACTCCCATTTACAAAAGAAAAATCTCTTTCAGTAAAGGGGTTTTCACTCAACTCAAGATAAAACATTTTACTCAGTCTGGCACTGTCCAACGAATGAGAATGCTCGACGGCGCCCGGCCGCGTCTCGCCCTCCCATCGACTCGCCCCCACATCGATGTGCGCGGGTGGGCGAGGACCCGCCCAACACTGCTTGCAGTTTTAATTATTATTATTATTCTTTGTTTCTCTATACGCCTCTTTGAGCTTAAATTTGACCCCCTAAACATGCTCAAAAACTCACCAAATTTGGCAGGCACCTCTTATCTCGCGAAAAATTTTATAAAACGTAAAAATTTACCCCATCGGTCCCAAATTGGCTCTCTAGCGCCACCCAGAATGATTAAAATGGCACTTAGATGGCCACCACGACCAGTAGGAAAGTCTTAGAGACATGGAACCAGAACTACATTGTTCATCTCATCAAGACCTAAAAATCAACAATCAACACCTTTGACCTAAATCAAACAGGAAGTCCGCAATTTGCATATCAAAATTTCCATTCCCCCCTAAATTTGGCCTAAATTTGCCCTCGAACAAACGCGAACTCCTTTATGGGCGTTTATCGTATCGGCCCCAAAAGCTAATGCATGACAAAACACACTCTGCCGATGAAAACTACTGTACAACTTTGTCAAAACTCGAACGATTTGGATTTTATGAAGCGTCAAAGTAGGAGTCCGCAGTCACCTTGACTGCTTTTTTTTCTATGCGTACGCGATTTCCAACCTAAATTTCACCCCTTGAACATGCTCAAAAATGAACCCAATTTGGCAATTAATTCAAACTGGCTTCAAACATTTTTGCAATGTGAAAATTCTACACCCAAACAACAAAATGGCTCTCTAGCGCCACCTAAATACACCAAAATGGGGCTTTCGCAATCACCACGGCCTGTCGGAATGGCAGAGAATTCTGAAAAAATTCAAACGTCATTCTTGTAAAATGACCTGAGTTGTTATTTGTTTTGGTGAAAATTAATTCAAGACTTTTTGAAATAAAAAATGTTATGTACATAATACGCTGTACAGTAATATATACTTTCTTGCTGTGGACACATTCCTTATCGTATCAAAATGTCCTTTGGTAGACTTTATCATCTCCATGAGACGAAACTATTTGCCAAGCGTGGTACCATTTGAATGAATATTTGCCGAAATATTGACATGTTATGATTTTTCATATTTTGAAAAATATAGAGTGACGGACTTCTGAATTCACCATAGGTTGCAGGATATGAAAGTTTTGTCTTTGTTCAGTGAACAACTTCCCAAAATTTCAACAGTGTAGGATTTCCGTGGAAGAACCATTTATTAATTTCTTTATTATTATTCATTTTCAGTGTATTTCTATGTGGTGCTACACATTCTGACCACCGGGTGGCAGCATGATCACATAGGTCATCACCCTTCACTAAGTTCATGAATGGGGGAAGATTCCCTAATACACAGCATTGATAAAATCTGCAAAAGAAACTTTTACCGGGTCCAATGACTCAAAACTCCCATTTCCAAAAGAAAAATTTCTTTAATTAAAGGGGTTTGCACTCAACTCAAGATAAAACATTTTACTTAGTCTCGCAGTATCCAACGAATGAGAATGCTCGACGGCGCCCGGCCGCGTCGCGCCTCCCCACATCGACTCGCCCCCACATCGATGTTTAATTAGGGGGCCTCCCAGGCGAGGACCCGCCCAACACTGCTTGCAGTTTTAATTATTATTATTCTTTCTTCTTACGCCTATTTGAGCTTAAATTTGACCCCCTAAACATGCTCAAAAACTCACCAAATTTGGCACGCACCTCATGTCTGGCGAAAAATTTGATAAAACGTAAAAATTTACCCCATAAGTCTGAAAATGGCTCTCTAGCGCCACCCAGAAACATTAAATTGACACTTAGATGCCCACCTCGACCGGTAGGAAAGTCATAGAGAGATGGAACCAACACTAGATTGTTCATCTCATCAAGACCTAAAAATCTACAATGAACATCTTTGACCTAAATTGAACAGGAAGTCCGCAATTTGCATATCAAAATTGCTCTTCTCCCCTAAATTTGGCCTAAATTTGCCCTCGAACAAATGCGAACTCCTTTTAGGGCATTCATCGATCGGCCCCAAATGCTAATAGATGACAAAGCACACTCTGCCGATGAAAACTTACTGTACAACTTTGTCAAAAGTCGAACGGTTTGGATTTTATGAAGCGTCAAAGTAGGAGTCCGCAGTCACCCTGACTGCTTTTTTTCTATGCGTACGCGATTTCCAACCTAAATTTCACCCCTTAAACATGCTCAAAAATAAACCCAATTTGGCAATGAATTCAAACTGGCTTCAAACATTTTTACAATGTGAAAATTCTCCACCCAAATGACAAAATGGCTCTCTAGCGCCACCTATATACACCAAAATGGGGCTTTCGCAATCACCACGGCCTGTCGGAATGTCATAAAATTCTGAAAAAATTCACACATCATTCATGTAAGATGCCCTGAGTTGTCCTTTGTTTTCGTGAAAATTAATTCAAGACTTTCTGAAATAAAAAATGTTATGTACATAATACGCTGTACAGTAATATATACTTTCTTGCTGTGGACACACCCCTTATCATATCAAGATGTCCTTTGGTATACTTTATCATCTCCATTTGCAGAAACGTTTTGCCAAGCGTGGTAACATTTGAATGAATATTTGCCGAAATATTGACATGTTATGATTTTTCATATTTTGAAAAATATAGAGTGACGGACTTCTGAATTCACCATAGGTTGCAGACTATGAAAGTTTTGTCTGTGTTCAGTGAACAACTTCCCAAAATTTCAACAGTGTAGGATTTACGTGGAAGAACCATTTATTAATTTCTTTATTATTATTCATTTTCAGTGTTTTTCTATGTGGTGCTACACATTCTGACCACCGGGTGGCAGCAGGATCACATGGGTCATCTCCCTTCACTAAGTTCATGAATGGGGGAAGATTCCACAATACGCAGCAGTGATAAAATCTGCAAAAGATACTTTTACCGGGTCCCTTGACTCAAAACTCCCATTTACAATCGAAAAATCTCTTTCAGTAAAGGGGTTTGCACTCAACTCAAGATAAAACATTTTACTCAGTCTGGCACTGTCCAACTAATATGAATGCTCGACGGGGCCCGGCCGCATCTCGCCCCCACATCGAGTCGCACCCACATCGATGTGCGCGGGTGGGCGAGGACCCGCCCAACACTGTTGCAGTTTTAATTATTATTATTATTCTTTCTTTATTCTTCTTACTCACCTTTCAACCTAAATTTGACCCCCTAAACATGCTCAAAAACTCACCAAATTTGGCACGCACCTCATGTCTGGCGAAAAATTTGATAAAACGTAAACATTATCCCCAAAGGTCCCAAAATGGTTCTCTAGCGCCACCCAGAAACATTAAATTGCCACTTAGACGGCCACCACGACCAGTAGGCAAGTCATAGAGATATGGAACCAACACTATATTGTTCATCTCATCAATACCTAAAAATTAACAATCAACACCCTTGACCTTAATCGAACAGGAAGTTCGCAATTTGCATATCAAAATTGCCATTCCCCCCTAAATTTGGCCGAAATTTGCCCTCGAACAAACGCGAACTCCTTTAAGGGCGCTCATCGTATCGGCCCCAAATGCTAATAGATGACAAAGCACACCCTGCCGATAAAAACTACTGTACAACTTTGTCAAAACTCGAACGGTTTGGATTTTATGAGGCGTCAAAATAGGAGTCCGCAGTCACCATCACTGCTTTTTTTTTTTATATGTCGCTGATTTCCAACCTAAATTTCACCACTTCAACATGCTCAGAAACCAAACAAATTTTGCAGTTAATTCAAAATGACTTCAAACATTTTTACAGTGTGAAAATTCTCCACCAAAGAGACAAAATGGCTCTCTAGCGCCACCTAAATACACCAAAATTGGGCTTTCGCAATCACCACGGCCTCTCGCAATGTCCTAAAATTCTGAAAAAATTCACACGTCATTCTTGTGACATGCCCTAAGTTATCACTTGTTATCGTGAAAATCAATTAAAGAATTTCTGAAATAAAAAATTTTATGTACATAATACGCTGTCAAGTAAAATATACTTTCTTGCTGTGGAAACATCGTTAATCGTATCAAAATGTCCTTCGGTATACTTCATAATATGCATTTGCAGAAAAATCTTGCAAAGTCTGGTAACATTTGAATGAATATTTGCCGAAATATTGACATGTAATTATTTTTCATATTTTGAAAAATATAGAGTGACGGACTTCTGAATTCACAATAGGTTGCAGTGCATGAAAGTTTTTTCTGTGTTCAGTGAACAACCTCCCAAAATTTCAACAGTGTAGGATATACGTGAAAGAACCATTTATTGATTTCTTTTTTATTATTCATTTTGAGTGTTTTTCTTTGTGATGCTACACATTCTGACCACTGGATGGCAGTGAGATCAGATGGCTCATCTCTTTTCACTTAGTTCATGAATGGGGGAATATTGCACAATAGACAGCAGTGATAAAATCTGCTTTAGAAACTTTGACCAGGTCGCATGGGTCATAACTCCACGTTACAAAAGACAAATGTATTCCAGTAAAGCGGTTTGCAGTCAACTCAACATATTACATTGTAATCAGTCTCGCACTGTCCGACGGTTGAGAATGCTCGACGGCGCCCGAACACGTCGTGCCCTCGCATCGACGTGCGCGGGTGGGCGAGGACCCGTCCAACGCTGCTTGCAGCTTTAATTAGGGTCCGAGCCTCCAGGCCTGCAAGGCCTTGGCAAGGACCCTATTGTTATTGTACTGTTTATTATTATTATTATTATTATTATTATTATTCTTTCTTTCTTCTTACGCCTCTTTGAGCTTAAATTTCACCCCCTAAACATGCTCAAAAACTCACCAAATTTGGCACGCACCTCATGTCTGGCGAAAAATTTTATAAAACGTAAAAATTTACCCCATAGGTCCAAAAATGGCTCTCTAGCGCCACCCAGAAACATTAAATTGACACTGAGATGCCCACCACGACCGGTAGGAAAGTCATAGAGAGATGCAACCAACACTACATTGTTCATCTCATCAAGACCTAAAAATCAACAATCAACACCCTTGACCTAAATCAAACAGGAAGTCCGCAATTTGCATATCAAAATTGCCATTAATTTGCACTCGAACAAAAGCGAACTCCTTTAAGGGCGTTGATCTTATCGGCCCCAAATGCTAATAGATGACAAAGCACACTCTGCCGATGAAAACTACCGTACAACTTTGTCAAAACTCGAACGTTTTCGATTTTATGAGGCGTCAAAGTAGGAGTCCGCAGTCACCATCACTGCTTTTTTTCCATGCGAAAGCGATTTCCAACCTAAATTTCACCCCTTAAACATGCTCAGAAACGAAAGAAATTTTGCATATAATTCTATGTTGCTTCAAACATTTTTAAAATGTGAAAATTCTGCATCAAAGAGACAAAATGGCTCTCTAGCGCCACCTAAATACACCAAAATGGGGCTTTTGCAATCACCACAGCCTGTGACAATGTCAAAACATTCTGAAAAAATTCACATGTCATTCCTGTACCATGACCTGAATTGTCACTTGTTTTGGTGAAAATTAATTTAAGACTTTTAAAAATAAAAAATTTTATGTACATAATACGCTGTATAGTAATATATACTTTCTTGCTGTGGACACAACTTTTATTTTATCAAAATGTCCTTTGGTAGACTACATAAACTCCATTGGCAGAAACAAAATGCCAAGTGGGGTACCTTTTGAATGAATAATTGCTGAGATATTGACATGTTATGAATATTCATATTTTGAAAAATATAGAGTGACGGACTTCTGAATTCACCATAGGTTGCGCGTATGAAAGTTTTGTCTGTGTTCAGTGGACATGCTCCCAAAATTTCAGCTGTCTAGGATTTACGTGGAAGAAGCATTTATTAATTACTTTTTTATTATTCATTTTGAGTGTTTTTTTTTGTGATGCTACACATTCTGACCACCGGGTGGCAGTAGGATCACATGGCTCATCTCCCTTCACTAAGTTCATGAATGAGGGATATTCCACAATAGACAGCAGTGATAAAATCTGCTTAAGAAACTTTGACCAGGTCGGAAGCGTCATAACTACACTTTACAAAAGAAAAATGTATTTCAGGAAAGGGGTTTGCACTCAACTCAAGATATAACATTTTACACAGTCTCGCACTGTCCGACGGTTTAGAATGCTCGTCGGCGCCCAAACACGTCTCGCCCCCGCATCGACGTGCGCGGGTGGGCGAGGACCCGTCCAACGCTGCTTGCAGCTTTAATTATTATTATTCTTTCTTTCTTTATTCTTCTTACGCACCTTTCAACCTAAATTTGACCCCTAAACATGCTCAAAAACTCACCAAATTTGGCACGCACCTCATGTCTGGCGAAAAATTTGATAAAACGTGAACATTATCCCCATAGGTGCCAAAATGGCTCTCTAGCGCCACCCAGAAACATTAAATTGGCACTTAGACGGCCACCACGACCGGTAGGAAATTCATAGAGAGATGCAACCAACACTATATTGTTCATCTCATCAAGACCGAAAAATTAACAATCAACACCCCTGACCTAAATCTAACAGGAAGTTCACAATTTGCATATCAATATTGCCATTCGCCCCTAAATTTGGCCTAAATTTGCCTTCGAACCAACGCGAACTCCTTTCAGGGCGTTCATCTTATTGGCCCCAAATGCTAATAGATGACAAAGCACACACTGCCGATGAAAAATACTCTACAACTTTGTCAAAACTCGAACGGTTTGGATTTTATGAGGCGTCAAAGTAGGAGTCCGCAGTCACCTTGACTGCTTTTTTTCGATGCGTACGCGATTTCCATCCTAAATTTGACCCCTCAAACATGCTCAAAAATGAATCCAATTTTCCAATTAATTCAAAGTGCGTTTAATAATTTTTAAAACGTAAAAAATCTCCTCAAAAGTGCCAAAATGGCTCTCTAGCGCCACCTAAATACATTCAAATGGGGCTTTCACAATCACCACGGCCTGTCGCAATGGCTTAAAATTCTGTAAAAATTCACACGTCATTCCGGTCCCATCTTATAACGTTTCACTTGTTTTGGTGAAAATTTATTGAAAACTTTTGGAAATAAAAAATTTTATGTTCATAGTACACTGTACTGTAATATATACTTTTTTGCTGTGGAAACACCGTTTCACATATCTAAATGTCCTTTGGTATACATTATAAGCTTTATATCATGAAACTATTTGCCAAGAATGGTCTTATTTCAACTAATAATTCCTGAGATATTGACATGTTATGAATATTCATATTTTGAAAAATATAGAGTGACGGACTTCTGAATTCACAATAGGTTGCAGCATATGAAAGTTTTGTCTGTGTTCAGTGAACAACTTCCCAAAATTTCAACAGTGTAGGATTTCCGTGGAAGAACCATTTATTAATATCTTTATTATTATTCATTTTCAGTGTATTTCTATGTGGTGCTACACATTCTGACCACCGGGTGGCAGCAGGATGACATGGGTCATCACCCTTCACTAAGTTCATGAATGGGGGAAGATTCCACAATACGCAGCAGTGATAAAATCTGCAAAAGATACTTTTGCCAGGTCCCATGACTCAAAACTCCCATTTACAAAAGAAAAATCTCTTTCAGTAAAGGGGTTTGCACTCAACTCAAGATAAAACTTTTTACTCAGTCTGGCACTGACCAACGAATGAGAATGCTCGTCGGCACCCGGCCACGTCTCGCCCCCACATGGACTCGCCCCCACATCGACGTGCGCGGGTGGGCGAGGACCCGCCCAACACTGCTTGCAGTTTTAATTATTATTATTATTATTATTATTATTCTTTCTTCTTCTTACGCCTTTTTGAGCTTAAATTTGACCCCCTAAACATGCTCAAAAACTCACCAAATTTGGCACGCAACTCATGATGGGTGAAAAATTTTATAAAACGTAAAAATTTACCCCATAGGTCCCAAAATGGCTCTCTAGCGCCACCCAGAAACATTAAATTGACACTTAGATGCCCACCACGACCGGTAGGAAAGTCATAGAGAGATGGAACCAACACTACATTGTTCATCTCATCACGTCCTAAAAATCAACAATCAACACCCTTGACCTAAATTGAACAGGAAGTCCGCAATTTGCATATCAAAATTGCTCTTCTCCCCTAAATTTGGCCTAAATTTGCCCTCGAACAAACGCGAACTCCTTTAAGGGCGTTCAACGTATCGGCTCCAAATGCTAATAGATGACAAAGGAGACACTGCCGATGAAAACTTCTGTACAACTTTGTCAAAACTCGAACGGTTTGGATTTTATGAAGCGTCAAAGTAGGAGTCCGCAGTCACCATCACTGCTTTTTTTCTATGCGTACGTGATTTCCAACCTAAATTTCACCACTTCGACATTCTCAGAAACGAAATAAATTTTGCAATTAATTCTAAGTGGCTTCAAACATTTTTACAGTGTTGAAATTCTCCACCAAAGAGACAAAATGGCTCTCTAGCGCCACCTAAATACACCAAAATGGGGCTTTCGCAATCACCACGGCCTGTCGCAATGTCCTAAAATTCTGAAAATATTCACGCTTCTTTCCAGTCCCATCGTTAAACGTTTCACCTGTTTTGGTGAAAATTTATTGAAGACTTTTTGAAATAAAAAATTTTATGTTCATAGTACACTGTACTGTATTATATACTTTCTTGCTGTGGACGCACCGTTTCAAATATCTAAATGTCCTTTGGTAAAGTTTATATGCTTTATATGATGAAACTATATGCCATGGATGGTCCTATTTCAAATAAAATTTCCTGAGACATTGACATGTCATGAATATGCATATTTTGAAAAATATAGAGTGACGGACTTCTGAATTCACCATAGGTTGCAGTGTATGAAAGTTTTGTCTGTGTTCAGTGAACAACCTCCCAAAATTTCAACAGTGTAGGATATACGTGAAAGAACCATTTATTGATTTCTTTATTATTATTCATTTTCTGTGTTTTTCTATGTGGTGCTACAGATTATGACCACCGGGTGGTAGCAGGATCACATGGCTCATCTCCCTTAACTAAGTTCATGAATGGGGGAAGATTCCACGATACACAGCAGTCATAAAATCTGCAAAAGATACTTTTACCGGGTCCCATGACTCAAAACTCCCATTTACAAAAGAAAAATGGATTTCAGTAAAGTGGTTTGCACTCTACTGAAGATATAACATTTTACTCAGTCTCGCACTGTCCAACGAATGAGAATGCTCGTAGGCGCCCAGCCGCGTCTCGCCCCCACATCGAATCGCCCCCACATCGATGTGCGCGGGTGGGCGAGGACCCGCCCAACACTGCTTGCAGTTTTAATTAGGGTCCGAGCCTCCAGGCCTGCAAGGCCTTGGCAAGGACCCTATTGTTCTTGTACTGTTTCTTATTATTAGGGTCCGAGCCTCCAGGCCTGCAAGGCCTTGGCAAGGACCCTATTGTTCTTCTCGTGTTTCTTATTAGGGTCCGAGCCTCCAGGCCTGCAAGGCCTTGGCAAGGACCCTATTGTTCTTCTCGTGTTTTTTCTTCATTATTATTATTCTTTATTCTTTCACTATACGCCTCTTTGAACGTAAATTTGACCCCCTAAACATGCTCAAAAACTCACCAAATTTGGCACGCAACTCATGTCTGGCGAAAAATTTAATAAAACATAAACATTATCCCCTTAGGTGCCAAAATGGCTCTCTAGCGCCACCCAGAATCATTAAAATGGCACTTAAACGGCCACCACGACCAGTAGGAAAGTCAAAGAGACATGCAACAAAAACTGCATTGTTCATCTCATTAAGACCTAAAAATCAACAATCAACACCCTTGACCTAAATCAAACAGGAAGTCCGCAATTTGCATATCAAAATTGAATTCGCCCCAAAATTTGGCCAAAATTTGCCCTCGAACAAACGCAAACTCCTTTAAGGGCGTTCATCGTATCGGCCCCAAATGCTAATTGATGACAAAGCACACTCTGCCGATGAAAACTACAGTACAACTTTGTCAAAACTCGAACGGTTTGGATTTTACGAGGCGTCAAAGTAGGTGTCCGCAGTCACCTTGACTGCTTTTTTTTCTATCTTGACGCGATTTCCAACCTAAATTTCACCCTTAAACATTTTCAAAAATGAACCCAATTTTGGAATTTATTCAAAGTGGCTTCAAATATTTTTACAATGTGAAAATTCTCCACCAAAGCGACGAAATGGCTCTCTAGCGCCACCTAAATACACCAAAATGGGGCATTCGCAATCACCACGGCCTGTCGCAATGTCATAAAATTCTGAAAAAATTTACACGTCATTCCTGTAACATGACCTGAGCTGTCACTTGTTTTGGTGAAAATTTATTCAAGACTTTTTGAAATAAAAAAATTTATGTACATAATATGCTGTACAGTAATATATACTTTCTTGCTGTGGACACACCGTTTATCTTATCAAAATGCGCTTTGGTATACTTCATAATCTCTAGTTGCAGAAACTCTTTGCCAAGTGTAGTACCATTTAAATGAATATTTGCCGAAATATTGACATGTACTGATTTTTCATATTTTGAAAAATATAGAGTGACGGACTTCTGAATTCACCAAAGGTTGCAGCGGATGAAAGTTTTGTCTGTGTTCAGTGGACATGCTCCCAAAATTTCAGCTGTCTAGGATTTACGTGGAAGAAACATTTATTAATTTCTTTTTTATTATTCATTTTGAGTGTTTTTCTTTGTGATGCTACACATTCTGACCACCGGATGGCAGTAAGATCACATGGCTCATCTCCCTTCACTAAGTTCATGAATGGGGGAATATTGCACAATAGACAGCAGTGATAAAATCTGCTTAAGAAACTTTGACCAGGTCGCATGGGTCATAACTCCACTTTACAAAAAGAAAAATGTTTTCCAGTAAAGGGGTTTGCACTCAACTCAACATATAACATTTTACTCAGTCTCGCACTGTCCGACGGTTGAGAATGCTCGACGGCGCCCGAACACGTCTCGCCCCCGCATCGACGTGCGCGGGTGGGCGAGGACCCGTCCAACGCTGCTTGCAGCTTTAATTATTATTATTATTCTTTCTTTATTCTTCTTACGCACCTTTCAACCTAAATTTGACCCCCTAAACATGCTCAAAAACTCACCAAATTTGGCACGCACCTCATGTCTGGCGAAAAATTTGATAAAACGTAAACATTATCCCCAAAGGTCCCAAAATGGCTCTCTAGCGCCACCCAGAAACATTAAATTGCCACTTAGACGGCCACCACAACCAGTAGGCAAGTCATAGAGATATGGAACCAACACTATATTGTTCATCTCATCAAGACCTAAAAATTAACAATCAACACCCTTGACCTTAATCGAACAGGAAGTTCGCAATTTGCATATCAAAATTGCAATTCCCCCCTAAATTTGGCCGAAATTTGCCCTCGAACAAACGCGAACTCCTTTAAGGGCGCTCATCGTATCGGCCCCAAATGCTAATAGATGACAAAGCACACCCTGCCGATAAAAACTACTATACAACTTTGTCAAAACTCGAACGGTTTGGATTTTATGAGGCGTCAAAATAGGAGTCCGCAGTCACCATCACTGCTTTTTTTCTATGCGTACGCGATTTCCAACCTAAATTTCACCACTTCAACATGCTCAGAAACCAAACAAATTTTGCAGTTAATTCAAAATGACTTCAAACATTTTTACAGTGTGAAAATTCTCCACCAAAGAGACAAAATGGCTCTCTAGCGCCACCTAAATACACCAAAATTAGGCTTTCGCAATCACCACGACCTCTCGCAATGTCCTAAAATTCTGAAAAAATTCACACGTCATTCTTGTGACATGCCCTAAGTTGTCACTTGTTATCGTGAAAATCAATTAAAGAATTTCTGAAATAAAAAATTTTATGTACATAATACGCTGTAAAGTAAAATATATTTTCTTGCTGTGGAAACATCGTTAATCATATCAAAATGTCCTTCGGTATACTTCATAATATGCATATGCAGAAAAATCTTGCAAAGTCTGGTAACATTTGAATGAATATTTGCCGAAATATTGAAATGTAATTATTTTTCATATTTTGAAAAATATAGAGTGACGGACTTCTGAATTCACAATAGGTTGCAGGGCATGAAAGTTTTGTCTGTGTTCAGTGAACAACCTCCCAAAATTTCAACAGTGTAGGATTTCCGTGGAAGAACCTTTTATTAATTTCTTTATTATTATTCATTTTCAGTGTTTTTCTATGTGGTGCTACACATTCTGACCACCGGGTGGCAGTAGGATCACATGGGTCATCTCCCTTCCACTAAGTTCATGAATGGGGGAAGATTCCACAATACAAAGCAATGATAAAATCTGCAAAAGAAACTTTAACCATGTTGCATGGGTCATAACTCCAATTTACAAAAGAAAAAATGTCTTTCAGTAAAGGGGTTTGCACTTATCTCAACATATAACATTTTGCTCAGTCTCGCACTGTCCGACGTTTGAGAATGCTCGTCGGCGCCCGGCCGAGTCTCGCCCCCGCATCGACCTGCGCGGGTGGGCGAGGACCCGTCCAACGCTGCTTGCAGCTTTAATTATTATTATTATTATTCTTTGTTTCTCTATACGCCTATTTGAGCTTAAATTTGACCCCCTAAACATGCTCAAAAACTCACCAAATTTGGCAGGCACCTCAGGTCTGGCGAAAAATTTGATAAAATGTAAACATTATCCCCAAAGGTCCCAAAATGGCTCTCTAGCGCCACCCAGAATCATTAAATTGACACTTAGACGGCCATCACGACCGGTAGGAAAGTCATAGAGAGATGGAACCAACACTATATTGTTCATCTCATCAAGACCTAAAAATCAACGATCAACACCCCTGACCTAAATCGAACAGGAAATTCGCAATTTGCATATCAAAATTGCCATTCGCCCCTAAATTTGGCCTAAATTTGCCCTTGAACAATCGCAAACTCCTTTAAGGGCGTTCATCGTATCGGCCTCAAATGCTAATAGATGAGAGAGGACACCCTGCCGATAAAAACTACTGTACAACTTTGTCAAAAGTCGAACGTTTTGGATTTAATGAGGCGTCAAAATAGGATTCCGCAGTCACCATCACTGCTTTTTTTCTACGCGTACGCGATTTCCAACCTAAATTTCATCACTTCAACATGCTCAGAAACGAATAAATTTTGCAATTAATTCTAAGTGGCTTCAAACATTTTTACAGTGTGGAAATTCTCCACCACAGAGACAAAATGGCTCTCTAGCGCCACCTAAATACACCAAAATGGGGCTTTCGCAATCACTACGGCCTGTCGCAATGTCCTAAAATTCTGAAAAAATTCACATGTCATTCCAGTCCCATCGTAAAAAGTTTCACTTGTTTTGGTGAAAATTTATTGAAGACTTTTTGAAATAAAAAATTTTATGTTCATAGTACACTGTACTGTAATATATACTTTCTTGCTGTGGACACACCGTTTCACGTATCTAAATGTCCTTTGGTACACTTTATATGCTTTATATCATTAAACTATAAGCCAAGGATGGTCCTATTTCAAATAATATTTCCTGAGATATTGACATGTCATGAATATGAATATTTTGAAAAATATAGAGTGACGGACTTCTGAATTCACCATAGGTTGCAGCGTATGAAACTTTTGTCTGTGTTCAGTGAACACCTTCCCAAAATTTCAACAGTGTAGGATTTACGTGGAAGAACCATTTATTAATTTCTTTATTATTATTCATTTTCAGTGTATTTCTATGTGGTGCTACACATTCTGACCACCGGGTTGCAGCAGGATCACATGGCTCATTTCCCTTCACTGAGTTCATGAATGGGGGAAGATTCCACAATACACAGCAGTGATAATATCTGCAAAAGAAACTTTTGCCGGGTCCCTTGACTCAAAACTCCCATTTACAAAAGAAAAATCTCTTTCAGTAAAGGGGTTTGCACTCAACTCAAGATAAAACATTTTACTCAGTCTCGCACTGTCCAACGAATGAGAATGCTCGACGGCGCCGGCCGCCTCGCCCCCACATCGACTCGCCCCCACATCGATGTGGGTGGGGGTGGGCGAGACCCACTGCTTGCAGTTTTAATTATTAGGGTCCGAGCCTCCAGGCCTGCAAGGCCTTGGCAAGGACCCTATTGTTCTTGTACTGTTTATTATTATTATTAGGGTCCGAGCCTCCAGGCCTGCAAGGCCTTGGCAAGGACCCTATTGTTATTGTACTGTTTATTATTATTATTATTATTATTATTCTTTCTTTCTTCTTACGCCTCTTTGAGCTTAAATTTGACCCCCTCAACATCCTCAAAAACTCACCAAATTTGGCACGCACCTCATGTCTGGCGAAAAATTTTATAAAACGTAAAAATTTACCCCATAGGTCCCAAAATGGCTCTCTAGCGCCACCCAGAAACATTAAATTGACACTTAGATGCCCACCACGACCGGTAGGAAAGTCATAGAGAGGTGGAACCAACACTACATTGTTCATCTCATCAAGACCTAAAAAATCAACAATCAACACCCTTGACCTAAATTGAACAGGAAGTCCGCAATTTGCATATCAAAATTGCTCTTCTCCCCTAAATTTGGCCTAAATTTGCCCTCGAACAAATGCGAACTCCTTTTAGGGCATTCATCGTATCGGCCCCAAATGCTAATAGATGACAAAGGGCACACTGCCAATTAAAACTACTGTACAACTTTGTCAAAAGTCAAACGGTTTGGATTTTATGAAGCGTCAAAGTAGGAGTCCGCAGTCACCTTGACTGCTTTTTTTTTATGCGTACGCGATTTCCAACCAAAATTTCACCCCTTAAACATGCTCAAAAATAAACCCAATTTGGCATTTCATTCAAACTGGCTTCAAACATTTTTACAATATGAAAATTCTCCACCCGAACGACAAAATGGCTCTCTAGCGCCACCTATATACACCAAAATGGGGCTTTCGCAATCACCACGGCCTGTCGGAAAGTCATAAAATTCTGAAAAAATTCACACATCATTGCTGTAATATGCCCTGTGTTCTCATTTGTTTTCGTGAAAATTAATTCAAGACTTTCTGAAATAAAAAATGTTATGTACATAATACGCTGTACTGTAATATATACTTTCTTGCTGTGGACACACCCCTTATCGTATCAAAATGTCCTTTGGTATACTTTATCATCTCCATTTGCAGAAACTATTTGCCAAGTGTGGTACCATATGAATGAATATTTGCCGAAATATTGACATGTTATGATTTTTCATATTTTGAAAAATATAGAGTGACGGACTTCAGAATTCACCATAGGTTGCAGCGTATGAAAGTTTTGTCTGTGTTCAGTGAACAACCTCCCAAAATTTCAACAGTGTAGGATATACGTGAAAGAACCATTTATTGATTTCTTTATTATTATTCATTTTCAGTGTTTTTCTATGTGGTGCTACAGATTATGACCACCGGGTGGCAGCAGGATCACATGGCTCATCTCCCTTCACTAAGTTCATGAATGGGGGAAGATTTCTACAATACACAGCAGTGATAAAATCTGCAAAAAGATACTTTTACCAGGTCCCATGACTCAAAACTCCCATTTACAAAAGAAAAATGTATTTCAGTAAAGTGGTTTGCACTCAACTCAAGATAAAACATTTTACTCAGTCTCGCACTGTCCAATCGAATGAGAATGCTTTTAATTATTAGGGTCGCCTCCAGGCCTGCCTCTCGCCCCCACATCGAATGTTTATTATTACATTAGGGGTCGATGTTCGGCCTGGGCCTTGGCGAGGACCCTATTGTTACACTGCTTGCAGTTTTAATTATTCTTTTTTTTTCTTTTTCTTTCTTCTATACGCCTCTTTGAGCTTAAATTTGACCCCCCTAAACATGCTCAAAAACTCACCAAATTTGGCACGCACCTTAGGTCTGGCGAAAAATTTTATAAAATAAACGTTATCCCCATAGGTCCCAAAATGGCTCTCTAGCGCCACCCAGAAACATTAAATTGGCACTTTGATGCCCACCACGACCGGTAGGAAAGTCATAGAGAGATGGAACCAACACTATATTGTTCATCTCATCAAGACCTAAAATTAACAATCAACACCCCTGACCTAAATTGAACAGGAAATTTGCAATTTGCATATCAAAATTGCCATTCCCCCTTTTGGCCTAAATTTGCCCTCGAACAAATGCGAACTCCTTTAAGGGCATTCATCATATCGGCCCCAAATGCTAATAGATGACAAAGCACACCCTGCAGATAAAAACTACTGTACAACTTTGTCAAAACTCAAACGGTTTGGATTTTATGAGGCGTCAAAGTAGGAGTCCGCAGTCACCATCACTGCTTTTTTTTTATCGTCTCGCGATTTCCAACCAAAATTTCATCACTTAAACATGCTCAAAAACCAAACAAATTTTGCAATTAATTCAATGTGGCTTCAAACATTTTTACAGTGAGAAAATTCTACACCAAAGAGAGAAAATGGCTCTCTAGCGCCACCTAAATACACCAAAATGGGGCTTTCGCAATCACCACGGCCTGTCGCAATGTCCGAAAATTCTGAAAAAATTCACACATCATTCTTGTGATATGCCCTGAGTTGTCACTTGTTTTGGTGTAAATAAATTAAAGACGTTCTGAAATAATAAAATTTATGTACATAATACACTGTACAGTAATATATTCTTTCTTGCTTTGGAAACACCGTGTATCATATCAAAACGTCCTTCGGTTGACTTCATAATATGCATTTGCAGAAAAAACTTGCAAAACCTGGTACCATTTGAATGAATATTTCCCGAGATATTGACAAGTTATGATTTTTAATATTTTGAAAAATATAGAGTGACGGACTTCGGAATTCACCATAGGTTGCAGCGTATGAAAGTTTTGTCTGTGTTCAGTGAACAACCTCCCAAAATTTCAACAGTGTAGGATATAAGTGAAAGAACCATTTATTGATTTCTTTATTATTATTCATTTTCAGTGTTTTTCTATGTGGTGCTACAGATTATGACCACCGGGTGGCAGCAGGATCACATGGCTCATCTCCCTTCACTAAGTTCATGAATGGGGGAATATTCCACAATACACAGCAGTGATAATATCTGCAAAAGATACTTTTACCGGGTCCCATGACTCAAAACTCCCATTTACAAAAGAAAAATGTATTTCAGTAAAGTGGTTTGCACTCAACTGAAGATAAAACATTTTACTCAGTCTCGCACTGTCCAACGAATGAGAATGCTCGTAGGCGCCCAGCCGCTTCTCGCCCCCACATCGAATCGCCCCCACATTGATGTGCGCGGGTGGGCGAGGACCCGCCCAACACTGCTTGCAGTTTTAATTATTATTAGGGTCCGAGCCCTAGGCAAAGCCTGGGCAGAGGACCCTATTGTTCTTCTCGTGTTTATTATTATTCTTTATTATTATTATTATTCTTTCTTCTTACGCCTCTTTGAGCTTAAATTTCACCCCCTAAACATGCTCAAAAACTCACCAAATTTGGCACGCACCTCATGTCTGGCGAAAAATTTGATAAAACGTAAAAATCACCCCATCGGTCCCAAAATGGCTCTCTAGCGCCACCCAGAATCATTAAATTGACACTTAGATGCCCACCACGACCGGTAGGAAAGTCATATAGAGATGGAACCAACACTACATTGTTCATCTCATCAAGACCTAAAAATCAACAGTCAACACCCTTGACCTAAATTGAACAGGAAGTCCGCAATTTGCATATCAAAATTGCTCTTCTCCCCTAAATTTGCCCTAAATTTGCCCTCAAACAAATGCGAACTCCTTTTAGGGCATTCATCGTATCTGCCCCAAATGCTAATAGATGACAAAGCACACTCTGCCGATGAAAACTACTGTACAACTTTGTCAAAAGTCGAACGGTTTGGATTTTATGATGCGTCAAAGTAGGAGTCCGCAGTCACCTTGACTGCTTTTTTTTCTATGCGTACGCGATTTCCAACCTAAATTTCACCCCTTAAACATACTCAAAAATGAACCCAATTTGGCAATTAATTCAACCTGGCTTCAAACATTTTTACAATGTGAAAATTCTCCACCCAAACGACAAAATGGCTCTCTAGCGCCACCTATATACACTAAAATGGGGCTTTCGCAATCACCACGGCCTGTCGGAATGTCATAAAATTCTGAAAAAATTCACACTTCATTCGTGTAACATGCCCTGAGTTGTCATTTATTTTGGTGAAAATTAATTCAAGACTTTTTGAAATAAAAAATGTTATGTACATAATACGCTATACAGTAATACAAACTTTCTTGCTGTGGACACACCCCTTATCGTATCAAAATGTCCTTTGGTATACCTTATCATGTCCATTTGCAGAAACTATTTGCCAAGGGTGGTACCATTTGAATGAATATTTGCCGAAATATTGACATGTTATGATTTTTCATATTTTGAAAAATATAGAGTGACGCATTTCTGAATTCACCATAGGTTGCAGCATATGAAAGTTTTGTCTGTGTTCAGTGAACAACTTCCCAAAATTTCAACAGTGTAGGATTTCCGTGGAAGAACCATTTATTAATTTCTTTATTATTATTCATTTTCAGTGTATTTCTATGTAGTGCGAAACATTCTGACCACCAGGTGGCAGCAGGACCACATGGCTCATCTCCCTTCACAAAGTTCATGAATGGGGGAAGATTCCACAATACACAGCAGTGATAAAATCTGCAAAAGAAACTTTTACCGGGTCCCATGACTCAAAACTCCCATTTACAAAAGAAAAATCTCTTTCAGTAAAGGGGTTTGCACTCAACTCAAGATAAAACATTTCACTCAGTCTCGCTCTGTCCAACGAATGAGAATGCTCGACGGCGCCCGGCCGCGTCTCGCCCCCACATCGACTCGCCCCCACATCGATGTGCGCGGGTGGGCGAGGACACGCCCAACACTGCTTGCAGTTTTAATTATTCTTTATCATTATTAATCTTTCTTCTTACGCCTCTTTGAGCTTAAATTTGACCCCCTAAACTTGCTCAAAAACTCACCAAATTTGGCACGCACCTCATGTCTGGCGAAAAATTTTATAAAACGTAAACATTATCCCCATAGGTGCCAAAATGGCTCTCTAGCGCCACCTAGATTCATTAAAATGGCACTTAGACGCCCACCACGACCGGTAGGAAAGTCATAGAGAGATGGAACCAACACTATATTGTTCATCTCATCAAGACCTAAAAAATAACTCTCAACACCCCTTACCTAAATCAAACAGGAAGTCCGCAATTTGCATATCAAAATAGCCATTCGCCCCTAAATTTGGCCTAAATTTGCCCTCTAACAAATGCGAACTCCTTTAAGGGCGTTCATCGTATCGGCTCCAAATGCTAATAGATAACAAAGGGCACACTGCCGATTAAAACTACTGTACAACTTTGTCAAAACTCAAAAGGATTGGATTTTATGAGGCGTCAAAGTAGGAGTCCGCAGTCACCTTGACTGCTTTTTTTCTGTGCAAACGCGATTTCCAACCTAAATTTCACCCCTTAAACATGCTCAAAAATGAACCCAATTTTGCAATTAATTCAAAGTGGCTTCAAATATTTTTACAATGTGAAAATTCTCCACCAAAGCGACGAAATGGCTCTCTAGTGCCACCTAAATACTGCAAAATGGGGCATTCCAAATCACCACGGCCTGTTGCAATGTCATAAAATTCTGAAAAAATTCACACGTCATTCCTGTTACATGACCTGAGATGTCACTTGTTTTGGTGAAAATTAATTTAAGACTTTTTGAAATAAAAAATTTTATGTACATAATATGCTGTACAGTAATATATACTTTCTTGCTGTGGACACACCGTTTATCTTATCAAAATGTCCTTTGATATACTTCATAATCTCCAGATGCAGTAACAAATTGCCAAGCGTGGTACCATTTGAATGAATAGTTGCCGAGATATTGACATGTTATGAATATTCATATTTTGAAAAATATAGACTGACGGACTTCTGAATTCACCATAGGTTGCAGCGTCTGAAAGTTTTGTCTGTGTTCAGTGGACATGCTCCCAAAATTTCAGCTGTCTAAGATTTACGTGGAAGAACCATTTATTGATTTCTTTATTATTATTCATTTTCAGTGTTTTTCTATGTGGTGCTACACATTCTGACCACCGGGTGGCAGTACCATCACATGGTTCCTCTCCCTTCACTATGTTCATGAATGGGGGAAGATTCCACAATACAAAGCAGTGATAAAATCTGCAAAAGAAACTTTAACCAGGTCGCATGGGTCATAACTCCAATTTACAAAAGAAAAAATGTCTTTCAGTAAAGGGGTTTGCACTTATCTCAACATATAACATTTTGCTCAGTCTCGCACTGTCCGACGGTTGAGAATGCTTGTCGGCGCCCGGCCGATTCTCGCCCCCGCATCGACGTGCGCGGGTGTGCGAGGACCCGTCCAACGCTGCTTGCAGCTTTAATTATTATTATTATTAGTGTGCATGACAATGCACACTATTGTTATTCTGGTCCTCTTCTTCTTATTATTATTATTATTCTTCTAACACACTTAATGCGGCCTCAACCGTTTAACGTAGAAACTTCATTCAAACTGCGTTGCGTAGGTCTTACTTAGGACACCCGTGCAATGTATTTTTCATCTTTGTAACTTTTAAACTTTTTAAACCATGAATAAAAAACTATGAATTTTTTCCCCATAGACTTAACATTAGGCTGATGACATCACAGTAGGGCCATTAAGCAAATGGAATCTTGTGCCAGATGTTCTGACCACCTGCAGCAACTGTCAGTTTCTCAGGCTTTAAGACTACAATCTGGCTCTCTTAAGACTACAGATCCTATTCAACTGTTTCCTCTGCCTACAACTGTTTCAAAATAAAAGTCCTCACAACAAGACATCACTCTTAAATAATTGAACTATTTAAACAACTCAAATATTTAACTGTTCAGCCATTCCAACTGTCAGTTGTCATCAATTATTACTCCTGCCAACTGTTTCCTCTATCCAAAACTGTTTCAAAATAAAAGGCCTCATTACAATAAATAACAATTAAATAATTTAACTTTTTAAACTACTGAACATTTCAACCGTTCAGCCATTCCAACTGCCAGATGTCATCAACTATGACTCCTGTCAACTGTTTCCTCTGTCCAAAACTGTTTCAAAATAAAAGTCCTCACTGAAATAATTCCCTGTTAAATAATTTAACTATTTAAACTACTCAACTATTTAACTGTTCAGCCATTCCAAATGTCAGTTGTCATCAACTATGACTCCCGCCAAGTTTCCTCTCTCCAAACGGTTTCAAAATAAAATTCCTCATTACAATTAATCACAATTAAATAATTTAACTATTTAAACTACTCAACCATCCAACTGTTCAACCATTCCAACTGCCCATTGTCATCAACTACGACTCCCGCCAACTGTTTCCTCTGTCCAAAACTGTTTCAAAATAAAAGTCCTCACTGCAATAATTCACTATTAAATAATTTAACTATTTAAACTACTCAACTATTTAACTGTTCAGCCATTCCAACTGTCAGTTGTCATCAACTATGACTCCCGCCAAGTTTCCTCTCTCCACAACGGTTTCAAAATAAAATTCCTCATTACAATTAATCACAATTAAATAATTTAACTATTTAAACTACTCAACCATCCAACTGTTCAACCATTCCAACTGCCCATTGTCATCAACTACGACTCCCGCCAACTGTTTCCTCTGTCCAAAACTGTTTCAAAATAAAAGTCCTCACTGCAATAATTCACTATTAAATAATTTAACTATTTAAACTACTCAACTATTTAACTGTTCAGCCATTCCAACTGTCAGTTGTCATCAACTATGACTCCTGCCAAATGTTTCACCTGTCCAAAACTGTTTCAAAATAAAAGTCCTCACTGCAATAATTCACTATTAAATAATTTAACTATTTAAACTATTGAAATATTTAACTGTTCAGCCATGGGGCGCCCCGGTGTCTCATTGGTCTAAGCGCGCGTATCATAAAGGCTGTGTCCTTCCCGCAGCGACCTGGGTTCAATTCCAGCTCAGGTCATTTGCTGCATGTCTTCCCCCATTCTTCTCCCCAACTTTCCTGTCTCTCTACACTGTATAACAGTCAAATAAAGGAAAAAAAATTCCGAAAAAAAAAAATCTTGTCTTTGTAAAAAAAAAAAAAAAACTGTTCAGCCATTCCAACTGCCAGTTGTGATCAACTATGACTCCCGCCAACTGTTCACGCTGTCCAAAACTGTTTCAAAATAAAAGTCCTCTCTACAATAGATCACAATTAAATAATTTAACTATTTAAACTACTCAACATTTCAACTGTTCAGCCATTCCAACTGCCCGTTGTCATCAACTATGACTCCCGCCAACTGTTTCCTCTGTTCAAAACTGTTTCAAAATAAAAGTCCTCACTGAAATAATTCACTGTTAACTAATTTAACTATTTAAACAACTCAACTATTTAACTGTTCAGCCATTCCAACTGTCAGTTGTCATCAACTATGACTCCTGCCAACTGTTTCCACTGTCTACAACTGTTTCAAAATAAAAGTCCTCATTACAATAAATCACAATTAAATATTTTATCACTTTAAACTACTCAACTATTCAACAGTTCAGCCATTTCAGCCACCAGTTATCATCAACTATGACTCCCGCCAACTGTTTCCTCTGTCCACAACTGTTTCAAAATAAAAGTCCTCACGGAAATAATTCACTGTCAAATAATATAACTTTTTAAACTACTCAACTATTTAACTATTCATCCATTCCAACTGTCAGTTGTCATCAACTATGACTCCCGCCAACTTGTTTCCCCTGCCCACATTCCACCATAAGCAACTACAGTTTGCATTTTCATGCACTCCTAATTCCCTGGAATTACATTCTCTAGTTAGTGTGCATGAAAATGCACACTATTGTTATTCTGGTCTTCTTCTTCTTCTTCTTCTTCTTCTTATTATTATTATTATTATTATTATTCTAACGCACTTAATGCGGCCTCAACCGTTTACCGTGGAAACTTCATTCAAACTGCGTTGCGTAGGTCTTACTTAGGACACCTGTGCAATGTATTTTTCATCTTTGTAACTTTTATACTTTTTAAAATATGAATAAAAAACTACTAATTTTTTTCCCCATAGACTTAACATTGGGCTGATGACATCACAGTAGGGCCATTAAGCAAATGGAATCTTGTGCCAGATGTTCTGACCACCTGCAGCAACTGTCAGTTTCTCAGGCTTTAAGACTACTATCTGGCTCTCTTAAGGCTAGAGATCCTGTTCAACTGTTTCCTCTGTCTACAACTGTTTCAAAATAAAAGTCCTCACAACAAGACATCACTCTTAAATATTTTAACTATTTAAACTACTCAAATATTTAACTGTTCAGCCATTCCAACTGTCAGTTGTCATCAACTATGACTCCTGCCAACTGTTTCACCTGTCCAAAACTATTTCAAAATAAAAGTCCTCACTGAAATAATTCACTGTTAAATATTTAAACTATTTAAACTACTCAACTTTTAAACCGTTCAGCCATTCCAACTGCCCATTGTCATCAACTATGACTCCTGGCAACTGTTTACTCTGTCCAAAACTGTTTCAAAAAAAAAAGTTCTTCCTGAAATAATTCACTGATAAATAATTTAACTATTTAAACAACTCAACTATTTAACTGTTCAGCCAATCCAACTGTCAGTTGATATCAACTATGACTCCAGCCAAGTGTTTCCTCTGTCCACAACTGTTTCAAAATAAAAGTCCTCATTACGATAAATAACAATTAAATAATTTAACTTTTTGAACTACTCAACTTTTCAACAGTTCAGCCATTCCAACTGCCAGTTGTCATCAACTATGACTCTTGTCAACTGTTTCCTCTGTCCAATACTGTTTCAAAATAAAAGTCCTCACTGAAATAATTCACTGTTAAATAATTTAACTATTTAAACTACTTAACTTTTCAACCGTTCAGCCATTCCAACTGCCCGTTGTAATCAACTTTGAGTCCTGCCAACTGTTTCCTCCGTCCTAAACTGTTTCAAAATAAAAGTCCTCACTGAAATAATTCACTGTCAAATAATATAACTTTATAAACTACTCAACTATTTAACCGTTCAGCCATTCCAACTGCCCGTTGTAATCAACTTTGAGTCCTGCCAAGTGTTTGCTCTGTCCACAACTGTTTCAAAATAAAAGTCCTCACTGCAATAATTCACTAGTAAATAATTTAACTATTTAAACTATTGAAATATTTAACTGTTCAGCCATTCCAACTGCCAGTTGTCATCAACTATGACTCCCGCCAACTGTTCACTCTGTCCACAACTGTTTCAAAATTAAAGTTCTCATTACAATAGATCACAATTAAATAATTCAACTATTTAAACTACTCAACTTTTCAACCGTTCAGCCATTCTAACTGCCCATTGCAATCAACTTTGACTCCTGCCAACTGTTTCCTCCGTCCTAAACTGTTTCAAAATAAAAGTACTCACTTCAATAAATCACAATTAAATAATTTAACTATTTGAACTACTCAATCATTCAAATGTTCAGCCATTCCAGCTTTCAGTTGTCATCAACTATGACTCCTGCCAACTGTTTTCTCTGTCCAAAACTGTTTCAAAATAAAAGTCCTCACTGCAATAAATTCACTATTAAATAATTTAACTATTTAAACTACTCAATCATTCAACTGTTCAGCCATTCCAACTGTCAGTTGTCATCAACTTTGACTCCTGCCAACTGTTTCCTCTGTCCAAAACTGTTTCAAAATAAAAGTCCTCACTGAAATAATTCACTGTCAAATAGTATAACTTTTTAAACTACTCAACTATTTAACTGTTCATCCATTCCAACTGTCAGTTGTTATCAACTATGACTCCTGCCAACTGTTTCCTCTGTCCACAACTGTTTCAAAATAAAAGTCCTCACAACAATAAATCACAATTAAATAATTTAACTATTTAAACTACTCAACTTTTCAACCGTTTAACCATTCCAGCAGCCCGTTCTCATCAACTATGACTCCCCTCAACTGTTTCTTCGGACCAAAACTGTTTCAAAATAAAGTTCCTCATTAAAATAATTCACTGTTAAATAATATAACTTTTTAAACTACTCAACTATTTAACTGTTCAGCCAATCCAACTGTCATCAACTATGACTCCTGCCAACTTGTTTCCTCTGCCTACATTCCACCTTAAGCAACTACAGTTTGCATTTTCATGCACTCATAATTCCCTGGAATTACATTCTCTAGTTATTATTATTATATCTTCTAACACACTTAATGCGGCTTCAACCGTTTAACGTAGAAACTTCATTCAAACTGCATTGCGTAGGTCTTACTCAGGACACCTGTGCAATGTATTTTTCATCTTTGTAACTTTTATACTTTTTGAATTATTAATAAAGAACTATTAATTTTTCTCCCCATAGACTTAACATTGGGCTGATGACATCACAACTATTTAACTGTTCAGCCATTCCAACTGTCAGTTCTCATCAACTTTGACTCCTGCCAACTGTATTCTCTGTCTACAACTGTTACAAAATGCAAGTCCTCTTTCTTTCTTCCTTTCCTTTTTTCTTTCTTAATTTCTTTCCTTCCTTTCTTCCTTCCTTATTTATTTCCTTCCTTCTTTCCTTCATTCCTTTCTTTCTGTCCTTCCCTTCCTTTCATTCCTTCTTTCCTTCCTGCCATCCTTCTTTCTTTCCTTTCATCCTTTCCTTCCTTTCTTTCCTTACTACCTTCCATCCTTACTCCTTTCCTTCCATCTTTCCTACCTTCCTTACTGCTTTCCTTCCTTCATTCTGTCTTTCCTTCTCTTTTTTCTTCTTTCCTTCCTTTTTTTCTTTCCTTCTTTCCTTCCCTCTTTTCCCTTCTTTCCTTGCTTCCTTCCTTCCCTCTACTCTTCCTTCTTTTCCTTTCCTGCCTTCCTTCCATCTTTCCTTCTTTCTTTACTTCTTTCCTTCCTTCCGTCCATCTTTCCTTCCTTCTTTCCCTCCTTTTTTCCTTCCTTCTTTCCTTTTTCTTCTTTCTTTTATTCCTTTCTTCTTTACTTCTTCATCTTTCTTTCCTTCCTTCGTTCATTCTTTTTTCCTTCTTTCCTCCTTTCCTTCCTTCCTCTTCTTTCCTTCCTTTCTTCCTTTTTTCCTTCCTTCCTTCTATCCATCTTTCCTTCCTTTTTTTCTTCCTTCCTCCCTTCCTTTTCTTTCCTTCCCTTCTTTCCTTCCTTCCTTCCTTCCTTTCTTTCTTTCCTTCCTCCTTTCTTCCTTCCTTTCCATTGATAGCGAGCTATGCACACTTTGAGCTTAGCTGCCAACATTTGCTAAGTTAGCTGAGTAACATGGTTAGCATTGTTAGCATAGTTAGCATAAGTGCTAACAACATTAGTTAAGTTAGCTGAGTAACGAGGTTTGCATGGTTAGCATTGTTAGCAAAAGTGCTAATAACATTAGCTAAGTTAGCTCAGTAACGTGGTTAGCATAGTTAGCATTGTTAGCATAAGTGCTAGCAACATTAGCTAATTTAGCTGGGTAACGTGGTTAGCATGGTTAGCACTGTTAGCATAGTTAACATTGTTAGCATAATTTGCCTTAGTGCTAACAACATTAGCTAAGTAAGTTGAGTAATGTGATTAGCATTGTTAGCATAATTAGCATAGGTGCTAACAACTTTAGCTAAGTTAGCTGAGTTACGTTGTTTGCATTGTTGGCATATTTAGCATAGTTAGCATAAGTGCTAGCAACATTAGCTAATTTAGCTGGGTAACGTGGTTAGCATTGTTAGCACTATTAGCATAGTTAGCATACATACTAATAACTTTAGCTAATTTAGCTGAGTAACGTAGTTAGCATGGTTAGCATTGTTAGCATAAGTGCTAACAACATTAGCTAATTTAGCTGAGTAACATGTTTAACATTGTTAGCACAGTTAGCATAGTTAGCATAACTGCTAACAACATTATTAAGTTAGTTAAATAACATAGTTAGCACTACAGTTTGCATTTTCATGCACTCGTAATTCCCTGGAATTACATTCTCTAGTTATTATTGTATTCTTGGTTATGGGATTACCAGCTCCTCTTACAGAGTTAGTATTCGACAGTTAAATTGGATTAATTCTCCAGTTTTCATAACTAAACAGTACAGTAAAGGTGTCTTATTGATTAAGTTTTATTGTGCTTTTGGTAACATTTTGCAGAATGTACTTCACATTGATTTATTTATTTAATTAAACCCATTATATCATCTTTACCTTTTAACGTAATATCTAGTACTGCCTATAATTTATTAGGTAACTGTGACTTAATGTGGTCACTGTCTCTGAACATTTTCCCCAACCCTTGTCACGTTATCGACAGATGACATTATTCCGATACAGACTATAGATTTGGTCGTAATGGTAAAGTGAGAATTTACTAATTTCGGTGACAAGTACGTGGTGTTGTTTACGTTTTCCAGTCGTACTGCTTTTTACAGCAAGTTGCAGTGACTGTGCTGCTAAAACAGATGTACCTACTTGTCACTGAAATTACCTTCATTTGCTGACAAGTTCTGAAATGCCGCTCTCGCTGGAAAAAAATTACCGTCGCTGAGTGCCAGCACATAGACCTAATTATAATTATGTTTCTGTACTGAATTTAGCCTTTTTTGTCACTGTTAGATTGCATGGGGAAGAGAAACCGTGTCTTCAACTGTCACTTGATTATTACTATAACTGGAAAATGTGTTAATATTGGGACAATGATTGAGAACTAGCTAGGATTAATTGTTGTCAAAAATGGATGTATCTTTGCCCCCACATTTTCAGTTCTGGTGCCTGCCTTGGCATAAGGTATCTGTATTTATTAGAAAGAACATAAAACATCCTTGCCATGTTCTACGATCCTTGGGCATTTTCTCTCCGCCAGAGCTTCCACAGGAGAGTGCACATGCGCAGACGGTTCGTCTCTGGGTTTGTTACAGGCTGTGCAATTTAATGAGTTTGGTTCTGGTGAAAATGTAACAACTTTACTGTATTGTGCTGAGAAGTTTTGCGGAAATGTGACATGTTTTCAATTTTGTGGTGATGGTTATTTGAAAAAGGTAGACATCTGACCAACTTTTGTGATAGCCTGTCCGTTTCCTTTGATAGGCCTGTAACTAGCATCACATTTCCAGTCGTTCTCACTGATGAGTGTGATATACCTGCCATCTGCTCAGCATCTGATGTAGACTGATAAGCTGCAGAAGCAAACCGGAAATTGTTAAGCAACTTGACGTATTTCAGAATGCAGTCAGCACTATCTTGTGCACATAACCAATTAACACAGATATGCAAAGATTTGGATATACCACACTCAAAGCTCAAAAAGGGAGAATTAGTTTAAAGAGCATGAAAACCCTGGGGGATAGGCAATCATTATATGATAGAGAATTACTCAAAGATCGCAAAACTTATTTATTTTTTACAAAAGCCGATCGCAGATCGCTGCAAATTACCTTTATGGTACCACTTCATTTGAAGCCCATCTCTATAACGCATTATAACCACACTTATGAGTTATAATGCAGTTATTGCACTGTTTAACTATAGTTATAAACACTCATAAATGATCATGATGCTTTATAACAATAATCATAACACACTATAAAGCATTTTATCATGACTTATATGGTCAGGTATTACAATACGTTATAGTTGTTAGTAACTCGCTGACACATCGCCCACATCGATAATGCATTATAAATATAGTTATAATGTGTTATAATTGGCTTATAAATGTGTATAACTATCATTATAAACACTCATAAATTATCATAAGGCTTTATAACAATAAGCATAACACTTCATAGAGCAATTAATAATGTCTTATAAGGTCAAGTATTATAATACTTCATGATTGCTGGTCCCTTGCCTACCGCTTTTTTTTTGCAAGGATCAAAGGGTATTATAATTATCATAGTTGTAATACATTATAACTCTTTATAATGCATCATAATCACTGGCATAATGCATTATAATCACTGGTATAATGCATTAAAATGTGATTATAACTTACTCTAAGTGGTCATTGGGTGCTTCCAGTAAAGTGATGAAATTGCTCAGGTATAGGCTGATATAATACATTACAAGCTGGTCATAAGTCACTATAAGTGGTTTGCTTTAAGAAAAGTGGAAAAATACACATCATTTAATCTATGCAAGAACAACACAAAACATTGCAAAACTTATTTTTATTAACAAATGTGACTCCTTCAAAAAACTTAAGTTTCAATTATCACATTCACAGTGGAGTGGCATAGGTTGATAAACAAAAGTGACTGCTTCATAAAAAAAATAAAAATAAAAAACTCTTACATCTCAACACTCATGCATGTTGTACTTTCTTATGTCATGAATAAGGTGGCCAGAATGCCTTCTCTGTGGTTTCTTCCCAGCCAGTACTCCCACTCGATCACTCTCAGGTGTTCTTTCAAAAGCTTTGTGGTGCGGTTCCCTCTGTGGCGCCAGATATCAGCCTTGAAGGTCTGCCATGCTCGCTCTAGATGCTGCGTGTGGGCTCTGGTGACAGGATCCACAAAGTTTCTCTGGTGGCACACTGTGTAATGGCTATACCCATGTTGAGTCAGAGCCCTGCGATATGCTCGCCATTCATCTGACACAATGCTTGTGCCTCTTCTAACATGCCGCAGTATGGTTGGCCAAAGGTCTTGTCTTGAACGCCCTCTGATCTTCAGGACTGGCCTTCTGGTGGTCAGTCCAACCTCCAACATGCCAAACGCCCATTTTTTGGCTCGACGCCAGGCTGGTCCAACTCTTCCACGGTTATACTGCAAAAAATGTTTTTAATAAATAATTACTGAACCTGCAAATGAACAGTACTGTTTTGTGAAAAATATACACTGGTTTACTTTTTTGTTTTGTATAGCCTACATTTACTTCTTTCCCCTATCTGCTAACTACAGTACATATTTCGTTCATTACATTTTTTCATCGTCAGATGAAGTGATTTACAATTACACATGTAGAAGGAGTCTCTAGCTCCACACATCCAATCCTGTTGCTGGATCAGGAGGATGAGGGATAGATGCATTAATTAGACCTCAGCCACATTGTTTTGGAAATTAAAACAAAGTTGCCCCCCTGATATCCAAACACACATCTCTTCTTATCTCTCTCCATACTGCTCTGGAAGCTACTGCAGCCCAAAAACAGTGAAGCGCGGTTTTATGTGACGGTTGTGGCTAGCTACTCCCCCAAAGTCACATTTGATTGGATGAACTTTTGCAGTGCAGGATGAGTCATCAAACACTTGAAACTGTTTACCAGGAGGAGAACAGATGTAATACCTTGATACTGATTTTTTGACATATATTCGGCACATGACAAGAGATAAATAAACAACTAACACAAGGACATAGGATTACAACTGAGAAAATGTATTTTTCCTTTCGTGGGGCCTTTAAACATAATTGAATGAAGTTCACACTCATGTGTTATATAAACTACATATTATTGTCATGTAATGCAATAAACAGGGAAACATATTGTATGTCTGTATGGTTTGCATATAGGACTTAATTTCCATTTGTGTGAGAACTTGCTCTCATCCAACATCACGAAGTGATGTCAGTCACCAATTTTCATTTTACCTTGTTGCCGAACTTTGTTTATTGCGCGCCTGCAGACCTTAGAAGGAAAGCAAAGCATATTTCGTTAAATTCATAATGGGCCACATCTAAATATAAAGTTTTCAGATTATTTATAGAGCAACATTGGCATACAGATGTATTGAATGCACTTGATTTTCATTATTCTATCATTTTTTTTGAAGTTTTATGAATTTCCACAAATACAGTTCATACTTTTCTCATGGATGAGGCCATTTTTGTTAGTGTCCTGCTGCTTGCTGCAATACCATCTTCCATGAGATCAAGTTGTCTCATTTGCAGCCCTTGTGAAAACCTAAAAAACAAAAAATAAATCCTCACTTACACACACACACACACACACACACACACACACACACATTTAAATCAATCAAAAATAAGGGTAACATTATTATGTTACAAACCTGTACATAAATTCCACATATTTCATCAGGGATACATGTGACCTGTAGAATATGGACCCTTTGCGAACAAACACTGTGTGCCCTTTGGAACGGTGGTTCCTGCATTTCCTAAAAGGAAAAGGAAAAGTCTGTTAGTTACGGTAATGTTAATGTGAGCTATTGTAAAGTAAATTTAAGGCACAAACTCCTTAATTTTTGCACTTTGTTTATAAATTTTACTTAATGATAAATATCCATTAATTACAACACTTTTACACCGTCATAACCCAAATGAGGGTGTTTCACTCCAATATGTATGTTTTTGTTTCTCCAGGACCTCTAAAACTTTCTATAATGTTGGATCATGTGAACCTGACTGAAATGACACCATGTGAGAAGTTTAGAGGGAAAAATCACTAGCCTATTTGGTGGAGCTGTTAACAACTCATAGACGATCCCGACTACATGCTGTTTTTTGTAAGACGTCAAAAAGCCAAAAAGGTTGTAAACCACTGGTTTCATCTTTAACAATGTGTTGTATTTAAAAAAATGTTATTATTGTGTCACATCTTCATCTGAAAAGTCACTAAAGCTGTCAAATAAATGTAGTGGAGTAGAAAGTACAATATTTCCCTCTGAAATGTAGTTTGTTGAAGTATAAAGTAGCATCACATGGAAATACTCATGTAAAGTACAAGTACCTAAGACTGAACACTACTTGAGTGAATGCACTTAGTTAATTTACACGACTGGCCTTTTGAGGTTAACACTGAGTTTCCTGTAATAATTTTTGCTCACCATTGATAGCCGTCATGACGGCTGGTCTTCACGAGCTGCATTGGACAATTGCAGTAACTGCAAAACTTTTGCCATTCAGGAAGACCCCTCTTCTGCATCCACAACACAACATCTCTTTTGTGTTTCAAATTGTCCAATGCTCGCAGCAATGTGGTGAGTTCTCGCCTCAAACGCGTGTCATCCTCTCTCTTGCCCGCGCAAGCAATGCACAAGCTCCTACACATTGCGTCTCGTCATATTGCGACATCAGGTGTTGACGTGAGGTCTGCGTGAGTGTAAGCATCTGTGGCTAACGGTAGCTCTTAAGCTAGTTTTAGATGCGCATTTTGCTCTGCTGGACACGTTGCACTTCGGAAAGAAGGCAAAGTTAATTATTTAATGTACAGCTGCTACCTAACATTTGCGGTGCAAATTGTTTAGCTAATGTTACCTGTTAAGCAGAAATCTAATACATGTGAATTAATACCAGAGAAGGACTTTGTTAATACCTAAGTGGTAACAAAACTCTTTTGAACTGGGTAACGTTAACAGTGTTAGCATAGCAAGTTTAACTTATATTAAGAGCAATTGTAACGTTATTGTTGGCGGTATATAATGTTAGATGTGATGTGATAACTTCAGGGTTCATAGGGTTTCTTGAAATCCTTGAAAATGCTTGAATTTTAATGTTGTGTTTTCAAGGTCTGAAAAGTGCTTGAATTTTAGTTTAAGTGCTTGAAAGTGCTTGAAATTATAACTCCTGTCCTTCCCAAAGTTGGGATCAGACTGACTATTTTCCTCCTTTCATTTCTAAACTTTTTGCTATTATGAAACATAAATGTAGATGTTTATAGCATAATACAGCGCTATTCAACTATATTTTATTATTATGAAACATAATTTTAGATGTTTATAGCGTAACACAGGACTATTCAACTATATTTTTGAGTGGGCCAAAATTTTTGGAAGGCTATTGACTGTGGGCCAGACTAATTTTTGCGAAATATTGCGACTTTTTCCTTGAAATTTCATTATTTTTTTCCATGAACTACAAAAATCAATGCAAAGATGACGAATAGCAAATTTCTAGAAAACATTTGTAGAGAAATTTTAAAAAAAATTTTTGTAGAAAAAAGTGTGGAAAAAATTGCAATATTTCGGAAAAGTCATAAGTTTGAGAAAAAAGTCAAACATTTGAGGAAAAAAGCTGTTAAATTTTGAGGGGAAACGTCAAAATTTTGAGAAAAAAATCACAAAATTTTGAGGAAAAAGTCACTATCGTACATTTTGTCTTTATGGGTAGATGGGCCACCGGCTGGTCTGACTTGACTGATCATGCCTTGTAAATATGTAATTTAGGAGCCAGAAAAAATGGAAAATGAGCCTTTAAAGTGCTTGAAAAGTACTTGAATTTGAACTTGAAAAATGTATACAAACCCTGTAACTTCTATTCATCCATCTGCTTCTTTTTTGATTCGTTATTGTCTTCACAGCCATGAGTACAAGAAAAAAGCCAGCTGCTACTCCAATCACAGATGCAAATGCCAGCATTAGTATTGCCCAAAATACTGGTAAGTAGGCCTATATTTAAATAAGTTGATAGTTAATGTTACCTGTAGGGAATGTGAAGTTGACATCACTCTATTGTTTCATGTTGAGGCGGGTCCGCCATCTTAGCAGTCACCGGCTGTATCCATGGTTAGAAGCTGTGTTTTGATTTTCTGTCATATTTGACGTCGCCATAATACGCCAGTGCTGCTGTATCTTCTTCACATTCCCTATAAATGTGCAAGATGATGTCCAGCTAAAATCTCAATAGCATTCATAGTATTTCTGGAACCTAGTAGAGGCAAACAACTATAAGAACCTTCACTAAGCAGCTTTGAAAATGCTTTTGTTAGGCTCTGTATACCTTTGTGAAGCAGTTTTTTGTCATGGAAGCAGAGTAAAGTACAAGATTGACGGATGAACATGTAAATGACCTAAGAGTGAGCCTAAGTGGATACACTACACTTCTCTTGTTTACTTAAGGCAGTGCCAGTCATCTCACTAACTGTAGAAAAGACTGAATGCATGTAAGTTACACATGCGACCTACAGATGTTGAAAGAAATGTGACGGGAAGTCGTGTGATAATAGGGTGATACTGTATGTGGACAGAAAGAAAATAAGGACAAGTAAAATAAGTAATAACATTATTTTATTTTCTATAACTTTAATTGAAATGAATGTATGAATTGAAAATGTAAAGAATATCATACAGAAAGAAATGCATGCACATGCTGCAAAAATCTTGTGTGGTCCAATATCAACATTTTGTAAATGTTGGCTCAAAAGAAGCTTATTCTTATGTATATGTGTGTGTGTGTGTGTGTGTGTGCGTGTGTATATATACACACACGTACATATAGTATATAAATTAGCTCTCAGAAGGAAATAAAGGTTAGAGACCCCTGTCTAGTCCATATGAGGACACGGAAAAATCAATACATCTTGATAAATCTGAACAATAAGAAACACTTTTCAGTCTGTTCTCAATAGTCTCAGATAAAGCAATCCTAAAATGTGCTTGGACACATAAAGCGTAGTTTCAAAATGGTGCTCGAAAGTATGAAGTCTTAAAGGCTATAGAATATGCCACCCTGAAAACAGTTGTGGTATAGTGAAAGTATATGTAAATTAATGTCAAATAATGCAATTAATGGTTTGGTTACTTCTGTTTGTTTATTCCCTTTGTTTTGTGCAGATCCTGGTGCACCAACTGCTGTGGAGACGATCAAAATACTGAATCCGGACAAGGCTTTTCTCCAGGAACAACTCACAAACAAAGAAGACCTTATCCAGGAGCTCATGAATAAAACGCCTGAAGCATCAGGCACAGGTTAGTGACAGGATAAAACCAAGAAATAAAACCACTAGTCAGTCAACTTTCACAATTTCTTCAAGAAGTTGAATTAAGAATAACGTATTTTCATCCATAAGTTTCATCCATTTGTTTACATAGTTGTTCTTCCACCCCCTTATACCATATGTGATACCACAAATTCAATCAGGTTTAATATGCTTACAAAGTCTTAATAATTTCACACAGTGACAACTTAATTCTACTATTGAACAACTTAGATTCCTTATTGGCTATGGATAATGGTAAATGTACACTCTGTTTGATCTTGTAAATTAGATCCTGACATTGTCCTACAGATTTAACTCCTTGTTCAAAGCAATTGAAGACACTAAGGGCCAGAAATAATAATAATAATAATCAAATAATAATAATAAATAATCAAAACACTCTCATGTCTGCTATCTATACTGTTGGCTAAAATACGAGGTCTAGCAAATCAGTCTAGATAGCAGATATGAGAGTTTTGATTTAATTTGGCCCTAGCCACAGAAGAGTTTGTAGTACAGTTACTACAAAGGAATAACATCCTTGTTTTCATCATAAATATGCACATTGGTCACATCAATATGAATAGTTAGTATTCATGTAAATACAAAGCTGTGAAAATGTATTTGCCCCCTTCCTGATTTCTTACTTTTTTGCATATTTTTCACACTTAAATGTTTCAGATCATCAAACAAATTTTAATATAAAAAAAGATAACCCGAGTAAATACAAAATGCAGTTTTTAAATGATGATTTCATTTATTAAGGGGAAAAAGCTATCCAAACCTACCTGGCCCTATGTGAAAAAGTAACTGCCCCCCCCTTGTTAAATCATGAATTAACTGTGATTAACCACATTTTTTGAGTCCAGTTTCACCAGCCACACCTAGGCCAGATTACTGCCAGACCTTTTGAATCAAGAAATCACTTCAATAGAACCTGTCTGACAAAGTGAAGTAGGCTAAAAGATCCCAAAAAGCAACATGTATTGCCGCAAACTAAAGAAATTCAAGAACAGATGAGAAACAAAGAAATTGACATCTAACAGTCTGGAAAGGGTTGCAAAGCCATTTCTAAGGCTTTGGGACTCCGGCGAATCACGGTGAGAGCCATTATCCACAAATGAAGAAAACCTGGAACAGTGGTGAACCTTCCAAGGAGTGGCCGGCCTACCAAAATTACTCGAAGAGCGCATCAACTACTCATCCAGGAGGTCACAAAAAAACCCAAAACAACATCTGAAGAACTGCAGGCCTCACTTGCCTCAGTTAAAGTCAGTGTTCATGATTCAACAATAAGCCAGAGACTGGACAAAAATGGCATCCATGGGAGAGTTCCAATGCGAAAACCACTGCTGATCAAAAAGAACACAAAGGCTCGTCTCACATTTGCCAAAATACATCTTGATGATCCCCAAGACTTTTAGGAAAAAATTCTGTGGACTGACGAGACATAAGTTGAAATTTTTGGAAGGTGTGTGTCCCATTACATCAGGTGTAAAACTAACACAGCATTTCATAAAAAGAACATCATACCACAAGTCAAACATGGTGGTGGTAGTGTGATGGTTTGAGGCTGCTTTGCTGCTTCAGGACCTGGACAACTTGTCATAATTGATGGAACTATGAATTCTGCTCTCTACCGGAAAATCCTGAAGGAGAATGTCCAACCCTCAGATTGTGATCTCGAGCTCAAGCGCACTTGGGTTATGTAGCAGGACAATGATCTGAAATACACCAGCAAGTCCACCTCTGAATGGCTTAAAAAAAACAAAATGAAGATTTTGGAGTAACCTTGTGAAAGTCCTGGCTTAAACCGATTGAGATGCAGTGGCATGACCTTAAACTGGCCGTTCATGCTCAAAACCCCTCCAATGTGGCTGAATTAAAATAATTCTGCAAAGAAGAGTGGGCTAAAATTCTTCCACAGTGATGTGAAAGACCCATTGCCAGTAATTGCAAACATTTGATTGCAGTTGTTGTCTCCGAGGGTGGCACAACCAGTTATTAGGATTTAGGGGGCAATTACTTTTTCACATAGGGCCAGGTAGGTTTGGATAGATTTTTACCCTTAATAAATGAACTCATCATTTAAAAACTGCATTTTGTATTTACTCAGGTTGTCTTTGTCTAATATTAAAATTTGTTTGATGATCTGAAACATTTAAGCGTGACAAATACGCAAAAAAAGAAGAAATCAGGAACGGGGCAAATAATTTTTCACAGCACTGTAATTGATATAGCAACACCATATAAATTTTAAATTTCAAGTGTATTAGTGTTGCACGGTCTCCCAGTATCCACGGTAGCCCGCGGTGCCAAAACGTCACAGTGCCTAAGATACCATGTATTCTACACAACGGTACTACCGTGGAATACCATACTGCTGTTGAACACGGTGCCAAAATTAATGAATATGTAACCCATCTGGTCTGTACTGAAAGTTGGGTTGACTCTGCGATGTGTACGTTGGACATTGTGCACTGCCAAAAACTCACACTGGACCACAGTTGCTGCTGGGTGACTGGGATATTTTATTCTGCAGTGAATAAAAATATTGTATCAGCAATCTGTAGCTACTGCGTCTGGCTGGTCATTCACTCAACCTCTCTCCAGAGCGTTCAAAGCAGACTGACTAGAATCATGTTTCATACACAAATGAAATAACATGTACATTTCTTAAATGTATGAACATAATATGCACAACCGTGTTGTATAGTTATCGTATAGCTTATATGTTATATAATCAAGAAATTCAATATCCAACTTACATGTCATTTGGGTGAAAAATGGTTTAGCTTGATATCTCATATCACCAACAAAATAGCTTTACAAATAAGCCAAAACAAAATGGAAATATACATATTTGAATGAAACCAAAATATACAAAGAACACAACTCATACCTGCAGTGAATAAAAATATTGTATCAGCAATCTGTAGCTACTGCGTCTGGCTGGTCATTCACTCAACCTTACCGCAAAAGATGGGGGGCGAGTGAACGGAAAGACCAACACTAGCGGACTAGCTAGCTACTTCAGCCTGGCTAATACAGCTATATTTATTTCATTTCACTTTAGTTGCACCAGATATGCAAGTTACACAGAACACATTTTCACTTGCTGCATTCCAAAATCGTTCATTTAAATAGACAGTGAGGGATTTAAATCTCATTCGGTTATTAAACAACTGCATATTACATTATCTGCGCATAACGCGAACTTAATTAGCTTGCAGGTAGCTAACTAACTAGCATATTCCACGTGTCTTGTGCATTAACTCGACATGCTGTCGTTAGCCACTTTGCTACGTGCACAGCTTGATCACATAGCTCTCTACAGTGTAATTTAACATTAGAGATAGGCATTTTATTATGGGGTAATATTTCCTGCAATATCAACGAACTTGAACCACAATTCTATTTAACTAGCTAGGCTGATCATGTAACGTTGCATGCATCGTTCCAGTGATAGCCACTGCTGGCTAACTTATCACAGACAGATAGCTAGCTTTACTTATTATGAACGGCAATGGAATGTAATATAGAAAAAAAATAACTTTACAAAGGCATTCCGCCAGCTCTGTGAAAATACACCTTATGAATGAGAATGCTTATGATGACTTTTTTGAACTTTCTCGATTGTTCGAGAACTTAAATAACGGGAGCCACAGTGGCCGCTTACCTCTCTCCAGAGCGCGCAAAGCAGACTGAAGAGAAAAACCGCGGAGCACGCTGATGACCTCATCAATATGTGCAAATAGAAGAGTGTATAAAAATAAAAGAATAAAAGTCCCAAGCACGTTTGGAAAATATTAACACACAGTTCACGGATTTTTGGTGAAATACATAATACTTTGCATGTGCATGCTACAAATACGAGTGTTGCAAACGTTGCTACTAAGCAAACATCCTGCTAGCCTGCCACTGGCAGCCAGCCGGTGCTAGCTGGTAGCTTAATGCATATAAACAATGACGTCGCTGTCATATTCAACGTTGTGATTTTAGATGACGTTATTTTGTAAAGCTAAACATAGAAGAGTTGATAACGTATCTCTGTGTTTACGGATAAGTGTCGGTGTTAGCAGGAGGAGAAGCTAGCCGTCATGATTGCATGCAGGCTGAGCTTCAGTAACATCACTGGGACTAGTTGGTGAGTAAAAATTAATACTCCCGCGGTGAAACTCGAAAGCGCTTGATGTCTTTATTAGGGCTGTCAAAGTTAACGCATGTGATTAATCTGGAAACAGTAACGCGTTAAAGAAAAATTAACACACGATTGATCACATCACCTGACATAGGTAGAGCCAGAGCCATTGATATTCTCAGAGTTGCGACACTCCCATTAACTCCCGTGTACAAAAAATGGCGGCGCACTTCTGAGTACTGGGAACTTCCAATAGTTCCAAAAGAGGATTCTCGCAGCTCCGTACTGATTCACTTCCACTGAGACAACAACGACGGTAAGTAATAAAATATTGAAGTCTTATGATTCATGAAATGCATATATCATATCAGTGGTCATGTATCGTTTGTATTCTCCAATTGTGTATGTTCGGCACGACGATTTATATATATATTTTAAGTCTGAAGAAGTTGTGATAATTTAAGCTTGTGTTCTTTGCTTCTAGTTTACCTTGGTCAGCTGTGGGAATTCAGTTATGAACTCTATGGAGTTTCTATTTCTATCTCTCAGAAAACCGATGTAAATCATGACGGTAATTGATGAGATGAAGTGCCTGTGACTGGTTTCGGTGAAGTTTTTTTGTTTAAAAGTTAGCTATGACAATTTTGACATGCTCTTACCTAGCCTAGTTTGATCAGCTCTTTTAAGTTTAATCATGAACGGTTGCGGAGTTTCTAACTCAGTTTAGCTCTCAAGAACCATTTCGGATTAAAACCACTTGTTATTCATAAAATTGGATGAAACCACAAGTTAGGACGTTGACGACCTGCGTGTCACCCATCATGTTTTAGCTAGCTCTTTGAAATTGCATCTGTCAATTTGCATTTGCCATGCCAGGCGCTGTTAGCTTTCTAGTGATCTTGCTGTAGTCAGCTAGCTGTATTATATGCCATGTTGTATTTCGCAAAAAAATGGTCTTTTAAATGATTTACTCTCGAAGAGATGTGGTGGCTGTAGTTAGTTTATATTACTTTTCTGTGCTCATTTTATTGTGTCATGTAGGCTTACCGTTCACACATCTGAGTAGTTACACTTATTTAAGTTGTCACCGCGTCACTATGAAAGCATGACCTCTATAAAACATATGTAAATAATGTAATTCATTAAGAGAAATACGTGTGCGGTTTAATTTAATATTTACCGTTCAGTAAAGCAATCGCCGTCTGTCCCATAGGAGATCATGACAGCGCGGCGTTTGTTTGGAACTATAGCGCTTCCCCACGAACCACGTGACCAGTCAAGCAACGAAGTCAATGAATGGCGCCACTCTGAGTTATCTATCGCTCTGGGTAGAGCCTGTCTGTGTATACAGTCTATGGTCTGGGTCTGTGTCGCCACTCGCCACACAGGCTGCAGCCTGGCTGCATCAGGTGCAGGTGCAATTTGGACTCGTAACATGTTCAATATTCATAAACTTTGATAAATAAGCGAACAGCGCTCTGTGCAGCACAGAGCGTCTCTCCAACCGGCTGCTGACAGGCTGTGAGTTGAGGAGTCGCTCACACTGGACAGCAGAGGAGAGACGTGAAGATGCTGGTACAACTCTGTCTAAACAGGAGTTTAGTCGACTTTATTGCATTTAACATCAGAGTCAGAAATGGGACTGTTTGAACAGGCATCTTTGTACTTATGCTTATTTTTTTGTGTTTGATTGTTTTAACTTATTGTGAAGCACTTTGTGGCTTTTACCTGTGAAAGGTGCTATATAAATAAAGTTTACTTACTTACTGACTGTTCAGTTTATGAACAGGTAAAATAAGATAAAAATTAAATTAAAAGGAACTAAAATGATATACCAAGATACCAAGAACTAAGACAGAATAAGATACAAATAAGTAGATAGAAAGAAAAATAATGATAAAAAAGGCTGCGGTATCGTGATACTACCCAGAACCGTGATAGTTTGGCTGGTATTGTACCGTGGGTATTCATTTTGGTATTGTGACAGCACTAGAGTGTATTGTCAAGGTCTAATTCTTCTCTGAACTGACCCCATGATTGTGTCTCGTGAATCTGCAGGTGTGAAGCCCCCAAGAAAGCAAAGAAAGGCACCTCAAATCTGCATCTCAGATGAATCATTTGAAAAATCGGATGGTAGAGAGTCCTCTGACCTTTCTGATTCATCAGAGGTGGCAATTAAATTACCTTCCAAAAAAGGACAAGTGAAACGGAAGAAACAGTTACGTGCTCAGAAAGAAGAGAAAAGTCCCGCACCCAGAGATGTGTCGGATCACAGCGCGTTAGAAGTGAGTACATGACAATCACAACAGACTTTGCTGTTCAGCTGAGCAAGGCTTGCCTAGTCTTGTTTTTAATTACTTTCAAGAAGCAGAGAAACATAGAAATTGTTAGAGAACAGTATGGACTAATCAAATTCAGGTGACTGTAAAAGAATGGTTAAATGAAAACACATTAAGCAGGGCTGTGTGCTTACTTATTAGGTTGTAGCACTGGAGCTAGCAAGCTAAAGATTTCAGTAGCACATAGAAACATTTAGTAGCACACAGGTGGATGGTTTAACATGTTTCATTGGTTAAAATTAATTCGATATTGGTCAAAAATTAATTTACTTATTGAATGGCATTTGAACTGGTTCTTTACAAAATATTCAAACTTGAGAAATAAACTGTTGCATGTTTCCTGTACATCCATCCATGCTGATCTAAAATAAACTTGAGGGGGAAAAAAAACTGTGGCCACGCCTTATAGTTTGGCTGCCTTGAACGCTTAGTTGAGGGAAGCCAATGGTATGCAGAATTCGTGCTAAAAGCTGACTGGAGATATGACCATGTAATGTGTTGTTGTAAATAAGTAACATATTCAACACACATAAAAAAAACTATAGCAGAGACTTACAAGACATGTTGTTTTCCTATAGTGTGTTCACATTTTTACCAACATATGTCGCTGATGAGGCTGCATTCAGACCCTATCAGGGCAGGTCACAGAATTTGATGGGTTGCCAAACACAGTGGAGCACCTGCTCTACAACTAGTGGGCTACTATGGTGGGGTTGTGTTGTTTGAAATACCGGTGAAATACTATATAGGAAGTGCAGTTGGAGTTACAGATTAATGCATTTAAGGATTTATCAGAAGCCAAAACACCGTGCAGTGGTTTGTGAAACTCACAGACAGGATTTTACAACTCTGGAAAGTTTTCACGGCGGCGACTGTTTAAACTTTCATCGCGTTGATCCCTAGGTAAACAGCCGAATATTGTTAATTGATTATATGTCATTTCATTGTGTATAGCCATTTGATTTAACAATGCCATTTTCCTTCAGTGAGAAACACCACAGGTATCCTGTCAAGATACATGAATGTACTTGAAGTATTCAAAGAGGGAAATTCCATGAAGAGGGCATTCGACTCCGTTGGTGTTGACCAGAGCACCATCGCCAGGACGTCTGCAATTGTTGAGCTAAAAATTGCAGCTCCAGATGTTTTCAAGGCCTTACCTCCCTGGAATGATAGGACGGAGAAGCTATCCACTTTTGTTGACAGATGTCGCTCAGCAATGACCCCCGAAATAAAAGAAAAGATCATAAAGATGAAATCTGATAATGAGCTGCTACCCTTCGCCATTCCACTGTGAATGTGAAAGTTGAGATGTAAGAGTTTTTTAAAAATATATATAAATATATATAATTTTTTTTTTTTTTTTTTTTTTGAAGGAGTCAGTTTTGTTTATCAACCTATGCCACTCCACTATAAATGTGATAATTGAGATTTCAGGGTTTTTTAGTTTTGTTAAGGAGTCACTTTTGTTTATTAACCAATGCCACTCCACTGTGAATGTAAAGGTTGAGATGTAAGAGTTTTTTTAAATTTTTTGAAGCAGTCACTTTTGTTTATCAACCTATGCCTTTCCACGTGAATGTGATAATTGAAACGTAAGTTTTTTGAAGGAGTCACATTTGTTAATAAAAATAAGTTTTGCAATGTTTTGTGTTGTTTTTGCATTGATTAAATGATGTGTATTTTTTCACTTTTCTAAAGCAAACCACTTATAGTGACTTATGACCAGTTTGTAATGTATTATATCAGCCTATACCTGAGCAATTTCATCACTTTACTTGAAACACCCAATGACCACTTAGAGTAAGTTATAATCACATTATAATGCATTATACCAGTGATTGCAATGCATTATACCAGTGATTATGATGCATTATAGAGAGTTATAATGTATTACAACGATGATAATTATAATACCCTTTGATCCTTGCAACAAAAAAGCGGTAAGCAAGGGACCAGCAATCATGGAGTATTATAATATGCTCTATGATGTGTTATGCTTATGATAATTTATGAGTGTTTATAATGATAGTTATACACGTTTATAAGCCAATTATAACACATTATTACTATATTTATAATGTATTATTGATGTGGGCATTGTCAGCGAGTTACTAACAATTATAACGTATTATGATACCTGACCTTATAAGTCATGATAAAATGCTTTATAGTGTGTTATGATTATTGTTATAAAGCATTATGATCATTTATGAGTGTTAATAACTGTAGTTATACAGTGCTATAACTGCATTATAACTCATTATAAGTATGGTTATAATGCGTTATAGAGATGGGCGTCAAATAAAGTGTTACCAAATTTATTGATCACCTCCGGCGAAGTATGCCGACCACGGCGCGAGCGCACCTGAAGTATGCATGACATCAGCACTAGAACACAAACAGACAAGGTCAACAGGGGGTCATACAGTTTCAGTGAATCTAGTGGGTATTCCGGTGAGAGTTTTCACGACTGGAGCGATGAGGAATCAGGAGACAGAGAATTAGTTCTTACTTTGGCAGATACAGAGGAATACAACGGTCCTCAACCCTACCTGTATGGGCCACCAGCAAGGCAGGAGATGGAGGACTAAGCGGGACATGCAGCTGATGCCGTTCCTGACGATGCCTTATTATTACAAGATCGCGTTGGCAATACAACTTGGTATGTTAATTTCCTATAGTTTGAATTATGGTAACGTTTATTTGACAACAATAGTAAATTAATCAAGTGTATAAGGAATGACTTGATGCAGTTTAACATCCCCGATCTCCGCAAATATATTGAACTATTAGCCTGCTGCAGTAGCGTGCCGTCAGATGTCAGGAAGGCCTTCAGTAACATCGCCCTTTCCCGCATAAATTGTTTTAAACTGTTGGCGATCAAGTTTGCCTGATTAACAATCAAACAATTTATTAACTGAACAACCACACTAATGCATGACACGTAATGATTAAAAAATGCTAACGACAAAGCGATTGCCTATTGGCTATATTGATATAATTGATCTGACTCCACAAGGATGACAATCTGAAAAAAATCCGAAACTTTGGCTGACTTCGCAGCAATTATTTTTGCCATCATTCAGCTGTGCATCGTACCTAACAACGCCATTTAGCTGTCACTTCATTCAGACTGTAGAACAGATTCTCATGGCTTATAGCTCAATGAACCTCGCAAACTAATTTAAACAAATATGTGCTGTTTCACCAGCTACACGAGTGCAGAAATTCTAACAACTTATTAAGAAAACGCCATATAATTTCGTAGTGCAATGTATAACAAGGCTTTCAAAAATAAAGGACCCTAGTCGGTTCTGCCAATTAGTCTGAGCAACTGTTGCTAATCGGGAGAGGTAAACTTTGAGAGGGGTAGGTTGGAAATTTATGAATACTATGTCCGGTTTTATCAGAATTTCTACAGAATTTGACAACACAGCGCTGAACCATCGTTCAAAAAGCTAGATAAACAATCAAAACGCGAGTCAATGACTGAATGCAAATTATGGCTGTTCTTGTGCGCCTGGCACCGCCTGCACGTTGATTTGTGTTCTAGAGCTGACATCAGATGCCTCTAACAAGAGCGCCATCCTATTTTAGCCAGGCAGCCAGACAGCGCAAAATGGTGACTTTCAAACCTTGGTGACATGGCAACAAAGGACCACCGCGTGGAACAGGTGTCTCCAAAATGGTTTTGGGTGCGTACTCAAACAGAACACGAGAGCAGAGCGAAAGTGAAGGAAGGGTTTTCATGCTCTTTAAGCAATAATTGAAAAACGTCTGCTGTCGAAACAAATATTTGCGCAGGACAGGCAAACCATCCCCATTTACAGCCCCTCTTTCTGAAATACCACGATAATTGGGCCTCTTAAAACGTCCAAAAAAGAAGGTTGTCATGGTTTTCATTTTAGTGCTTGCAATAATCATTTGGTTTCTTTGTGATTTCGATTTCATAATAACTTGCTGTACATAGCCAACAAAGTTGAATTTGCTTGCCAGACGTGAATTAATGTCATTAACACCACAATGTTTGGGTCCTACGGCTTAAGTCAGCTAATAGCTACAGTGCTCCTGCAACGTATTTGCATTGTTCAAAACAACCGGCAAGCAAACATGATCCTAATCTCCTCTCAACATGGATAAGTGCACAGGTACACACGTAAAATAAAAGGCCAAGCCATACCGAAAAACATCATTGCTGTTTGACTGAACGCAACACATTTGATTTCGGATTTTCATTTATGCTGAAAATACTAACCTCAAGGCCAAACCTTACAATATCTTGCCAATATAGCCTTTCAAGTCCACATTGCATCAAAGAAGTCAATGCTTTCAGTTTGCTGGAGAAAACAAATGGAGCTTAGTCTATGCTGTCAGGGGGAAGAATTCTGTATCCAACCTCCACTTTTTTCAGCTCTTTTTTGCCAGAGCGATTTTGAAAGGGGGGCTGTTGTAGGAATTTTGATTTTATATTCCTGGTGTTACCTTCTCAAGAAGAACTCAGACGGAGACAAAGCAGTTAATATCCAAGCCAAGGTCAGTTTACTTTTCTGCAGAAAAGGATCCCCGCCACATGCGAGAACTCTTGTTACAGGGAAGAACAAGGATAAAGGAAATTCTTTCTTGCTGGTGTATAAGTAAGAGTACATTTTGACATTCCCCTCCCCCCGAACTGATTTACACATCATGATGTTAACTGGAATGTTCTTGCAGATGCACGCAGCCCACGTCAAGCCGCCCCTGAGGTATGCGCATACATCTCAGAGAAGACAGGTGGTTCCTCCTTATCATCTCCGGGGCTTATCTTTTCGGCGTCCCAGGCTCTCCCTGTACTCCTTCTTCTGAAAACACATAAACTAAGAGAGAAAAAGAACATCTTGCCCTTGTTAGGGCCCATCGGGACTGCATGGTCCTAGATAAGCTATATGCAATGACGCATTGGTCAGATTTATGGAAACTACAGCTACGCAAGGCCTAGTTTGTGAGGCCTAAGAGAAAATGAGCAAGAGCAAGCAAGGATAAACAATTATTAATAAAGCAAATAAATCAATATTAAAATGATTCCACAGGGCACAAGTATATTTTGGTGGGGGTTTTATCGGTGAGAAGGGGGTTTAGAATTTAATATTTAATATCGCGAACACATATGCTGCACCTGCCCTAGCAACCTGGTTTGTCATCAGTAACATGGCAGCTGCCGTTATATGCTATTAACTCAAATAGCAGCAAATGCGAATTGGAATTGGGGTTTGTACTTCAGTTCTGAAGTATGTGAACAACGAAGACAGACTTTTCCACACTTACGTAGCAAATAGGATCACTGCCCTTAGAGAAGTTTCAAATCCTTCACAGTGGAGGCACCTGGGCACCAAAGAGAACCCAGCTGACATAGCATCCAGTGGAATAAGAGCACCTGAATTTCTGAAGGATCGCAGGTGGCTGGAGGGTCCCAGCTTTCTTTGGGGTGCTGAGGAAGAGTGGTCAGCAAGGTATGGTGTTGACATCAAAGTGGACTTTGATGACCCAGAGGACAAGCAGGATGTGTTGGTTAATGTCACTGTTAACAACTCGTTCAATGCTACTGACCATCTTATTACCCATTTCTCAGACTGAAGAAAATTTAAGGTGGCAGTAGCTTGGATCCTCAGGCTGAAAACAATTTTGTTTGAGCTCAGTCACGGTAGGAAGAGTTTGAAGGCCTCTAGAGATGCACAAGAGGATAAAGTGGAAAGACAAAGGGCCACAATCACACAGAGAAAAATCTTGGCTCCAAGTGATATGTTGGAATCTGTTGGGGTAACTGGGAAGGGCAGGTTCGGACAGGTTCGGTACACTCGCCTTTAACAATCATGATTAATATTAATAGAATTATTAATATTAACGGGATTGCTAGTATGAGTTAATAGCAACGGGGCACCACCCTGGGATCAGGGACCAATAACCAAACCAAAAATTCAGGCTCAAAGGAATTGTTTAAGCCAAAATGTCAATATTAAAAATATTTGCATTTGTGGAATTAACAATTAAGGGTGAAATTCGAGCACTGGACCTCCCAACCAGCTGTTACCACAATAAACATGCACAAATTATCACAGGAAGCTGCTCAGAAATTATAAGAGTTTATTTAACTTTGGTAATAGTGATGGTAATCAATAATACTTTAGTCAACAAACATCTACTATTTCTACAACTACCACGACAAATGGCCACATGCACTAGCAACTAAGATTGAGGGTAACAGACACTGTACATGTGAGGGAACCAAGGGAAAGAGGAAAGAAAAAGGGAAAGCAATATGGCTGACGCAGTCACGCGAGTGAGTATGTCAGCGAGACAAAGGAGGAGCAAGATGGCTGATGCAGCCACATGAGTGGATATGTTACTAGAGAGAGGGCAGAGGGAATGGGAGAGCAAGATGGCTGACGTAACCACGTGAGTGAGTACATCACTTGAAAATGATGACCGGGAAAGTCACGGGGAGGAAACGGACCACAATGAAAGCTGCGGTTCAGTGCACTTTAATTACAAGATGCGTGAGGCCAACTAAATTGCACTCCTATGTACTCTGTAGCCCGCATTCAGGTGTTTGGTGCGTGTGGGTGTACGTGTATGTGTAGGTTAGTCAGAGAGAGACGAGGGGAAATAAAAGGAAGAGAGCAACAAAAGCCTCTTACTTTGTTAGAATAGTCCGTCCAGTGTTTGGTGGAGTTTCCTCGGGCTCCAACGAAATGACGGGGCTGGCAGTTGGTGCGTCCACGGCAAGGTGATCCACACATGGGGCAGAGCAGAATGCAGCGGGTCGATGAGAGAGCGGGCGTAGGCGTTTTTCTTCTTGTTCTTGAAGAATAACAGATGGATGCTATGTATCTCGTTCTTTTGTGAATGGCCAGAATCGGAATTGCTTCACTGATCCGAAAGTAATAATGAAAAAAAAAGAAACGGTGAAACAGTCTGTATCTCGTCCAGCAAGTGGGGGACTGTGGCCTAGGTTAATAAAGTAATACAGACGTTTGTGTTACCGACACCTTCTATAGCAACTCGCGTCACTGTGGAAAGGCACAGTATGGAGGAGTGTTCTGAGTCTTATAATCCCCGTGAGGTCATAGCTGCGTCTTGGGGATCCCCTGGGGTGTCCACGGCTCTTGTCCAATGGGACACCAGAGTTTGAATTCCAACCAAACTTTGCACCTATGTGCGAGGTGCAAAGCCTGATGGGGTTTTGGCAGAATTCTATTGTTAGGCTTTGGACTCAACATTTAGGCCCTTCTTTATTTGGCCATGTGGTGAGGTCCCAACAATCCCCCCTTTGGTCTGAAGAGTGGGGTGCTAGCCACAGAAGGGCCGAACAATCCATGTGTTCCGGGGAAAATGAAGGGGTTAAAACAGTCCAGACAGTTCATGCAGTTCAGTTTCACAAAGGCTTCCTGGACAGATATTTGAGGCAATGTCTGGACAGCAACTGAGGCAACATCTGGGCAGAGGTCTAACTACATCTAGCTGTACCAAACATTCATCAAGACACAATCCCTCATGCAGCAGGTAAGCATAGCATTAACCTTAGTACAATCACTGACTGCTTATTTGATGGTGCTTGCATCGAAACTACAAAAAGATAAAATGAGTAAAGCAGAACAGTGGGAAAGTTAGGAGAGGAAAGACAGGGGAAAAGGGGAGTCTGAGGTTAATGGGCTTTCTCCTGAGAGAGATTGGTGCTAGCCTGTGGAAAGGTCACGGTCTGGTTTGTGAAGCATGGCGACACAAACAAGAGGGAGTCTAGCATGGCTTTTAGACCCTGAATGTACTTGTACATTATGTGTGCAACGATTGCCGTGATGATCCAGCCATTAAGGAGGAGCCAGAGGGCAACCATGCCAACGGTGGTCTGTTCACGAGGTGTTGACCTGCTCATGCGATTGAATGGGGTGGTGGTCAGTCCAGATGGTTTGAGATTGAACTGCACCAGTTTAGTCCCTTCAGCTAAGAGCTGTTGCTGAGGTGTTTCATCAATCGTGAGGCTGTGGCCCTTGAATGCATTCATAATCAATGTCAATTTTTTCATCAATTGCTTTTCGAAGTGGTTATTTTCCATTTTTTCTGCCTACAGTCGTGACAATTTCTTTTTAATGTAAGCCCCACTGGTTACATACACTATAATTTTCATTCCCATCCTGCTGTATGGTTCACATTCCATAGTCCTATTACAAAATGAAAGTGAATGTATGCAGGCTCTTCAATTAATCAAGTAATTCAACCTTTTAAACTCCCTAAAACTTTATAAAACAAACACTACCAAATCGCGTACTTTCCATGTCGTTGTTTCTCTGCAACTTCTGACAAAAAGGTACAAACCTCGCGTATAAATGGTAGGGATGAACGTTGTGCAGGTGGTTGCCAATGGAAATCTATATGAGATATGGCGGAGTTTATACTCCCAACCAGAGTTGGAGTGATTAAATTGAAATAATTTGGATTAGATTAGATTAAATGGATATGTTTTAGATTAGATTAGATTTAGATTAAATTGGAATTTTTTTCTATTAGATTAGATTAAGATTAAATTGGAATTTCTTGGATTAGATTAAAGGATTAAAGTGGATTAAATTAAGATTAATTCAGATTAAACTGTCGTCGAACTTGATATTAACATAACATCCATCATTTTCTTATACATACAAGCATAAAGAAAACAAACATATTTCATTCTTATTCTATATATTCAATTTATTTGTAATCACAGCAAACCTTGTTGTACAAGTTATGGCATCAGTTTAAACATGTCTATTGCATATGTAAACCATAGCAGTCCATTCTTATTCAATATACAATTTATTTGTACTATTATCACACATTAATTCACACATCAAAATCATCAATACCTTCAGTCACTTGCTCTATAGTCAACCCCTTCTACCCCTTGATCTCTTTCCAATTACACTTCAAACATGAGTGCTTGGAAAACAGTGCAAAAAGACAAAAAAAGATCCACACACCAAAAAACGCTCCCGTAGAAAAAGGTTTAATTGCGGTAACGTTTCGAGCCCGTAGGCTCTTCTTCAGACTCACACAAATTTGCGTGAGATCCAGCACCCGATGCCTAGAGGTTTTTTTTGGGATGTGCATATCACACTACATTCTTTTTCTACTTGGAAAACAGTGTCACTCAAACGGCAACGCTCTGGCCTGAAGAGCTTACCAGCAAGTGAAAACACGCGTTCCACTGGGGCTGAAGTGGCGGGGATGCAAAGGTAATTCCGAGCCACTGTAGCTAAATGAGGAAACCTTCCCTCATTAACCTGCCAGAACTTCTGAGGGCACATGTCCATGTGATGGATGGGCTCAAGGAGGTAATCCTCAACTTCCTTTTGGGCTGGGGAAATGTCAGTGGCGCTTGGCTGGGTTTGAGGTGCTGGCATGACGGAGAAGAGGCTAGTGCGCTTCTTCTTGGCTGGTGGAGGCTGTACATCTGTGGGAGGCTGAGCAGGTTGCTGTTGCTTGGGGAGATGCTGACTAGCCTTCTCCTTCAGGGTTGAGGTTGGTGGCTTCTGAAGGTTGGACCCAACCAACCAGCCTGAAAGTACATCAAAACAAAATCATAAATACACTGAAAGCAGCATGTTTTTAATACATGGTGTCCACATAAACATATACATTCCAATTTGTTAATGGTAAGTATGATAATATACTCACTTGAATCTTGGGCCAAGTGCAGTAGCCAGCTTGAGGGTCTTGGACTCTTCAAAAGGAACAAGGCGTTTCTCCAGGGAAGTCTTCAGTGTGCTGAGGAGTTGCCTGTTGTAGCTTGTGCTGTGGGTGGTGAGGTGGATACGTAGTCCTTTGATGGTGGGGATGACAAAGCTAGCTGTCACAATCTTGTCTCCCTGTGTCAGGTCTGTGGCTTCCTCAAATGGTTCAAGGATAGCTAGGAAGCAGGGGTGAAAGTAAGCCGGAACGCAGCAGTACGCCTCGGAAGAGCAACTTTCACCCCTGCACACAACGCAAGCCCTTTCAATTTTCAAGCGAATTTCTCCGCAATAAATGTAAATTTGATGGCAACATGAAAATCATCAACAGAATGTGCCGCAGGTGATGTGTTGAAGTAGATTTTAGTACGCTGGACAAACGTTATCATTTGTAGTAGGCTACTCGCTTACCGTGATATGTTGCAACTTGTAGGCAGTCCACATTCTGCATTGTAACATTAATCCAATGGTAGTGCCTCGAGTGCTGTGGATTTTTGCAGACAGCAGTGAGCAGTCGTTTTTGCAGAAAAAAAAAAAAAAAAAAAAAAGAAAAATTCCCAAGTAATAAATTGTGAGGTTTCACGATTAACAATCTAAATCATGAACGACTCTCTGTCATGCGAGCGAGTAGTCCACCACTCACTTCCGCAAACAAACACATGCGGAAAGTGGGAACACTCAATGCCTTCTTTTGATTGGATGCTGGTTGCCTAGGTGATGCAAAGCTGGGTGCTGGGGGTGGCTTGCATCCTTTTGACTGGGAACGGTAAAACACAACTTGTTCAAAATGCAAATGACAAATTCCACAGAAAGTGTGACCAATTGACAACTTTTATTTTTGAACCAATATAAAATGTACCATCTCTCTGTATTTTCAATAAAGTATGTCAACAGAATAAAGAATAATTGTTTTACCTGTAAAAGCATGGCTATTGTTGTTCTTTTGTTACTTTTCTCTAAAAAGATTACTTTATTCTGGAATTGGGCGATATCAGGACGGAAAATTGTCCCAGTCACTGAATCCAATGCATTAATCCAGTTGCGAACGTTACTACATGGTCTGTCCAGTCCCATAACGTTAGCAACAGGGCCACTGTGAAAAGAACAGTACATCTACTACTGAAGGTATGGCCAGGAATATGTTCCCCATTCTTTATTTTACCAAGCTAGATTCAGTTTTGAAATATCCTGAGCCCTATTTCATGCCGCGAAGCCAGTTTTGGCCGCGAACGAAATTTCTGTCCGATGTGTGGTCGTAACGTTCGCTCTGCATTCCGCATTGAAGTCCCCACTTACAACAACCGGTAGTCTGAAAGCGGGGTAAAGCGCATGCGCGAGGGCATGTCGACCTCCTGGCCTTCTAGAATTTTCACTAACTCGCGTTTGTGTCCCTCATCAAAAAGGTAAAAATTTCCGTCCACAGTAATAACGTTAGCAACAACCTGTAATCCTAGCACAGCACTGCTGTGAATGAGGTTTGGCGGCTGCTGGCAGGGTATTTAAACCCTTTTGCGCAGTTATGTCCGCTAGTGGACACGAGGCTGCAGATTTATGCACGCAGTTACAATGTTCTCTCACTAGATGGCACACCCGCATCAGTTATTGAATTTTCACACGCAAGCCGAGTTTAGAATATGGACGAGTTCACTCCAATCCCTGGATGGATCAAGCCAACCTTGGTTTGACGTAAAGGGGTTGGCACATCCATACTGCAGGGTGGCCCAAAAAAGTGTCCCTCCTTCCTCTCAGAACTCCAAGGTGGATGAGGAACTTGGAAATGAGTGGGCAGGATTGACTAATTATCCAGTGTATGAATTGGATTGCCACAAAATAATCCCGGGTAAAAACTGCATTTCAGGTCACTGTTTAAGATTAGGTATCCGGGCTTTAACAAAGCCCTGCTTATTGTGGATTAGCGGGTTGGTCACTGGTGTGCCTTCCCTTTTCTCTGCTCATCGTGCCATTATTGGCATTGGCTCAGACAATCTTGTCCCGTTTGAGTTCGGTCCTGTGAAAATCATTTTTCCGTCTGTGTAACATTAGCAACAAGGCCAAATTTTTAAATTCACTTTTTTACCAAAATTGCAGTGATCAAGGTCTAAAACTTCCTGTAAACATTTGTTTTTATGTTATCAATGAAATAAACCACATATATACCATTAATTTATTATTTCATCCTGTTCAAATACAGTGGGACCTGTTGGTCACACTTTCAGTGGATTCTGTCAAAGAAAAATTGATTATATGTTTAAAAGAAAGAGAGATGATAAAACGGTGGCAGTTGAGGAACAGATGGAGGAAGATACAGAAGAACAGCATGGAGCAGGTAGGCTATGCAGACAGACCAGAGATGGGCCATGAAGTCTATCCTTCTGTCGAAAATGGCTGACAATGTTACTATATCAGAACAAAACAGAACACAGTAGGCTGCTATTATGATGAATTTTTTATTTGTGTAAATTTACTGTAGGCTGTAAGCTAGCTTCTGTGCAGCTCACAGAACACTGCAGCAGCATTTTCAGAAAAAAAGAACAGATTGTTGCATTGTTTAATGATGTTGAAGTTGTTCTGATGTTATTTCCCAAAAAATGATGATTGCGCTTTACCTGAAAATAAATGTTTTGCCATAAATTACGTTACGTGTCTAACATCATACATCATGCACTCAAGGACGTGCACAGAATTTAAGAATCTCAAAGTCAGAAAAGAGCAGTCTTTAATATCTTTAATATGATGCAAGCGCGCGAAGTGCGCGAGCAAAAAAAATTTTTGAGTAGCACAGTTCCTGCAAGAATCTAATCTTACTTTCACCCCTGCTAGGAAGTCCTTCAAGATGGATCTGTCAATGGGAGTGAAGGGTGCTGTCCTCTCAAGGGCACGCTTGAGCTTGTCTTCTAGGCACTCAAACACAGAACGGACAGACTTCGTCTTGCTATTCCAGCGAGATATAGCATCTCAAATAGTCCACAAATATTGAGACTGTTCACTTAATCCAACTAATGAATCCAAGCAAATAATCCAAGAGATGTTCACGCAAGTAAAGCAGGGTGCAATGTGATGATCTTCTCCCTCCCCCAGCATTTAAATGACTAAGATCAAACAGGGCTTCTCATTGAATCCCTCTCCCCACACTCCACACTTGATTCTTGTTCAAACACCACCAATTAGCTACAACTCCCTGGACCCACACAGATAACAGGCTAAATGCAGAAGTTCTCCTCACGTGAGATCTGCTCCTGTCACCTGGATAATTAGTGGTGTTGTGATAAGGTTAGAAAAGTTTGTTTTGAGGACAGTGGAGACAATGGCCAGACAATGGGAGAAGAATACCCATGACACTTGTTGTTTTGGTGAATTGGATTAACTCAAGTAACAAAGGTGATTGAAAAGTGAAAGGAAATTTGACTCAGTCGATGTTGCATTTTAATGTCTTTGTGATGTGCCTTTATACTATTAACACAGAGAGTGGAAAGGGTAATGGACTTGATTTCTTTGTTACTTTATCAATTATTAGTATCACATGGATCACATGGAACTTGACAGACTTGAGATTTGATCATGGAAGAATTTAAAGTTGATTGTGGACCTTAATAAAGAGAAACGCAAATTTTGTGAAATCTTTAATCTTAATCCAATTCTAATCCAAATTTAATCCAAAATATTGGATTAAACGGGAAAAAAGTGGATTAAGAGTAGATTAGATTAAAGATAAAGAAAGTCTGGATTAGATTAGATTAAATTAAGTAATCTAATCTTAATCTATTCAAGATTAAGTGGATTAAGATTAAGATGACTCTAGCTCTGCCCCCAACTGAAAATGGTGTGACGTCACGTGCAATGGATAATAGGTATTGCAAGCTAACTCAAATGTGGTCCATTCCAGTTGGAATTCAACCACCTCCATGGGTAGGACAACTTGCAGGCTGAGGAGGATGCCAAGGATCCAAGGCAGTTCCATCCTGAAATTAACCAGAGTTTTGATTACAAAAAAAACAAGGATTTAGGAGTAGGGGTTAGTGCATGCTGACAGGGTGAGTTGAGGCATGTATTATTTCTATGGCCCAACTGAGAGGAGTCTTCTCTCTCTTGGAGTGGCGGCTGCTCTCCCCTTCCGGGTGTAGATGCCCCACTTTCTCCTGAGAGTGTAAATGGCTTGTAAAGTTTGATTTGGTTTGCACAGACCCATTTGTTGGATGGTGTCTGTTTCGGCTTTGAGACCCTGATGCGGTAAGCTACCGGAGAGAGCTCTCCCACGATCTCGAAGGGGCCTGACCAGCTTTGGAGGAACTTTTTGGAGATTCCTACTGGGTTGGCAAATTTGAAATGGAAGACTTTTTCTCCTATTTGGTACTCGTAATCAGATGCTTTCCTGTCATAGTAGACTTTAGTTCCTTTAATTCTGGCCTCCAAGTTCTTCTGGGCCCATGCAAATGTGGTCCAAAGATGGTCACGCAGGTCCATCACATATATGTGAGCCGTATAGGCGGTCGCAACACTGATATCTTCCAGGTGGGACAAGAGATGCTGCGGTAGGATCATCTCTCTTCCAGTCATCATCTCAAAGGGTGTTACCCCTGTGGATCAGAGCAGAGTCGACCGGATGGCCATCAGTACCAAGGGAAGTTTTACATCCCAATCCTTACCATTGCTGCCAACATACTTCCTAAGCATGTTAACAATGGTGCAACTGGCACATTTGACTTGGCCAGATGACTGGGGATGATGAGGGATGTGGAATTTTACCTCCACTCCCAAGATGTCATACAATGAAGTCATGATGCTAGCAGTGAAGTGGGTGCCTCGATCTGAATCAACAGAGAGGGGTAGGCCCCCAGCGGCTGAACACATGGTTAAGCAGCAGGACAGCGGTTGTTGTAGCCACGTTGTTTGGTGCTGGGAGGCACTCCACCCACTTCGTGAAAGCACATGTGACAGTTAGGAGGTATTTGTTACCTTGTGAGGACTTGGAGACCGGTCCAATCCAATCAACTTGGAGGTGGGACCATGGAAATGTGACCCCCCTTGGCTGGAGCGGGGCCCGGCCCGGTGGTCGGGAGGGCTCGAATTGGCAACAGACCAGACACCCTTGAACATAGAACTTGGTGTCTGAGCCTATTAATGGCCAGTAAGCAACTGACCTCGATGTCATAACCTTGCAATGCCAGCATCCAGAAGGCAATGCAGCTATTGGAAACTCATCCTTCTCTCAGCCTCTGACTGTTTAGAAATGTGACCGGCTGGTGACAGACATACAGTAAGCTGTCTTCCCCCTATCTGCACAGAGAGAGCGCATACCCCGACCGCCTTGAGTGGGGTCTGCGGTGACACAGCGGAAAGAAGGTGGTGGCTTTGCTGTACAAAGGCTGGTACAGTACTGTGCTGACAAAGATCAATATGCAGATCTTGACTAACTGCAGACTTCTCACACCAGAGTGCAAGAAGAGCACCTGGGACTTTTGTGCTATTAAGGTGTATGTCTCCAATCAGATAGGGACTGTAGAGTTTGGAGTTTGTGTTTTTCAAAGCACAAAGGAAAGACTCATGATCACGAAGCACATCTGGACTGCTAGCCTGTGGCAGCCAGGGGTCTGCAGGCAACATAGATTGGTCAGAGCTAGGGCTGTCACTTTTTATTCGAAATTCGAACATTCATGCGAACCTGAGGGTGAAAGTTCATATTCGAACTGAAATGAGACGTTCAAAGTCAAAATACACCCTTGATCAGTGCATCATGCAGTCTAAAGTAGTTTGACATTCGACCCAGCAAAAGGCGCCCTCAGAGAAACTTGTCTGTTGTATACCCTCTTGACCTCCATTAAGACTCTATTTGCTATTTTACAATGGAGAGCGTTAGCAGGCGGAGCAACGAGCGGACAGTTACAACACCAAAACATCTTAGAAGCGCTGTGTGGAAGTATTTTGGATTTTACTGCGTAGATGGTAAAATAACAAAGTTAGAGCCGTGTTTATTCGCCGTAGTCCACAATTATTCAATGAACGCTTATTAATGAGATAAATCCTTGTGCATTGAAGTTTCAGTTTCACTTGCGTAAATGTGGACGGTCATCGCAAGTAACACGGAAAGCGATTATGACTCCGGAATTCTCACGCTTCTCTTTATTCTTTACTTTGCCAGCAGCCATACCACTATGCGATCTGCTCCAGCCGCGTGGCTGAAGCTAAGCAGGTGTGGGCTTGGTCAGTACTTGGATGGGAGACCAGCTAGGAAAATAAGTTGCTGCTGGAAGAGGTGTTGGTGGGCCAGTAAGTTGCGCTCTTCCCTCTGCTGGAATAATCTCCAGTGCAGTGACGAGGACACTGTACTGAAGGCGACGCCATCTTTCGGATCAGACGTTAAACCGAGCTCCTGACTCACTGTGGTCATTAAAGATCCTATGACACTCTTCGATAAGAGTAGGGGATTCCCTGGTGTCATGGCTAAAGGCCCAACCTGGGGCCTCATTTATCAACCGTGCGTAAGAACATTCCCACGCAAAGTATGGGATTTATCAACTTGTACTTGCGCGTAGGAACATGTGTTAATTTAAGCACAACTCTTACCATGCGTACGCACAAAACTTAGTGGTAGAACATTGAAACTACAAATAGAACGCACAAAGAGTCACAGTGTTCAGAAATTTCAAACTTCACACATGTTCCCTGTTCCCTCTTATTGATAAAAAAATTTCTTAATTAGTAATTTAGCAGACAATTTGAATAATTGGTGTAATAATTTATAAAAGACAGCGGTGACAGGACAACCTGAAAAGAACACTTGAAATGCAAGTGCCAAGGCTTATCTTGCACTATTGGAGGATTTGGAGCACCGTGCACTCCGCAGGGAGCGCGTTTTCAAAGAGCGTGCTGATCTGTTCAGTGAGAGTTCAGAGTGGCTTCTCAGCTGGTACCGCCTCCCCAGAAACATACTAATGGATTTATGCCGTGATTTACAACCCATGTTGGAGCGAGAGACAAAACGCACCAAAGCCATCCCAGTGTACATCCAGCTCCTGTCCACCCTGGGATTTTTGGCCTCCGGAGCATTTCAGCGAAAGATTGGAGACATATGCGGCATTTCGCAGCCGACACTAAGCAGAATCATGCTGGCAGTGTTGGATGCAATAATTTCTCTGGCCCCAACTTACATCCAGTTCCCATACAGACATCACCAACAAGCCGAAATTAAACGAGGATTTCATGCTATCGCCGGATTCCCAAACATAATTGGAGCCATAGATTGCACCCATATCGCAATAAAAGCACCATCACACAATGAATTCACTTACGTGAACAGGAAAGGATTTCATTCAATCGATGCACAAATAATCTGCGATGCAAATATGTCACTGTTAAGCGCTGTTGCCCGGTGGCCTGGAGGAATGCGTGACTCATTCGTTCCGCAGAACAGCTCTGTGGGTGTGCGCCTCCAAACAGGAGTTGTTGAGGATGATCCTGACAATACAGGTATATGGGTGAAAGCTGGGTTGTTGCTTGTCCTCCTCCAGTTATAGACATTTTGTGTCTGTGGGCCGTGACGCGTTTTTTGGCACTGACTTTGATGTCAAACCATTTCTTTTTTATTTCTGAGATTGCTCTTTCCTCTGAACCAACAGAATTAACAGCAGTCGTTACCTTCTCCCACGCAGCATTTTTTTCTTTTGTTAATCACACCTGCATTGAGTGTTCCAAACAGTATTTTTTGGTTTGTTTCAACTTCTCCTGCAAGTAACTCAATCTCGGTGTCGGAGAAATTCCTCTTCTTCGCCCTCTTTGCCATGATTTGGGTGAGGGAAATAATCCATTCACGCATTCTTAAAGGGATTGCTGCTACCATATATGGTCAATTGGAGGTGTTTCTGAATGCAAATGAGCCTAACCATGCACAAGCATGGTAGTTTAGAACAAGTGGGATTTATCATCACAGATTACTTACTCGTGTGCGTACGACCGGTGTCCGCACGTTTGATAAATGCAGATTTTTTTGTACTTACACACATTCTAAGTTTCATTCCGACGAAATAATTTCGAACCTTTTCTATGCACAGGTTGATAAATGAGGCCCCTGGCTCTTTCGACCTGCCACCTAATCATCCCCCGATCTAATTGGCTCTGCAATTCCTCCTCTCCCTCCCCACCTCAACCCCCAGGGCTCTCTTGAAAAAGATATTTCAATCTCAACGGGACTTTCCTGGTTAAATAAGGGTTAAATAAAAAAAAAATACTCAGAGATTGGAAACAATGCATGTGTTTCATGATCGTTTAAATTGTTTAAATGAAATAAGACCATTTGAAAGGTCTTTTTGCTACTCCATTGCTTTCAATCCCTCAGTAAAGACAAGCGTGAGAATTCCCGAGTCATAATCGATTTCCGTGTCACTAGTGGGGAACTCCACCATAATGCACGTGAAACTGATTAACTTGATGCACAATGACTTAAATTCCCCGAGTGAATTTCTCCAGTGCGCGTTGATTGAATAATTGCTGACTACGGCACAGGAACGTGAATGCCAGAGACTCACCCGTGAGACTTGGCATCTCTGCAGATACTGTCGCTGTGTTGTACTACTGTTGAGTGCGGCTTAATAGCAGATAAAATTAATGAAGAGGATTTTTTTTTGTTTTTGTTTTTTACGTGTGTTGGGTCGCGGGAGGGTTGGGGAGGTTCGAATATATTCGAACATCACGTTGTCATATTCGAAATTCGTTCGAAGTTGTTTTTTTTAAAAGGTGACAGCCCTAGTCAGAGCTTGGGTTAGGCTCTGTGAAGGGCATGATCATTGGTAAGGGTCCTCTGGACTCCTGTACGCCGGCAACCTGTCTGTCTGCAGCCAGCAGGTTGCCTGCAGGATTGAGCGGCCTTGGGGAGTTGACTTGAGCCCAAAGGTGTCCACGGTGGCAGTCAATCAGCGGGGCCATCCGGAAACCCATAGAACCTGCTACGAAGCGAGCTTTCACATTAGGCTGCTATTAGCTCACACACATTTGGTGCATAGAAATCAATGGAGAACAGCGAAACAGCGACAGTGTTTATTTAGGTGGGTAGCAAGGTCAGTGGTGTGTTAACAAAATTGATTAATTAGCCAGCAAGTTTGCGGGCTACTATTTGCTGTTACATTTGGTGAGTGCGAATCCGTAGAGAACAGTATATGACGATTATTCTGCTACTTGACTTACTAGCACTGGGTCAGCAGGTAGTAATTAATTGGCTCACCAGGCTGTCTTGTTTTCTTAAGCCTCTCTTTTTGCTTTGGGAACCAGGTGGATCATCGGATGTGCAATTTTTAGACTAAGAGTGAGGTTAGTACGACGATGAAAAATTAAAACAATTTAGATTATTGTTCACTAAGCAGGGCCGCTACTAGGGTTTAGAAATTAGTGAGGTTCAGAATTTGAAAAGGGGGAGGAAAGTTGCTGCCCAGCCATGACATTATTTGACAAAAAAAAAAAAAAAAATGCATTTTAGCATCAGTTTGGACCACTATAGCTAGCAGCTACTTTATAGAAGGCTGTACAGCCTATGTTACTCCTGTATGGTAACGTTAAAGTTTTTATATGGCAGGCTATTTTGTAAGCTTAAAACAACCATAATGTTCTTTTAAGATAGAGGAGGGAGACAGATTTTCCATCGTCAGGACTCTAGAAAACCATTTTCATTCAGATATATTGAGATGAGAGGTAAAGAGACCCCTGAAGTTTTTTTTTAATGGTAATCAAACTTTGTACAGACTGAAAAACACATTAATAACATTGTGAATTTGAAAAGTAATGTCTTTCTTTATAAGAGATACACAATTTGATATCCTTATGTAGCCGGTCTTACAGTTCTGCATTGTGTTGCGTGTGATGAGTAATCATAGACTGTATAAAAAGATGGACGCAGCATCCCGGTCTGAAAAGTGATGCAGAAGAGCCTTAAAATTGCATTCTATTTTTTTTTTTAAATTTGGCATCTCCAATACCACCCGAATCTGGAATGCCCAATCCGAGAACTATGTACAAGTCTTGCTCGTATGCAACTCCCTGTTGCCAGCTCAGGAGAGAGAGACAGTTCGCGGCACTCCTCCAAAGCACGTGCCTGTCAGCCCCTAAAATTGCATTCTAATTAATAGCCAGCAGATGGCAATGTCGGTGGTTGCAGAAAGAAGTTCAATGCTATAGAAGTCTAAGAAAATGACCCTATTTTCCCACAAGATTTACTATTTCAATAATGATTTTCCACATTATTTTATGGTATCCATCGCATGTTTTAAGTCTCCTTCGATATATCATGATGTTCATTTTTGTAAATTATGGTCCCATATAGACTAGAATAAAGGATAAAGCCAGATATGCTTTGCGGGCGTGGCTGTCCTCTGGTCCTCGTCAGATATGGTCAGATCCACCCCTCATTCCTCCCTGGATCTTCAATTCACACTCTCGTTCAATAGGAATCAGATCTGGTTTCAAAATAACAAAATGGTGCTGTTCAAATAGACACGTTCGGTTTAAGCGAGATTTGGGTCGCGCTCATGCTCTTTGCAGACTACGTTTAGCAGAAGATTCACAAATCGCATTGAAAATGGGGGGAATTATAAGTTCTTTCGCTTTCCCTGTGGTAAAAGGCAGCTTACAGCGTGGATTTGGACTACAAACAGGAAGAATATTCGTTCAGAACTTTCTAGGGTGTGCAGTGTACATTTTGTTTAAGAATTCTTTATTCAGTCTCCACCAATATCGATTGATGTTTGGGTACCCAGAGAAACATTCGGGAATGTAAACATGTCAAGCATACATCCAGTCAAGGAAATTTAGAGTTTAGTTTCAATTGCTGCTATTTGTGGTAGTAGCATATAATGGCAGCTGCTGATGACTTACTGGGTTGCTAGGGCAGGCGCAGCTTATGCATTTGCGTTGTTAAATATTAATATTAAATTCTAAACCCCCTTCTCACCGATAAAACCCCCCAAAATATATTTATGCCCCCCTTTCAAAATCGTTCTGGCAAATAAAAAGCTGGAAAAAGTGGAGGTTGGACACTGAATTCTTTCCCCCTAAGCTCCATTAGTTTTCTCCAACAAACTGAAAGCATTGACTCCTTCAGCACAATGTAGACTTGAAAGATTATATTGGCGAGACACTGTCAAGGTAAGTCCTCGACGTTGTTATTTTCATCACAAATGAAAATTCAAAATCAAATGTGTTGCGTTCAGCCAAACAGTAATGATGTTGTTTCGGTATGGCTTAGCGTTGTGTTTTACGTGTACCTGCGCACTAATCCATGTTGAGTGGAAATTAGGATCATGTGCGCTTGCCGGTTGTTTTGAACAATGGGAATTCGTCGCAGGTGACTTATTAGCTGACTTATGGCGTGGGACCCAATTATCGTGGTGTAAATGACATTAATTCACGTCTGCAAATATGGGAAGCTCATTCAACTTTGTTGGCTACATAAAGCAAGTTATTATGTAATCGAAATCACAAAGAAACCAAGCAGTGAAATGAAAACCATGTCTACCAACTTTTCAACGTTTTAAGTAGCCCAATTATTCTGGTATTTCAGAAAGAGCGGGCTATAAATGGGGATGGTTAGCCTGTCCTGTACAAATATTTCTTTTGACAGCAGACATTTTTCAATTATTGCTTCAACTAATTCTCCCTTTTTGAGCTTTGAATGTGGTACATCCATATCTTTGCATATCTGTCTCAATTCACGAACCTTGACTTGAGAGATTTCTCTCCTCTCGCTGACTGCAGGCTTGTTAACGGGCTCCAGTTTTTCTTCTGCCATGCAAAATTTCCAGTGCTCATGCACTCTCCAAATCTCCCTTTTTCACGCCCTTAAACCAAAAGGGTCTATTGCCAATGAGAGCCGTTCTCCTGCCATCGATTGCCACGACCTGCCACTGTGGTGCCGGTGGCGCCTGCCACAAAGAGCCACGATCTGCCACTAAGGTGCCACTGCCTGTCGGTGCCACTAGGAGGATCCCGGCCTTGCTGAACTTTTCAGAGGTGGCTAGCTATGGTGTGTCATGTACATTAGCTTGATCTAACATTATGCCTAGTGCACACTGGATTATTTTCAAAACTTAATGGATTTTGAAAATGTGGGAGACCACAGACGAGATGACAGATTTAACTGGTTTTTAATATTTAAATTGCACACCAGAAGTTTCAGTCACCGACCTCGCACTTGACGTTATCGTACCAAAGATGAGTGGTGACTTCAGGGACTCGCAGAAACTGGCATGATTGGACTGTAGTTCAGAACAACTGTCATACTGCGTGCTACATTTCTTAAAAGAAAAATGTGATATTAATATTGCATTGATTTCAATGATTGGAGGACTTCAATACAGATACGCATTATAACACTTTGTGGATACATTAAAAAGAAGAGAAGACGTGGCATAATTATACATAGTATTTTTAACCTAATGTTTGCAGTGTTCTGCATCCAATATGACTTTTTTTTTTTTTTTTGCATTGGTCACTTTCCTATGAAATGCCTTGCTTCAGGCTTAAACACTTGGTTTGTTTTGATCCAGGTGAGAGACTGCAGGCTGCCATTACTGAATTAATTAATTACATGCATGCAGAATTCGCTGATCACTTTCTCTCTTTTTGGGCTTAGCCCCGGGTGTGTCAAAAGTCTATACACACTCCTGCTTATTTGTGACGGGCAGCCGCTTTACACAATTCATTTTGTCAATCATTCATGCAGAGTGAATGTAATAGACAGTAGAGGGAGGTATTACCAAAAATGCATTACCGAAAAATTGCATTAAAGCTGCTGTAACTGATTTGGTCATTTCAGCTGGTTTCCTGCCCCTTGCCTACGTCAGCAGTCTCCGCCCCCCATCTCCAAGCCACGAACGTGCATCGGTTTCCGACAGAGGCAGAGATTGAGAGCAGCGAACCAGTTACAATATAAGTACAATATAAACAAACACTCTCAGTGATTGTTGTGTGAAAGCCATACTGAAAACATGGACCAACGACACATTACATCCATATAGAATCTTCGGTATGAATATGGTTAGGAGATCATTATTACAGAAAAAAATCAGAAACATCCATACAAAAACACTTACCTGCTAGCCCTTTTGACACGTTGACTGCCGACTACAAGAAAGTTTGTAATGGCGGGCCAGGGCCAGCGCTAGACCTGAAAATTCGGGGCAAATATCCATCCCTTAATTGACAACAATTAGTCCTGGCTAATTCTAGATGGTGTTACACATTTTCCAATTCAAGAATAATCAAGTGGCAATTGAAGACACGGCTTCTCTCCCCCATGCGATCCAACAACGACAAAATAATGTGCTACATTCAGTACAGAAAAATAATTTAATTATAATTAGGTCTATGCACTGGCATTCGGCGACGGCATTTCAGAACTCTTCAGCGCATGAAGGTAATTTTGGTGACTAGTACGTGGTTTTGTCCGTTTACATTTTCCAATCGGACAGCTGTCTATTTTTTACAGCAAGTTGCGTGACCGTGCTGCAAAAACAGGTGTACGTATTGTCGCCGAAATTGCCTTCATTCGCAAAAAGGTTCTGAAATGCCGCTCTCGCTGGAAAAAAAATTACCGTTGCTGAGTGCCAGTGCTTAGACCTATTTATAATTAAATTAATTTTCTGTACTGAATGTAGCCCATTATTTTGTCGCTGTTAGATTGCATGGGGGAGAGAAGCCATGTCTTCAATTGCCACTTGATTATTCTTGAATTGGAAAGTGCGTTAATAAAGGAAAACCATCCAGAATAAGCCAGGACAAATTGTTATCAATAAAGGGATGGATAATTGCCCCCGAATTTTCAGGTCTAGCGCCGGCCCTGACCCGCCATTACGAGTTATCTCGTAGTCGGCAGTCAACGTGTTAAAGCATGCTTTTTTTTTCTCATATAAATACATGCCATTTCCCTGTTATACAACAGCCTCCCTTTGTCAGAACAAATACCAGTAGCTACCAAGTTTTGCTGCTACACAGCTAATCAAGCTGTAGTCGGCCAAAAACGATGACAGTATATTGATAAGCTAACATTAGCAGGTTTAAAAACCACTGACAGGACTACCCAAGACTAATAAAACAACATAACTACTACAGAGTAAAACATAGCTTACCTGTTCAGTTGCCGCAAGGTTAGTATAGACCCTTAGATTCCTTGTTTTCTCAACCTCCCAAAAGCGGCACCGATATATCCACGGCTCTTGGCCATATCCCGTTTTTTTCTTCCTTGACTATCTGTTTCTCCACTGGTTCTTTTGTAAGCTGTCTTTCATAGTGCTGGGATCGGAAGCTTCATCTGTTCCGCTGCGTTGGCTTGTCGCGATCGGCTCTCTATTCAGTGAAGTAGCGATCTACTATTATTGCCTTGGGAGGAGAATTCCTATCTTGGCTTGCCACGCACATCTTTGACTGTCACAGGCACACACCCCTCGCTCACCATCCAATCGTCACATTCACTCGCCGTGTTCGAAACCGCGCTCTATGCTCTACATACACTATTCTCACTACACACTAGCCACACTACAGGCTACTCATTGCGAACAAACTCTTCCTGATGCTCCTTCTTCTTGTTATTCCTCAGCGAGTTTTTCTGGCGATTTACGTCGTGTCGCATCTTGGGCAATTTGTGTATGAATAGTGAGCTTACGATGCACCCACGAAATATCTGCCCGATCTAGTATACATCCGGGAACTTCTCGCAGACACAAACTCACTCCACACGCATTAGTGAACACCCTACCCCCAAACGCTGACGTCCTCAGTAGTGCAAGTAGTATGTTAGTGCGCAGTTTCGAACATGGCCACTTTCTTTTTGAAGTGCTCTTCTTCTCGACTGCTGTCGATCACCCACATACAGATACTGTAGACCAGGGCTGCCCAACCCTGTCCATGGAGAGCTGCCATCCTGTAGGTTTCTGCTCCAATCCTAATTCAACACACCTGATTCAGCTCATTAGCAGCTCGTCAAGATCTGTAACCGGGAAAGCAGGTGTGGTTTGCTTTGGTTGGAGTGATAACCTTCAGGATGGTAGCTCTCCAGGAACAGGGTTAGGCAGCCCTGCTGTAGACCATCACCCCCTGAGGTCACAAAATCCGATGGGTCACAGATTTGGGTGAAACAGCTCGCGTTCACAAGCAGAAAGAACTGCCTCTTATGGCGTTCTCTTACCTCATTGGATGGAGGCAGCGGGTGACTCCAAAATTTTATATACTGCTTTACTGCAGAAGACAGTGACTGAGAGACCTGTGTTTTGGACCAGATACTCTAAATCAATGATCTCTGTTGGAATGTGGAGCTACTAAACACGGTTTTTTTTTTTTTTAATCACTTACAGCATCTTTGAATGATAACAAGCAATATTCCACGGACAAAAAACGTGATTGATTTCTGATTCCATGTAAATTTGTATTGCTTTTTTTATTACGGGGTGCATAATCTGCATAAACGGTATGTGCATATTACTCAGCTGCCAACATTAGGAAAACACTTTCTTCAAAAATTTGACTCAACTTTATGATTTAAGTAGATGTCACCTGGACCACAGTAGACGTTGCTGGCAATGGTCGACGGCTGATTTTGACAGCCCTGCAAAATTACAGAAGATTATAATTGCTCAGAAAATAGTTATGAAAGTGATTTTTTTTCCAGAGTTTTTGCTGGAGAGGCAGATGATTGCTCTAGGTGGGCAAGGCTCATTTCTGGGTGGACAATGCCCACCCCAGGCCACCCTTAGACACACCTCACGGACAAACCATACCAGGACAGCTGGACTGTGGTGAAAATCATAAAAAAAGACTCAGGATGTGACACTCAACAGATGGAATCGGGCATTGAACAGAAATAAGAGAACATCTCAAGTTAAACCAAGATTCAGTTTATTTAAGAAAAAAGTGTAGGGACAAAGTGCACAAAGCAAATATCATACCCACTCATGATCATATACAAATAAAAAAATTAAACAATAACAGTAATAAAAAGATTTTTAAACAATTCTTTTGCCTTACGTTCATGTTGTTGATCCTTCAAGCAAACACACTACTGTTATGTATATACTAGGTTCAGGCCACCTGTGCCATGAATCACTTGAATTTGTTCGTGTTACAGGAGCACCAGCAATACAAAATTGAGCTGATATGACAGTTACTTGCTCCAACAGCTTGTAGAGTACGCGGCAATAAACAAAATACTAAGTGCTAATATATGGTACCATCATGATAATAGGGGATTTTGCATAGTGCCACCAGGTAGGGTTTGAATCAAAGTTCGGGCATTCCTGATGCCATTAACATTCATTGTGTGTTTATGGAGGGACGGTAAGTATTTCTTATTTTAAATTTACAAGGTTCAGATTAACAATGGGATCAAATTCAAATCCTGGAATGGGCTTGCCTGGGGGATGCAAGGGTAGGTGCAGGCTTGGACTCCTTTGTTGGAGAGATTGCATCGGTGTAGGTGGACTCAGCTGTGGATCTTTACAGGCCCAGGTGCACAGTTGTCATAATAAAGGTTGGCTCATCGGTGAGGTGGTTGGTTGTGAACCAGGCCCCCGCTCTTTATGGGGTGGGAGGGGTAGTTCAACAGCCAAGCCAGTCAGTCTTCACGTCTCCGACTTTGACAACCTTCAGGCTCTCATTTTCAAGTTTGAGATAGTGGCCAGCTTTGAAGAAGTAGCTGTCTCCTACAGGTAGGAAGACAAAAGACCATTGAATAGTGCAGTTGAAGTGTCCAGAGTTAACGTGCAACAACAGATGAAGCCATCAAATGTAACTAGAACCAGAAAAGAAGCAGTTTATTTTGACATGTAATTTAATTAATATAATTTAGTTATGTAAAATATTGAAGTATTGCACACATACAGAACATGGAGTTGGATAAGATCATTCAATGTGTACATGAGATAAAATACAGCCACTTTCTAGCAGTAAAAAAAATTCATAAAATGGGGTGAAGCTTGCGGAACTAGTTGAGGCAGATAACTCAAGACATTCTCGTGGGCATTCCCATGCATATTTGCCACTGTGCCATTCCTGTTAGGCGGGATATTTAAATGGTAACTGTGATGGTCCACTGGTCCAGTATCTGTTATATTTTTATTAAACTGCCACATAAAAAGTCTTTATATCTTTAATTACCTTCCATATTTATGTATAAATTTATTTCTATCATGACAGTGTGCACTTAATACAGAATACAAATTCTGAATTCAAGCACAATGTAAAAACAGATTTACAACCTTGTTTACAACGCTGTGTAAAATGTAAATAAAGACAATGCAGGTGATTTGCAAATAATTTCAAACCAATATTCAGTTGAAAATAGTACAAGGACATCATATCAAATGCTGAAACTGAGGAAATTAAATCTGGTCTTTTTGAATTTGATGCTTGCAAAACAAAAAAAAAAAAATACAAGTATTTCATAGCTAATTAAGTTACTTAGCAACAGGTAAGTAACATGATTGGGTGTAAAAAGAGCATCCCAGAAAGGTGGAGTCTTTCATAAGAAATATGGTGGGGGCTTCACCACTGCATGGGCAAACAGTTCAACAATTTAAGAATAATGTTTCTCAATATGAAATTGCAAAGAATTTGGGGATTTCATCATGTACGGCACATAATATCATTAGAAGATTCAAAGAATCCTGAGAAATCTCCATACGCAAAGGGCAAGGCTGAAAACCACTACTGAATGGCCAAGATCTTCAGGCCCTCAGGTGACGCTGCAGGAAAAAATAGAGCTAATAGCCCTATAGGTCACTGGTCGCAGGGCTCACAAATTTTTCAAAAAAGTGGTTGCCCTATGGGCAAGTCACACTAGAATTTGGTTGCCCTCAACAGTTCGAGACCTAAGAATTAGAAGGTTCTAACATTTACAAAGTTTTGAGGAATTTGTTTGCAAAGTTTGGCCGCTCAGTGTACACTTAGGGAACTGGAACTTTGTAATTCTGATCTGAACCCAATTTAACAAATAAATTGAATACCTATAGTTAATCATTAGATAGAACTATTTATTACCAATTATGTGCAATAGTTAGCTCAATTTTGACCGAAATGTTAGTTAGAACCCTGTAATTCTAAGGTTGCAAGTTGCTTACCTGTCCACCTCAAATCCCATTTTCAGAATTTTTAGCCCCACAACACGCATTTTCAAACAAAACTGTCTGATTGACAATCACCTGTCAGATTGAGAAGCTTCTTTGCAGCTACAGTTCACATTGAGGGAGTAAAATTAAAATAGGGTTAAGATTTGTCCACATGATATCTTGCATGCACAATATCTCATGCATATAGACTATTGAGTGCACACTCACTGGCCACTACATTAAGTACACCTGTTCGATAGCTCATTAATTAAAATATCTAATCAGCCAGTCACATGGCAGCAACTCAATGTATTTCGGCATGTAGACATGGTCAAGGCAATCTGCTGAAATTCAAACCGAGTATCAGAATGGGGAAGGAAGGTGATTTAAATGACTTTGAACATGGCGTGGTTGTTGGTGCCAGACGGACTGGTCTGAGTATTTCAGCAACTGCTGAGCTACTGGGATTTTAATCGCACAACCATCTCTAGGGTTTACAGAGAATAGTTCAAAAAAGAGATAATATCGACTGAGTGACAGTTCTCTAGGCAAAAATGCCTTGTTGATACCGGTGGTCAGAGGAGAATGGCCAGAAGAGTTTGACCTGATAGAAAGGCAACAGTAATTAAAATAACCACTTGTTACAACATAGGAATGCAGAAGAGAATCTCTGAACACCCAACATGTCAAACCTTGAAGCAGATAGGCTACAGCAGCAAAAGACCACACCAGGTGCCACTCTTGTCAGCTAAGACCACGAAACTGAGACTACAATGCAAACAGGCTCACCAAAATTGGACAATAGAAGGTTGGAAAAACATTGCCTGGTCTGATGAGTCTGGATTTCTGCTGCGACATTCAGATGGTAGGGTCAGAATTCGGCATAAACAACATGAAAGCATGGACCCATCCTACCTTGTATCAATGGTTCAGGTGGTGGTGTGAGGGACATTTGCTTAGCACACTTTGGGCCCTTGAGTACCAATTGAGCATTTCAATTGCCCCAGTTTTCCTGAGTATTGTTGCTGACCATGTCCATCCCTTTATGACCACAGTGTACCCATCTGTTTATGGCTACTTCCAACAGGAGAACGCAACATGTCTCAAATCTGAAATCATCTTAAACTAGTTTTTTGAACAAGACAATGAGTTCAGTGTACTCAAATGGCCTCCACAGTCACGATATCTCAATCCAATAGAGCACCTTTAAGATGCGGTGGAACAGGATATTTGCATCAAGGATGTGCAGCCAATAAATCTGCAGCAACTACATGATGCCATCAAGTAAATATATACCAAAATCTCTCAGGAATTTATCCAGCACCTTGATGAAGCTATGCCACGAAGAATTAAGGCAAATTTGAAGGTAAAAGGGGATCCAACCCGGTACTCGCAAGGTGCACCTAATGAAGTGGCCGGTAAGGGTATTTTGGAACTGGAGAGGCTTTTACTGCGCTCTTCTACGAACGGTATACGTGGTAATTCCACCAAACATGAAAATAAATTTGAAGAAGTTAAAGTTGAAATTCTCATTGGACAGGAAACTGGGTATGGGGCAGAGTTTGAAATCGTCTGACAACTGAATTCTACTGAATTCTGAATTCTGGCTATGGCACGAAGCAGACCCAGGAACAAGCTAGCGTTATACATTAGCTAACTACAGCTTTTAAGTTTGGAGTCGGGAAAGCACGATAAACTTGAAGTTAACATACTAGCCTGGGGTTCGTTTCCCTAATGCTGAGTCGCTAACCATGTCACCGACTGAACTGCATAGTTTGAACCTTAGACTGTAGATTCTAGCTATGCAAATAAGTAATAGTGCTTTCAGGAACCTGGTTACTTTTCTAAGTTATGGCTACTCGTAATATGCAAAGTTGATTTCTTTCTGCATCAATCACTTATTAAAAGCTTGCATGAAGGCAAAGCCAGCTAGCGAGTGAACTTAGGGCCGGTTCATACTCTACGCAAGGTACGCAAGCGCGAACGCAAGGCAACGCATCGAGCAAGGCAAGGTAGCCATCTAGCGTCCTTGCGTAGCAAAGTGTGTCGTCCAAATTTTTGTAACGCGACGCATCGACACGTGTATTTCCGTGAGATTCCAATAGGGGAGATAAAGCAAATAATGTACCATACGCTCTGTTCAACACACCAAAAAGAAAAAAGAAGGAGGAGGAGAAGGAGAAGACTTTGCTACCCCCTATTGCATGAGCAGTGTACTGCTTTTTAACGAGGCACAGCGCAACAAGGGACGCGTGTTCAGGCTTCTCTGTGAACTGAATGGAACGGACCTGTGCTCGCGTCCGCTCGCGTACCTTGCGTAGAGTATGAACCGGCCCTTAGCCACCGTTAGCTGTAACGTAAACACAGGAAAATAGCTAGCGACCAAACAGGAAATACAAGTTACCATTTGTATTTGCTCAACTCCAATGCCATAATGTTGGTTGGTAGCAATGCACGTCCCTGATTTTAGCATGTTATATTTCAAACTAAACTTCCATAAAAAAATGCAAACCCAGCAATGACTACTGCCTGAAAGCGAAACTGAGTGAGTAACTACCAGTGAGATGGATAGCTAGCTAGCTCACTTTTTGTGAATGGAACGCTACGAATTAGCAGTAGATAGCTGGACCAAACATTTTTTATTTCCGTCTATACTTCGCTATAGAGCAAGGGAATACATACCTCGCCACACTCATAGCTATACATTAGCTATATTAATTGACCGAGCAAATGCATTCGTGTTGTGACCCAAATTCCAAGCATATGAGAAGTTGTACCAGGGATTCCCCTATCAAGAATCTATTTAGCTAGCTAGGATAACGTACTTACAAAAGAGAAGTATTGACATCTTGGGTGTTCAAACTTCTTTACTACAATTTTCCTGGTAGACTATTCACTGGCACTATGCCTTTGACCATTCAGTCAGACATGAGACACATATTGACCAATCAATGGTTAAATCGTTAGCTTATGATGGCTAAAACAACCCCACTACATATATATATATATTCTTGCTCCGCCAGCCTCTCCCGTTCAACAGTCTTGTGCAAATTAATTGGATAAAGGTGCTTGTCAATTGAATTAGCTGAGGTTAGTGCAAATAGCCGTGCCAAATAATGGACGTTTTACATAACCACCTCAAAGATAACTGCACTGTACCTTTTAGCCACGTTTCATTAATTTTCTTGACTTGTATGATGCAACTAATGTGATTACACCATCAACACAGTACTGTAACTGTGTTGGACTGGCCTGGTAATTCACCTAACCTCAATCCCATTGCGAGTCTCTGGTCCATCATCAGGTCTCCTGTGATCTGTAAAAACTTAGTGAATTTATCAGTGGTGTAATGTGGAAAAAAAAAAGCCACTAGATGGCAGTATTGACATTTTTTTTTTGTTAAGCCCAAATTAAAGCTGGGTTTGGGCATGTCCTGGGCATGCCTCAGAGGGGGCTGGAAAAGAGTATATAAGGAGAAAAATTGAGAGAGTAGTGGTAGTTGGAGAAATCGCAAGGAGAAATTGTGGAAGGATACATTTGACCAGACCTGTCACTCTTTTCAAGACCTGTGAAGCTTTTTGTGGATTTTTGCCTGTGTTGGAGCATTTTCCTGTCCCAGGACATCGCAACATAGCAGCCCATCTCAATTACCAAGGGACTGTAACTATCTTTTTTTTTTAATTTTATTTCAATCTTGGTCAGTAGGGTAGAGTGTAGATTAGTTCTGTTTGTTTAATTAAATCTGTTGAAGTTTAAGAATTTTGTCTGTCATCCCTTGCTGTCCGTGACGCCATAACAAATTGACGCCGTAACAAATTGGGGCCATAACAAATTGGGGGCTCGGGTCCAGGATAGACCATTGTGCGAGTCATTTATTGAAAATCTAAAATTTCAAATAGTGAAATTGTTTTTTGAATTTTCCTAGATATATATAGGCAGATCAACAGCAATGGATGATTTCTTGGCATCACCAACCATAGAGGTTTTGAAGTCTTTTAAAAAGACAGAACTGCTAGAAATATGCAGACAGTTAGAGCTGACAGATGTAAAACCAGCCATGCGAAAAGTAAGACTGGCTAGAGAGATTGTTCAATATTACATTGATGAAAATTTGTTTGCACCAGGAGATCTGGAACAGTTTCCGGTGGAAAATCCAAATGTAGAATTGGAACTTAAATTAAAAATGCTAGAGATTGAAAGGGAAGAAAAAGAAAAACGAGAGTTTGAGAGAGAAAGAGAAAAAAGAAAGGGAGGAAAAAGAAAAACAAAGAGAATTTGAGAGAGAGAAAGAGAAAAAAGAAAGGGAGGAAAAAGAAAAACAGAGAATTTGAGATAGAGAAAGAGGAAAGAGCAGAAAGAGAGAGACAGAGACAGAGAGATTTCGATTTAGAAAAATTAGATGGAGAAGAAAGGCTCCAAATGGAGCTACTAAAAATCAAAATTCAAGCTGAAAACAAATTTCGGGCTAGCCAGGAGGTAAAGCTGGTGCCTCTATTCTCAGAGAAGGAGGTTGATAAGTATTTCCAGTGCTTCGAGAAGGTAGCTAAGAGTTGTCAGTGGCCAAAGGAACACTGGCCTCTGATGTTGCGAACTGTCCTCAAGGGTAAAGCTCAACAAGCTTATTCGGCTTTGTCTGCAGATGATTCCTCTGATTATGAGGTTGTCAAAAAGGTTATTTTGACAGCTTATGAGTTGGTTCCAGAGGCTTACCGACAGAAATTCAGAGGTCTGAAGAAATCTGACAATCAGACTTATGTGGAATTTGCTAACGAGAAGAAGGTTTGCTTTGAGCGCTGGCGTACTTCTATGGAGGTCAAGGATGATTTCAACTCACTAAAAGAGGTGGTGTTAGTTGAAGAATTCAAGAACTGTGTCAAGGATGATATTAAGACCTACCTTAATGAGAAGCAAGCACTGAATTTGCAATCAGCTGCCAAGTTTGCAGACGAATATGTTCTCACACGTAAGTCCAAATTTCAGTCTAGCAGTAACAATAGATGGTCCAAATTTCAGAAGAAAGGTAACGGTGATACCCAAGATTCCTCACCCAAAGACAAAGACAAATCTGGTGATGGTGCTCAGAAATCCAGTCAAAGGTCTGATCAAAGTGTGAAAGCTGACAGTGACAAAAGTGGTCTAGTTTGCAGTTATTGCAAGAAATCTGGTCATGTTACAACTAACTGTTGGTTCCTTAAAGCTAAGAAAGAAAAAGAAAAGGATACCAAACCTAATGCCTTTGTGAAGATAAGGTTAGAAACCCCTGTAGTAGATGACCGATCTGCTAAATTGCCTGCTCCTTGTGAGGCTAAGAAGCCTGATACTGCTGATTTTGTGAGGGAGGAATTTCTTCCATTTGTGTCAGAGGGATTTGTGGCTCTGAATGAGCATTCTCCTCCTGTCTCCATATATATCCTAAGGGATACCGGAGCTTCTCAGTCACTTTTGTTGATGGACTCCTTGGAGTTACGTGATGTGACCGCTTCTGGGGATTTTATACTTGTACAAGGTATTGAAGGGAGGACTGTATCTGTACCCCTGCGCTCTGTATTCTTGAAGTCAGATTTAGTTACAGGACAGGTGAAGGTGGGACTTATGTCAAGTCTACCTATCAAGGGTGTTTCTCTGTTGCTAGGCAATGACCTGGCTGGGGGCAATGTAGTTCCCCCTGTTCATCTTACTTCACAGCTGAGCACTGACGATAGCGATGAAGACCCATCTCTCTATCCTTCCTGTGCAGTGACTCGTGCTATGGCCAAGAAGGCTCAAGAAGAAGATGATGTGGTGCCGTCCAGCACCTTGAATAGTCATGACTCAGGTGGTTCGCCTCATGACTCTGTTCAGCCTACTATGGTTTCTCCGTTTGAGGACTTATCAGACACTTTTATCAGTTCTCTATTCAGCCAGCCAGATGGGTCTGGTGATTCTGATGTGTCTGGAGACTTGTCTCTGTCCAGAAAGCGGTTGATTCAGGAGCAAACCAATGATCCTGAAATTTGTGTACTAAAGAAAAGAGCCCTTCCTGATGAAGAAATAGACGCAGTTCCAGTTGGGTATTATCTCAAGGATGGAGTGTTGATGCGGAAGTGGCGCCCTCCTGATATCCCTGCCAATGCAGATTGGGCAGTGGTCAAGCAAATTGTTGTTCCGAAGGTCCACAGGAATGAGATCTTAACAATGGCTCATAGTTTGCCTTTAGGAGGTCATCTTGGTGTTAACAAGACTGTTGACAAGATCATGAAACACTTCTTCTGGCCTGGACTTTGGAAAGATGTTTCCAACTTTTGCAGGACCTGTCGCACTTGTCAGGTAGTTGGAGAACACCAGTTAGACCCACCTGTAGCTCCATTGCAGCCTATCCCAGCATTTGGGGAGCCCTTCTCCAAGGTCATCGTTGATTGTGTTGGTCCATTGCCCAAGACTAGATCTGGAAATCAGTACTTGTTGACAATCATGTGTGCATCTACCAGATTCCCTGAAGCCATACCTCGACGCAACATCAAGGCAACTGCAATCTCGAAGGCTTTGATAAAGTTCTTCATGTTGTTTGGCCTTCCCAGGGAAATTCAGTCAGATCAAGCTAGCAATTTCACTTCCGGATTGTTTCAGCTGGTTGTGTATGAACTAGGTGCGAAGCAGATTCTTTCCAGTGCCTATCATCCAAAGAGTCAGGGTGCCTTAGAGCGGTTTCATTCCACTCTCAAAACAATGATGAGGACTTATTGTTATGACCATGAGAAAGACTGGGATGAAGGTGTTCATTTGCTGTTGTTTGCAGCTAGAGAAGCAGTGCAGGAGTCTACTGGATTCAGTCCGTTTGAGCTAGTGTTTGGCCATGAAGTGAGAGGACCTTTGCTATTGTTGAGTGAACAATGGCAAGAGAAAGAGCCGCATATCAGTCTGTTAGACTATGTTAGCAAGTTCAAGGAAAGACTGCGTGCAGCTTGTGACCGAGCCAAAGAGAACTTGAAATCAAGTCAGGGAAAAATGAAAACTTGGTATGATCATAAGGCTAGAAGCCATGAATTTAAACCAGGAGACAAGGTCCTTGTGTTGTTTCCCTTGCAGTCCAATCCATTGCAGGCTAGATTTCATGGTCCTTATGAAATTCTGACAAAACTCAATGATCTCAATTACATTGTGAAGACTCCAGATAGGAGAAAGCCAAAACAATTGTGGCACATTAACATGCTGAAGCCTTATCATGATAGGAATGCTAGGGTTGCAGCTGTCACTTCAGATCCTCCTATGGCCGAGACTTGTGAAGATGAGGGGGAGTTTCAAGATGATGAACCTAGAATTAAAGCTGAAGTTCTTTCATGTAAATTGTCAAATTCTGAAGTGTTGCAAAATCTTGATGTAAAACTCCAGCACTTAGAACCCTCACAGAAAGATCAGTTTGAGAGGTTGATTAAGAAATATAAAGATCTATTTCCTGATGTTCCAAAGAGAGTTTCTATAGCCTCTCATGATGTAGATGTTGGTGATGCCAAACCAATAAAACAGCATCCATACCGGATGAATCCTGAAAAGAGAAAGATTGCTGAGAAAGAGGTTGAGTACATGTTAGAACATGATATTATCAGACCCTCTAACTCAGATTGGAGTTCACCCTGTGTTCTAGTTCCAAAACTTGATGGAAGTACTAGATTCTGTACAGATTATCAAAAGTCAATGCTGTAACTAGAACTGATGTGTTTCCAATACCTAGGATTGATGATTGTATCGATAGAGTAGGGCAAGCAAAGTTTCTGACCAAGATTGATTTATTGAAGGGTTATTGGTGTGTGCCTTTAACTGAGAGGGCCAAGAGCATCTCTGCTTTTGCCACACCATCTGGGTTATACCAGTATGAAGTCCTACCTTTTGGCATGAAAAATGCCCCAGCCACGTTCTAAAGGATGATACAGTCTACAATCGCCGGATTGCCACACACGGGTGCGTACATCGACGACCTGATCACATGGAGTGACTCCTGGGAAGAACATCTGAAAGATGTAGAAACATTGTTCCAGCGCTTGACCCAGGCTAACCTGACTGTTAACCTGAACAAGAGTGACTTTGGTTGTGCTACTGTCACGTATCTTGGCTACGTCATAGGCCAGGGTAAGGTGGCACCCATAAATGCTAAAGTCCAAGCCATCATGGACTTTCCAGTTCCTGACAACAAAAAAGTTTGCGCCGCTTCCTTGGAATGATCGGGTACTACCGCAAGTTCTGCAAGAACTTTGCTGAGATTGCTCTCAGTCTCACCAACCAACTGAAGAAAGGCATAAAGTTCACTTGGGATGAAGCATGCCAAAGAGCCTTCGATCGCCTGAAGTCTCTGCTGTGTCACTTTCCCGTGCTCAAATCTCCTGACTTCAACAAACCGTTCTCCATGGCAGTCGATGCTAGCGACCAAGCTTGTGGATCTGTGCTCCTACAGAGAAGTGACTCTGATGACATTGAGCATCCCGTGGCATACTTCTCCAGGAAGTTCAATCGCCACCAAAAGAACTATTCCACAATTGAGAAGGAGCTGTTGACTCTGGTTCTATCCTTACAACACTTTGAGATTTATGTTTGTACAGGGCAAAAGCCAATGATTGTATATACTGACCACAATCCGTTAATGTTTTTGAGTAAGATGAAAAACAAGAATCGGAGATTGTTGAATTGGAGTTTGATTTTACAGGAGTTTGACTAGGAAATTAAGCATGTAAAGGGTAATGACAATGTAATTGCTGATTGCTTATCCCGTGTTTGAGTATGTGTATATATATCACGTGTTTATTAGCATATTGTATTATATGTATATATACACAAGTGTCTACGTAACCATTTTTGGATTGAAAAGAAAAATTTTGCCTTTATGAGTCAAAACTTTTCCCTTTAGGAATGGAGGTGTAATGTGGGGGAAAAAAAAGCCACTAGATGGCAGTATTGACATTTTTTTTTTGTTAAGCCCAATCTAAAGCTAGGTTTGGGCATGTCCTGGGCATGCCTCAGAGGGGGCTGGAAAAGAGTATATAAGGAGAAAAATTGAGAGAGTAGTGGTAGTTGGAGAAATTGCAAGGAGAAATTGTGGAAGGATACATTTGACCAGACCTGTCACTCTTTTCAAGACCTGTGAAGCTTTTTGTGGATTTTTGCCTGTGTTGGAGCATTTTCCTGTCCCAGGACATCGCAACATAGCAGCCCATCTCAATTACCAAGGGACTGTAACTATCTTTTTTTTTTAATTTTATTTCAATCTTGGTCAGTAGGGTAGAGTGTAGATTAGTTCTGTTTGTTTAATTAAATCTGTTGAAGTTTAAGAATTTTGTCATCCCTTGCTGTCCGTGACGCCATAACAAATTGACGCCGTAACAAATTGGGGCCATAACAGTGGCAAGGATTCTCGCAACTGAACAAAAACCTTTGGATTCTGGACTTCTCCTGTCCGAAAAAAATAGTAGAAACTTGATGTAGACCATTCAAAAAACACTAATAGCTAGTGTTTTAAGATTTTCACCACTCTTAATTACTGCAAAAGAGCGTCAAACTCAGTTTCTCCCAAAAGTGCCATAAGTACTAGATTTTTCCAGATCACAGGAGAGGTCAAGGCTGCTGCAAAATGACTGCACCACAAAAGCCAAAGTCATCGATGCAGGTGTCCAAGTGTGGCATCACAACGAAGAAATCAAGGCAACCTGCAAACGCCTGGTCAGCTCCATGCCAAAACGGGTGGAACACCTTATCAAGAACTGTGGAGGATACATCACTTACTGAGTGCTGAATGTAGATGCTATTAAAGTAATAAAAAGCCTGAAAACCTTTGTTGTTTGGTTTTTCCCCACTCCAGCCTGCTTTATGCAATTAATTTGCACAAGACTGTACAGTCAATGATATAGGCCAGCCTGGATCTCCCATTATCGGCACCCAGAGCCTTCGTGATCAGCAATAGACCGTGGTTGCCCGTTGGGACCAAAGTAAGGAAATTGCAGTTGCCCGACTGAAATTTCTTGTTGACCCGGGACGTCGGAGAGGCGATTTTGCGAGCGCTGTGGGGAGGATTACATTTTAAGAATGAATTGTTGTTGTAATCAAGTATAAGGAACAATTTACTGTTTACATGTAGATGAAATGCACTTGTACATAATATCAATAATGTAAGTACAGGCTACCGCACTCGGCGACAAGCGAGGCAATCCACCGCAAGCTATTTAGCTGAGTTATTAAACCAGCTCACGCAGATGTGAATAATATAGCTTGTACGATGAAACAGCATGTAAAATGGACACAAGGACATTATAACAGTGTTGGATGTTGGGATTACAGCGTAGGTCTCTAGATGGAACAGTCTACAAAGCTGGCAGGACGGTGGAAAATTGGCAAGCTAGATGGCATGCATGCGCTTGTAAGCAAGTTTCTAAAACATAATTTAAAGGCAAGATACATCTTTGACTGTACTCAAAATGGTTCACTTATATAATTATGAGTACAGTGCACAACAAAAAAAGATATATAAGCACTTGCAATGTAAAAAAAATCATCATTTTTCCCCAACCCCCCCAAGATTCACACTTACCGAGAGGCAAAAAAAAATCAGTCTGGGCAAAACCTACGTGAATCCCATAATGTGACACCGTACTGATCAGGCACTAGAGGGCATAGCTGCATCACTTTTAGCCATAATTTAAGCAGGCATATTTTCTTAACAGGGAAATTTTATTAGAAAAATTTAGATGCAAGCAGCAATGGGGTGGCCTAGCAGTGTAGCAGGCCAGCCCGGGTAGCCACGGTAACATGGCTGAACTGTGAGACACATTACTGTTTGCACACTTGAGAAATTTAAGATTAAATCACCACTAATCGACAGAGTTTTGTGCCTGTTTCCTGTTTTACAGCTTAACCATCAAATATGATTGGTTTTAGTGTTGTGCCGATACCGATACTAGTATCGGGTATCTGCCTGATACCTCATTAATATACTCGTACTCTTAGTCGTTGACACATTTGCTGATATCACGCACCGATAACACTTAATGTAAGACGCAAGGTAACTGCCTTTTCACAGTCGCATAGGCTACAGTATGTTGCACTATCTGACTTCTATGTCTAGGGGGAGACAGCGATAAGAAAAAATAAGAGAAAGAGACCTTTATAATCAACACATCACATGCAGGCATTTGCGCATGCACACCAGAGGTGTATAGAAACGAAGTACATATACTTCTCAGGGGTGGATCCAGGAATTTTGGAAAGGGGGGGGCGCAGCCCCTATAGGAGCGCCGAAGGCACAAAGCCTGGAGGGGGGTCCTCCCCCAGAAAATTTTGAAAATTACAGTGCGAAATACACGTTTTCCTGGCACTTGGGAACTAAATTCAAGGTCTTATAGTTAGCTGAAAAAAGCATTTTTTTCATTAACAATTATCTCTATTTAAGGTATAAGTTTGCACTCGACTCTGCAAAGACAATCAAAACAAAGAGACTTAGGTTCTATTCCGATAGAAACGGACGAACTGTGAAAATGATCAAAGCATCCATCAAGATACATCATGGATTAAACATTTAAAACACAACACTAATGTTGTTTTCTTTCATGGAGAATGGTATTTATTTCACTTTGAAGCGAATTTCCTACTTACACATTAGGCATATTCAGTAGGCATGCAGAGCTGCAAAATCATCTTCTGGAAATTTTTAATTCTCACTGAATGGGTTGATGAAGAGCATTCTTCGGGGGTATCTACGGGCGTACATATTGATCACTTCCAAGATAGCAAAAAGCAATTGAATCAACATTGTGATATGGTCAGGCTGAACATTGCAATCAACACTGATGTCAGATATTGAAAAAAACATTGAAAGTGCTCGCTATAATCAACATGGAAATAACGTTGAATTTCCAATCAATTCTGACAATGAATCAACCTTGATTCAACTGTGATTTGATCAACATTGAAAGAATGTAGAATTGCATCAACATTTATTCCAATATATACAGTCGCACCCAAAATTATTCATACCCCTACAAATTTTTGTTTTTTTTCGAGATATTTTTTGACAAATCAAATTTATTCTTGCACAAATGACACAGTAAGTTGACATAAGGCTGTAAGAAGTACAGTAAACAATTTTTCAAGAAATACATTACTTTTTAGTATTTTATTTGACAGATTTACAAAAAATGCCATGTCCAGAATTATTCATTCCCTTTTCCCAGTAATTGATGGCAAAGCCTTTATTCACGATTACAGCCTCCAAACGCGTCCTGTGGTTGATCACAAGGTTTCTACACGTCTGCACGGGGATTTTGGCCCGCTTCTCTTTGGTGAACTTCTCCAGGTCCTTTAGGTTTGAGGGTTTCCTTGCCATGACCTTGGTCTTCAGTTCCCTCCACAGATTCTCGATAGGATTGAAGTCGGTGTTCTGGCTTGGCCACTCCAAAATGTTCACTTTGTTGCCCACTAACCATTTCTTGACGGATTTGGCCGTGTGTTAAGGATCATTATCCTATTGGAAGATCCATTCCTGCCAAAGACCAAGTTTTTCGGCGGATTGCTTAATGTTTTCACTGAGGATCTGGATATACTGGTCCTGTTTCATGATGCCATTAACTTTAACAAGGTTTCCGGGCCCATTAGCTGAAAAGCAACCCCAGAGAATGATACTCCCGCCACCTTGTTTGACCGTTGGGACCGTGTTTTTCGGGTTGAACGCTTCACCTTTCTTACGCCAAACAAAAGCCCCATCTCTGTGCCTAAACAGCTCCATCTTTGTTTCATCTGTCCATAACATTGACAGCCAGAAGCTTATATCTTCATCCAGGTGAGCTTTTGCAAAGGCTAGACGAGCTCTTGTGTGTCTGGGTTAGAGAAGTGTAAGTAGCATGAGAAAGGTGAAGTCTTCAACCTGAAAAACACGGTCCCAACGGTCAAACACGGTGGCAGGAGTATCATGCTCTGGGGTTGCTTTTCAGCGAATGGGCCCGGAAACCTTGTTAAAGTTAATGGCATCATGAAACAGGACCAGTATATCTAGATCCTCAGTGAAAACATTAACTGTCGAAAAACTTGGCCTTGGTCAGGGCCAACAGGATAATGATCCTAAACACACAGCCAAAGGATCTGAAATGGTTAGTGGACAACAAAGTGAACGCTTTTGGGCCAAAATCAATCCTATGAATCTGTGGAGGGAACTGAAGACCAAGGTCATGGCAAGGAAACCCTTAAACCTTAAGGATCTGGAGAAGTTTGCCAAAGAGGAGGGGCCAAAATCCCCATGCAGACGTGTCCTTGTGATCAACCATAGGGCCGGCTGGAGGCTGTAATCGTGAATAAAGGCTTTGCCATCAATTACTGAAAAAGGGTATGAATAATTCTGGACATGGCATTTTTTGTAAATCAGTCAAATAAAATACCAAAAAGTATTGTATTTCTTGAATAATTGTTTACTGTACTTCTTACAGCCTTTTGTCAACTTACTGTGTCATCTGACCAAGAATAAATTTGATTTGTCAAAAAATATCTCGAAAAAAACAAAAATTGGTAGGGGTATGAATAATTTTGGGCGCGACTGTATATGCATTATACATTGAAACAATGTTATTATTAAAGGGCCATTTCAACACTTTTCGACACTCCTCTGTATGTTTTTAATACGCCTCATTAAAAAATAATCACTTTATCACTCTATTTATGGTATAGTTCAACAAGGAGAATGCCAAAGTAGTCTACTAGTCAGTGATATCACTGCCATATGCCTGAATGGCAGTGATGTGTCATGGATTTACTACCCGCCGGATGCCAAACGGCAATCCAGCGGGAGCTAGGACCCAGGGCCTAAATAAACAAAAGGCTCAAATGCCAGGCTGGTTAGAAAAAACTGGAGTTTTAATTTATAAAAACAAAACGAGCTAAATACAGAGCAGCACAGGTCGCAAACGCCAGAACAGAATAAAATGCAGAGGCAACCACATACTCTGCCCTCACCTCCACCTGAACGGGCCACACCTGTTGCCCGTCAAGGTGGAGGTGACGGAATGCAGCAGGGGAGGGACTGCAAGGCCAAACCCTTACATGATGTCAGTAATAGACAAGTTTGGAGCAACCCCCGCAGAACTTTAAAACACCAAATACAGTAAAATGATTATCTTTTAAATAAGGCATATTAAAAACATACAGACGAAGGTTAAAATGTTGAAATGCTCCATTAAGTATGCTATACTGCGGTGGTTTTGAACCTTTTTATCCAAAGATCCCACTTTACAGGGACATGTTTTGGGAGACCCCATACTTGATTACAATTATTTCACAGGTGAATATTCGAAAATGTGTTGTGAGCTCATAGATTGGCTATTTCCATTTTTTTTAAGAAACCAAGGTTGAGAACAGCTGCTTTACTGCATGCTCTATTAACAAAAAACAATAAAACAGACCATTTTTCATTAAGTTATTTATTAAAGATTCAAAAGAAATTACACTTTTGTACTTCTTTTGTACATTTTAGCACACACCTTTTCTTTTGATCTTTTAAGGTTTCCTGCCTGGCTTAGGTGGAGGAAGCACCTTCGAGCACCCCGCCAAACCCCCCCATCAGCACCACTGAAATGATGTCAATTCATTTTAGGGCATTTCAACATTGAAAAATCGTCATCTATACTACATTGATTCAACAACAGTGTTTCAAACGTTGAAATGGTAACTGTAATTAAACATTGAATCAACATCAAGTTTTCAACCTCAACCAAAAATAACCAATCTGACCAAAATCCAACATTGAATTAATGTCTTTTGCTATCTGGGTTTGTCATAATCAAGTTTAAGATCAAGTTGCTCTGGCACAAACGTTACTCTAAGATATAGGGCTGTTATCACTACTTAAACAAACGTTATAGCTCGTCTTATAGTTAATCCATATGAACTGCATACAACAGCCTGTACAGTTGTCAGAATTGAATAGTCAGTTGCTATTTTACGCATTCAGCTGTAGAAATCATTAGTATTGAAAATACCCGTGTTAAAATATAGCATTTAAACTGTAGTGCAATAAATACTCAGAGGATTAACTTAACTAAAAGTGTCAATATCACAATGTAAATGCTTTAATTAAAGTAGAAATCCTGCATTTAAATTAGGAGTGAACTCATCCATAAAACCGTGTTTCAGCTTGGCTTGCTTGTGAATATTGAATGGCTGATCCTGGTGTGCCATCTAGTGATAGAATATTGTAACTGCGTGCATAAATTTGCAGCTGCATGTCTGCTGGCATCAACATCTGTACAAAGATACTCTGACGTGCACCGCTGTTCTTGAACGCGCCAAATCCAGTTAATCCTTATGATGAATTACATTCATATTTTAATTTGTAACGAGTAACGAAGTGGCCAGTGTCAACGTAACGAAGTGAAAATATACTTTTTATCTTTTAAATGTAGTAGAGTAAAAGTGAAAGTCAAAACTCAAGTTAAGCACAAATCCTCAAAAAAAAAAAAAACTACTGAAGTAGGCTACTGTTCGTTACTATACACCTCTGATCATCACAAAGTGCGTAAGGACGCAACTCTTTTTTTTTTTTTTTTTGGACGAACCCCCCGGTGATTTCATTTTTCCGGCATGGCAGTTTTTCGAGCTTTAAGCCCTGTGTGTAATGTGCGAAAAAGGCTGTCTTCGAAAAGTCAGTCTTGCAGAAATGGGGGGGGGGGGGGGCGCCCCCCTTGCTTCTGTACAGTACTTAAGTCGTTTTTTTGAGGATTTATACTTGAGTTTTTTTTTTTTTTAAACCGGGACTTTTACTCTACTGCATTTAAAAGATAAAAAGTATACCTTTACTTCGTTACTTTGACACTGGCCACTTCGTAACTCGTTACAAATTAAAATATGAATGTAAATCATCATTTCAGGATTATCTGGATGTGACGTGTTTGAGAAGAACAACGGTGCTTGGCACGTTATCTTAAGCGCTTTGTGCAGATGTGTCTGCCAGGGGACATGGAGCTGCAAATTTATGCACGCAGTTACAATATTTTATCACTAGATGGCACACCCGGATCAGTTATTGAATATTCTCAAGCAAGCCGAGCTTGTACTTTGTACTTGTACTTGCACTTCTGATACTTAAGTATGTTTTCTCACGAGGTACTTAAGTACATTTAATGTGAGCTACTTTAAGACATTTACTCTAGTAATTTTCTTATAGGTGACTTCAACTTTTACCAAAGTAACTTTCAGTTATGGCACTTGTACTTCTACTTTTACTTAGTTATTTTTTCCAGTACTTTATACACCTCTGACACACACACATACACACACACTCACCCTACCCACACCACATGCACACAGACATACACATGCACACACACCCACAACCACACACACAGAGACTTAGAATTGTGAATAATCTTATTTTACTACAAATATATTAGTAACATATGGTTACCTTCAACCCTCTAGTTGTGGTTAAGTTAAATTTTCCATTTGTCATTTGTGTAATTGAAATATGGCGATACCACACACTTTAAGTGATGCCTTGTTTGCTCGAAAGCTATTATTGAATTTAGTTGGATTGAGAATGCCTATGAATGTGTGTAAAAACTATCTGTGCCAATTAATAGTTCTACTGACTTTTTATGAACTTGGGTGTGTTACCTTGCCAATGCAGTGAGTTTAATTTCATTTGTCAAGCTTCAGTAATGTTTTGCCTCATTTGATGGCAGTGCTACTTTAAAGGATTTTTGTCAGGTCTAAATACAGAAAGATGTTTAGCAGTTAGGCCTACTCTTTTTTTTTTTTTGGCCATGTGTGAATCGTTTGATATTGGCCTCTTTAAGGCTTGTTATAAAAAGAAAATAAAACCTGCACTCAAAGAATTGTCGTTGTATTTTCCTGGAAAACATTTCAGAAATATCGGTATCGGTACTCGGTATCGGAAAGTACACAAAATAAAACACTCATACTTATATCGGTTTTAAAAAAGTGGTATTGGTGCATCCCTAATTGGTTTTGAGGATTAATGGCCACCAACTTGATAAGGCAACATGAAAATGAGGTCCTGAGTTAAACTGATGAATTTGGTGTGTTTATTGAAAAATGTTGCTAAGATATGAATTCACTTCCTGTGACTTGAATATTTGCCAGGGGTCAAACGTCACCAAATTAAATAACTCTACTCCAGAATGTGTCCTAAGTCCATATACCAAGTTTCGTGTTGATACACCAAAGCATTGCTGAGATATGGGCCTAAATCCTGTTTGGCGGCTTCGCAGTCAATTTCAATTGGCTGTTATGGCCAAACGGTTTGGGCTTCAGATACCAATCTCAAAAGACTTCTCAGGCTTGGTGGGTTGATCATGTGTGCCAAGTTTCGTAATGATCGGACAAACTTTCTAATTTCTGTAAATTTAAGTGCATTTTGGACAAAATTCAAAATGGCCGCCAAATTCTGATGCTTACATACACAGTCTTCTAGGATCTGTCTAGGGATGTCCAACAGCATCAGCAGACACTGGAATTAAGGCTTTATTACAAACAGATCTAGAGATATCAGCTAAAAAATGTTTTTGCTATTTATAGCACCCCCCAGAGGTCAAAGCTCATGGAATTTTTTATTCCACCCCAGGGGCTGGTCTTGAGAATATGTACTAAGTTTGGGGTTGATTCATTTAAGCATTGCTGAGATAAGGCCTCACATCCTGTTTGGCGGCTATGCTGTCGATTTCGATTGGCTGTTACGGCCAAACGGTTTCGAGTGGAGATACCAAGCTCCAGAGACTTCTCAGGCTTTGTCTGCAGATCATGTTTGCCAAGTTTCGTAATGATCGGACAAACTTTGTAATTTCTGTAAATTTAAGCGCATTTTGGACAAAATTCAAAATGGCCGCCAAATTCTGGTGCATTTTTACAAAAACTTCTAGGAATTGCTTAGTGATGTCCAACAGCATCAGTCGACTCTGGAATTAAGGCTTTAGACCAAAAAGATCAAGCGATATCCACTAAAACATGTTTATGCCATTTTTAGCACCCCCTAGAGGATAAAGGTCACATTCTTTTTTGGGCCTCGGCAGGGGCTGGTCTTTAGACTATGTACCAAGTTTGGTGTTGATAGGTCTACGGGTTGCTGAGATATGGCCTCACATCCTGTTTGGTGGCTTTGCTGCCAAATTTCATTGGCTATTTCAGGCAAACAATTTTGAAAATCGAAACGGCTTTTAGTATCCTTTGTGCAGCTTGGTCTGCAGATTCTATGAACCATGCTCCGCTCGAATTGGACAAAATTTGTGACCCGTTAAACTTTTAAAAGGTTTTTGCTAAAATTCAAAATGGCGGAAAATCCAATTGGGCACCAACGACGATATAGGATTTGTTGAACTCGAAGTGACCCAAGAATTCCAACAATACCTCATTTCTGAAAATCGGATAAAAGGGTCAGAAGTTATGAAGGTGAATGTAGGTCAAACTTTGACCTGTTGGTGGCGCTACAGCTTTTGAGCTAGGGGCATGAAATTTGGTGTGGGGTACGTCTATGAATGAGTACGCCAAATTTCAACATTTACCCATGAACAGTTGTGTAATTTCTGTAAATTTATGCAAATTTTGGACAAAATTCAAAATGGCTGCCAAATTGTGATGCTTACATATACAATCTTCTGGAATATGCCTAGGGATGTCCAACAGCATCAGGAGACACTGAAATTAAGGCATTACTCTAAACAGATCAAGAGATATCAGCTAAAACATGTTTTTGCTATTTATAGCGCCCCCTTGATGTCAAACGTCACAGAATTTTTTATGCCTCCCCAAGGGCAGGTAGTGAGACCATGTACCAAGTTTGGGGTTGATACGTCCAAGCGTTGATGAGATATGGCTTCACTTCCTGTTTGGCGGCTTTGCCGCCAAATTTAATTGGCTGTTAGGGGCAAACGGTTTTGAATATCGAAACAGTTTTTAGTATTGTTTGTGCGGCTTGGTCTGCAGATTCTATGAACCACGTTTCGCTCAAATGGAACAAAATTTGTGACCCGTGAAACTTTTGAAAGGTTTTCGTTAAAATTCAAAATGGCGGAAAATCCAATAAGGCAAAAAATGACATCATAGGGTGCGTTGAACTCGGCTTGGGCCAAGGATTCTAACGGTACCTCATTTGTGAAAATAGGATGAACAGGTCAGAAGTTATGAAGGTAAATGTATGTCAAATTTGACCTGTTGGTGGCGCTACAGCTTCTGACCAAGGGGCATGAAAATTGGTGTGAGTGATAAGGGGACTGTCCCGAACAAGACTGCCAAATCATTTACATTTTCCTGTGTACGGTTCTGGGGGCTGCCATAGACTTCAATGGTGGAAGAAAGCAGAAACATAATAATAAATATAGCTGCAAGCAGCAATGGGGTGGCCTAGCAGCGTAGCAGGTCAGCCTGGGTAACCTAGGTAACATGGTAGAACTGTCAGATACATCACTGCTTGCTCAGTTGAGAAATTTAAGATTAAATCGCCCCTAATCGACAGAGTTATATGCCTGTTTACTATTTTACAGATTCACCATCAATTTTGATTGGTTTTGAGGATTAATGACCAACAACTTTATGAGGCAATATAGAGATTAGGTTCTGAGTTCAACTGATGACTTTGGTTCGGTTATTTGAAAGTGTTGCTAAGATATGATTCACTTCCTGTGACTTGAATATTTGCCAGGGGTCAAAGATCAGCAAATTAAATAGGTCTTCTCCAGACTGTGTTGTATGACCTTATACCAAGTTTCGTGTTGATACACCAAAGCATTGCTGAGATATGGGCCTACTTCCTGTTTGGTGGCTTCGCAGTCAATCTAAATTGGCTGTTACGGCCAAACAGTTTGGGCTTCAGATACCAAACTCAACGGACTTCTCAGGCTTGGTCTGTAAATCATGTCAGCCGAGCTTCGTAATGATCGGACAAAGCTTGTCATTTCTGTAAATTTAAACAAATTTTGGACAAAATTCAAAATGGCCGCCAACATTCTGTTTGGCAGCATTGGCTATTACAGGCAAACGGTTTTGAATACTGAAACGGCTTTTAGTATGCTTTGTGCGACTCGATCTCCAGATTCTGTGAACCATGTTTCGCTCAAATGAGAAAAAATTTGTGACCCATGAAACTTTTGGAAGGATTTTGATAAAATTCAAAATGGCGGAAAATCCAATTGGGCGCAAAAGACATCATAGGATGCGTTGAAGTCGGCGTGACCCAAGGATTCCAACGATACCACATATTTGGAAATCTGATGAACGAGTCAGAAGTTATGAAGGTGAATATAGTTCAAACTTTGACCTGTTGGTGGCACTAGAACTTTTGAGCTAGGGACATGGAATTTGGTGAGGTTGATCAAGGTACTTCTCTGAATGGGTGTGCCAAATTTCAACATTTTGCTTTAAACAGTTGTATAATTTCTGTAAATTTAAGTGAATTTTGGACAAAATTCAAAATGGCCACCAAATTCTGATGCTTACATACAAAATCATCTAGGATCTGAATAGGGATGTCCAACAGCATCAGGAGACACTGGAATTCAGGCTTTAGTCCAAACAGATAGAGAGATATCAGCTAAAACATGTTTTTGCCATTTATAATGCCCCCTAGAGGTCAAACGTCACAGAATTTTTTGTGCCTCCCCAAGGGCAGGGACTGAGACCATCTACAAAGTTTGGGGTTGATACGCCCAAGCGTTACTGAGTTATGGCCTCGCCTCAGCCATTTTCATTGGCTGTTACGGGCAAACGGTTTTAAAAATCGAAACGGCTTTTAGTATTGTTTGTGCGGCTCGGTCTGCAGATTTGATGAACCACGTTTGGCTCAAATTGGACAAAATTTGTAACCCGTGAAACTTTTGAAAGGTTTTGCTAAAATTCAAAATAGCGGAAAATCCAATAAGGCGGAAAATGACGTCATAGGCTGCGTTGTACTTGGCTTGCTCCAAGGATTCTAACGGTACTGCAAATGTGGAAATCGGATGAACAAGTTAGAAGTTATGAAGGTAAATGTAGGTTAAACTTTGACCTGTTGGTGGCGCTAAAGCTTTTGAGCTAGGGACATGGAATTTGGTGTGCTTGATCAAGGTACTTTACTTAATGAGTCTGCCAAATTTCAACCTTGACCTATTAACGGTTGTGTAATTTCTGTAAATTTAAGTGAATTTTGGACAAAATTCAAAATGGCCACCAAATTCTGACGCTGACATATACAATCTTCAAGGATCTGCCTAGGGATGTCCAACAGCATCAGGAGACACTGGAATTCAGGCTTTTGTCCAAACAGATCAAGAGATATCAGCTAAAACATGTTTTTGCTATTTATAGCGCCCCCTTGATGTCAAACGTCACAGAATTTTCTGTGCCTCCCCAAGGGCAGGTAGTGAGACCATGTACCAAGTTTGGGGTTGATATGTCCAAGCGTTGATGAGATATGGCTTCACTTCCTGTTTGGCGGCTTTGCCGCCAAATTTCATTGGCTGTTACGGGCAAACGGTTTTGGATATCGAAACGGCTTTTAGTATTGTTTGTGCAGCTCGGTCTGCAGATTCTATGAACCACATTTCGCTCAAATCAGACAAAATTTGTGACCCGTTAAACTCTTTGAAGGTTTTTGATAAAATTCAAAATGGCGGAAAATCCAAAATGGCGGAAAATGAGGTCATTGGATGCATTGAACTCGGCTTGGCCCAAGGATTCCAACGGTACCTTATTTGTGAAAATCGGATGAACGGGTCAGAAGTTATGAAGGTAAAAGTATGTCAAATTTTGACCTGTTGGTGGCGCTAGAGCTTCTTAGCAAGGGGCATGAAAATTGGTGTGAGTGATCAAGGGAATGTCCTGAACAAGTTTGCCAAATCAATAAAATTTTCCCGGTACGGTTTTTGGGGCTGCCATAGACTTCAATAGCAGAAGAAAGCGGAAGCATAATAATAAATATAGCTGCAAGCAGCAATGGGGTGGCCTAGCAGCGTAGCAGGTCAGCCCGGGCGACCATGGTAACATGGTTGAACTGTCAGATACATCACTGCTTGCACAGTTGAGAAATTTAAGATTAAATCACTCGCTAATCAACAGTTATGTGCCTGTTTCCTGTTTTACAGATTCACGAATCAATTTTGATTGGTTTTGAGGATTAATGACCAACAGCTTCAGGAGCCAATATAGAGAAGAGGTCCTGAGTTCAACTGATGAGTTTGGTTTGGTCATTTGAAAGTGTTGCTAAGATTTGACTTCACTTCCTGTGACTTGAATATTTGCCTGGAGTCAAAGGTCACCAAATTAAATAGGTCTTTTCCAGACTGTGTTTTATGTCCTTTTACCAAGTTTCGTGTTGATACACCAAAGCATTGCTGAGATATGGGCCTACTTCCTGTTTTGCGGCTTTTCGGTTGAATTTGCTTGGCTGTTATGGCCAAACGGTTTGAATTTGAGATAAAAAAACTCAACGGACTTCTCAGGCTTGGTCTGTAGATCATGTGAGCCAAGCTTCGTAATGATAGGACATTTCTGTAAATCTAAGCGCATTTTGGACAAAATTCAAAATGGCTGCCAAATTCTGAAGCTTACATCCACAGTCTTCTAGGATCAGTCTAGGGATGTCCAACAGCATCAGTAGACATTGGAATTAAAGCTTTATTTCAAACAGATGAAGAAATATCAGCTCAAAAATGTTTTTGCAATTGATAGCGCCCCCCAGAGGTCAAAGCTCAGAATTTTTTAGGCCTCCTCAGGGGCAGGTCTTGAGACTATTTACTAAGTTTGGGGTTGATTCATCAAAGCATTGCTGAGATAAGGCCTCACATCCCGTGTGGCAGTTTTGCTCTCGATTTCGATTTGCAGTTATGGCCAAACGGTTTGGAGTAGAGATACCAAACTCCAAAGAATTCCCAGGCTTGGACTGCAGATCAAGTTTACCAAGTTTTGTAATGATCGAACAGACTTTGTAATTTCTGTAAATTTATGCAAATTTTGGACAAAATTCAAAATGGCTGCCAAACTCTGGTGCATTTTACACAGACTTCCTGGAATTGCTCAGGGATGTCCAACAACATCAGGTGACACTGGAATTAAGGCTTTATTCTAAAAAGATCATGAGATATCTGCTAAAACATGTTTTTGCCATTTATAGCGCCCCCCAGAGGACAAAGGTCACGGTCTTTTTTGGGCCTCGCCAGGGGTAGGACATTAGACTAATGATCAAGTTTGGTGTTGATATGTCCAAGGGTTGCTAAGATATGGCCTCACATCCTGTTTGGCGGCTTTGCCACGAAATTTCATTGGCTATTTCAGGCAAACGATTTTGAAAATTGTAATGGCTTTGAGTATCATTTGTGCGGCTTAGTCTGCAGATTCCATCAACCATCTTTTGCTCAAATTGGACAAAATTTGTGACCCGTGAAACTTTTTAAAGATTTTTGCTAAAATTCAAAATGGCGGAGAATTCAATTGGGAACCAAAGACGTCATAGGAGTCGTTGAACTCGGAATCTCCCAAGGATTCTAATGATACCTGAATACTGGAAATTGGATGAAAAGGTCAGAAGTTATGCAGGTGAATGTAGGTCAAATTTTGACCTTTTGGTGGCGCTACAGCTTTTGAGCTAGGGGCATGAAATTTGGTGTGGTTGATCACAGTATGTCTATCAATGAGTAATATTTTCCCATGAACAGTTGTGCAATTTCTATAAATTTATTGAAATTTTGGACAAAATTCAAAATGGCCGCCAAATTCTGAAGTGTACAAACACAATCTTCCATGATATGCCTAGGGATGTCCAACAGCATCAAAAGACACTGGAATTTAGGTGTTACTCCAAATAGATCAGGAAATATCAACTAAAACATGTTTTTGCTATTTATAGCGCCCCCTAGATGTCAAACGTGTCGGAATTTTTTTGTTCCAGCCCAGATGCAGGTACTGAGACTATATACCAAGTTTGGGGTTGATATATCGAAGCGTTGCTGAGATATGGCCTCACTTCCTGTTTCATTGGCTGTTACGGGCAAACGGTTTTGAATATTAAAACGGTTTTTAGTATCGTTTGTGCGGATTGGTCTGCAGATTCTATGAGCCTCGTTTTGCTCAAATTGGATTAAATTTGTGACCCGTGAAACTTTTGAAAGGTTTTTGCTAAAATTCAAAATAGCGGAAAATCCAATATGGCGGAAAATGACGTCATTTGGTGCGTTGAACTCGGCTTAGCCCAAGGATTCCAAAGGCACCTCATTTGTGAAAATCGGATGAACAGGTCAGAAGTTATGAAGGGAAATGTATGTCAAATTTTGACCTGTTGGTGGCGCTACAGCTTCAGAGCAAGCGGCATGAAAATTGGTGTGAGTGATCAGGGGACTGTCCTAAACAAATTTGCCAAATCAATTACATTTTCCCATAGATGGTTTTTGGGGCTGCCATAGACTTCAATAGCAGAAGACAGCGGAAGCATAATAATGATAATAATAATAATAAGAAAAGGTAGAAATACAATGGTTGCCTTCGCAGCTTCGCTGCTAGGCCACCAATAACTAGAAAATTCCGGTAGAAATTTTGAATGTGCCTGCTGCTCTACACGTACAGTGTTCGAGGTGCTTGCCAGGGTTCTGGTACGTGGTAGATATGATGTTCTGGGTGCTTGGTAGGGCATTGCTAGGCGGTTGCAATGGTGTTCTGGGTGGTTGCTAGGGCATTGCTAGGCAGTTGCTATGGTGGTCTGGGTGGTGGCTAGGGCATTGCTGGGCGGTTGCTATGGTGTTCTGGGTGGTTGCTAGGGCATTGCTAGGCAGTTGCTATGGTGTTCTGGGTGGTTGTTAGGGCATTTCTAGGCGGTTTTTATGGTGTTCTGGGTGGTTGCTAGGGCATTGCTAGGCGGTTGCTATGGTGTTCTGGGTGGTTGCTAGGCGTTGCTAGGCGGTTGCTATGGTGTTCTGGGTGGTTGCTAGGGCGTTGCTAGGCAGTTGCTATGGTGTTCTGGGTGGTTGCTAGGGCGTTGCTAGGCGGTTGCTATGGTGTTCTGGGTGGTTGCTAGGGCATTGCTAGGCGGTTGCTATGGTGTTCCGGCTGGTTGCTAGGGCATTGCTAGGCGGTTGCTATGGTGTTCTGGGTGGTTGCTAGGGCGTTGCTAGGCGGTTGCTATGGTGTTCTGGGTGGTTGCTAGGGCTTTGCTATGCGGTTGCTATGGTGTTCTGGGTGGTTGCTAGGGCTTTGCTAAGCGGTTCCTATGGTGTTCTGGGTGGTTGCTAGGGCATTGCTAGGCGGTTGCTATGGTGTTCTGGGTGGTTGCTAGGGCGTTGCTAGGCGGTTGCTATGGTGTTCTGGGTGGTTGCTAGGTCATTGCTAGGCGGCTGCTATGGTGTTCTGGGTGGTTGCTAGGGCGTTGCTAGGCGGTTGCTATGGTGTTCTGAGTGGTTGCTAGGGCGTTGCTAGGCATTTGCTATGGTGTTTTGGGTGGTTGCTAGGGCGTTGCTAGGCATTTGCTCTGGTGTTCTGGGTGGTTGCTAGGGATTTGCTAGGTGGTTGCCATGGTGCTCTGGGTGGTTTCTAGGGTGTTTCTAGGCGGTTGCTATGGTGTTCTCGGTGGTTGCTAGGGCGTTCTGGGTGGTTGCTAGGTCGTTGCTAGGCGGTTGCTATGCTGTTTCTAATGGTTGCTTGGGCGTTGCTTGTCCATATTTGGGAGTTGGAATAGAGTTTCTACGTGAATATATGAGTTCACGGTGAGAGGGTGAAGATGAGTGAGTTTTCTCATTGACTTCCATTATAACGAGGTTTCAGAAGTCCATGTTTTTCGGGAATTGTGGGAAATCCGTACGTCGGATCGCTTAGAAAAGTCATAGCACACTCCTCACAAGGGAGCCGCACGTTTTGATGTGTAATGTGTGGGGATCGGGTGAAAACTGTGGGAGGAGTAGCGAACCGTGCGATTACGGAAGAATATGGAATAATAATAAAGAAGTATGCAGGATTATAATATGTGTCTGCATTGCTGCAGGCACATAACTAGAGCATGTAATTCCAGGGAATTACGAGCGCATGTAAATACAAACTGTAGTTGCTTAAGGTGGAATGTGGGCAGAGGAAACAAGTTGGCGGGAGTCATAGTTGATGACAGTTGGAATGGCTGAACAGTTAAATAGTTGAGTAGTTTAAAAAGGTATATTATTTAACAGTAAATTATTTCAATGAAGACTTTTATTTTGAAACAGTTTTGGACAGAGAAAACAGTTGGCGGTAGTCATAGTTGATGACAACGGGCTGCTGGAATGGCTGAACAGTTGAGAAGTTGAGTAGTTTAAATAGTTAAATTATTTAGCAGTGAATTATTTCAGTGAGGACTTTTATTTTAAAACCGTTATGGACCGGTGAAACAGTTGGCGGGTGTCATAGTTGATGAGAACTGAACTGACAGTTGGAATAAATGAACAGTTAAATAGTAGAGTAGTTTAAAAAGTTATATAATTTAACAGTGAATTATTTCAGTAAGGTCTTTTATTTTGAAACAGTTTTGGACCGACGAAACAGTTGACGGGAGTCATAGTTGATGACAACGGGCAGTTGGAATGGCTGAACAGTTGAAAAGTTGAGTAGATTAAAAGGTTAAAACATTTAATTGTGATTTATTGTAGAGAGGACTTTTATTTTGAAACAGTTGTGGACAGAGGAAACAGTTGGCTGGAGTCACAGTTGATGACAACGGGCAGTTGGAATGGCTGAAAAGTTGAAAAGTTGAGTAGATTAAATAGTTAAAATATTTAATTGTGATTTATTGTAGAGAGGACTTTTATTTTGAAACAGTTGTGGACAGAGGAAACATTTGGCAGGAGTCATAGTTGATGACAACTGACAGTTGGAATGGCTGAACAGTAAAATAGTTGAGTTGTTTAAATAGTTAAATTATTTAACAGTGAATTATTGTAGTGAGGACTTTTATTTTGAAACAGTTTGGTACCAAGGAAACAGTTGATGGGAGTAATAGTTGATGACAACTGACAGTTGGAATGGCCGAACAATTAAATAGTTGAGTTGTTTAAATAGTTAAATTAGTCTATTTAACAGTGAATTATTGAAGTGAGGACTTTTATTTTGAAACAGTTTTGGACCGAGGAAACAGTTGATGGGAGTCAAAGTTGATGACAACTGACAGTTGGAGTGGCTGAACGGTTGACAAATAGAGTAATTTAAATAGTTAAATTATTTAATTGTGATTTATTGTAATGAGGACTTTTATTTTGAAACAGTTGTGGACAGAGGAAACAGTTGGCAGGAGTCATAGTTGATGACAACTGACAGTTGTAATGGCTGAATAGTTAAATATTTGAGTAGTTTAAATGGTTCAATTATTTAATAGTGAATTATTGTAGTGAGGACTTTCATTTTGAAACAGTTTTGGACCGAGGAAACCGTATACGGGAGTCGTTGTTGATGACAACTGACAGTTGTAATGGCTGAACAGTTAAATATTTGAGTAGTTTAAATAGTTAAATTATTTAATTGTGATTTAATGTAATGAGGACTTTTATTTTGAAACAGTTGTGGACAGAGGAAACAGTTGGCAGGAGTCATTGTTGATGACAACTGACAAGTTGGAATGGCTGAACGATTAAATAGTTGAGTTGTTTAAATAGTTAAATTATTTAACAGTGAAATTTTGTAGTGAGGACTTATATTTTGAAATAGTTGTGGACCGAGGAAACAGTTGGCTGGAGTTATAGTTGATGACAACTGACAGTTGGAATGGCTGAACAATTAAATATTTGAGTTGTTTAAATATTTACATTATTTAACAATGAATTATTTCAGTGAGGATTTTTATTTTGAAACAGTTTTGGACAGAGGAAACAGTTGACAGGAGTCATAGTTGAGGACAACTGGCAGTTGGAATGGCTGAACGGTTGAAAAGTTCAGTACTTTAAAAAGTTAAATTATTTAATTGTTATTTATCGTATTGAGGACTTTTATTTTGAAACAGTTGTGGACAGAGGAAACAGTTGGCACGAGTCATAGTTGATGACAACTGACAGTTGTAATGGCTGAACAGTTAAATATTATGAGTAGTTTAAATGATTAAATTATTTAATAGTGAATTATTATAGTGAGGGCTTTTATTTTGAAACAGTGTTGGACCGAGGAAACCGTTGACGGGAGTCATAGTTGATGACAAGTTGGAATGGCTGAACAATTAAATAGATGAGTTGTTTAAATAGTTAAATTATTTAACAGTGAAATTTTGTAGTGAGGACTTATATTTTGAAATAGTTGTGGACCGAGGAAACAGTTGGCTGGAGTTATAGTGGATGACAACTGACAGTTGGAATGGCTGAACAATTAAATATTTGAGTTGTTTAAATATTTACATTATTTAACAATGAATTATTTCAGTGAGGATTTTTATTTTGAAACAGTTTTGGACAGAGGAAACAGTTGACAGGAGTCATAGTTGATGACAACTGACAGTTGGAATGGCTGAACAGTTCAATAGTTGAGTACTTTAAATAGTTAAATTATTTAACAGTGAATTATTTCAGGGAGAACTTTTATTTTGAAACAGTTTTGGACAGAGTAAACAGTTGGCGGGAGTCATAGTTGAAGACAATGAGCAGTTGGAACGGCTGAACGGTTGAAAAGTTGAGTAGTTTAAATAGTTAAATTATTTAAGAGTGATTTCTTGTTGTGAGGAGTTTTATTTTGAAACAGTTGTAGGCAGAGGAAACAGTTGAACAGGATCTGTAGTGTTAAGAGAGCCAGATTGTAGTCTGAAGGCCTGAGAAACTGACAGTTGCTGCAGGTGGTCAGAACATCTGGCACAAGATTCCATTTGTTTAATGGCCCTACTGTGATGTCATCAGCCCAATGTTAAGTCTATGGGGAAAAAAATTAATAGTTTTTTATTCATTGTTTAAAAAGTATAAAAGTTACAAAGATGAAAAATACATTGCACAGGTGTCCTAAGTAAGACCTACGCAACGCAGTTTGAACGAAGTTTCTACGTTAAACGGTTGAAGCCGCATTAAGTGCGCTAGAAGAATAATAATAAGAAGAAGAACTGGAACTAGAGAATGTAATTCCAGGGAATTACGAGTGCATGAAAATGCAAACTGTCGTTGCTTTAGGTGGAATTTGGGCAGAGGAAACAAGTTGGCGGGAGTCATAGTTGATGACAGTTGGAATGGCTGAAAAGTTAAATAGTTCATTAGTTTAAAAAGTTATATTATTTAACAGTGAATTATTTCAGGGAGGACTTTTATTTTGAAACAGTTTCGGACAGAGGAAACAGTTGGCGGGAGTCATAGTTGATGACAATGGGCAGTTGGAATGGCTGAACGGTTGAAAAGTTGAGTACTTTAAATAGTTATATTATTTAACAGTGAATTATCTCAATGAGGACTTTTTTTTTGAAACAGTTTTGGACAGAGGAAACAGTTGACAGGAGTCATAGTTGATGACAACTGGCAGTTGGAATGGCTGAACGGTTGAAAAGTTGAGTAGTTAAAAAAGTTAAATTATTTAATTGTTATTTATCGTATTGAGGACTTTTATTTTGAAACAGTTGTGGACAGAGGAAACAGTTGGCAGGAGTCATAGTTGATGACAACTGACAGTTGGATTGGCTGAACAGTTAAATAATTGAGTTGTTTAAATAGTTAAATTATTTAACAGTGAATTATTTCAGTGAGGACTTTTATTTTGAAACAGCTTTGGACAGAGGAAACAGTTGGCTTGAGTCATAGTTGATGACAACGGGCTGCTGGAATGGCTGAACGGTTGAAAAGTTGAGTAGTTTAAATAGTTAAATTATTTAATTGTGATTTATTGTAGTGAGCACTTTTATTTTGAAACAGTTGTGGACAGAGGAAACAGTTGGCGGGAGTCATGGTTGATGACAACTGACAGTTGGAATGAATGAACAGTTAAATAGTTGAGTAGTTTAAAAAGTTATATTCTTTAACAGTGAATTATTTCAGTGAGGACTTTTATTTTGAAACAGTTGTGGGACAGAGGAAACAGTTGGCGGGAGTCATAGCTGATGATAACTGGCAGTTGAAATGGCTGAAATGTTGAATAGTTGAGTAGTTTAAATAGTTAAAATATTTAATTGTGATTTATTGTACTGAGGGTTTTTATTTTGAAACAGTTGTGGACAGAGTACACAGGTGGCGAGAGTCAAAGTTGATGACAACTGACAGTTGGAATGGCTGAACAGTTCAATAGTTGAGCAGTTTAAATACTTAAATTATTTAATAGTGAATTATTGCAGTGAGGACCTTTATTTTGAAACACTTTTGGACAGAGAAAACAGTTGGCAGGAGTCATAGTTGATGACAATTGAAAATTGGAATGGCTGAACATTTGAATGATTGAGTAGTTTAAATAGTTAAATTATTTAATTGTGATTTATTGTTGTGAGGACTTTTATTTTGAAACAGTTTTGGACAGAGGAAACAGTTGGCTGGAGTCATAGTTGATGACAACGGGCTGAACGGTTGAAAAGTTGAGTGGTTTAAATAGTTATATTATTTAATTATGATTTATTGTAGTGAGGACTTTTATTTTGAAACAGTTGTGGACAGGTGAAACAGTTGGCAGGAGTCATAGTTGATGACAACTGACAGTTGGAATGGCTGAACAGTAAAATATTTTAGTACTTCAAAAAGTTAAATTACTTAATAGTGAATTATTGTAGTGAGGTCTTTTATTTTGAAACAGTTGCAGGTAGAGGAAACAGTTGAACAGGATCTGTAGTCTTAAGAGAGCCAGATTGTAGTCTTAAAGCCTGAGAAACTGACAGTTGCTGCAGGTGGCCAGGACACCTGGCACAAGATTCTAATTGCTTAATGGCCCTACTGTGATGTCATCAGCCCAATGTTAAGTCTATGGGGAAAAAATTAATAGTTTTTATTTAATAGTTTAAAAAGTATAAAAGTTACAAAGATGAAAAATACACTGCACAGGTGTCATAAGTAAGATCTATGCAACGCAGTTTGAATGAAGTTCCTACGTTAAACGGTTGAGGCCACATTAAGTGTGTTAGAAGAATAATAATAATAATAAGAAGAAGAAGAACTGGAATAACAATAGTGTGCATTTTCATGCACACTAATGACAATAGTGTGCATTTTCATGCACACTAATAAGAAGAACTGGAATAACAATAGTGTGCATTTTCATGCACACTACTAATAATAAAAATAAAGAAGTATGCAGGATTATAATAAGTGTCTGCATTACTGCAGGCACATAATAATAATAATAATAATAATAATAACTAGAGTATGTAATTCCAGCGAATTACGAGTGCATGAAAATGCAAACTGTAGTTGCTTAAGGTGGAATGTGGGCAGAGGAAACAAGTTGGCGGGAGTCATAGTTGATGACAGTTGGAGTGGCTGAACAGTTAAATAGTTGAGTAGTTTAAAAAGTTATATTATTTGACAGTGAATTATTTCAATTAGGACTTTTATTTTGAAACAGTTTTGGACAGAGGAAACAGTTGGCGGGTGTCATAGTTGATGACAACGGGCTGCAGGAATGGCTGAACGGTTGAAAAGTTGAGTAGTTTAAGTAGTTAAATTATTTAGCAATGAATTATTTCAGTGAGCACTTTTAATTTGAAACAGTTTTGGACTGAGGAAACAGTTGATGGGAGTCATAGTTGATGACAACGGGCAGTTGGAATGGCTGAACAGCTGAAAAGTTGAGTAGATTAAATAGTTAAAATATTTAATTGTGATTTATTGTAGTAAGGACTTTTATTTTGAAACAGTTGTGGACAGAGGAAACAGTTGGCTGGAGTCATAGTTGATGACAACGGGCAGTTGGAATGGCTGAACAGTTCAAAAGTTGAGTAGATTAAATAGTTAAAATATTTAATTGTGATTTATTGTAGAGAGGACTTTTATTTTGAAACAGTTGTGGACAGAGGAAACATTTGGCAGGAGTCATAGTTGATAACAACTGACAGTTGGAATGGCTGAACAGTAAAATAGTTGAGTTGTTTAAATAGTTAAATTATTTAACAGTGAATTATTGTAGTGAGGACTTTTATTTTGAAGCGGTTTGGTACCGAGGAAACAGTTGATGGGAGTCATAGTTCATGACAACTTACAGTTGGAATGGCTGAACAATTAAATAGTTGAGTTGTTTCAATAGTTAAATTAGTCTATTTAACAGTGAATTATTGTAGTGAGGACTTTAATTTTGAAACAGTTTTGGACCGAGGAAACAGTTGACCGGAGTCAAAGTTGATGACAACTGACAGTTGGAATGGCTGAATGGTTGACAAATAGATTAGTGTAAATAGTTAAATTATTTAATTGTGATTCATTGTAATGAGGACTTTTATTTTGAAACAGTTGTGGACAGAGGAAACAGTTGGCAGGAGTCATAGTTGATGACAACTGACATTTGTAATGGCTGAATAGTTAAATATTTGAGTAGTTTAAATGGTTAAATTATTTAATAGTGAATTATTGTAGTGAGGACTTTTATTTTGAAACAGTTTTGGACCGAGGAAACCGTTGACGGGAGTCATAGTTGATGACAACTGACAGTTGTAATGGCTGAACAGTTAAATATTTGAGTAGTTTAAATAGTTAAATTATTTGATTGTGATTTATTGTAATGAGGACTTCTATTTTGAAACAGTTGTGGACAGAGGAAACAGTTGGCAGGAGTCATTGTTGATAACAACTGACAGTTGTAATGGCTGAACAGTTAAATATTTGAGTAGTTTAAATGGTTAAATTATTTAATAGTGAATTATTGTAGTGAGGACTTTAATTTGAAACAGTTTTGGACCGAGGAAACCGTTGACGGGAGTCATAGTTGATGACAAGTTGGAATGGCTGAACGATTAAATAGTTGAGTTGTTTAAATAGTTATATTATTTAACAGTGAAATTTTGTAGTGAGGACTTTTATTTTGAAATAGTTTTGGACCGAGGAAACAGTTGGCTGGAGTTATAGTTGATGACAACTGACAGTTGGAATGGCTGAACAATTAAATATTTGAGTTGTTCAAATATTTACATTATTTAACAGTGAATTATTTCAGTGAGGACTTTTATTTTGAAACAGTTTTGGACAGAGGAAACAGTTGACAGGAGTCATAGTTGATGACAACTGGCAGTTGGAATGGCTGAACGGTTGAAAAGTTGAGTAGTTTAAAAAGTTAAATTATTTAATTATTATTCATCGTAATGGGGACTTTTATTTTGAAACAGTTGTGGACAGAGGAAACAGTTGGCAGGAGTCATAGTTGGTGACAACTGACAGTTGGAATGGCTGAACAGTTCAATAGTTGAGTTGTTTAAATAGTTAAATTATTTAACAGTGAATTATTTTAGGGAGGACTTTTATTTTGAAACAGTTTTGGACTGAGGAAACAGTTGGCGGGAGTCATAGTTGAAGACAATCGGCAGTTGGAATGGCTGAACGGTTGAAAAGTTGAGTACTTTAAATAGTTAAATTATTTAACAGTGAATTATTTCAGCGAGGACTTTTATTTTGAAACAGTTTTGGATAGGTGAAACAGTTGGCAGGAGTCATAGTTGATGACAACTGACAGTTGGAATGGCTGAACAGTTAAATATTTGAGTAGTTTAAATAGTTAAATTATTTAAGAGTGATTTCTTGTTGTGAGGACTTTTATTTTGAAACAGTTGTAGGCAGAGGAAACAGTTGAACAGGATCTGTAACGTTAAGAGAGCCAGATTGTAGTCTTAAAGCCTGAGAAACTGACAGTTGCTGCAGGTGGTCAGAACATCTGGCACAAGATTCCATTTGCTTAATGGCCCTACTGTCATGTCATCAGCCCAATGTTAAGTCTATGGGGAAAAAAATTAATAGTTTTTTATTCATTGTTTAAAAAGTATAAAAGTTACAAAGATGAAAAATACATTGCACAGGTGTCCTAAGTAAGACCTACGCAACGCAGTTTGAACTAAGTTTCTACGTTAAACGGTTGAAGCCGCATTAAGTGCGTTAGAAGAATAATAATAATAAGAAGAACAGGAATAACAATAGTGTGCATTTTCATGCACACTAATAATAATAAAGTAGTATGCAGGATTATAATATGTGTCTGCATTGCTGCAGGCACATAATAAAGAAGTATGCAGGATTATAATATGTGTCTGCACTGCTGCAGGCACATAATTAAAACCGCAAGCGGTGTTATGGCCCTCGCCCTCCTGGCCGATCACCTCCCTTGCGACCGGTGGGGCCACTCAACGATGAGAGGACAGCATATCTTGTCTTTCAGTGCACAATTTCCAATTGCCTAATTTTTTTTGACTGTCAAAATTATTTTTTTCCACCCATTCCAAAAATATAGGGGGCGCTGGAGAACCATTTTGCATATCAGTGTGTTCGGTTTGTCATTCTGCACAAATGTTACTTTGTGTGCAACTCAATCCGACACTGTATGCGTGAGATATACATACTATTATACTTCTGAAAATGGCCGCTTCGTTGTAAGCTCATCACAGCCACGCCCTACATTTTATCAAAAATGTAAATAATACATTTTGACCACAAATGTGTGTAGACGATTTTCACCAAGTTTGGTGCAAATTGGATGCAAGCCCTAGGAAGGAGATGTTGAAAGTATGAGGGGTGTGATTTTATATGTCCACACTTATGCCCAATATGGCCGACTTCCTATTGGGTTTAGGGTGGGGCCATAGTGTAATTTTTCACTTGTCCCAACATGGGCTATGTCTCTACCAAGTTTTATTTTTCTACGTGGAAAAAAGTTTGGGGTGGGCTCCAATTAGCGTAATGTATTTTGATTTTTGACAGGGCGTGGCCAAGTCATTTTTCAGTTTTTTCTTGGGGACTTCAAATAAAAATATTTTTCACCGGGCTTGAATTTTCAGTCGAATAAAATTGACTTTTCGTTAATGTTCAAGGGGTCAAATTTACGTTCAAAGCGGGGAAAGGATAATAATAAAAATTAAAACCGCAAGCGGTGTTATGGCCCTCGCCCTCCCATCCAATCACCTCCCTTGCGACCAGTGGGGCCACTCAACAATGACAGGACAGTATATCTTGTCTTTCAGCACACAATTTCCAATTACCAAATTTTTTTTGACTGTGTCCAAATTTTTTTTTTCCTCCCATTCCAAAAAATATAGGGGGCGCTGGAGAACCATTGTCTGTATCAGGGTGTTTGGGTTGTCATTCTGCAGAAATGTTACATTGGGTCTAACTCAATCCGACACTGTATGCGTAAGATATACATACTTTCATACTTTTGAAAATGGCCGCTTCGTTGTAAGTTCATCACAGCCACACTCAACATTTTATCAAAAATGTAAATAGTAACTTTTGACCACAAATGGGTGTAGGTCATTTTCACGAAGTTTGGTGCAAATTGGACAAAAACCCTATGAGGAGATGTTGAAAGTATGAGGGGTGTGATTTTATATGTCCACGCTTCTGCCCAATATGGCCGACTTCCTGTTGGGTTTAGGGTGGGGCCATAATGTAATTTTTCACTAGTCCCAACATGGGCTATGTTTCTACCAAGTTTCATTTTTCTACGTGGAAAGAAGTTTGGGGTGGGCTCCCATTAGCGTAATGTATTTTGATTTTTGACAGGGCGTGGCCAAGTCATTTCTGAATATTTTTTCTTGGGGACTTCAAATAAAAAAAATTTTCAGCAGGCTTGAATTTTCGGTCGAATAAAATTGATTTTTTGTTTATGTTTAAGGGGTCAAAGCCAAAAACCCATTCATTTCAATTGCGCATTTTTGTTGTTGCCATTGGAACACGATTAAAAATAGGGGTGTGTCCACATTTGCTTTTTGGTTCCGTTTGAAATGATAGATGTGTGTACCAAATTTCTTTAAACTATTTCAGAAAAAAAATTTTTCTCCCATTAAAAAAATGTAGGGGGCGTCAAAGAGCCATTTTGCCATACAGCTATACAAGTTACATATCATTGTGTTCAGATTTTCATTCCGCACAGATGTTACATTGGGTCCAACTCAATCCGACACTGTATGCGTGAGATATACATACTTTTATACTTCTGAAAATGGCCGCTTCGTTGGAAGCTAATCACAGCCATGCCCAACATTTTATCAAAAATGTAAATAGTAAATTTTGACCACAAATGTGTGTGGGTGATTTTCAGCAAGTTTGGTGCAAATTGGATGAAAACCCTAGGAGGAGATGTCGAAAGTATGAGGGGTGCGATTTTATATGTCCACGCTTCCGCCCAATATGGCCGACTTCCTGTTGGGTTTAGGGTGGGGCCATAATGTAATTTTTCACTTGTCCCAACATGGGCTTTGTCTCTACCAAGTTTCATTTTTCTACGTGGAAAAACATTTGGGGTGGGCTCCAATTAGCGTAATGTATTTTGATTTTTGACAGGGCGTGGCCAAGTCATTTTTCAGTTTTTTCTTGGGGACTTCAAATAAAAATATTTTTCACCGGGCTTGAATTTTCAGTCGAATAAAATTGACTTTTCATTAATGTTCAAGGGGTCAAATTTACGTTCAAAGCGGGGAAAGGATAATAATAAAAATTAAAACCGCAAGCGGTGTTATGGCCCTCGCCCTCCCATCCAATCACCTCCCTTGCGACCAGTGGGGCCACTCAACAATGACAGGACAGTATATCTTGTCTTTCAGCACACAATTTCCAATTACCAAATTTTTTTTGACTGTGTCCAAATTTTTTTCCTCCCATTCCAAAAATATAGGGGGCGCTGGAGAACCATTGTCTGTATCAGGGTGTTTGGGTTGTCATTCTGCAGAAATGTTACATTGGGTCTAACTCAATCCGACACTGTATGCGTAAGATATACATACTTTCATACTTTTGAAAATGGCCGCTTCGTTGTAAGTTCATCACAGCCACACTCAACATTTTATCAAAAATGTAAATAGTAACTTTTGACCACAAATGGGTGTAGGTCATTTTCACAAAGTTTGGTGCAAATTGGACAAAAACCCTATGAGGAGATGTTGAAAGTATGAGGGGTGTGATTTTATATGTCCACGCTTCTGCCCAATATGGCCGACTTCCTGTTGGGTTTAGGGTGGGGCCATAATGTAATTTTTCACTAGTCCCAACATGGGCTATGTTTCTACCAAGTTTCATTTTTCTACGTGGAAAGAAGTTTGGGGTGGGCTCCCATTAGCGTAATGTATTTTGATTTTTGACAGGGCGTGGCCAAGTCATTTCTGAATATTTTTCCTTGGGGACTTCAAATAAAAAAATTTTCAGCAGGCTTGAATTTTTCGGTCGAATAAAATTGATTTTTGTTTATGTTTAAGGGTCAAAGCCAAAAACCCATTCATTTCAATTATGATTTTTGTTGTTGCCATTGGAACACGATTAAAAAATAGGGTGTGTCCACATTTGCTTTTTGGTTCCGTTTGAAATGATAGATGTGTGTACCAAATTTCTTTAAACTATTTCAGAAAAAAATTTTTTCTCCCATTAAAAAAATGTAGGGGGCGTCAAAGAGCCATTCTGCCATACAGCTATACAAGTTACATATCATTGTGTTCAGATTTTCATTCCGCACAGATGTTACATTGGGTCCAACTCAATCCGACACTGTATGCGTGAGATATACATACTTTTATACTTCTGAAAATGGCCGCTTAGTTGGAAGCTCATCACAGCCACGCCCAAAATTTTATCAAAAATGTAAATAGTAAATTTTGACCACAAATGTGTGTAGGTGATTTTCAGCAAGTTTGGTGCAAATTGGATGAAAACCCTAGGAGGAGATGTTGAAAGTATGAGGGGTGTGATTTTATATGTCCATGCTTCCAGCCAATATGGCCGACTTCCTGTTGGGTTTAGGGTGGGGCCATAATGTAATTTTTCACTTGTCCCAACATGGGCTATGCCTCTACCAAGTTTCATTGTTCTACGTGGAAAAAAGTTTGGAGTGGGCTCCCATTAGCGTACTGTATTTTGATTTTTGACAGGGCGTGGCCAAGTCATTTCTCAATATTTTTTCTTGGGGACTTCAAATAAAGAAATTTTTCACCAGGCTTGAATTTTTGGTCTAATAAAATTGACTTTTTTTTATGTTCAAGGTATCAAAGCCAAGAACCCATTCATTTCATTTGAGCATTTTTGTTGTTGCCATGGGAACACGTTTAAAAATAGGGGTGTGTCCTCATTTGCTTTTTGGCTCAGTTTGACATGATAGATTTGTGTACCAAATTTTTTTTAACTATTTCATTTTTTTTTTTTTTCTCCCATGCAAAGAATGTAGGGTTCATCCAAGAGCCATTTTGCCATACAGCTGTACGAGTTACATATCATTGTGTTCAGATTGTCATTCCACACAGATGTTACATTGGGTCCAACTCAATCCGACACTGTATGCGTGAGATATACATACTTTTATATTTCTGAAAATGGCCGCTTCGTTGTAAGCTAATCACAGCCATGCCCAACATTTTATCAAAAATGTAAATAGTAAATTTTGACCACAAATGTGTGTAGGTGATTTTCAGCAAGTTTGGTGCAAATTGGATGAAAACCCTAAGAGGAGATGTCGAAAGTATGAGGGGTGCGATTTTATATGTCCACGCTTCCGCCCAATATGGCCGACTTCCTGTTGGGTTTAGGGTGGGGCCATAATGTAATTTTTCACTTGTCCCAACATGGGCTTTGTCTCTACCAAGTTTAATTTTTCTACGTGGAAAAACATTTGGGGTGGGCTCCCATTAGCGTAATGTATTTTGATTTTTGACAGGGCGTGGCCAAGTCATTCTCAATATTTTTTCTTGGGGACTTCAAATAAAAAAAATTTTCGCCAGGCTTGAATTTTTGGTCAAATAAAATTGACTTTTCGTTAATGTTCAAGGGGTCAAATTTGCGTTCAAAGTGCGGAAAGGATAATAATAATAATAATAATAATAATAATAATAATACTAACGGAACCATGAGGTTTTGATAGGCCCTTGCCGGCTTCGGCCAGGCTCGGGCCTAATAATAAGAAAAGGTAGAAAAACAATGGTTGCCTTCGCAGCTTCGCTGCTAGGCCACCAACTAGAGAGGCAATTCCTGCAGAAATTGCGAGTGTGAATGCTGCACGCTGAACCCAAACTGCGATGCTGTGTTGATTACAATAAAGTTTGAATGATTTGAACGTTTGCTGACGCCACACTGAATAGCTGCCATGAAAATATAATATTTGAATTATGTCGAGTACTTGAATGTTTAAAAAAAAAAAAAAACAGAAAGCTGAGCAAAGAAAGAATGAAAACTGCTGGTAGCTATATGCTGGAATAGGATCGCGAGCTATTGTTTTTTCTGCTTTGCCATTTTTACTGTAACGTGTTGTCTTGGACGCATCCAGCAAAAAGTGCCTCCTTTCCCGCACTCAATATGCTTTCGCGGGAGGCGAAATGTTTTTTTCCCCCACTAGAGTTCCGGACACCAACAGAAACTCATTTGCGTACAGCCAATCGGCGACCTTGTGCCGAACTTCTGAAGGAGTGTCTCGAGACAGTTAATTTTTTTTCTCTTCACTGGTCTTGCACTAATAATGTAAAAATAACCGAGATTGCGCCAGCTGATTGTAGAAGTTATGAATGCTCTGAACAGATGATTTTAACCAATCCTAGCTGGAAACATTACAAATGATAGGCAGGATTGGAAACGGCCAGCGCATTTTCAAATGAAGTCCACGAAGATTTCATGTCCTGGAGCTGGTTTCAGCGACTGTACCAACTACTATACCGGAAATTCTTTCACTGAGTTTGACGCAGAATTATTCTTTTAGAGTCGTCTTTGTCTCTTAAAAACGGCAGTGTTGAGGTGTGGAAAAGGCCAGCAGAGGGCGTTTATTTCGCAAAATATAATATAAAAAAATAAAAAATATAAATACTTCAGAATGAAGTTGTTCCGATCTTAATACACAAAGCATACATTGGCCTATAAATTCATATATGCATATTACGAATCGTTTCTTCCAGGTTTAGACCTGAGTCAGACTCGCAGGCACAGCTGAATGCGAACGCTTTTTTTTTTTTTTTTTTTTTTGAACGAAACGAAAACGTAGGTAACTGAGAGATTTGTTAGGCCTATATAAAGGGTAAGGTTATTCTTTAGCTTTGCCAAATAATACAGCATAAATATTGTTGATTTACAATTCCTTATTCATGTCCTTTTTTAAGATAAAAAAGAACACGGAGAACAAGTCCCCCACCCAAAAAAATAATAATTGTCGACACCCATGTTTGCTGTTTACTTGAATCTCATTGGACATTTATACATACACAAGATGGCAGAGCAATTCTGCCCTGTGCGCTTTGGTCAAACCAGTGACGTTGTCCACTCCAGTTTTTTTTTATATCTCTGTGCCAAAGACCGTCTGCTATTTTTTCCCCCACATCTTTACTGACATCAGATATACATACAAAGACAAACCGAAGCTTGTTTGAGCCTCTGTGATACCGCAACATGGGGTAACACAGACGTTTATATACAATAGTGCGAATAATCGCCCGGGCGTTTAATTGAACCGGCGTTTAATATGCAAAAAGAGGTCTGACCCCGGCAGCTCTTTGCACACAGGCGCGTATTTGCACGCAGGCGATTATTTGGTCATGAACGGTATTTGAGTTTGGCTGAGTCATTTCGTGCAATGGAGATTTTGGCGCAGGCGTTTCTTACAGATTGCGACTTCTAACTGAAAAATGGTAAGTCTAATCTAGGAAATGGATGTACCGTACGAAAGAGGAGAGTCAGCTGAGTAATATATGTCAAAATAGTGTTCGTAGTGCAAAAAATATGGAAACACGAGCAAGTTAGAAAACTGTGCGTTTAGCCTTTGCAGCCCGCTTTTTCTGGCCGCATTTAACATAGGAGTTAATGGAGCTTCGGTGAGCGGTCCCGTCGCTTTTCGTCTCATCCAGCCAAATCCGTTTGTCCAGTTGCTTCCATAGTTACATTTTCGTGATCAGCACAACTTTTGCTACAACTTGGATATAAAAATATTTATGCAGAGTGAAAACTGTTGGAGTTAGAGCAAGTTTAAGAGAAAAGTCTTGGACCGTTTTGCCGATGTTCGTCGCTCTAGCCGTGATGTCCACGCTGTAAGTTCCCAGAATTAATTGTAAAAAAATTAAAAAAATTATAATTAGAAAATGATAGAAGTTACAAAAAAGTTGAACGGTAAATAAATTCTCCAAGCGTAGGTGAACGTTGTATAGTTTGAATGACGTTTCTAGCTAAAAGTATGACAGAGTAAAAAATAGCTGAAAATGGCTACATTTAAAAAAATCTGTTTCATTGTTTCCTATCGGAGAAAAAAAAAGAAAAAGTGAAATATTTTTAAAAGTATAAATAGTGTGAAAGAGAAAAATAATAGCAATAATGTCCAGAAAAAGCTGCACGTTTTGAAACATGAATTGTTGCAATAGCACAAAGTATGAAGGACTAGTTTAACTGGGCAGAACGATGGCGGAAGAAGTGAGAATAACTAGAGAAGCAATTTCTGAAGAAATTGCGAGTGTGAATGCTGAAAGCTGAAGCCACACTGGGATGCTGTCTTGAATACAATAAAGTTCGAATGATTTGAATGTTTGCTGACACCACACTGAATAGCTGCCATGAAAATATAATATTTGAATTATGTAGAATACTTGGATGTTTATCAAAAAAGTGAAAGAAAGAAAGCTGAACAAAGAAAGAATGAAAGAACAATGCTAACCATGCCATCCACGTTACTCAGCTAACTTAGCAAATGTTGTTAGCAGTTATGCTAACTATGCTAACCATGCTAACCACGTTATTCAGCTAACTTAGCTAATGTTAGAAGTGGAATGAAGTCTCTAGGAGAAAGAATGCTGAAGTTATAGAGGTTCAAAGTAGCACAAGAGTTTGAAGACTGTTTCAATGCATTTCTATGGGACAAAAAAATGAGAAAAAGTGAAATATTTTAAGAAGTATAAATAGTATGAAAGCCAGGGCGAGAAATGAACTTTTCTTTTCAGTCGTTAGCCGGGCAACCTAGAGTTTCTGAGGGTGGCAAAAACCATTTTAGGTAGTCAAGACATACGCTGTAAAAAAGAAAGAAAAAAAAGCTTATATGATTGAGCACTCACAATGTATTTTGGTTACTTTGGAAAGTTTATACTGCCTAGAATTGGATAAGAGCAGTTTGCATATGAGGCATGGCTGAGGAGTTTAATTAATGCAACTCCTGGAAATCAGGGGTAGGATCGAACGTATCAATATTACAAACCGTGTTCGAGTTCCGCTTGCCAGTGAATATTCATTGACTGATCCGGATGTGCCATCTAGTGACAGAATAATGTTACTGCGTGCATAAATAGAGCAGCTCCATGTCCGCTGTCATCAACATCTGCGCACGCGGGTTATGGATCGGATCGGAACGTATGTTAAAAAAAATGAAAAGAAAAGGAAAAAAGGCCATTCACAAGTACGAACTCGCGCCATGAAAACCATAATAAAACATACAATATGAGACAGAGTTGTGAATGACTGAAAATATTTCAAGTGTTCATTTGATGAAATTAAACTAAATACATGTCGGCGTTTGCTGATGCGCCACTAAAAGAGCTTCAGTCGATGAGAGCTGCTGTCGCAAGCAGAGGCAGCCGGTGGATAGAGAGCTCAACGTTGTCTGCGCGAATATTCCTCGGAGGTTTAGATAATCTTAATGGTACCGCTGGCAAACAGATACTGTTGACTTACAGAGCCTGTATTCTAATCAGTGAAGACATAACGTTTGCGAATGAACGTAGTGGTAGACAAATACTAGTTTTGCAAAACAGTACTTCCATTTAAGGTAGACTGCAAACAATGCCGTATCGCATTCATGAACATATGTTTCTCTTTTTAACGTTGCATTTGTAGCGAACTTGTCCTTACGTTTGATTGTTTGACGCAGAAAGCAACGTTTTAAAATAGTGGTGCATTAGCTGAGACCTGCAAATAGAAATAAGCAGCGTGGAGAATGAGCTGCAATAATTTCCCTAACCGCAAAATAGCTGGCTCGATTCACTTCGTTCTTATGAAGACATCTCTGTTCTTACGAAAGCATCTGCATGGAAACTCAGCTCCGCTCACTTAGATTTAAAATGAGAAATTCACGACACGGAAGGCAATGGCAGGAGCGGTGTCCTATTACCAGTGAGAGCCAGGCATGTAAAGACAAGTGCACGCACAGGCAATCGCTGAGTCACTCAGCCTTGTTCGCGCACACCTCAAACTCCTGCTTCTCACGCAAAAACTGTTTATCCTGTCAGCGATGTTACCACATTATTCAAGGCACGAGACTTTGCTGAGCGCGCGGATGTCTTTTTTATTTCTCTGAGTGATATATTTTTGGAATAACAGCAATCTAAAAACTCTGGCCGTTTGCTGATCTCCGAAAATTTTTTGGGTGATTTTTGAATGGAAGAGATGGCGAAGTTGGACGTGCCTCCTGTCCTTTGACTGTTCCCTGAGCCAAAACTATATATTTCACTGCTACAAAAATGATACTGCTGTAACAAGAACAAATTTTCCTACATTTTTGTGAAATTTCATGAAGAGGGATTCAAATTTATGGAAGTTAGAGCGATAGAGAAAGAACTTTTTCATTCTGTCTGCTCTCAGCTCCCACTCTAGCTGTAACAGAAGCGTTTGATGACTGTTTCAATGCATTTCTATGGGACAAAAAAAATTGAGAAAAAGTTAAATATTTTTAAAAGTATAAACAGTATGAAAGAGAAAAATAATAGCAATAATGTCCAGAAAAATCTGAACGTTTTGATATATGAATTGTTGAAATAGCACAAAGTATGAAGGAGTAGTTTAATAGCGTGGAACGGCAGAAGAAGTAAGAATAACTAGAGTAGCAATTTCTGAAGAAATTGCGAGTGTGAATATTGAAAGCTGAAGCCACACTGCGATGCTGTCTTGAATACAAGAAAATTTGTTTGATTCGAATGTTTGCTGACACCACACTGAATAGCTGCCATAAAAAAAAATATTTGAATTGTGTAGAATACTTGAATGTTAATCAGAAAAGTGAAAGAAAGAAAGGTGAACCAAGAAAGATAAAAGAACAATGCTAACTATGCCATCCATGTTACTCAGCTAACTTAGCAAATGTTAGCAGTTATGCTAAGTATGCTAACAATGCTAACCACGTTATTCAGCTAACTTAGCTAATGTTGGAAGTCGAATGAAGTCTCTAGGAGAAAGAATGCTGAAGTTATAGAGGTTTAAAGTAGCACAAGAGTTTGAAGAGTTTGAAGACTGTTTCAATGCATTTATATGGGACAAAAATAAAGTGAAATATTTAAAAAGTATAAATAGTATGAAAGCCAGGGCGAGAAATGAACCGTTCTTTTCAGTCGTTAGCTGGGCAACCTAGAGTTTTTTAGGGTGGCAAAAACCATTTTAGGTAGTCAAGACATAGGCTGTAAAAAAAAAAAAAAAAAGCTTGTATGATTGAGCACTCACAATGTATTTAGGTTACTTTGGAAAGTTTATACTGCCTGGAATTGGATAAGAGCAGTTTGCACATGAGGCATGGCTGAGGAGTTTAATTAATGCAACTCCCTGGAAATCGGGTAGGATCGAACGTATGCATATTACAAACCGTGTTCGAGTTCAGCTTGTCAGTGAATATTCAATAACTGATCCGGGTGTGTCATCTAGTGACAGAATAATGTTACTGCGTGCATAAATAGAGCAGCTCCATGTCCGCTGTCATGAACATCTGCGCACACGGGTTATGGATCGGATCGGAACGTATGTAAAAAAAAAAAAAAGAAAAGAAAACAAAAGAAAAAAGGCCATTCACAAGTACGAACTCGCGCCATGAAAACCAAAATAAAACATGCAATATGAGACAGAGTTGTGAATGATTGAAAATATTTCAAGTGTTCATTTGATGAAATTAAACTAAATACATGTCGGCGTTTGCTGATGCGCCACTAAAAGAGCTTCAGTTGATGAGAGCTGCTAACGCAAGCAGAGGCAGCCGGTGGATCGAGAGCTCAACGTTGTCTGCGGGAATAATTCCTCGGAGGTTTAGATTATCTTAATGGTACCGCTGGCAAACAGATACTGTTGACTTACAGAGCCTGTATTCTAATCAGTGAAGACATAACTTCTGCGAATGAACGTAGTGGTAGACAAATACTAGTATTGCAAAGCAGTACATCCATTTAAGGGAGACTGCAAACAATGCCGTATCGCATTCATGAGCATATGTTTCTCTTTTTAACGTAGCATTTGTAGCGAACTTGTCTTTGCGTTTGATTGACACAGAAAGCAACATTTTAGAATAGCGGGGCATTAGCTGAGACCTGCAAATAGAAATAAGCAGCGTGGAGAATGAGCTGCAATAAATTCCCTAACCGCAAATAGCTGGCTCGATTCACTTCGTTCTTATGAAGACACCTGTGTTCTAACGAAAGCATCTGCATGGAAACTCAGCTGAGCACTTAGATTTAAAATGAGAAAACCTAACTGCAAAATAGCTGGCTGGATTCACTTTGTTCTTATGAAGACACCTCTGTTCTAACGAAAGCATCTGCATGGAAACTCAGCTCAGCTCACTTAGATGTAAAATGAGAAAATCACGACACAGAGGGCAATGGCAGAAGCGGTGTCCTATTACCAGTGAGAGCCAGGCATGTACAGACAAGTGCACGCACAGGCAATCGCTGAGTCATTCAGCCTTGTTTGCGCACACCTCAAACTCTTGCTTCTCACGCAAAAACCGTTTATCCTGTCAGCAATGTAAGCACATCATTCAAGGCACGAGACTTTGCTGAGTGCGCGGATGTCTTTTTTATTTCTCTGAGTGATATATTTTTGGAATAACAGCGATCTAAAAACTCTGGCCGTTTGCTGTTCTCCGAAATTTTTTTGGGTGATTTTTGAATGGAAGTGATAGCAAAGTTGGACGTCCCTCCTGTCCTTTGACTGTTCCCTGAGCCAAAACTATATATTTCACTGCTACAAAAATGATACTACTGTAACAAGAACAAATTTTCATACATTTTTGTGAAATTTCATGAAGAGGTATTCAAATTTATGGAAGTTAGAGCGATAGAGAAAGAACTTTTTCATTCTGTCTGCTCTCAGCTCCCACTCTAGCTGTCACAGAAGAGTTTGAAGACTGTTTCAATGCATTTCTGAGGGACAAAAAATGTAGAAAAAAATTATTTAAAAAAGTATAAATAGTATGAAAGAAAAATATTCGCAATAACGTCCTGAAAAATCTAAACGTTTTGATATATGAATTGTTAATATAGCACAAAGTATGTAGGAGTAGTTTAACGGCGCGCGAAGAAGCTATAATAATAATAATTAAAGCTGCAAGCAGCATTGAAAGGGCCCTCGCACCCTTCGTGCACATTGGGGGTGGTGGCGAGATGTTTTCGCGTGCAGGTGTGCATTCACAGCCATTGGACACTGGTAGACTGTGTACTTTGTGTTTTCCTGAGGGGAGTGCAAAAATTTTCTGGAGGGCGCTATGCTACCATTTTGGCATGCCTGTGTGCAAGACCTATACCATAGTAATCGTAATACCGGGCTCCATGAATGTGTTGATTTTTGTAAATTTTCAAGCATGTTGAGACCCTCAAAAGGGCAATTCTTTTAAAAAAATGTTGAGGGGGCGCTACAGAGGTATTGTGCCATATTAAATGCCAACTGGGATATCACGTCGAAGATCATAAGACACTGACAAATTTGTGCAACGTTTTGCAAGCTTTGGAATATCCGAAGGCCTTTAAACGTGTGTTCGTAAAATTTGGAAAAAGCGCAGGAAATGGCTCATAGCTCACTTCCTGTTTGGCCAAAAAATTTCTAACAAATTACCATATCGTTGCATGAGAAATTCAACGATCCCACGAATTTTCATTAACATTAAAGCACTTTCATCTTAACATGGCTGTGGCTAGAGGGCGCTGTGGAACCACCTGGCCACTCCCAATCTAATATCAGCATATATTTATACTTGGAAGGAGACCGTTATCAAGCCTGTAAAGTTTCGGGCAAATCTCACGAAGTATGTGTGAGTAAAATCAACTTCCTGTTTCATGGCAAAACATTGACATTCGCCGCGACGCCAAGTATACATTGTTCAATATATCCAAAAAACCTTCGCAATTTAACATTGAAAAGGTCTTAAGATGTCACTCGCCAAATTTTAAGTTGATCGGATAAAATCTCGAGGAGGAGTTTGTTAAAATACGACGCCTGTTAATGACAAAAAATTTTGAAAAGTTGAAATTTCAATTAAAAATTGTGGACTTCCTGTTGAGTCTAGGTCATGGCACCAAGAGACTTTTTTTTAGGTCTCAGCATAAATCACATGTCCACCGAATTTCGTACATGTAGGTTTACCGAGCTGCGAGGGCTGCTTTTTTAAAATTTTCCAGGGGGCGCTATAATGCCATTTTGCCACGCCTATGTGTGAGCTTTTTATCATAATGATAGGCATGATTTGTCTTATATGTGGACAAAATTTTGTGTTTTCGAGCATGTTGAGACCCTCAAAAGGGCAATTCTTTTAAAAATCTGATTGGGGGCGCTATAGAGCCATTGTCTCACATTTAGTGCCAATTGATCTACCAAATTGAAGACCATAAGATAGTTATAATTACTGCAACATTTTCCAAGTTTTGGAGTATTCTAAGGCCTTCAAACATGTCATCGTAAAATTTGGATAAACGCAGGAAATGGCTCAAAGCTCACTTCCTGTTTGGCCAAAAAAATTTCAAAAAATTACCATAACCCTGCATGACAAATTCAATGATCACACCAAATTTCATGAACATTCAAGCACTTTCATCTTTACATGGCCGTGGCTAGTGGGCGCTGTGGAGCCACCTGGCCACTCCCGATCTAATATCAGCATATATTTATACTTGGGAGGACACTTTTATCAAGCTTGTAAAGTTTCAGGCAAATCTCACATAGTATGTGGGAGTAAAACCAACTTCCTGTTTCATGGCGGAACATCGAAATTCGCCGCAACGCCACGGATACATCGTTCGATGAATCCAAAAAAGCTTCGCAATTTAACATCGGCAAGGTCTTTAGATCTCATACGCCAAATTTTAAGTTGATCGGATAAAATCTCTAGGAGGAGTTTGTTAAAGTACGACGCCTGTGAATGGCAAGAAATCAAAAAAAGTTCCAATTTCAATTAATAATGGTGGACTTCCTGTTGAGTGTAGGTCATGGCACCAAGAGACTTTTTTTTAGGGCTTGGCATAATCTACATGGACACTGAATTTTGTACATGTAGGTTAAACACGCTGCGAGGGCTGCTTCTTTGAAATGTTCTAGGTGGCGCTATAATGTGATTTTGTCATGCCCATCTGTAAACCCTATATCATAATAAAACGTATGAACCGCTTTATATGTTTGCATAATTTTGTGAGTTTTCGAGCATGTTGAGGCCCTCAAAAATGCAATTATCTATTAGGGTGCGCTATAGATTCACCATGCCAGACTCAGTGCCAAATGAGACATCAAATCGAAGAGATTCATGTTTTCAACCTATGAGCCAAGTTTGGCGAGTTCTCGAGTATGATAAGACCCTCAAAAATGTGTTTGTAAAATCTGAAAAAACGCAGGAAATGGCTCATAGCTCACTTCCTGTGAGGCAAAAAAATTTCAAAAAAATTGACAAGAAACTTCATAATGACTACTATGGCCATATCGAATTTCGTGAGAATACGAGCAATTGCGTTCCAAATTGGCCGCGTGTTTGGTGGCGCTATAGAGCCACCGGGGCATGTCCATGCACACAAACAACAAAATTTTGAAATTTTCACCACGACTAACGTCTCTGCAAATTTTTGTGAGTTTTCGTGCATGGCAAGGCCCTCAAAAACGCGTTCTCGCAGCAGAATAAAAATAATAATAATAATAATAACTAAGAAGAAGAAGAAGAAGAAGAATAATAATAAAAATCCCTTCAAAAACAATAGTTTCCTCGCACCTTCGGTGCCAGGACCCGTTCCGGGCCCTGGCACCGGTCGGTGCTCGGGCCCTAATAATAACAAAGAAGAAGAAGAAGAAGAAGAATAATAAAAATCCCTTCAAAACACAATAGGTTCCTCAAGATTTTCGGTGCCAGGACCCATTCCGGCCCTGGCACCGGTCGGTGCTCGGCCCTAATTAAAGCTGCAAGCAGCGTTGAAAGGGCCCTCGCACCCCTCGTGCACGTTGGGGATCGTGGCAAATCCTGATGGGTGCAGGAGTACCTTGGACAACCATTGGACAGTGCCGTACTGTGAACAATGTTATTTCCTGAGTGGAGTGCAAACACAATTCCTGAAATAAATAGGTCGGGGCGCTGGGTGCCATTTTGACACGCCTGTGTGCAAAACCTATGTCATAGTAATAGTAATATCTGGCTCCATGAGTGTGAAGATTTTCGTCAATTTTCAAGCATGTTGAGATCCTCAAAAGGGCAATTCTTTTGAAAAAATGATTAGGAGGCGCTATTTATTCATTGTACTACATTAAGTTCCGAATGGCATATCAAATCAAAGAACATAAGACAATTACAATTTCTGCAATGTTTTGCAAGTTTTGGAGTATCCTAAAACCTTCAAACATGTGTTTGTAAAATTTGGAAAAACGCAGGATATGGCTGATAGCTTACTTCCTGTTTGGCCAAAAAATGTCAAAAAAATTCTTATATTTTTGGATGACAAATCCCATGACCACAACAAATTTCATAAAAATTATATCATTTTTATCTTAACATGGTCGGGGCTAGAGGGCGCTGTGGAGCCAATTGACCATGCCCGATCTAATATCAGCATATATTTATACTTGGGACAAAAGTTTCATCAAGCTTGAAAAGTTTCAGGCAAGTATCACAAGGTATGTGCGACTGAAACCAACTTCCTGTTTCATGGCCAAACATCGAAATTTGCTGCGACGCCACGGATGCATCGTTCGATATATCCAAAAAACCTTCGCAATTTAACTTCGGACAGGTCTTACGATGTCACTGGCCAAATTTTACGTTGATCGGATAAAATCTCTTGGAGGAGTTCGTAAAAGTACGACGCCTGTGACTGATAAAAAATTTTTAGAAGTTGAAAGCTCATAGCTCACTTCTTGTGAGGCAAAAAAATTTCAAAAAAAATTGACAAAAAACTTCATAATGACTACTATGGCCATTTCGAATTTTGTGAGAATCCAAGCAATTGCGTTCCAAAATGGCCGCGTGTTTGGTGGCGCTATAGAGCCACCGGGACATATCCAAGCACAATAATAACAATACTTTGTAATTTTCACCACCACTGACGACTCTGCAAATTTTTGTGAGTTTTTGTGCATGGCAAAGCCCTCAAAAACGCGTTCTCGCAGCAGAATAATAATAATTAAAGCTGCAAGCAGTGTTGAAAGGGCCCTCGCCCCCCTTGTGCACGTTGCGGTGGTGCCGAGATGTTGACAGGTTCAGGTTTCCGTTCACAGCCATTGGACACTGCTATACTGTGTACAATGTGTTTCACTGAGTGGAGTGCAAACACCACTCCTGAAATCAATAGTTGGAGCACCTTAAAGTATGACACCTGTTCATGAAAAAAAGTTGAAATTTTAATTCAAAATAATGCACTTCCTGTTGGGTTCGGGTCATGGCACTATATTATTTTTTTACATGTCTTGGCACGTTTCATGTCTCCACCAAATTTTGTTCATGTAGGTGAACTGAACTATGAGAACTGTTTTGTTGAAATTTTCTGGAGGGCGCTATGATAACAATTTTACATGCCTGTGTGCAAAACCTATACCAAAGTAATCGTAATACCGGGCTCAACAAGTGTGTTGATTTTTGTAAATTTTCAATCACGATGAGACCCTCAAAAGGGCAATTCTTTTGAAAAAAATTAGGGGCACTATAGAGCCATTGTGCCACATTTACTGCCAATTGATATATGAAATTAGCGATGATAAGACAATTATAATTTCTGCAACGTTTTGCAATTTTTCGAATATTGTAAGGCCTTCAAACGTGTGTTAAATAAAATTTGAAAAACGCAGGAAATGGCTTATAGCTCACTTCCTGTTTGGCCAAAAAACTTCAAAAAAATTACCATAACCCTGGATGACAAATTCAATGATCACACCAAATTTCATGAACATTCAAGCACTTTTATCTTAAAATGGCCAGTGCTAGAGGGCGCTGTGGAGCCACCTGGTCACTCCCGATCTAAAAGTAGCATCTAATTATACTTGGGAGGAGACTGTTATCAAGCTTTTAAAGTTTCGGGCAAATCTTACAAAGTATGTGGGAGTAAAACCAGCTTCCTCTTTCATGGCGGAACATCGAAATTCGCCGCAACGCCACGGATACATCTTTCGATGAATCCAAAAAGCTTCGCAATTTAACATTGGCAAGGTCTTTAGATGTCATATACCAAATTTGAAGTTGATTGGATAAAACTTCTAAGAGGAGTTCGTTAAAGTACGATGCCTGTTAATGGCAAAAAAATCAAAAAAAGCTGCAATTTCAATTAAAAATGGCGGACTTCCTGTTGAGTCTAGTTCATGGCACCAAGTGACCTTTTTTTAGGTCTGGGCATAATCCACATGCACACCGATTTCGTACATGTAGGTTAAACGGGCCTGAGGGCTACTTCATTGAAATTTTCTAGGGGCGCTTTTAATGCTATTTTGCCACACCCATGCATGTTCCCCATATCCTTGTTAAAGAAATGACTGGCTTAATACGTCTGCAAAATTTCGTGAGTATTCAAGCATGTTTAGACAATCAAAAGGGCAATTGTTTTAAAAAAATGACTGGGGGCGCTATAGAGCCATTGTCCCACATTTAGTTCCAATTGGTGTATCAAATTGAAAACCATAAGATAGTTTTAATTTCTGCAACGTTTTCCAAGTTTTGGAGTATTCTAAGGCCCTCAAACATGTGTTCGTAAAATTTGGATAAACGCAGGAAATGGCTCATAGCTCACTTCCTGTTTGGCCAAAAAATTTCAAAAAAGTTTCCATGACCCTGCATGACAAATTCAATGATCACACCAAATTTCATGAACATTCAAGCACTTTTATCTTAACATGGCCGTAGCTAGTGGGCGCTGTGGAGCCACCTGGCCAATTCCGATCAAATATCAGCATATATTTATACTTGGGAGGACAATTTTATCAAGCTTGTAAAGTTTCAGGCAAATCTCACATAGTATGTGGGAGTAAAACCAACTTCCTGTTTCATGGCGGAACATCCAAATTCGCAAGAACGCCACGGATACATCGTTAGATGAATCCAAAAAAAGCTTTGCAATTTAACATCGGCAAGGTCTTTAGATGTCATACGCCAAATTTTAAGTTGATTGGATAAAATGTCTAGGAGGAGTTCGTTAAAAGTACAACGCCTGTGAATGGCGAAAATCAAAAAAGTTGCAATTTCAATTAAAAATGGCGGACTTCCTGTTGAGTCTAGGTCATGGCACCAAGAGACTCTTTTTAGGGCTTGGCATAATCTACATGAACACCGAATTTTGTACATGAAGGCTAAACATGCTGCGAGGGCTGCTTCATTGAAATTTTCTAGGTGGCGCTATAATGCGATTTTGCCATGCCCATCTGTAAACCCTATATCATAGTAAAACATATGACCCGGCTTTATAAGTTTGCAAAATTTTGTGAGTTTTTTCGGCATGCTGAGGCCCTCAAAAATGCAATTATCTATTAGGGGGCGCTATAGAGCCACCATGTCACACCCACTGCCAAATGAGACATCAAATCGAAGAGATTTATGTTTTCAACCTATGAGCCAAGTTTGGCGAGTTTTCTAGCATGATAAGACCCTCAAAAATGTGTTTGTAAAATCTGAAAAAACACAGGAAATGGCTCATAACTCACTTCCTGTGAGGCAAAAAAATTTCAAAAAAATTGACAAGAAACTTCATAATGACTACTATGGCCATATCGAATTTCGTGAGAATCCGAGCAATTGCTTTCCAAAATGGCACAGTGTTTGGTGGCGCTATAGAGCCACCGGGGCATGTCCAAGCACAAAAATAACAAAACTTTGAAATTTTCACCACGTCTGATGTCTCTGCAAATTTTTGTGAGTTTTCGTCTATGGCAAGGCCCTCAAAAACGCGTTCTCGCAGCAGAATAAAAATAATAATAATAATAGCCAAGAAGAAGAAGAAGAAGAATAATAAAAATCCCTTCAAAAACAATAGGTTCCTCGCACCTTTGGTGCTCGGGCCCTAATTAAAGCTGCAAGCAGCGTTGAAAGGACCCTCGCACCCCTCGTGCACGTTGGGGTGGAGGCGAGATGTTGGTGGGGGCAGGTGTCCATTCACAGCCATTGGACACTGCTAGACTGTGTACAATGTGTTTTCCTGAGGAGAGTGCAAAAATTTTCTGGAGGGCGCTATGATACCATTTTGAAACGCCTGTGTGCAAAACCTATACCATAGTAATCGTAATACCAGGCTCCACGCGTGTGTTGATTTTTGTAAATTTTCAAGCTTGTTGAGACCCTCAAAAGGGCAATTCTTTTAAAGAAATGTTTAGGGGGCGCTTCAGAGCCATTGTGCCACATTAAATGCGAATTGGGATATCACGTCGAAGATCATAAGACACTGACAATTTGTGCAATGTTTTGCAAGTTGTGGAATATCCGAAGGCCTTTAAATGTGTGTTCGTAAAATTTGGAAAAAACGCAGGAAATGGCCCCTAGCTTACTTCATTTTTGGCCAAAAAATTTCTAATAAATTAGCATATTCTTGCATGAGAAATTCAACGACCACGCCAAATTTCATGAACATTCAAGCACATTTATCTGAACATGGCTGTGTCTAGTGGGCGTTGGGGAGCCACCTGGCCACACCCGATCTAATATCAGCATATATTTTTACTTGGAAGGAGACCATTATCAAGCCTGTAAAGTTTCGGGCAAATCCCACAAAGTACGTGTGTGTAAAATCAACTTCCTGTTTAATGGTGAAACATCAAATTCGCCGTGACGCCATGGATACATCGTTCGATATATCCGAAAAACCTTCGCAATTTAACATCGGACAGGTCTTAAGATGTCACTTGCCAAATTTTAAGTTGAGTGGATAAAATCTCTAGGAGGAGTTCGTTAAAGTACCACACCTGTGACTGATGAAAAATTTTTAAAAGTTGAAATTTCAATTAAAAATGGCGGACTTCCTGCTGAGTCTAGGTCATGGCACCAAGAGACTTTTTTTTAGGTCTCAGCATAAATCACATGTCCACCGAATTTCATACATGTAGATTTACTGAGCTGCGAGGGCTGCTTCATTGAAATATTCCAGGGGGCGCTATAATGCCATTTTGCCGCGCCTATCCGTAAGTTTTTTATCATAGTAATACGCATGATTAGCTTTATACGTGTACAAAATTTTTTGAGTTTTCAAGCATGTTGAGACCCTCAAAATGACAATTCTTTTAAAAATCTGATTGGGGGCGCTGTAGAGCCATTATGACACATTTAGTGCCAATTGATATATGAAATTGATAACGATAAGACAATTATACTTTTTGCAATGTTTTGCAAGTTTTGGAATATTCTTAGGCCTTTAAACATGTGTTAAATAAAAATTTTGAAAAACGCAGGAAATGGCTCATAGCTCACTTCCTGTTTGGCCAAAAAATTTCAAAAAATTACCATAACCCTGCATGACAAATTCAATGATCACACCAAATTTCATGAACATTCAAGCACTTTTTATCTTTACATGGATGTGGCTAGTGGGCGCTGTGGAGCCACCTGGCCTCTCCCATCTAATATCAGCACATATTTATACTTGGGAGGACACTATTTATCAAGCCTGTAAAGTTTCAGGCAAATCTCACATAGTATGTGGAGTAAAACCAACTTCCTGTTTCATGGCGGAACATCCAAATTAGCCCATAACACCACGGATACATCGTTGATGAATCCAAAAAAGCTTTGCAATTTAACATCGGCAAGGTCTTTAGATGTCATACGCCAAAATTTAAGTTGATTGGATAAAATCTCTAGGAGGAGTTTGTTAAAGTACGATGCCTGTGAATGGCGAAAAATCAAAAAAATTTGCAATTTCAATTCAAAATGGCGGACTTCCTGTTGAGTCTAGGTCATGGCACCAAGAGACTTTTTTAGGTCTCAGCATAAATCACATGTCCACCGAATTTCATACATGTAGATTTACAGAGCTGCGAGGGCTGCTTCATTGAAATATTCCAGGGGGCGCTATAATGCCATTTTGCCAAGCCTTTCTGTAAGTTTTTTTATCGTCATAATACGCATGATTAGCTTTATATGTGTACAAAATTTTGTGAGTTTTCAAGATGTTGAGACCCTCAAAACAACAATTCTTTTAAAAATGTGCCTGTGAATGGTGAAAAATCAAAAAAAGTTGTGATTTCAATTAAAAATGGCGGACTTCCTGTCGAGTCTAGGTCATGGCACCAAGAGACTTTTTTTTAGGTCTCGGCATAATCTACTTGGGCACCAAATTTCGTACATGTACGTTAAACAGGCTGCGAGGGCTGCTTCATTGAAATTTTCTAGGGGGCGCTATAATGCCATTTTGCCACGCCCATCTGAAAACCCTATATCATAGTATAATCTCTCACCTCACCGGCTCAATAGGTTTGCGAAATTTCGTGAGTTTTCGAGCATGCTGAGGCCCTCAAAAATGACATTATGTATTTGGGGGCGCTATTGAGCCACCATGTCAAACCCAGTGACAATTGGGATTTCAAATCGAAAAGCTTGATATTTTCAACCTCTCAGGTAAGTTTGGCGAGTTTTCGAGTATGATAAGACCCTCAAAAATGTCTTTGTAAATTCTGAAAAATCGCAGGAAATGGCTCATAGCTCACTTCCTGTTAGGCAAAAAAATTTCAAAAAAATTGACAAAAAACTTCATAATGACTACTATGGCCGAATCGAATTTCGTGAGAATCCGAGCAATTGCGTTCCAAAATGGCCGCTTGTTTGGTGGCGTTATAGAGCCACCGGGGCATGTCCTAGCACAAAAATAACAATAATTTGTCATTTTCACCACGACTGACGTCTCTGCAAATTTTTGTGAGTTTTCGTGCATGGCAAAGCCCTCAAAAACGCATTCTCGCAGCAGAATAAAAATAATAATAATTAAAGCTGCAAGCAGCGTTGAAAGGGCCCTCGCACCCCTCGTGCACGTTGGGGGTGGTGGCGAGATGTTGACAGGTCCAGGTGTGCATTCACAGCCCTTGGACACTGCGAGACTGTACAATGTGATTTCCTGAGTTGAGTGCAAACACCATTCCTGAAATCAATAGGTGGAGTATGTTAAAGTATGACGGCTGTTCATGAAAAAAAAATTGAAATTTTAATTCAAAATAATGGACTTCCTGTTGGGTACGGGTCATGGCCCTTCTTAAGTTTTTTACAAGTCTTGGCATGTTTCATGTTTCGACCAAAGTTTGTTTATGAAGGTGAACTGAACCATGAGAACTGTTTTGAGTTGAAATTTTCTGGAGGCACTACGATGCCATTTTGACATTCCTGCGAGCCAAACCCATACCATAGTAATTGTAATACCAGGCTCCATGAGCGTGTTGATTCTTAAAAGTTTTCCAGCATGCTGAGACCCTAAAAAGGGAAAATCTTTTGAAAAAATGATTAGGGGGTGCTACCGAGCCATTGTACCACATTAATTGCCAATTGGAATATCAAATCCAAGATCATAAGACACTGACAATTGGTGCAACGTTTTGCAAGTTTTGGAATATCCAAAGGCCTTAAAACGTGTGTTCGTAAAATTTGGAAAAACACAGGAAATGGCTCATAGCTCACTTCCTGTTTGGCCGAAAAATTTCAATAAAAATTACCATAACCCTGCATGACAAATCTAATGATCACACCAAATTTCATGAACATTCATGCACTCTTATTCTAACATGGCCGTGGCTAGTGGGCACTGTGGAGCCACCTGGCCACTCCCGATCTAATATCAACATAAAAGTATACTTGGAAGGACACTTTTATCAAGCTTCTAAGGTTTCAGGCAAATCTCACAAAGTATGTGGGAGTAAAACCAACTTCCTGTTTCATGGCGGAACATCGAAATTTGTTCTTGACCCACGGATACATCGTCACGATGAATCCAAAAAAAAGCCGCAATTTAACATTGGCAACGCGTCTTTAGATATCATTCGCCAAAGTTTAAGTTGATTGGATAAAATCTCTAGGAGGAGTTCGTTAAAGTACGACGCCTGTGAATGGCGAAAAATCAAAAAAGTTGCAATTTCAATTAGAAATGGCGGACTTCCTGTTGAGTCTAGGTCATGACACCAAGAGACTTTTTTTTAGGTTTCGGCATAATCCACATGTCCACCGAATTTCGTACATGTAGGTGAAAACGACCCCGATGGCTGCTTCATGAAAATTTTCGAGGGGCGCTATAATGCTATTTTGCCACACCTATGGGTGATTTCAATATCCTAGTCAAAGGAATGAACAGCTCAATACGTGTGCAAAATTTCATGAGTATTCAAGCATGTTTAGACAATCAAAAGGGCAATTGTTTTACAAAAATGATTGGGGGCGCTATAGAGCCATTGTCCCACATTAAGTTCCAATTGGTGTATCAAATTGATGAGCATAAGATAATTATAATTTCTGCAACGTTTTCCAAGTTTTGGAGTATTCTGAGACCCTCAAACATGTGTTAGTAAAATTTGGATAAACGCAGGAAATGGCTCATCGGTCACTTCCTGTTTGGCCAAAAAATTTCAAAAAAATTACCATAACCCTGCATGACAAATTCAATAATCACACCAAATTTCATGAACATTAAAGCACTTTTATCTTTACATGGCCGTGGCTAGTGGGCGCTGTGGAGCCACCTGGCCTCTCCCGATCTAATATCAGCATATATTTATACTTGGGAGGAGACTATTATCAAGCTTGTAAGGTTTCAGGCAAATCTCACATAGTATGTGGGAGTAAAACCAACTTCCTGTTTCATGGCGGAACATCGAAATTCTCCGCAACGCCACGGATACATCGTGCGATGAATCCAAAAAAGCTTCGCAATTTAACATCGGCAAGGTCTTTAGATGTCATACGCCAAATTTTAAGTTGATCGGATAAAATTTCTAGGAGGAGTTCGTTAAAGTACGACGCCTGTGAATGGCGAAAAATCAAAAAAAGTTGCAATTTCAATTAAAAATGGCGGACTTCCTGTTGGGTCTAGGTCATGGCACCAAGAGACTTTTTTTTAGGTCTTGGCATAATCTACATGGACACTGAATTTCGTACATGTAGGTTAAACTCGCTGCGAGGGCTGCTTCATTGAAATTTTCTAGGTGGCGCTATAATGCGATTTTGCCATGCCTATCAGTAAACCCTATATCATAGTAAAGCGTATGACCAGCTTTATAATTTTGCAAAATTTCGTGAGTTTTCAAGCATGTTGAGGCTCTCAAAAATGCAATTATGTATTAGGGGGCGCTATAGAGCCACCATGTCACATCCACTGGCAAATGGGACATCAAATCGAAGAAATTCATTATTTCAACCTATGAGCCAAGTTTGGCGAGTTTTTGACTATGATAAGGGCCTCAAAAATGCGTTCGTAAAATCTGAATAACCGCAGGAAATGGCTCATAGCTCACTTCCTGTGAGGCAAAAAAAATTTCAAAAAAATGACAAAAAACTTCATAATGACTACTATGGCCATATCGAATTTAAATGCGAATCCGAGCAATTGCGTTCCAAAATGGCGTGTGTTTGGTGGCGCTATAGAGCCACCGGGGCATGTCCAAGCACAAAAATAACAAAACTTTGAAATTTTCACCACGACTGACGTCTCTGCAAATTTTTGTGAGTTTTTTCGTGCATGGCAAGGCCCTCAAAAACGCGTTCTCGCAGCAGAACAAAAATAATAATAATAATTAAAGCTGCAAGCAGCGTTGAAAGGGCCCTCGCACCCCTCAAGCTCGTTGGGGTGGTGGCGAGATGTTGATGGGTGCAGGTCTCCATTCACAGCCATTGGACACTGCTAGACTGTGTACAATGCGTTTTACTGAAGGGAGTGCAAACACCACTCCTGAAATCAATAGGTTTAGCACGTTAAAGTATGACACCTGTTCATGAAAAAAAGTTGAAATTTTAAATCAAAATAATGCACTTCCTGTTGGGTTCGGGTCATGGCACGATACAATTTTTTTACAAGTCTTGGCATGTTTCATGTCTCCACTAAATTTTGTTCATGTTGGTGAACTGAACTATGAGAACTGTTTTGTTGAAATTTTATGGAGGGCCCTAGAATATCATTTTGACATGCCTGCGTGCAAAACCTGTACCATAGTTATCGTAATACTGGGCTCCATGAGTGTGTTGATTTTTGTATATTTTCAAGCATGTTGAGACCCACAAAGAGGCAATTCTTTTAAAAAAAAAGTTGAGGGGGCGCTACAGAGGCATTGTGCCATATTAAATGGCAATTGGGATATCAAGTCAAAGATCATAAACACTGACAATTTGTGCAACGTTTTGCAAGTTTTGGAATATCTGAAGGCCTTTAAACGTGTGTTCGTAAAATTTGGAAAAAACGCAGGAAATAGCTCATAGCTCACTTCCTGTTTGGCAAAAAAATTTCTCATAAATTAGCATATCCTTGCATGAGAAATTCAACGATCACACCAAATTTCATGAACATACAAGCACATTTATCTGAACATGGCTGTGGCTAGAGGGCGCTGTGGAGCCACCTGGCCGCACCCGATCTAATATCAGCATATATTTTTACTTGGAAGGAGACCTTTATCAAGCCTGTACAGTTTCGGGCAAATCCCACAAAGTACTTGTGAGTAAAATCAACTTCCTGTTTAATGGTGAAACATCAAAATTCGCCGCGACACCATGGATACATCGTTTGATATATCCGAAAAACCTTCGCAATTTAAGATCAGACAGGTCTTACGATGTCACGTGCCAAATTTTAAGTTGATCGGATAAAATCTCTAGGAGGAGTTCGTTAAAGTACCACACCTGTGACTGACGAAAAATTTTTAAAAGTTGAAATTTCAATTAATAATAGCGGACTTCCTGTTGAGTCTAGGTCATGGCACCAAGAGACTTTTTTTTAGGTCTCAGCATAAATCACATGTCCACCGAATTTCATACATGTACAAAAATTTACCGAGCTGCGAGGGCTGCTTCATTGAAATTTTCCAGGGGGCGCTATAATGCCATTTTGCCACGCCTTTCTGTAAGTTTTTTTATCATAATAATACGCATGATTAGCTTTATACGTGTACAAAATTTTGTGAGTTTTCAAGCATGTTGAGACCCTCAAACCAACAATTCTTTTAAAAATCTGATTGGGGGCGCTGTAGAGCCATTATGACACATTTAGTGCCAATTGATATATCAAATTGATAAGGATAAGACAATTATACTTTTTGCGACGTTTTGCAAGTTTTCGAGTATGATAAGACCCTCAAAAATGTGTTTGTAAAATCTGAAAAAACGCAGGAAATGGCTCATAGCTCACTTCCTGTGAGGCAAAAAAATTTCAAAAAAATTGACAAGAAACTTCATAATGACTACTATGGCCATATCGAATTTCGTGAGAATCCGAGCAATTGCGTTCCAAAATGGCCGCGTGTTTGGTGGCGCTATAGAGTCACCGGGGCATGTCCAAGCACAAAAATAACAAAACTTTGAAATTTTCAACACGACTGACCTCTCTGCAAATTTTTGTGAGTTTTCGTGCATGGCAAGGCCCTCAAAAACGCGTTCTCGCAGCAGAATAAAAATAATAATAATAATAATAATTAAAGCTGCAAGCAGCGTTGAAAGGGCCCTCGCACCCCTCGTGCACATTCGGGGTGGTGGTGAGATGTTGACGGGTGCAGGTGTGCATTCACAGCCCTTGGACACTGCGAGACTGTACAATGTGATTTCCTGAGTTGAGTGCAAACACCATTCCTGAAATCAATAGGTGGACTACGTTAAAGTATGACGGCTGTTCATGAAAAAAAAATTGAAATTTTAATTCAAAATAATGGACTTCCTGTTGGGTACGGGTCACTGCACTTCATAAGTTTTTTACAAGTCTTGCTATGTTTCATGTTTCCACCAAACTTTGTTTATGAAGGTGAACTGAACCATGAGAACTGTTTTGAGTTGAAATTTTCTGGAGGCACTACGATGCCATTTTGACATTCCTGCGAGCCAAACCCAAACCATAGTAATTGTAATACCAGGCTCCATGAGTGTGTTGATTCTTATAAGTTTTCCAGCATGCTGAGACCCTAAAAAGGGCAAATCTTTTGAAAAAATGATTAGGGGGCGCTACAGAGCCATTGTACCACATTATTTGCCAGTTGGAATATCAAATCGAAGATCATAAGACACTGACAATTGGTGCAACGTTTTGCAAGTTTTGGAATATCCAAAGGCCTTAAAACGTGTGTTCGTAAAATTTGGAAAAACACAGGAAATGGCTCATAGCTCACTTCCTGTTTGGCCGAAAAATTTCAATAAAAATTACCATAACCCTGCATGACAAATCTAATGATCAGACCAAATTTCATGAACATTCATGCACTTTATTCAACACGGCAGTGGCTAGTGGGCGCTGTGGAGCCACCTGGCCACTCCCAATCTAATATCAGCATATATTTATACTTGGAAGGAGACCGTTATCAAGCCTGTAAAGTTTCGGGCAAATCTCACGAAGTATGTGTGAGTAAAATCAACTTCCTGTTTCATGGCAAAACATCGACATCGGCAAAACATCGAACGGGTCCTGGCACCGGTCGGTGCTCGGGCCTTAATTAAAGCTGCAAGCAGCGTTGAAAGGGCCCTCGCCCCCCTCGTGCACGTTGGGGTGGTGCCGAAATGTTGACAGGTTCAGGTTTCCGTTCACAGCCATTGGACACTGCTATACTGTGTACAATGTTTTTCACTGAGTGGAGTGCAAACACCACTCCTGAAATCAATAGTTGGAGCACCTTAAAGTCTGACACCTGTTCATGAAAAAAAGTTGAAATTTTAATTCAAAATAATGCACTTCCTGTTGGGTTCGGGTCATGGCACTATATTATTTTTTTACAAGTCTTGGCACGTTTCATGTCTACACCAAATTTTGTTCATGTAGGTGAACTGAACTACGAAAACTGTTTTGTTGAAATTTTCTGGAGGGCGCTATGATAACATTTTGACATACCTGTGTGCAAAACCTCAACCAAAGTAATCGTAATACCGGGCTCAACAAGTGTGTTGATTTTTGTAAATTTTCAATCATGTTGAGACCCTCAAAAGGGCAATTCTTTTGAAAAAAATTAGGGGGCACTATAGAGCCATTGTGCCACATTTACTGCCAATTGATATATGAAATTAGCGACGATAAGACAATTATAATTTCTGCAACGTTTTGCAATTTTTCGAGTATTGTAAGGCCTTCAAACGTGTGATCGTAAAATTTGGAAAAACGCAGGAAATGGCTTATAGCTCACTTCCTGTTTGGCCAAAAAACTTCAAAAAAATTACCATAACCCTGGATGACAAATTCAATGATCACACCAAATTTCTGGAACATTCAAGCACTTTTATCTTAAAATGGCCAGTGCTAGAGGGCGCTGTGGAGTCACCTGGCCACTCCCGATCCAAAAGTAGCATCTAATTATACTTGGGAGGAGACTGTTATCAAGCTTTTAAAGTTTCGGGCAAATCTTACAAAGTATGTGGGAGTAAAACCAACTTCCTCTTTCATGGCGGAACATCGAAATTCGCCGCGACGCCACGGATACATCTTTCGATGAATCCAAAAAAGCTTCGCAATTTAACATTGGCAAGGTCTTTAGATGTCATATGCCAAATTTGAAGTTGATTGGATAAAACCTCTAAGAGGAGTTCGTTAAAGTACGATGCCTGTTAATGGCAAAAAATCAAAAAAAGCTGCAATTTCAATTAAAAATGGCGGACTTCCTGTTGAGTCTAGGTCATGGCACCAAGAGACTTTTTTTTAGGTCTGGGCATAATCCACATGCACACCGAATTTCGTACATGTAGGTTAAATGGGCTGCGAGGGCTACTTCATTGAAATTTTCTAGGGGCGCTTTAATGCTATTTTGCCACACCCATGCGTGTTCCCAATATCCTTGTTAAAGAAAATGACCGCTTAATACGTCTGCAAAATTTCGTGAGTATTCAAGCATGTCTAGACAATCAAAAGGGCAATTGTTTTAAAAAAATGATTGGGGGCGCTATAGAGCCATTGTCCCACATTTAGTTCCAATTGGTGTATAAAATTGAAAAACATAAGATAGTTTCAATTTCTGCAACGTTTTCCAAGTTTTGGAGTATTCTAAGGCCCTCAAACATGTGTTCGTAAAATTTGGATAAACGCAGGAAATGGCTCATAGCTCACTTCCTGTTTGGCCAAAAAATTTCCAAAAAGTTTCCATAACTCTGCATGACAAATTCAATGATCACACCAAATTTCATGAACATTCAAGCACTTTTATCTTAACATGGCCGTAGCTAGTGGGCGCTGTGGAGCCACCTGGCCAATCCCGATCAAATATCAGCATATATTTATACTTGGGAGGACAATTTTGTCAAGCTTGTAAAGTTTCCGGCAAATCTCACATAGTATGTGGGAGTAAAACCAGCTTCCTGTTTCATGGCGGAACATCCAAATTCGCCGCAACGCCACGGATACATTGTTCGATGAATCCAAAAAAGCTTCGAAATTTAACATCGGCAAGGTCTTTAGATGTCATACGCCAAATTTTAAATTGATCAGATAAAATGTCTAGGAGGAGTTCGTTAAAGTACGACGCCTGTGAATGGCGAAAAAAAATCAAAAAAGTTGCAATTTCAATTAAAAATGGCGGACTTCCTGTTGGGTCTAGGTCATGGCACCAAGAGACTTTTTTTTAGGGCTTGGCATAATCTACATGGACACCAAATTTTGTACATGTAGGCTAAACATGCTCTTGAGGGCTGCTTCATTGAAATTTTCTAGGTGGCGCTATAATGCGATTTTGCCATGCCCATCTGTAAACCCTATATCATAGTAAAACATATGACCGGCTTTATAAGTTTGCAAAATTTCGTGAGTTTTCGACCATGCTGAGGCCCTCAAAAATGCATTTATCTATTAGGGGGCGCTATAGAGTCACCATGTCACACCCACTACCAAATGAGACATCAAATCGAAGAGATTTATGTTTTCAACCTATGAGCCAAGTGTGGCGAGTTTTCTAGCATGATAAGACCCTCAAAAATGTGTTTGTAAAATCTGAAAAAACGCAGGAAATGGCTCATAGCTCTCTTCCTGTGAGGCAAAAAAATTTCAAAAAAATTGACAAGAAACTTCATAATGAGTACTATGGCCATATCGAATTTCGTGAAAATCCGAGCAATTACGTTCCAAAATGGCCGCGTGTTTGGTGGCGCTAGAGCCACCGGGGCATGTCCAAGCACAAAAATAACAAAACTTTGAAATTTTCACCACGACTGACGTCTCAGCAAATTTTTGTGAGTTTTCGTCTATGGCAAGGCCCTCAAAAACGCGTTCTCGCAGCAGAATAAAAATAATAATAATAATAGCCAAGAAGAAGAAGAAGAAGAAGAAGAAAAATTAAAGCTGCAAGCAGCGTTGAAAGGGCCCTCGCACCCCTCATGCACGTTGGGGGGGGATGGCGAGATCCTGGCGGGTGCAGGTGTGCATTCACAACCATCGGACACTGCTAGACTGTGTAAAATGTTATTTCCTGAGTGGAGTGCAAACACCATTCCTGAAATCAATAGGTGGAGTATGCTAAAGTATGACAGCTGTTCATGAAAAAAAATTGAAATTTTAAATCAGAATAAGGGACTTCCTGTTGGGTTCGCGTCATGGCACTTCATAATTTTTTTACAAGTCTTGGCATGTTTCCTGTCTCCACCAAAGTTTGTTTTTGTAGGTGAACTGAACCATGAGAACTGTTTTGTTGAAATTTTCTAGAGGCACTACGATGCCGTTTTGACATTCCTGCATGCCAAACCTATACCATAGTAATTGTAATACCAGGCTCCACGAGTGTGTTGATTCTTGTCAGTTTTCAAGCATGCTGAGACCCTCAAAAGGGTAATTCTTTTGAAAAAATTATTAGGGTGCGCTACAGAGCCATTGTGCCACATTAAGTGCCAATTGGGATATCAAATCGAAGATTATAAGACACTGACAATTTGTGCAACGTTTTGCAAGTTTTGGAATATCCGATGGCCTTAAAACGTGTTTTCGTAAAATTTGGAGAAACGCAGGAAATGGCTCATAGCTCACTTCCTGTTTGGCCAAAAAATTTCTAAAAAATTACCATAACCCTGCATGACAAATTCAATGATCACACCAAATTTCATGAACATTCAAGCACTTTTATCTTTACATGGCCGTGGCTAGTGGGCGCTGTGGAGCCACCTAGCCAATCCCGATCTAATATCAGCATATGTTTATACTTGAGAGGACACTTTTATCAAGCTTGTAAAGTTTCAGGCAAATCTCACATAGTATGTGGGAGTAAAACCAACTTCCTGTTTCATGGCGGAACATCCAAATTAAGCCAAGCGCCACGGATACATCGTGCGATGAATCCAAAAAAGCTTCGCAATTTAACATCAGCAAGGTGTTTAGATGTCATACGCCAAATTTTAAGTTGATCGGATAAAATCTCTAGGAGGAGTTCGTTAAAGTACGACACCTGTGAATGGCGAAAAATCAAAAAAAGTTGCAATTTCAATTAAAAATGGCGGACTTCCTGTTGGGTTTAGGTCATGGCACCAAGAGACTTTTTTTTAGGTCTTGGCATAATCTACATGGACACCGAATTTCGTACATGTAGGTTAAACCCGCTACGAGGGCTGCTTCATTGAAATTTTCTAGGTGGCGCTATAATGCGATTTTGCCATGACCATCAGTAAACCCTATATCATAGTGAAATGTATGACAGGCTTAATAAGTGTGCAAAATTTCGTGAGTTTTCGAGCATGTTGAGGCTCTCAAAAATGCAATTATGTATTAGGGGGCGCTATAGAGCCACCATGTCACATCCACTGGCAAATTGGACATCAAATCGAAGAAATTCATAATTTCAACCTATGAGCCAAGTTTGGCGAGTTTTTGACTATGATAAGGGCCTCAAAAATGCGTTCGTAAAATCTGAAAAACCGCAGGAAATGGCTCATAGCTCACTTCCTGTGAGGCAAAAAAATTTCAAAAAAATTGACAAAAAACTTCATAATGACTACTATGGCCTTATTGAATTTCGTGCGAATCCGAGCAATTGCGTTCCAAAATGGCCGCGTGTCTGGTGGCACTATAGAGCCACCGGGGTATGTCCAAGCACAAAAATAACAAAACTTTGAAATTTTCACCACGACTGACGAGTTTTCGTGCATGGCAAGGCCCTCAAAAACGCTTTCTCGCAGCAGAATAAAAATAATAATAATAATAACAACTAAGAAGAAGAAGAAGAAGAATAATAATAATAAAAATTCCTTCAAAAACAATAGGTTCCTCGCACCTTCGGTGCACCAGTCGGTGCTCGGGCCCTAATAAGAAGAAGAAGAAGAAAAATCCCATCAAAAACAATAGGTTCCTCGCACCTTCGGTGCCAGGACTCGTTCCGGGCCCTGGCACCGGTCGGTGCTCGGGCCCTAATAATGACTAGACAGGCAATTCCTGAAGAAATTGCAAGTGTGAATGCTAAAAGCTGAAGCCACACTGCGATGCTGTCTTTAATACAATAAAGTTTGTATGATTTGAATATTTGCTGATGCCACACTGAATAGGTGCCATGAAAATATAATTACATTTGAATTTGTTGAATGCTTGAATTGTTTATGAAAAAAACTGAAAGAAACCTGAACAAAGAAAGAATGAAAGAATAATGCTAACCATGCTAACCAGGTTACACAGCAAACTAAGCTAATGTTTTTAACAGTTATGCTAAGTATGCTAACAATGCTAGATATGCTAACCACTTTACCTAGCTAACTATGCTGACAATGCTTACCATGCTAACCACATTACTCATCTAACTTAGCTAATGTTGTTAGCAGTTATGCTAACTATGCTAACAATGCTAACCATGTAATTCAGTTTACTTAGCTAATGTTAGAAGTCGAATGAAGTGTCTAGGAGAAAGAATGCTGAAGTTATAGAGGTTCAAAGTAGCACAAGAGTTTGAGGAGTTTGAAGACTGTTTCAATGCATTTCTATGGGACAAAAAAAAAGTGAGATATTTTCAAAAGTATAAATAGTATGAAAGCCAGGGCGAGAAATGAACTTTTCTTTTCAGTCGTTAGCTGGGCAACCTAGAGTTTTTTAGGGTGGCAAAAACCATTTTAGGTAGTCAAGACAGGCTGTAAAAAAAAAAAAAAGCTTGTATGATTGAGCACTCACAATGTATTTCGGTTACTTTGGAAAGTTTATACTGCCTGGAATTGGATAAGAGCAGTTTGCACATGAGGCATGGCTGAGGAGTTTAATTAATGCAACTCCCTGGAAATCAGGGGTAGGATCGAACGTATCAATATTACAAACCGTGTTCGAGTTCAGCTTGTCAGTGAATATTCAATAACTGAACCGGCTGTGCCATCTAGTGACAGAATACTGTAACTGCGTGCATAAATAGAGCAGCTCCATGTCCGCTGTCATGAATATCTGCGCACACGGGTTATGGATCGGATCGGAACGTATGTAAAAAAAAAAAAAAATGAAAAGCAAAAGAAAAAAGGCCATTCACAAGTACGAACTCGCGCCATGGAAACCATAATAAAACATACAACATGACACAGAGTTGTGAATGATTGAAAATATTTCAAGTGTTCATTTGATGAAATTAAACTACAAAACCCAAAACCAGTGAAGTTTGCACGTTGTGTAAATCGTAAATAAAAACAGAATACAATGATTTGCAAATCCTTTTCAACCTATATTCAATTGAATACACTGCAAAGACAAGTTACTTAATGTTCGAACAGGTAAACTTTGTAATTTTTTGCAAATATTAGCTCATTTGGAATTTGATGCCTGCAACATGTTTCAAAAAAGCTGGCACAAGTGGCAAAAAAGACTGAGAGAGTTGAGGAATGCTCATCAAACACTTATTTGGAACATCCCACAGGTGAACGGGCTAATTGGGAACAGATGGGTGCCATGATTGGGTATAAAAGCAGCTTCCTGAAATGCTCAGTCATTCACAAACAAGGATGGGGCGAGGGTCACCACTTAGTGAACAAATGCGTGAGCTGATTGTCGAACAGTTTAAAAACAACATTCCTCAACGAGCTATTGCAAGAAATTTAGGGATTTCATCATCTATGGTCCGTAACATCGTCAAAAGGTTCAGAGAATCTGGAGAAATCACTGCACGTAGCGACAAGGCCGAAAACCAACATTGAATGCCCGTGACCTTCGATCCCTCAGGCGGTACTGCATCAAAACCGACATCAGTGTGTAAAGGACATCACCACATGGGCTCAGGAACACTTCAGAAAACCACTGTCAGTAACTGCAGTTCGTCGCTACATCTGCAAGTGCAAGTTAAAACTCTACAATGCAAAGCGAAAAGCCATTTATCAACAGCACCCAGGAACGCCGCCCGGCTTCGCTGGGCCCAAGCTCATCTAAGATGGACTGATGCAAAGTGGAAAAAGTGTTCTGTGGTCTGACGAGTCCACATTTCAAATTGTTTTTGGAAACTGTGGACGCCGTGTCCCCGGAGCAAAGAGGAAAAGAACCATCCGGACTGTTATAGGCGCAAAAGTTCAAAAGCCAGCATCTGTGATGGTATGGGGGTGTATTAGTGCCCAAGGCATGGGCAACTTACACATATGTGAAGGCACCATTAATGCTGAAAGGTACATACAGGTTTTGGAGCAACATATGTTGCCATCCAAGCAACGTCTTTTTCATGGACGCCCTGCTTATTTCAGCAAGACAATGCCAAGCCACATTCTGCACGTGTTACAACAGCATGGTTCCGTAGTAAAAGAGTGCGGGTACTAGACTGGCCTGCCTGTAGTCCAGACCTGTCTCCCATTGAAAATGTGTGGCGCATTATGAAGCGTAAAATACGACAACGGAGACCCCGGACTGTTGAACAACTTAAGCTGTACATCAAGCAAGAATGGGAAAGAGTTCCACCTGAAAAGCTTCAAAAATTGGTCTCCTCAGTTCCCAAACGTTTACTGAGTGTCGTTAAAAGGAAAGGTGATGTAACACAGTGGTAAAAAGGCCCCTGTGCCAACTTTTTTTGCAATGTGTTGTTGCCTTTAAATTCTAAGTTAATGATTATTTGCAAAAAAAAAAAAATAAAGTTTCTCAGTTTGAACATTAAACATCTTGTCTTTGCAGTGTATTCAATTGAATATAAGTTGAAAAGGATTTGCAAATCATTGTATTCTGTTTTTATCCACGATTTACATAACGTGCCAACTTCACTGGTTTTGGGTTTTGTAAATACATGTCGGCGTTTGCTGATGCGCCACTGAAAGAGCTTCAGTCGATGAGAGCTGCTATCGCAAGCAGAGGCAGCCGGTGGATAGAGAGCTCAACGTTGTCTGCGCGAATATTCCTCGGAGGTTTAGATTATCTTAATAGTACCGCTGGCAAACAGATACTGTAGTTTTACAGAGCCTGTATTCTAATCAGTGAAGACATAACGTTTGCGAATGAACGTAGTGGTAGACATATGCTAGTTTTGCAAAGCAGTACTTCCATTTAAGGTAGACTGCAAACAATGCCGTATCGCATTCATGGACATATGTTTCTCTTTTGAACGTTGCATTTGTCGCGAACTTGTCGTTGCGTTTGATTGTTTGACACAGAAAGCAACGTTTTAAAATAGTGTTGCATTAGCTGAGACCTGCAAATAGAAATAAGCAGCGTGGAGAATGAGCTGCAATAATTTTCCTAACCGCAAAATTGCTGGCTCGATTCACTTCGTTCTTATGAAGACACCTCCGTTCTAACGAAAGCATCTGCATGGAAACTCAGCTCAGCTCACTTAGATTTAAAATGCGAAAATCACGACACGGAGGGCAATGGCAGGAGCGGTGTCCTATTACCAGTGAGAGCCAGGCATGTACAGACAAGTGCACGCACAGGCAATCGCTGAGTCACTCAGCCTTGTTCGCGCACACCTCAAACTCCTGCTTCTCACGCAAAAACCGTTTATCCTGTCAGCAATGTAACCACATTACTCAAGGCACAACACTTTGCTGAGTGCGCGGATGTCTTTTTTTATTTCTCTGAGTGATATATTTTTGGAATAACAGCGATCTAAAAACTCTGGCCGTTTGCTGTTCTCCGAAAATTTTTTGGGTGATTTTTGAATGGAAGAGATGGCGAAGTTGGACGTGCCTCCTGTCCTTTGACTGTTCCCTGAGCCAAAACTATATACTTCACTGCTACAAAAATGATACTACTGTAACAAGAACAAATTTTCCTACATTTTTGTGAAATTTCATGAAGAGGGATTCAAATTTATGGAAGTTAGAGCGATAGAGAAAGAACTTTTTCATTCTGTCTGCTCTCAGCTCCCACTCTAGCTGTAACAGAAGAGTTTGAAGACTGTTTCAATGCATTTCTATGGGACAAAAAATGTAGAAAAAATTTTATATTTAAAAAAGTATAAATAGTATGAAAGAGAAAAATAACAGCAATAACGTCCTGAAAAATCTAAACGTTTTGATATATGAATTGTTAATATAGCACAAAGTATGTAGGAGTAGTTTAACGGCACGCGAAGAGGCTATAATAATAATAATAATAATAATAATAATAATAATAAGTATAAAAAAAATGGCCGACATGAAAAACAATAGTATGAATGCTTTCAGCATTCACACTAATAATAACTAGAGCAGCAATTTCTGAAGAAATTGCAAGTGTGAATGCTGAAAGCTGAAGCCACACTGTGATGCTGTCTTGAATACACTAAAGTTTGAATGATTTGATTGTTTGCTGACACCACACTGAATAGCTGCCATGAAAATATAATATTTGGTTTATGTAGAATACTCGAATGTTTATCAAAAAAGTGAAAGAAATAAAGCTGAATAAAGAAAGAATGAAAGAACAATGCGAACCATGCCATCCACGTTACTCAGCTAACTTAGCAAATGTTAGCAGTTATGGTAACTATGCTAACAATGCTAACCATGCGAACCACGTTATTCAGCTAACTTAGCTAATGTTAGAGGTCAAATGAAGTGTCTAGAAGAATGCTGATGTTATAGAGGTTGAAAGTAGCACAAGAGTTTGAAGACTGTTTCAATGCATTTCTATGGGACAAAAAAAAAGTGAAATATTGTAAAAAGTATAAATAGTATGAAAGGCAAGGCGAGAAATGAACTTTGCTTTTCAGTCATTAGCCTGGCAACCTAGAGTTCTTGAAGGGTGGCAAAGACCATTTTAGGTAGTCAAGACATACGCTATAAAAAAAACAAAAAAATTAAATAAAAAAAAACTTATATGATTGAGCACTCACAATGTATTTCGTTACTTTTTGGAAAGTTTATACAGCCTGGAATTGGATAAGAGCAGTTTGCACATGAGGCATGGCTGAGGAGTGTAATTAATGCAACTCCCTGGAAATCAGGGGTAGGATCGAACGTATCAATATTACAAACCGTGTTCGAGTTCAGCTTGCCAGTGAATATTCATTTACTGATCCGGGTGTGCCATCTAGTGACAGAATAATGTAACTGCGTGCATAAATAGAGCAGCTCCATGTCTGCTGTCATGAACATCTGATAGCACACGGGTTATGGATCTGATCAGAACGTGGGAAAAAAAAAAAATAAATAAAAAAAAAAAGCCATTCGCAAGTACGAAACAACTACGCCATGAAAACCATAATGAGACATACAATACGAGACAGAGTTGTGAATGATTGAAAATATTTCAAGTGTTCATTTGATTAAATTAAACTAAATACACGTCGGCGTTTGCTGATGCGCCACTAAAAGAGCTTCAGTCGATGAGAGCTGCTATTGCAAGCAGAGGCAGCCGGTGGATAGAGAGCTGCACGTTGTCTGCGCGAATAATTCCTCGGAGGTTTAGATAATCTTAATGGTACCGCTGGCAAACAGATACTGTTGACTTACAGAGCCTGTATTCTAATCAGTGAAGACATAACTTCTGCGAATGAACGTAGTGGTAGACAAATACTTGTATTGCAAAGCAGTACATCCATTTAAGGGAGACTGCAAACAATTTCAGATCGCATTCATGAGCATATGTTTCTCTTTTTAACGTAGCATTTGTAGCGAACTTGTCTTTGCGTTTGATTGACGCAGAAAGCAACATTTTAGAATAGTGGGGCATTAGCTGAGACCTGCAAATAGAAATAAGCAGTGTGGAGAATGAGCTGCAATAATTTCCCTAACCGCAAATAGCTGGCTCGATTCACTTCGTTCTTATGAAGACACCTGTGTTCTAACGAAAGCATCTGCATGGAAACTCAGCTGAGCACTTAGATTTAAAATGAGAAAACCTAACCGCAAAATAGCTGGCTGGATTCACTTCGTTCTTATGAAGACACCTCTGTTCTAACGAAAGCATCTGCATGGAAACTCAGCTCAGCTCACTTAGATGTAAAATGAGAAAATCACGACACGGAGGGCAATGGCAGAAGCGGTGTCCTATTACCAGTGAGAGCCAGGCATGTACAGACAAGTGCACGCACAGGCAATCGCTGAGTCACTCAGCCTTGTTCACGCACACCTCAAACTCTTGCTTCTCACGCTAAAACCGTTTATCCTGTCAGCAATGTAACAACATCATTCAAGGCACGAGACTTTGCTGAGTGCATGGATGTCTTTTTTATTTCTCTGAGTGATATATTTTTGGAATAACAGCGATCTAAAAACTCTGGCCGTTTGCTGTTCTCCGAAAATTTTTTGGGTGATTTTTGAATGGAAGAGATAGCAAAGTTGGACGTGCCTCCTGTCCTTTGACTGTTCCCTGAGCCAAAGCTATATACTTCACTGCTACAAAAATGATACTACTGTAACAAGAACAAATTTTCCTACATTTTTGTGAAATTTCATGACGAGGGATTCAAATTTATGGAAGTTAGAGCGATAGAGAAAGAACTTTTTCATTCTGTCTGCTCTCAGCTCCCACTCTAGCTGTAAAAGAAGAGTTTGAAGACTGTTTCAATGCATTTCTATGGGACAAAAAATGTAGAAAAAAATTAATATTTAAAAAAGTATAAATAGTATGAAAGAGAAAAATAATAGCAATAACGTCCTGAAAAATCTGAACATTTTAATATTTAAATTGTTAATATAGCACAAAGTATGTAGGAGTAGTTTAATGGCGCGCGAAGAAGCTTTAATAATAAGTATAAAGAAAATGGCCGACATGAAAAACAATAGTGTGAATGCTTTCAGCATTCTCACTAATAATAATAATAAGTATAAAGAAAATGGCCGACATGAAAAACAATAGTGTGAATGCTGTCAGCATTCACACTAATAAGTATAAAGAAAATGGCGGATATGAAAAACAATCGTGTACACTAATAATAATAATAATAAGCATAAAGAAAATGGCCGACATGAAAAACAACAGTGTGAATGCTAGCATTCACATTAACTAGAGAGGCAATTCCTGAAGAAATTGCGAGTGTGAATGCTGCACGCTGAACCCAAACTGCAACGCTGTCTTGAATACAATAAAGTTTGAATGATTTGAATGTTTGCTGACGCCACACTGAATAGCTGCCATGAAAATATAATATTTGAATTATGTCGAATACTTGAATGTTTATAAAAAAAAAACAGAAAGCTGAGCAAAGAAAGAATAAAAACAGTTGCTGGTAGCTATATGCTGGAATAGGATCTCGAGCAATTGTTTTTTTCTGCTTTGCCATTTTTACTGTAACGTGTTGTCTTGGACGCGCCCAGCAAAAAGTGCCTCCTTCCCCGCACTCAATCTGCTTTCGCGGGTGGCGAAATGTTTTTTTCTCCACTAGAGTTCCGGACACCAACATAAACTCATTTGCGTACAGCCAATCGGCGACCTTGTGCCGGACCTCTGAAGGATTGTCTCGAGACAGTTAATTTTTTTCTCTTCACTGGTCTTGCACTAATAATGTAAAAATAACCGAGATTGCGTCAGCTTATTCTAGAAGATATGAATGCTCTGAACAGATGATTTTAACCAATCCTAGCTGGAAACATTAAAAATGAGAGGCAGGATTGAAACGCCAGCGCATTTTCAAATGAAGTCCACGAAGATTTCATGTCCTGGAGCTGGTTTCAGCGACTGTACCAACTACTATATACCGGAAATTCTTTCACTGAGTTTGACCCAGAATTATTCTTTTTTAGAGTCGTCTGTATCTTTGTCTCTTAAAAACGACAGTGTTGAGGTGTGGAAAAAAAAGCCAGCAGAGGGCAGAATCGAACCGCAAATGATCCATATTTAAGATACCGTATATGACCATTTAGTAGCCCGGCGTTTATTTCAAAAATGGACTTGGACCCCAGGCGTTTATAAGAACCAGGCGGGTATTTGTAACAGGCCATTATTTATTTTTGCACCGACCTGCACCAGGCCAGTTCGGCTTTTCTACACAGTTATAAACTGACTGAATTTAAACGTTAAATTAACGCATTGTCTCCTTGTCATTTTAACTGCAAGTGGAGTCCTGCGCGCACTTAACCGTGGTTTACACTGAACATGCACTGAACTCCGTGGTAAACTTAATGTAAAACGACCGTTAAAATAACTGGCTAAAAGGCGCCAGTTAAATTACCTGGTAAAAAGGCTTCAGTTTATTCGTTTATTGTTAACAGTGTATTCGCGGAAACTGAAACTGGCGCGGTTTCATTTACATACTTTAGTTTTGAGACTTCTACATTGATCCCAGTTGGGGCAACACGCAATGTCATCCTGTTATCCATCGTCTCAGGGCAAAGACGGACCAAATGAAGACTACAAGTAGGTACGAACACTTCAGAATGAAGTTGTTCCGATCTTAATACACAAAGCATACATATAAATTCATATATGCATATAACGACTAGTTTCTTCCAGGTATAGACCTGAGTCAGACTCGCAGGCACAGCTGAATGCGAACGCTTTTTTTTTTTTTTTTTTTTTTTTGAACGAAACGAAAACGTAGGTAACTGAGCGATTTGCTAGGCCTATATAAAGGGTAAGGTTATTCTTTAGCTTTGCCAAATAATACAGCATAAATATGGTTGATTTACAATTCCTTATTCGTGTCCTTTTTTAAGATTAAAAAAAACACGGAGAACAAGTCCCCCACCCAAAAAAATAATAATTGTCGAAACCCATGTTTACTGTTTACATGCATCTCATTGGACATTTATACATACACAAGATGGCAGAGCTATTCTGCCGTGTGCACTTTGCTCCAGCCAGTGACGTTGTCCACTCCAGTTTTTTTATATCTCTGTGCCAAAGACAGTCTGCTATTTTTTCCCCCCACATCTTTATGATCCCCCGCCACGAAGTGTGAAGGGGATATAGGTTTGAGCTCCGTCCGTCCGTCCGTGCTTCCGTCCGAGATAAAGGGGACAGCTTTTCTCAGAAACTATTACAGATAGAAAGGTTTGAGTTCTGTCCGTCCGTCCGTGCGTCCTTCCGAGATAAAGGGGACAGCTTTTCTCAGAAACTATTACAGATAGAACAACCAAATTTGGTTTGTGGCTTCAGACCATAAAAGCCTTGATGGAGTTCGAAATGAGATGCGCGCGATTATTTTTCCCGCAGTTATTGCCCTTGATCTATATTTTTGGACTCTGTCCACGGTATCTCTAAAGGGGACAGCTTTTCTCAGAAACTATTTGAGATAGGATAACCAAATTTGGCGTGTAGCTTAAGACCATAAAGACCCTGATGGAGTTCGAAAATAAGAAGCACACGATTATTTTTCCCACAGTTATTGCCCTTGTGGCATTTTTGGGAGCCTCTGTTCATAGTATCTTTAAAGAAGACAATTTGGCGGGGGATGTTGTTGACCATGTCTACTTGTTGACATCAGATATACATACAAAGACAAACCAAAGCTTGTTTTAGCGTCTGTGTTACCGCAACACGGGGTAACACAGACGTTTATATACAATATTGCGAATAATCGCCCGGGCGTTTAATTGAACCAGCGTTTGATACGCAAAATGAGGTCTGACCCCCGGCGGCTCTTTGCACACAGGCGCGTATTTGCACACGGGCGATTATTTGGTCATATACGGTATTTGAGTTTGGCTGAGTCATTTCGTGCAATGGAGATTTTGGCGCAGGCGTTTCTTACAGATTGCGACTTCTAACTGAAAAATGGTAAGTCTAATCTAGGAAATGGATGTACCATACGTAAGAGGAGAGTCAGCTGAGTAATATATGTCAAAATAGTGTTCTTAGTGCAAAAAATATGGAAACACAAGCAAGTTAGAAAACTGTGCGTTTAGCCTTTGCAAGCTGCATTTTCTGGCCACATTTAACATTGGAGTTAATGGAGCTTCGGTGAGCAGTCCCGTCGCTTTTCAGCTCATACAGCCAAATCTGTTTGTCCAATTGCTTCCATATTTACATTTTGGTGATCAGCACAACTTTTGCTACAACTTGGATATAAAAGTATTTATGCGGAGTGAAAACTGTGGGAGTTAGAGCAAGTTTAAGCGAAAACTCTTGGTACGTTTTGCCTATGTTCGTTGCTCTAGCTGTGAGGTCTCCACGCTCTAAGTTCCCAGAATTAATTGTAAAAAAAAAATAATTTAAAAAATTATAATTAGAAAATGATACAAGTTACAAAAAAGTTGAACGGTTAAGAAATTATCCAAGCGTAGCAGAACATTTTACAGTTTGAATGAGGTTTCTTGCTAAAGGTATGACGGAGTAAAAAATAGCTGAAAATAGCTACATTTTAAGAAATCTGTCTCATTGTTTCCTATGGGACAAAAAAATAAGAAAAAGTGAAATATTTTTAAAAGTATAACTAGTATGAAAGAGAAAAATAATAGCCATAATGTCCAGAAAAAGCTGCACGTTTTGATATATGAATTGTTGAAATAGCACAAAGTATGTAGGAGTAGGTGAATCAGATAGAAATAGGGTAGAATGGCGGAAGAAGTAAGAATAATAATAATAATAACAGTAAGTATAAAGAAAATGGCCGACATGAAAAAAAATCCATTTGTTTTCATTGCAATGAACTTTAAACATGAGTTGGCTGATTTAACATGTTTTTATGGTGTTGGATCATTGAGTTACGATATTGCTGAGTACTTACTAATAACAAATATGAAATCTTTATTTCCAGTGTTGAAAATTGTAGTTTTGAGATGGCGAAGCGCATCAGAACATTCCAACAGTCTCATTATTCACCAAAGTTTTAACACAAAACAATTTCTTCCAGCTGGGATCATGCCAATGGAAGTCTGTATCTGGTCAGGTTTGCTGTCCCATTTCCTTGGTTCGTTTAATTCTAGCTTGAGTCCTCTGTCTTGTAGTTACTCATTATCATGACAGTATAAGGCTAGTGACTAAAACTGAAAACCTCTGCAATACCTCTGGCTTCCTTTTAGAGACTTGATTACGCTCCGCTGGTGCAGTAGCCTCCAGTGGGTTTGCTGCTAAATTAGCAAGCAGACAGCGGGATTTCAGTGAAGGAGCACAAATGAGCTATGTCAAATGGTGTTTCAAAAGCTGCATGTTATATGCTAAAATAAGACGGAGGGTAAGGAGAGGAGAGAAGGCAGCATGTGAACTTGACGTCAGTGGCGGCCAGCCTCATTTCTCCTTGTTTTGTCTTTTTGTCTCCACAAATGATAGCATGGGAAAATAAATTTTGGCAGGGGAATTTTCGTGTCTTTGAGCATTTGGTACACCTAAAAGCTAGAAGACAGAAATGGGTAGAGGAGGCCAGCTTCCCCCCTGTAGGGGGTTTTGTTCTAGATGCCCCAGCAGTAATATTCAAGGCAATTACCAAAAACAAAAGCTGTAAAAAAGGTCAAATGACAGGTACTTGTTTTAACAACTTTAACTGACCACAAGAAGAAAATGCCAAGTGCAGCTAAAGAACCAAACTTGATTGAGGAAGATTTGCACCATGCCATTAGATTTGGCTGGACTGTAGGGTGAATGCACCTATTAATTGTGAGAGTATGAAGATTTCTGCTCACCATTGCCATTCAGACTGAAGGCAGCATCCAAATTGTCTGGAATTCCACTCCAGGCATCTCCAATCAGCTTGGGGAACCCAGGGTCCATCTTTTTCTTGCTCTCATTGTACCTGGGGATGGTGAGAGGAATGTTGGAGCACTACTACATATTTAAATCAAGAATTTAAAAGCACAGCTATGGCTGGAAATAGAGTCGATATAAGCCGCTGAATATTCAGTCCTTGGCTTGATTGCTAGCCCTATATTACGCTTTCCTTGTACAGCTAGTGACAACTATACACAACTGAGATACATATGTATGGAATACCCGGAGGTCCATTATTGTACACATCTTCAGTAAAGAGAATATTGTCAGTAATGTATGAGCATAGTTGATTTTGCAGGTGAACTCAACACTCATATCTTAAGACCACAGGAAAAATGACAGTAGTTACAAAACGTGAATTTTGCAATTTCCTCCCCTTACTTTTGGCTCAGATTATACACCTTTACCCCCAGTGTACTGGTGTCCCCAAAAATGACTGTAGTTCTCATCTAGCAAGGTCTGAAATAATGTATCCTTTGGAAGAATGATAGTTGTCCTTTATTTCCAGTTTCCAGTGGAAAAAAAGACAAATGCCCAGAATGAGTGAATTTAGGTCGGATGATTTTAGTCATATGATGCCAAAACACCAATGCTAGGAGAGTTCTTTTTTATTGCTGGACAAAATGGTGGACACTTGCACCACCAATGTCGTATAGAAAAAACTAGACTGTGCGCTCTCTATTCTTGGTGCATTCCGCCATGATCATACAGGAGCCTGCTTCCAGTCATGGCAAAACGCATAGTAAACATAGTAAACACCCCTGCTCAGAAATAAATTGTCTAAAAAATAAGGTTGCTAAAGGGCACTTTTTCAAATAAACACATACGTATAATAAAAGCTTTCAGGATATAACCAATATGATCAAAATCAGGTAAACTGATCATTAAAAAAACTCTTATCCATAAATATCAGTAAAACCAAGACTTCAGAGTGAATTAAAAAAACATTGCTGCAGGTCTGCTCGGTTTTCACAGCCAACAGCGCAACAGGAACTAACCATTTTGACGCATACGTAAATCATATGCATCCAAATTTGTTAAAGCACTACATGCTTTGTTTTGCCATGACCGAATGTTAAGGCTAATATACCAAGAGAAAGGGGGCTTTGTGCAGTGTAGTTTTTTCTCTACATGTGCACCACAATTGACAGACAAAACAACATTTCTGGACAAAGAAGGTGATACATTGATTACTGCAAAATGAAGTTGATACCTTTGTGTGACCAAAGTAGCGGCATAATGGGCAAAGCACCCACCTTGGGCAATAAGAGATCAGACCTGGTGTCTAGCCTCATCAACAGCCTTAAAAAAGACATGTAGCTACCAAAATGCTTAATTCTTCTTATGACTCAAACAAAGGATTGCTAGTAAGAGGAAAGCCTTAGACTAGCACCTGGTGGTCACTTTTAACCCATTTAGGCCTGAGGCCAATTCAAAAAACGCCTATGAAAACCTATGGGCGATTTTGAAAAGAACCCCTAAAACCTGAGGTTTTCTGGAAAACAGCACCCAGGTGTCAACGTCTAGTAAAAAGCTGATATATCAGCCTCTGTAGCAGATAGAAACAAAATTCAAAAAGTATTTGAGAGCTTACACCTGTGGCTTTCATAAGAACTATGTTACTAATCTTCATCACAATATTTAAAACCAGTGGCGGAGCTACAGGGGGGGCGAAGACACGTCCCTTTTAGTCCTGGCTAGATCTCAATCATTTTCCTTTATTGACGTCTTTTCCAATTATTGTAATTGGCAACTGAAGACACGGTTTCTCTCCACATGCGATCTAACAGCGATTAAATCGCGGGTTAAATTCAGCACAGTGGCGGAACAGAGAACTGGGTTGCACAAAACAGCCGTTTAAAACAATTATAAATCCTGACCTGTTCTCAGTCATCTTCATGATTAACAAAAGGTTCACTCCGAGAGAGCTCCGCACTCAACAAGTGCTGCTTGTTCTCCCCGATTAGGTAAGACGACAATCATTCCTCTGGACGCGTATTTGCTGTATTTAAATCTACGTTACTCAAAGTTGCATAGCCTACCTGTCGACTCTCATGCAAATGGCTTGAGCCGCACGCTTGTTATAACCTAGGCTATTTAACTGCCGAGCGCCACTGTTTTTTTTTTTTTTTTTTAAATCAACCCACGAAATACCGAGAGTGAAAGTCCGCGTTTCATTGGAACACGGACCAGTTCAATCACGCGAAGCATTGGCCAATTAATAAGTAAATTATTTTTCTGCCCTGAATTTAGCCCATGATTTCATCGCTGTTAGATCACATACGGTGAGAAACCGTGTCTTCAGTTGCCAATTATGATAATTGGAAAAGACGTCAATAAAGGAAAATGATTGAGATCTAGCCAGGACTAAAAGAGACGTGTCTTTGCCCCCCCTGTAGCTCCGCTACTGGGTGGCAGGCATGATAAAGTGTCCGTTCAAATAAAATAAAAATAAACATAAAAATGTAAAAAATAAAGTGTCTTGAAGTGTTACTATGGCATCTGCCCTAGTATAAAGTGCCAGTAAAAGAACAGCTATGAGCCCGGAAATGGTCGGAAAAGTAATGAAAACAACAAAATGACGCATCCGCTTTCCCAGCCTGAAGGGTAGAAATGCGTAACAGCGTCCCCGGTTTTAAAGGTTAAAATGCGCACATGCTGTCCCGGTTTAAATGGGTTAAATCATCTACACGGTGTCCTCTTGCAAAGTATGATGTTTTATATCACGTGACAAATCTACTTCTGGACCCAAACAAAAAAAAAACGCACGTTATTTCATGTAAATTTCACAGTTCAACTAAGGATCTTGGGATGACAACAGACCCCAAAACTGCTATGACGCTATGTTCAGGAAAGTTCAGCAAATTGCTCTGCATGAAAGCTTCCATTAAATGGCCGTGATGTAACAGAAACGCAGAAAGCTGCAAATTGCAATCAGTGCTAAATATGTGCCATGTAGGAAAATGAATGAATAAGCAAATAAACACTAATGCTTGCATAGACCCAAACACGGTCACAGGGGAAAAAAAAAAAATCACTCAGATCATGCTTTGCAAATGGTGCGTACAGTCACACAAATCTTAACCAGAAACAAGACGGGATTAAACTCGTGAAGAAAATCAAGGTAAATGGAGCCTGAGAAGTTGGGAAGGGCCGTGGAGATTCAGAGGGAATTTTATTTATGAATAAATCTGAACAACTTATCAACGTATTAAAACAAGCTGGCCGCGAGGCCCACGGTCTGCCGTCGCCAAAATAAATATGTACCCTGTGACCTTAAAGGAGGTCAATTCTGTTCAACGTGAAAGTGGATATTTTGTAAAAGATTGCAAGGAACTGGATCCATAAAATTTGACCATCAGGTTAAAGAGAATGCCGCAAAACACCATAGTGAACAATTTTGAGCTTGTAAATCAAGTTTGAAAAAAAATAGGTCAAGTACCAATATTTGACCTGCTAATCGGAGGATCAAACAATAGGTCAAGGTCACTGATATTAAATAGGAAACTGGTTCATAATCCAATCTTCTTATATGCACAACATGGGGTCTGTAATCCATTTTCTTCTTGAGATATCATGTTAACGCCACTTTTCGGATGGACGGACGGACACACGCGCACGGACAGGTTGCATTCCTTTGTCTCCTGTTGCCTCTGGCGATTTTGCGGATTGTCATATTTTTAACCAATCAGATTGCGAGTATGCCAAGTGGGGCGTAATCTTTGACACAGCAGAGCCATCTAGCTGGCCTCTGCCTACGTCAGGACGTTGCGTGCTGACAACAGGTTAGCTACGTTAGGAAACGGAAAAGTCTGTATAGTAGATCTTACGTCAGTGGGCGTGTCAGATGAAAATTATGCAACGAGTACAGTAAATTTTACGGTTGTTTCGAGCTTTAGCGAGCTATAAACCCCAAATTTACTCAACGAGTTAGCACTAAGCTAACTCCGTCACTGCTACTCAAACAGTCTCAGAGTCACAGACATTCGCGTTTGAACTGTTCAGTTAGCTAGCTGCGGTTTTTAAATTCACTGTCAACTGAGTATCTATGTGATCAACGTCCGTGTCTACTGTCTCTGTCGAGCGGTCATTTTCAGTCCTTAAAACGCATCAAAACTTACTCACGAAATGCGACTGGGCAGGCTCGACTGTCAGCACTGGCCTCCGTGGCAATCCGGAAGGACCTTTTATTGGAGCTCAAATGAACTGATATGCTGTAGGACCGCACCATTGATCATGATCAAGAAAGAGAGGAGGATGGAGTTCATTTTGAAATAACAAGCAGTTGTGAGTTTAATAAATTTTTCATTTTATTTATGTTAAGTTTTAGATATTATTTTAGATTGTTGCAGCTGGTGTGTGAATAATGTCGCTGGCTGTACTCTTGCACATTGAGGCACGTGTGTGCTTATGCGCAGCGGCTTGGCTAGAGTCTCAGGAGTCTTTTCTAGGTAGTCTGCGTGGATGTGACTGGTAGCTGTGATTTTTTTTTTTTTTTTTCTTGGTAAAGGCAGTGATTGATTAATGCGACATGGCATCGTGCTATATGTGTGAATGCTGTCACTGGGAATTTGTGGGGGGTTACGTTACGACGTCATGCTGTTTCCGTTGAGTCACGGTGAATTTAGGTTAATTGCGGGAGGGTTACTGAAGGCCAAGGTGTAAAATGCACGGCCACTGATTCTAATAATTAAAAGATAACTCAAATGCCTTCCGCGGCTGGCAGTTCAGTGTTTGATAGACACTCATTCTGCTTTCAGCTACTGCAGTTATGTTGCATAAATACTTATCTAATGTAAACAAACACGGCTAGGCCCAATACACACCTCCAATTTGTTGCTCTTGTTCATCGACGCCTGCACGGTACCATTTATAATAACGCTGTTGGCATTTACAGAGCTTACTTTGTTAGAATCAAACCCTTTTTCACACACTCTGGGGCTGAAGAAAAGAAATTTGTCACAGTAAAGAAAGTTACTGGTTCAGCCATCGCAGCAGAAAATATCACGTGCACTGTTTGTTTTGGTCCAGAAGCAGACTTATCACGTGGTGTGTTACGTCTTGGCTTTATAATATAATATTAATAATAATAATAAATTTTATTTATATAGCACCTTTCAAGCAATACAGCACAAAGTGCTTCACAAACAGGTAAAATACATGTACATAAAAGCAATAAAACAAAATGGGGAAATAGGGAATTAAACATCAAAATAGGAAAAATTAAGATAATAAAAGGAGACATACATGAAAACACACCCATAATAAAAGAATTTAAACCGTAAAATCAGCAAAAGCAAGCCTAAAAAATGAGTCTTTAAAAAGAGATTTAAAAGACAATAGAGACTCAGCATTTCTTATGTTGTTTGGGAGGCTGTTCCAGAGTATTGGAGCCTTAACCGAAAAGGCTCGATCACCCTTTGTTTTTAACTTGGACTCTGGAACAGCCAACAATGCTTGCTTGGAAGATTTCAGCAATCTTTTAGGTCTGTAAGGATTTAAAAGCTCACTTATATATTCTGGCGCCATGCCATGGAGTGCTTTGAAGGTAATCAACAGAATTTCAAAATCAATTCGGAATTGGACTGGCAGCCAGTGCAAAGATGCCAAAATTGGAGTAATGTGGGCTCTTTTATTTGTTTTATTGAGCAATCTTGCAGCTGAATTTTGAACCACTTGCAGTTTGTTCAAAAATTTCTTATTCAGACAAGTAAATAATGAGTTGCAATAGTCTAATCTTGACGAGATAAAAGCATGAATAATTTCTTTCATATCTTCAAATGACAGAACAGACCAAATTTTAGCTATGTTACGGAGTTGCAAATAGCATGACTGTACAAACTTCTTTACGTGGAGCTCAAATTTGAGTTCAGTATCAAATATCACACTGAGATTTCGGGAAGAGGGCCCAATATTAGAAGCAAGAGGTCCAAGTGATGATTGGATTTTATCCGCCACCAACTTTGGACCAAGTATAATGACTTCGGTTTTATTTGAGTTTAACTGCAAAAAATTATTAGACAACCAATTTTGAACATCAGCTAAACAGTCATGCAAGACCAACACATTGCTGAAATCAGTGGATTTTACTGAAATATACAACTGCGTGTCATCAGCATAACAGTGAAAAGCTATTTTATGCAGACAAATAATAAAACCCAGAGGTAACATATAAATACAAAACAATATAGGCCCAAGTATGGAGCCTTGAGGTAAACCCGAAGTAAGCAGTACAGACGAGGATACATGTTCACTGGTCTGCACCTGTGATACAAGCGTGAGGCACGAGGCTGTACCAGCCCGTGGGTAAAATCCTGTATCAACCGTATCTGCCCGACGGGCAAAATCCTGTATCCGTGGCAGCAGCCATTGCCATAGCAACAGTCATGAGCGTTGTTGGCAACACTGATTAGACGCTGTCATGGCAGAGAGACTCATCAATTCCTTAGTGGCTGAAATTTCTGAACTGGACTGTGTTATAGAAGAGGAACCTGAAACAGAATTATTTGTAAACAGTAGGCGTAGTGCTGCGTTTCGCAGCAATATTCATGCAAAGGGCTGTAGTAAAACATTTCATGTGCAAGTTATCGTAGAAACGCAAATTTATTACCCTAATGGAGAAAATCGCATTTGCCTGCTAGCTAGCCAATTAGCCATTCCATTGACTTGAATACACCGCCGACTAAAAGCAAAAGCTAGCGCTGCTGGCCTATAATGATAACAATACTAACCTAAAATAAATGCTTTGGATAAAATGAATCACTAATTATGGTCAAAATGAGTATATGATAAATGGAACATCATTTTGGCATTTTTATATCACACCGTATATCAATCCTCGACCAGTATACTGGGGTCTCGGGTTGATATACATGTGATATGAAAATGCCCATATGATATCGAGGGCTGACTGCAATAAACAGTTATGTCCAGATGTTATATATTGGACATAACTGTTTATTGCAACCAGCCCTCGATATTTTCTATTTATAAAACCGCATAGTGACAGTTTATTTTCACCTTTACTGCGGGGCTGGCAGGATAAATCAAGTTTTTTAAACCTCTACTCTTTTCGGAGGGATGAGTAATTTTCATTAACCTACAATAGCCCCTTAAATGATATCCAAAAGGAGTGAAAAGAATTTCCCTCTGCTTAGCTGACGATTGAAGGTCAAGTTGGATGCATGGAAGAAATTTGATTATTGATGGCAACATACATGTCATCAATTGCGTTTGCTGCTACTTAAAAGAGCCACTTTTTAAGGCAGCTTTGTTTGTCAACCACACTGTAAATAATAGAAATTAAAGTTTTGCGTTTGATAAAAGAAGCAGGACAGATGGGTTGCAGGTATTGTATTAATGGATCAAGCTGGATTCAAATAGATTTTTCAGATAATTACAGGTGACGGGTCGACCCATGCAGAACTCTGACCAGGTTTATCCAAACATCTGAAGTGAATTTTCAGCGCTTCAAATATTCGTGCTGTTACAGTTTGTGTTCGGTGTGATGGAACAAAAATCCATGCTCTGTATTAGACATGATATGCCATGTATTTAATATATAGGCGAACCGTTGTCTCTGAACAGCCAACCCTACGGGGGGGATCCTCTGGAAGACAGCTGGAATGACTGAGTTTGTCAGCCTTAAGAAGTCATGGCTTTATCCAGATTAATTTGCGAATACCCACGTGCTTTACCTCACGTGTTTATATGCAAATTACCTGATAGAATAGGTTCCCTCACGATTTAAATAGTCTACATCCAGGGCTGCCGTATGGGGGCTAAATAGGACAATTCTAAAGGCCTGTGACTAACAGGGGCCTTAATAAAATATTAGATCACAAGCTAATTTTTTCCATGAATAATTTGCCTATCATCATTAATAGAATGGTTTATTTACAAAATACTGCAAAAAATAATTTCTTTTTCTTGTCTTGTTTTAGTAGAGCGTTTAAATCCTGAGAGCCTCTGTATTGACAAACTTCCCGCTCTCTTTAAATGAAATTTTTCGGTCCCACCCCTCACACCAAGCCACTGTGAATTGTGAGTAGACTGCATGTTGTCACAACCATCATATGAATCCCTTGTGCGTCTCTTCGCAATTCATCAGCTTGCGTGTCTACTAGGTGCATGTGTGTTGTGATTGGTTTGCGTCTTGTGTGTCTTTTCCCGCCCGGCTGAATCTCATTACACGGTTGTCTCCTAATGACTGTGTGAGGAGTATTTAAGCCCTCTAGTTCATTCATTTAAGTTGCTAGACTTTAAAGTTGTATTCACATTGAAATCCCAGTCATATGTTTAGTAGTAAAACTTCTTTGCCTTCGTCTAATGCAACCAGTAGTTTAGTGATAGCCTTTTCTCTCAGAAGTATTTATAGTCATTCAGTTAATTTGAATAAGCTCACAATCCTAATCAGGACCGAGTTCAAGAAATCTAAACTCAAGCCTGTTTACCAACTCAAGATTACAAGAACAAGCTTTCAATCCTAATCAGGGTCCAGGACTGGGACTGTATTCTTGTTAACCCTTCCAAGTTTATTCTCGTCAAGTTTGTTTGGAACAAGCTTCCAACCCTGATCTGGGTCCAAGACTGGGACCCAGTTCTTTTCAAGCAACCTCCTCATTCTCAGAAGCCAGAAGCCTGTGTCACATCTGCCGGCATCCCAGAAGCCACTGGCCAATGACTACAGCCCAACTTTGCCAATAACAATTGTGCTGAACTGTCTCTCATTATTCGGGTTTCTGTCCCTGCCCATTTTCTCCGGGGTTCTGTCTTATACTGTATTGCTGTCAGTTAACTACCAGTTGGATTGCAGGTCTGACCCTGCACTTGATCCCTGGCCTGGACCATAACACGTCTGATCTTATTAAACCTGCTGTAACTGATTTGGTCGTTTCAGCTGGCTTCCTGCTCGTTGTCTATGCCCCTGCCCCCATCCACAAGCTGCAAATGAACGTGCATCAGTTTTTGATAGAAGCAGAGATCAGTGACCACGGCGGCGACTCTGTTACAATATAAGTACAACATAAACAGACACTCCCAGTGATTGTCGTGTGAAAGCCACACTGAAACATGGACCAACGACACATTACATCCATACAGAAACATCGGTATGAATGACTTTCTGAAGGTATTAGCTAAACCTAGCTAGAGTCCTGTAGCCACACCAACAGGTAATGGCACAATGACGTCCCTGAATATGGTGTGGAGATCGGTTCAAGTTTACTTTTCTGAATTGACAACCAAGATAGGAGAGAGAAGCAATGGACACCACTTTGGGAGCGGTGCTGCCCACGGTGAAAATACAAATGATAAGAAGGGCAGTCGCACACTGGTTGCCACGATGCAACAAGAATTAATGTAACAAATTATACCAATGGTAACGAATTACGGCATAAGTCTTCATACGGGTATTGAATCATCCCTCAACGCCCTGAAGAAGACTTATGTCGAAACCTCGGTAATTTTAGAAACGATCCACTGTTGCATCTCGGCTATGAGCGTGCATCTACACTTCTTCACATTCAATTAGAAAGCAAACATTAATTTGCCTTTAAGCAAAGACTAATCAGTAAAATTTCTAGCTAATTTGTTCTCAGAAGGCATAACAGTTCATTGGATCACAAAGTTATCAGGCATGTTCCCATCTACATTATTCATACCATGAAATGTTTTTTGACGTTTTTGAATTCCTCTAGCTTATACAATGGCACATATGTTAGTGTAACACCTGTGTCAACTGACACCAGACTGCCTACTAATGGACCAGTTCTAGGCTCGAAGGAGCAGGGTAACAGCATAAAATTGAACCAAGGATCAGATGCTCTAAATGAAAAATCAGCTCTTTACTTTCAATGAATGCAACAATACAATACATTTAGTATCTAAACAAACAAAACAAAAAAAAAAAAAAAAAAACCCTGCAGGTATTAAAAGTATGTATGCCTCAGTTTTTTACCGTTTTCCTTTTTCCTTTTAAGAGCTCTTTTTACCAGGTTAATATTTGTTCAGAATATCAACAGAACAACCATCTCTTTTTAGGACAGCAGTTTATACTTATTTTGGTTTTACTTCTTCCCTGAGTTAACTCTCATCCTTTTCTTTCCTTTCATAGGTGGAAGAGTAATTTCAAATTTTCACATTCAACCCAAAGGGCAGTTCCATGTTGTCGGACGTACATTACAGACACTTCATAAGTCAATTAAGAGCACAGTGAAATGAGCAGATAGCTGTCATTTGGGCAGATTACACATTCTGGTTATGGCAATCATCTGGTATGCAGGGATATAGCTCCTCGTCACAGTGTAGGAGATGTTGCTCCAAAATACCTTGGTGTCGGACGTACTCAGACAAATATCTTTAATGACATGTACATGATTTGTTTTAGGATCTCTGTGAAGTGTTTAAACCCTTTCCAATTATTAGTCCATGACTGATTCCCCAAGACAGTATACTGAAACAAGATTACAAAAAGGAATCCATACTTTTTATTATGATCATGTAACGTAACACTAAACACTGTGTCGGACGGACATTTTTTGGTGTCGGACGTACAGCGTCTGAATGTAATTTAAAATCCAATTGGATATTCATTTTTAACAAAAGTATTTTAGACTTTATCATATATAATGAACAAAATATCACAACTTCAAACCTCTACAAGTAGGTTTATGAGTAAGTTTACTAAAGTAACATATCAAACCATTTTTGGTGTCGGACGTACAAGGTCTGAAGGTAATTTTACATCAACTGGATCCTCGTCTCCTACAAACGTATTTTAAACTTCATCATATTTTAATGAACAAAATACCACATTCAAACCTCAACAAGTGGGTTTATGAGTAGGTTACAAAAATTATAACATGTCTATTAAAACCTTTTTGGTGTCGGATGTACAGCTCTGAATGTAATTTTAAGCCAACTCGATCCCCATATAATGAACAAAGCACAACTTCAAACCTTGGCAAGTTGGCTGATAAGTAAGGTAAACACAAATAACACTTCTGGTATCAAACATTCAGTTTGTCCTATTGAATACATAACACTTTGCTCAGTAAATTAATTCAATCAATTTCCCGATTCTCACTTGGAAATAGGTTGCATTTTGATAATGTCACTGGTAGTAGACAGTTTTATTTTTACATGAGCAGCCCTAACACGCGCACCTAAATCAGCAAAACTGCATTTTTACTCCTAGATAAGCGAAGCTTAGAAAGGAGTGCTATGATGAGACTCGAACGTCACTCACTAATCGATCAATCAATCGCTCACTTCGCTCACATTCAGCAAACTGATGGGGAAATATATAAAAATGAATATATTACAGGTTTCAATGATTATTTTACTTATATTCAATAAAACAGTCAATGCTTTCGTGAGCAGAAATTCAAACAAAATGTTATGCATGAAAAATTCAGTTGGTTCCCTTTTGTCAAATCAAAAAATTCAAAATGGCACTTGTGTGCCAATGTGTGAACTCCGTCATCAAAATGAGACTTACCAACTAGGACATGACCAAAAAATGTGTACCAGAAAAAACAAAACACCCATTTTGACTACCATAGCGCAATCCAGCCGAGTTGCAATACGCGATCGGAGGACACGCTGCGAAGCCCCGAATGACCTAGATTTCCACATAGCTACCAGATGTTCATATACCGTGATTTATAGTCAACAATTTGGACACATTCGCTTTCGTGCATTCACCTTTTTTCAAGTCCAATGTCTTAAAATCTGTGGAACTTCAAAATCAAATTTTTCTCCAGTACAAAGGTGATGGCAAAAAGAAGATACAATCGCAAAACATAGTTCCTATTCCAGCTATCAGATGGCAGCTGATCAGCTCCTATTCCTCTTCCTATCCCTATGAAATGCTTTCCTCTAATACCAGAACTGGTGGTACAAAAGTAATAACTATTCTTGTTACCAATCACAGTGTCCATGAGCTTTAAACTGTTGGAAACTGTGGTGTTGGACATACAAGGTGTCGGACGTACAAAATTTGACACCTGTATTCCCAGCATGTTGCAAATACCTAATGACAATAAACTAGTCCATTATAATAAAGACCTTATTTACACATTTAATCCAGGATATCAAGTTAGTTTTACAGTGAATATCGATGGGACAATTATAAAGAATCATTTTTAGTGTCGGACGTACATGTGAAAAGTGTGTGTACATAGTATGCAAATTAATTTTTTATTTTAAATCAGATTTTTTATTAATGCAATAAATATTAGGGCCTTATGTAAAAATCACTCCAACAAAAAATTTGCTACAATGATAATCTTAGATTAAAAAAAAAAAAAAAAATACAATTATTTCAATATGCATCAATCAGGGATATCTGGTCTCCTTTATTCCATCTTTCAAAAACACTGATATTTATATTACTGTATATCGTCCACCCAAGTTTTCTCATTGATTTTGAAAAATAGGGCTATTAACCTTAAAAATGATGTATTACAGAGATGTGTAGCACTATTTTGAAAATTCCACCTAAAGGTTTACTAATGGACGGAATTGCCCCAAAGTGCAACACCATTATATTGTAAATCATAAGGTTGAAAATTATGATATTGAGCAGTATAACTATGTAACACTCAACAGTTCAGTTCAAGTGATCAAATTCAGTTCAATTCAAAATGGAAAGAAAATTCCACGTCGGTTCAGTTCAAGGAAAAACAAGAGGCCTGTCGACCTAGAGAGCTCCGCTGAGGATGAGTGAAATGTCCATGTCATAACTTAATTTCAGAAATCCTTTAAAACTATTGCAATATTAACACATATGACACATTTGGTAACTAGAATATGCTGTGAACCAGATTGGTGTCAGAACTTATTACTAATTTTCACAGTGAATATCCAGAATATAATAAGGAAGGCTTGCACCAAATGAGAAAAAAAAGTTCTCAGTTTTCGAGATATGCAAATTTGAAGTAAAAAGTTGACGCCGGACAGACAGACAGACAGACAGACGGACGCCAGATGACTCAGCATTAGAAAAGCTCCGCTGACTGCTGACTATCGTCACAGCGGAGCTAAAAATGAGCATGAACACTGATTTTCTACGTCAAAAATGCTGAATTTCTCAAAAATTGGGATGTAGAATTTTCTAATTTTCACAGGGGATAATCAGAACATCATAAGGAAGGCTCACAACAAATTAGAAAAAAATTTATCAGACAGTTTTTGAGATATTAATGAAAGACTGAAAAAAATGAGCACAAACACTGAAGTCCAAAATGCTGAATTTCTCAAAAACCGGGATGTAGAATTTTATCTATTTTTCGCAGGGGGTCATTCGAATATCATAAGGAAGGCTCACAACAAATTAGACAAAAAGTTATCGGACAGTTTTTGAGATATTAATGAAAGACTGAAAAAATGAGCACAAACACTTATTTTCTAAGTGTAAAATGCTGAATATCTGAAAAACCGGGAAGTAGAATTTTCTAATTTTCACAGTGAATATTCAGCATACCATGAGGAAGGCTTGCACCAAATGAGAAAAAAAAGTTCTCAGACAGTTTTTGAGATATTCAAATTTGAAGTAAAAAGTTGACGCCGGACAGACAGACAGACAGACAGGCAAACAGACAGGCAGACGGACGCCGGATGACTCAGCATGAGAAAACCTCCGCTTACTGCTGACTATCATCACAGTGGAGCTAAAAATGAGCACAAACACTGATTTTCTAAGTCCAAATTGCTGAATTTCTCAAAAACCAGGTGGTAGAATTTTCTAATTTTCACAGAAAATAGTCAGAACATCATAAGGAAGGCTCACAACAAATTAGACAAAAAGTTATCAAACAGTTTTTGAGATATTAGTCAAAGACTGAAAAAATGAGCACAAACAGTGATTTTCTAAGTGCAAAATGCTGAATGTCTGAAAAACCAGGATATAGAATTTTCTAATTTTCACAGTGAATTTTCAGAATATCATAAGGAAGGCTCACACCAAATTAGAAAAAAAGTTATCAGACAGGTTTTGAGATATTCAAATTTGAAGTGAAAAGTTGACGCTGGACAGACAGACGGACGGACGGACAAATGGACGCCGGACGACTCGGCATTAGAAAAGCTCCGCTGACTCCGCTGATGGAATAATGACAATGCTGCCATATAGCGAGCGCACAGGCCCGTATGTGCACTCGTGATGTTGTAAGGATGTGTTTTTACTCATTTTCATCAAGTTCTTGCCTCATTATCCATCCAATGGTGATGTTTATCAACTGACTTCAGGTGGCTTTTGCCTTTGCCACCTATAGACAGACCAGATTTCGTGAACAGACCCAGAAAGACATTATTGCATTGTGCCCTGGTGACAAAAATCTTGTCTTGTCACATCTTGTCACCAGGCATAATACTCTTTGATAACAACTACACATCACAAACATGCATCATTTGTATTTTGGCCTTGAAATTAGGGTGGTGTGTTTTCATTGCTGGTCAGTATATATGTAACAGGGGTGTTTTCCTCCTGATGAAATACCTTAAAGTGCCAAGTCACAGCATAATCCTAAATAGTTATTAAATGAGTTTAAAATGACCAGGCATGAGCTACAAATATTGAAGTCCAAGATGATACAGCATACAGCAAATTTAGCACAATCTAAATCAGAGGAAATTATTAGTCAGAGTTTGAGGTGATACAGCTCAAAACAGATGTTGGACAATCCAGACTGAAGAAATTTGTCAGGCATACTACCGAACTACAAGGTGATACAGCTGACAATAGATGTAGCACAATCCAATCTAAAAGCAGATTTCAAATTCCAAACTACAAGGTGTCTTTTCAAATGTTATATTCTTTATAAATATTGAAACGAATACAAAAGTACAATTCCACAACACAGATATGAAACAGCTGAATTATACAAACTGTTTTAAGTGTAGGTCTGCATAGCTTTATTGAACTGGCAAAAACATCACAAGGTAATTTTGTGGTATAGATCGCTGCATAGATCAAATAGGCCTATCATAATTTCATTTAGCCGAGCTGCCTCGGATTCTACTTCACATCACATAAACGCTGTCTACTGCCAAATTTGACTGCAAATTGCATTATCTGTTGTAATTTAAAAATGCATATCGTTATCACCATATTTTATTTTTAGTTTTCTTCCTTGAACTTTGCCATGTAAAAAACTGTTGCTTTTCAACTGTTTCTTTCGAACAGCGATTCTCAATTCCCCTCACTTCATTCCCAACTTACCAAGATTATTTATTATTGGACAAACTTGATCAAGTTTCTGTCAAAACTAAGTGAAAGTCAGTAGTGTGGTGGAAATGTTCTCACTTAATGAAGTTTTCAGTGACAAATTATCGGTGATATAGTGTCGGGTTTTTGGTTGACTGCCAACTTTAATCTGTAACTTCTGGTAACTAGAAGAGTTAAACGAAGTTTCCAGAATTTTGTCCTCCACATTTTTTTTTTTCGTTATTCAAATGCAAGCAAACTTGCTATCTAGCTACTCAGCTCATAATATCCAGAATAAAATTAAAAAACAATTAAAAATAAAAGACAACACTGATACGATATTCACATCGTTAGCTACTACATAGGCCAACACTACAAAATGTTAATCACAAAGTTACCACAATAAAACAAATAAGTGCAGATTACAACAAAAAAGTGAGCATGAAGCAGGATTTCAAGATCCTACTGCCCTCAGAAAAGTAGGAAAATAGCAATATACTTTTTGAAAAAACAGGAATGAAATAGGAAAACTAGACAGAAAACAAGTCCACAATAGTAATTTAATTAACAATAGCTCCCTGGTACATTGGCATGGGAGCCAAGCAATGAACTGCTAAGGATGAAGAAAGCGGTGAATGTATTTCAGCCTCATATAACCCTACTTAGATACAAATCCAACCCTTAAACAAGCATTCAGTCGGTGTAGAATTGAATGCAAATTATAGTAATTTTGAAATTCCAATGAAAACCGGAAGTAAAAAGGTATTTGCTCTGAAATAGTGCCCTGTAGCCCACTGTTAATAGCAATGCTAAAAGTAAAAGTAAAGCAAGCAAGCAATGCAACTGTAGAAAAGTAAAACAAGCTAGCCTGCTAGTATATTAAGATTCCTTAATAGGTCACCATAGGTAGTAACGGAAATAGATGGTAAAAAGCTCTTTACTGTAGGTAGCAATGCTATGTTCAGAGCTAAGGGCCTTTTGCCATCAATTTTAGTTGCAAGCTAAAGTGACCCATTACCGAATCTAGCCAGGTAGCTAAAACTGTTAGCTAGCCAGCTAGCAAGCTAAGTAGTAAACTGAGATTCAGTAGAGTCATCCTTGTTAGTTAGCTTCCTAGGTCGTGAGAACTAATGCTAAAACACATGATAGTGGGGAGTTACTTTACTCATCGACTGTATTTACCTTATTTTGAATGGTTAGTTCAAAATTTTGAAGTAGGGTAATATAAGGTAGCTAGCCAGCTACAAACACATCCATAGTCATTATAGTAACATTAGCTACCAAGCTACCTTGCTCGAAAGGGACATTGGCATGGGAGCTAAGCAATGAACTGCCAAGGACAAGGAAAGCAGCAAACGTATTTTAGCCTCATACAACTCTACTTAAATGCAGACGCACAAACTTTTCAGCAAGCCTTCAGTTGGACTAAAACCGGTCTCAAGTCTCAGTTCAAGAGGTGGCGTTGAAGGCTGACACTGAAGCAGCCAAAAAGGATACATAAAAATTCAGGGGATGTGCTTCCTACCACTAAGTGGGGTGGGTGTATGCAGGGTTGTCAAAATTGGCATAGACCGTCGCCTACGACAGCTACTTTGGGCCAAGCAATGTCTAATTGAAGAAATGACTAAGTCAAATTTCTCAAAACAGATTTTATCTTCTGCTGACAGCTGAGCGAATTAATATGTAAAGCCCAAGGAAGGACTTGTCCATTTATGCAGATTATGCACTACGTAACAAAAAAAGATGAAAAAAGTACAAATTTGCATGGAATCAGAATTGTTTACATTTTTTCATCAGTGGCATATTGCTTTTTATCAATTAATGCAATTTTTCAGTAACATCTTCCTCTACTGTCTAATAAAATAATTACATTATAAACAGTAGAGATTGATTAACCTTCCACTCTGGAGTTGTCATCGGAGGGATACTGGCACTGTTCTCACCTTGCCTTAAAGCACATTATATCTCCAACTCAATAACATTTAGGTTTCCTAATTACCAACTAAGTGTTAATTTGTTCTGTTGCGAGCATCAGTGTGTATCCATTTTCCCGTCAGCTTGTTTTGTAGTTCATTGATATAAGTATCTAACATTTTCCCATCCACATTTATGGTGACGTTAAACGTCAATGTCTTACGAAGCTTCTGAATTCCTGCAGCTCACAAAACGGAATATATTTATTTCTGCGTCTGTGTCAGATCGGCTTGTTATGCCTAAGAGAATGTTTCTAATCAAAGTGACACTATCATAACTCCTGGATAAGCAGCTGGTGAATCTTACCGTCCGTGGTCGTGCTAAATGTAAATTGACTGATTGATTAGTGAGTGACACTCAAGTCTCATCACAATGGTCCTTCCTACGCTTCTCTTACGAAGGAGTAAAAATGCGGTTTTTCTGACTTAGGTTACGTGTTAAGGATGCTCATGTAACAATAAAACTCTGCCTACAACCAGTGACATAACCAAAATGCAGGGTAATACTCAACCTTTTTGTGAGTAAGAATCAGATAATAAACTGAATTAATTTACTGAGCAATTGGGCTTCCAATAAGCTGCGTTGCCATTAACGATTATCTCATACAGCTTTGCGTCAACGAGGACGGCTACAATGAGATTGCATGAACGGTAATTAAGTGAAAATTCTCATTTCTCTCTTTTCTTGTTTAATTAGACAACTGTCGTTCATACAATCTCATATTATAGCCTTCCTACAACTTTCCCAGAAGCCGAACTGCAAAGATCTACTGAATGACTTTGCTACCCTGAAAGTTGTACGCATGACAAATGATTTTAAATGCATGCCATCCGTCGAACTTTCACGATGCACTTATATCCAATTTACTAGATTATTCAATCTCCAATACTTCAACATAAGAAGCGTTGGTAATTTAAAAAAATAATTATTATCCCTTCGCGTGGCAACTGGTGTGCAACTAAGCTTCCCTGCAAATGGAACCTACTCTTTTGAACGCTGAAAATATTATGATTAAGTGCAATCTTAAAATAAATTAGGTTGCACTTTTAAAACAAGTAGACATGGTCAACAACATCCCCCGCCAAAATGTCTTCTTTAAAGATACTATGAACAGAGGCTCCCAAAAATGCCACAAGGGCAATAACTGTGGAAAAAATAATCCTGTGCTTCTTATTTTCGAACTCCATCAGGGTGTTTATGGTGTTAAACTACACACCAAATTTGGTTATCCTATCTCAAATAGTTTCTGAGAAAAGCGGTCCCCTTTAGAGATACCGTGGACAGAGTCCAAAAAGATGGATCAAGGGCAAAAACTGCGGGAAAAAAAATCACGCGCATCTCATTTTCGAACTCCATCAAGGCCTTTATGGTTGTCCTATCTCTAACAGTTTCTGAGAAAAGCTGTCCCCTTTATCTCGGCCGGACGGACGCACGGACGGACGGAGGGACGGATGGAGCGCAAACCTATATCCCCCTCACACTTCGTGGCGGGGGATAAAAAATCCTAGAATGGGATATGGAATTCGGGTAAACCACTGGGTTAATTATTTATTATTATTACATTTTTTTTCCATCCATACAATATCACTACTAAGTCTGTTGTCAATGTTACCCTTCAGTGATCTGTCATTTCTTAATACTTTCTTAATAATCACAGGCTTATATTATATATTGGTGTTGATTATTCAGTAGGCCTAATTAAATTGTGTGATTATTGATCAAGCGATCTTAAACAGGGTCAGCTTGAAAGGAATTATGCATTTAAGGATCAGAGACTCACAGCACGTCATTTGAAAATCCCGTAATGCTAGTGTTACCGCCAGGGAGACGTTGGGCTTTAGGGAGTTAAAGCATTTGAAATCATTTCAGCTGAACATCCTATAATTTGCTGCACTTCTTCCTACGTTTTCCCCTCCCCAATCAACTTTTTAATCATATTACGTTGTTCCCCCAAACAATGGGCCTCATGCAGCAACATTCTCTTAAATCTCTTATATTTTCTCTTATTTTTTTGCTAAGAGAAAAAATAAGAGAAATAAACTCCAGATGCACCAAACGCTCTTACAGTCCTAATCTGCTCTTACCCAGGTGTGCTGAATGTTGAATCCCACTTGATCGTAAATTGGAAGCGCGTGGCCGGTTGTTTTAAATTAGCATATATGACACCCACTAAACACCATATAAGGGCAAGTGATGTGCCATGTGCAAAGAGCCGACTTGAGCACGGAAGATTACTGTTATGTGTTATGGCTCTCTTAGGGTGCTTTCACACCAGCCTTACTGAATCAAACTCTAGTTCGTTTGCTTGGAAAGTCCGATTCGTTTGGGGAGGTGTGAATGTGCAATCGAAGTCTGATGCGGATCAAAGAAGCGGACTCTGATCCGCCTAAAAACCTAGGTCTCTGTCTGCTTCATGCAAACGAAATGCCGGAGGCGGACTACAACGCAGGGCATAGAAGAGCGATGTTTCTTCTTCGTTCTGTCTCAGCTTATCCTTCGGTAATTCTTGATACAGCGCCGCCAAAGGCGAGGAGGGGAATACGCTATTCAAGAAATTCAGCTCGTTTGACAAAGTGCAGTGTGAACGCAGTCTCGGACCAGCTGAATATTGCAAATCCAATCGAACTGAGTCCCCAATCGAATCGAGTCTACAGGACTATTTAGGTGTGAAAATGCCCTTATTCTAACAAATGCAGCGGCGAAAAGATATCTCCATTCAAACGAAGAAATTCAATGCTCGCTCGAAATGTAGGCGGACGAAGAACATACAATCACAACTGGATACTACACGCAAAAACTCGGAGATTTATGGAATAATTTGTGAGTAGTTACATTTGCGTGGTTATCACAGAATAATAGATCAGTGCCGTGACAAACTAAAGAAAATGAGGCTGCAATATTTCAAAGTGCGGGACGCGGTGCTAAAGTCTAGCAGCTCAAGTTATGAGATAGATAAATTTTCGTGGTATGAGGCAGTGGACAGCATAATCGGTCAAAAACGCAAGGGCGAAAGAATTCCGTATGCAACATCCACCAGTATCGAATGTAATCAGTACATTTTCGGCTTACCTTGATGTTCAGGTACTCAGAGAAAGATTCCGATGTGTAAAAACATCAAGCATTCAGTCAAGAAAATTTTGAGTTTAATTTTTCATGCTGCTATATGTGGTAATCCATGTTAAAGATGACACACCGGGTTGTTAGGGCACGCGCAGCATATGTATTCGCGATATTAATATTCTAAACCCCCTTCTCAATAATAAAACCCCCCGAAATATATTGGCGCCTCCTTTTAAAATCGTTTCCCATTTAAAACCACCTAGGTACATACTGCAACGCGGTGTATCGGAATTTTGGCATGTATGCAAGTATACTCGGTTATGGTACGATATTACCAGTGTGAAAGCTAACCAGCGGGGGGAGAGGGGGGACAATTGTACTGTGGCACGGTACAGAACAATCGTACCTAGTGTGAAAGCGCGCTAAATCGGCTCAGCAGCCATTCATCTGTCTCAGCTAACAGATCCGCGCTCTCTCTAAAAACGCGCCCTCTGCGCAAGGCCTGGATGGCCAAAGCGTCCAATAGCAATAGGTAAGCCATTCAGAAGCAGAACCCACGCAAGTATCTAAGGGTTTTGTAGCTTAATCCTAATTAGGATCAGCTGGCCAAATTCTTTAGCCCAAGAATTAAATAATAAAATCATTATAATTCCTCAAAAACATAAAACAATCAAAATTTGATGATAGGATGAATTTTTAATGTTTAGGTTTTAAAACTTGTGTTTCCGTGCATTCGACAAGCAATTTGTGGACAGGGATAACAGTTTTCTGTTTTCTCTTATCTCGGTGAAAGTGCTCTCGACCACTCATAAAATTTTCTCTTACCTAAGAGAACAGCAAAAATAAGAAAACATTGGTGCATGCCAGAAATCAATGGGTAAGAACAAAATAAGAAAAAATTGGGGATATGAACAAAAATAAGAGAAAATTTGTTTATATATCGCTTCTTGCATGAGGCCCAATGTTTGGAATGGCCCATTTTTCTTCGCAATTCAGAAGGAAATATATTTTATAACAATGTGTGAAACATTTGCTTACCGTCTTCCTTAATAAAAGACCATTAATGGCACCTGTTTCTTCACAGAATGAATGAATTCTCTAATTAAACTCCACACTGCTATTATTTTGAACACGCCCCTTTGAATGAATGAGTCAATTTCTCACAACAAGCAGCGTGCATGTCATGACAGTTGGGTCTGTTGTTTCTCTGTTACACTACTACATCTACAAGTAAATTATTTGCCATGTAGAAATATCATTACTACCACTAACAGTGGTTCATCAGATTATTGATGATACACTGCTGTTTTTTTAACAAAACTGTATATGCAAAAGTGCTAGCCAACTAACTACCTCTCCTATTCTAAAATCTTGCTCCGTGATCTCTTTCGAAGATGCGCCTCAGTGGGAAAACTGAAAAAAAGACAATTAAGGCTGTTTTTTTTTTGAGTTTGAACAGTGAGATATGAAAAACCTGAACGGTCTCGGACTCCGCAGTTGTGGCTTTGCAGGGAAACAAGTTAGCGGAAGAAATTCAAACCTCCATCCGGTTTGCATACCAGGAAATGTGAAATTGGCCTATTTATTAAAAAAATACACAACTGACACAATAAGGTGTGTAACAATTCTCACACGTTTGGCCACTTACGTGGACGGGATTATGTCACAGTGATTTTATTTGGCAAAGGGGCAAACAAAGGGGCGATGATGCATCAAAATGCACGTACTGCTGCATTCCTTTTGTTTATGCTTGCTTTCTTTCAATTCTGTCATAGAACTGGATCAGTTTATTAAGTAATTTAAACTATGACCAGGTTTTTTCACATTCTTCATTGATTTCTTTCGTGTTTTAGTTGATTTTCCTCTACTTTGAAGCTCATCAAATTATAGCAATACATGCTGAGCTCAGGTACGCACATCTCCTATCTGGCTCAGTGACTAAGTTTGGTATCAAATAAAATGATAAATGTGGGCAATTGGACTTTTTGTTGGTGTACCATATAGCAAGTCTTTGCCATCTTCTTTTCTTTCACCTAAATCCTCAACACCAAAGAACTGCATATTTTTGTTTACCCCTTTGTGCTTGTTGCTTTATGGGAGTGCTGGCGCCAGTACAAAAAATGCCTGGATGACCAAATAAGTCAAAGGCTGCGTCTGAATTCTCTCAAGTGGGCAGCGTTTTTCTTTTCCTCTCCACTTTTCCTTGACCTCGCTATAGAACGTCGCATAGGTGAAGGGAAAGTTGCAGGGAGATTATAAAAGTACCTTGGACATGTTTGGCAAAAAATTTGATGTCCTTTGGTTCAATATATCATGAGCTCGATGGTTAAGATGACCTTCGCAATTTATGAGAAAAACTCATATTTTTAGTCGCTACAGCTGTTAAGGATTGTGGTCCATTTTCTATCTTTCCTTTCTGCCAAGGTTGGTCTCATGTTTCCTTGCTGGAATAAAGCAACTAATTGCCCCCTTTCCTTCATGAAATAGACAATACTGTGTTCTTTGTCACGGCGACCACTCAAACTATTTATGGTTTTGTGTCTGTTTTTGAGAGGAAGGTTCCTTGCTCATTAAAGAATTTTGATGCAGCCTACGTGCTACTCAATGGGTGCTTTTAATTAGGCTTATATTTCTCCTCCCTTCCCTCACTTGCGTCTTTTCGCCCCATCATACAGTAGCTCCTCTCAGCATGGATCTGCGAGAGAAATGCGAGGAAGCGCCGCAAGGACGGAGGAGCTGAAAGCTGCCAAATGAGAAATGCTTCGTTCCATTAAGCGACATCACGTAGAGGTGTGGCATGTAAACATCACGCTAGGAGTTAAAAGGCCTCAACTAGGATACACTCGTGTTTCCTTGCTTTAAGCTCTTCCAGAAGCCTCCTCTCTTAGTCCGTGGGCTAGAGGAGCCCACCATGCACCCCTACTACCACATGATCAAACTGCATTTTTCTGACAGCCTGATATTTATGATTTGATATTCAGGTTGTTAACATTGAATATTTTGGGATGAACTGCCTATTTTGGGGCAATGTTTGAACTTTCATAATGATATCTCTTTCCTTCCGATTTAGGGGTAGGGGAAAGTGAAATGACCATATCTCGGCTATGCTTGAGGCTATAAAGACACATTACCCCTCAAAATGTTGGTCTGAAATTGTTCTTTTACCTTCATTGGTGTTATATGCAAATTAGTTTGAAAAGTAGGTCACCAGAGGTCAAAAGGTCATCAAATCCAGGGGCAGCCTAAAATCTGGGAAACTCTCATAATGAAGCTGGAAAAAATAAATTTAAAATGCTCAGTTTGTGCACTTTTTTCCTGATATTGATGAATTACATATCTTGTCATCATATTCTACCACTAAATTATTATATTATAGAATTTTTAATTGGTAGTAGAGAAATAAACTTTGATCTTTGGAGAACCATTTGCAGCAAATGTGTAACGAGCGGCTGTCCTCAAGTTCACTGCAGTCAAATCAAAAATGGTAAGCCGAGGATAAACCAAAATGGTCAAGGTAAGTGAAACCATAAGTGCAAACATTTAGGCCAACACTGTACTTAGACAATACAGGTAACACCCCTATGGAGAAGAAACGGAACTACAGCTGCAGTGATGACATCTGCAGGACCAATTCACTCCATCTTTTAAAACAATTACAGAAAATAACATGTAAATCCTGTTATTTCAATAAATCTGGTCTGTTTACCTTGAACAATATGCAAAATGTATAACCGAAGGTAAGATACAAATGACAATCATGGGTTGATGTGAGCGAAAAGATACCTTGCTCCAAAGTGAATGTGCTGTCACATGGATGGCCAACCCGTGTGAAAGAAAATTTAGTCCCCCTGAAGCCATAATCCTGCCTTTCCACAGCTTAAGCCAGACGATCCCTTATTTAGACAGCCGACCTTGACAACAACTTGAAAATCAACATTCTGTTTGACACCGGGACTGGAAACAAGAGAAGACTGATTGATATCACAAAGTTGGCTGCTGATTTCACGCCTCGCTACTGTGACTCGCTTCTGGGTCTTCACGCTTTCACACGCTGTGACGCAACAAGTACCATACAGCTCACATCAAAACGGAAAAAAATAGCGAGAACTCTCCCTAACTTACCGCTGTCTTGCCGTCTTTGGATCGCTACTCTACCGCCAGACTAAATCGTTGTTTCGTGAGATTAATGCTGTAAGCCTTTTAACTGAGGGACTAGGGGGTGATCTGATTGAGGTCTTTAAATTTGTTAAAGGGATTAACAAAGTGAATTATGTAGGATTCCTCCGACCAAGTGTTGTTAGTGGAACTCGGGGTCACAAATGGAAGCTGACCAAAGGTAAATTCAGCACTGATATTCGGAATATTTCTTCACCCAAAGAGTAATTTCGATGTGGAATAGCTTGCCTGACCATATTGTTGAGGCAGAGACCTTGGGAGTTTTCAAGAGCAGGCTTGACTTAAAGCTAGATACCCTTGAGTCATTGAGTATCTGAAGTGATATATTCACAATAGTATAAAGAAACTGGCGAGCCTAGTTGGGCTGAACGGCCTGTTCTCGCCATTCATGTTATGTTATGTTAACTGCCGACAATGATCGTGAGGCGGCGCCAGGTAAGAAAATATAGTTCCTGACCACGTGTGGTCTCCTATTCGCTGCAGGGTGAATAGCCACTTCCAAAAACATAACATGCACTTTCAATTTAAAACTTGGGAGAAACCGCATTTTCGTGCACGTGAAAGCGCGGAAGAAATTTGCTTTTGAAGACGTGTGTCAACTGTGTGTGTGAGTTCATAAAGTAACTAAAATTTTCTCTCTGGACATCAGGAGCACCACAAAGTCCAGCAATCTACAATTCAACAGAAACAAAGTGAAAATTTCTCTAAACTCTGACAGCGGATGTGTCCTATACGGTAACATGTATCATTCATTTTCACAGAACGTTAAGAGTAAACAACAAAAATAAAAGAATTTTCCTGTGTGCACTAAATAGCATTAAAATATATAGAAAGCTTTATGATTTTTGTCCAAAAGAACCGTTGTTTTTCGCCGCTGTTCTCCTCATAAACAAACCCCACACATCAAGCCGCGTCATGCAGTTATATCTCATACATTGTTCCTTTACATCAGATGGTTTACCGATTAAAAACTTGTGCTTTTAAAGCTATCTACAACAATAGAAATACGACAAGCACCTATTTTAAGCAAATAAATGAATGAATAGGAACAAATAATCTTACGGGGTAGTGTGGGGTTGGTAAGTTTTCACCATTTACAGTGACTGCGTGTGAAAGCATCCCCTGCTGGGAGATGCTTACCGGCCGCTCAGCCAACCATGACATTCTTCAGCACACTCTGGACAACCTGTGATGTGTATCCTGGAAGGGCTTCGTGACTGGGTACTATATTTATAAATGCTTTGTATCCCTGCGCCGTGCTTTCTCAGACAACCTACCGTGTTTCTACCCTCATGTTGCTCTGAAGTTACCGTTACCTTCTCCCGACCAAACCGTGATAGAATTCCATTTTGATGTGATCCGTACTGTACGTTCAAAAGAATTGGCAAAGTAAAGCCCACCAAGATGCTCCAGAAAACTCCTCGGTACCAGTGTGTGTTTCAAGGTCTCTGGCAGTCTTGGGGTACTGGTATTGGTGAAGACCTGTACCTCCAACTCAAACAATTCACATGTCAAATGTACAAGTCAAAATCAGCAAAGACGACCACCGTTGATGAACTTCGGTGTGTGATGCTGAAAGAAAAGTGTGGAGGTCCAGAAAGGAAACTTGATCCAAAGAGAACAATAGATCTTTCGAGCTTTCCTCCACCAAGGGTGTATCTCGGCGAGCACATTAAGCGTGTGAACTTTCAGGTTGGAATTTGGAAGCGAGCCCATCTGCAGAATCCTGAAATTCCATTCCCTGTGGATGACAACGACTGGGTAATGACTGGTCAGAATATTGAACCTAAATGGTGTGACGGGGAGGTGCTTCCAGTCAAACTTGCCGACATTCTGGAGATGTTGGAAAATGAGGAAGATGAACCGTCCGACAGTGAATGTGAATCAATTTTAGGGGACAAGAGTGAAAGTGACAGTGAAAGTGACAGTGACTATTGATCAACAGTGGCATCAGTGCTTTGTATCAATGCGAAGTAAGAAGAACAAACTTCCTTCTGGGAACCACCTCAGCCAATTTGAGTTATGAAAAATGAGCTGAATTAAGACCCCCTGCCCTGATTCATGTTTTTTCGGGATTATTTGTGTTCTGAGACATGGTACTTGAAGTCAAACTACATCATAGACTGCCGAATAATGTCAAAAAGAGTATTTTACTACAGAAACTGGAAAGGAATGCTGGTGTGGTAACCAGCAACAGTTTAAATTCCATGGTTGTGTGCAGAATGAAAGTAAACGAGATTTCAGCCCATGCCACGATGATAAATTTAAAAGGCTTTGAATATTTAGTGGTTGTATATTATGTGTAGATGTATGATTTACATAGGTAAGTCCAAATAGTCACCAACAAATGACTTTAAATGGTCATTTTCAACTTCATTAGGATCATATCCTAGATCAGGGGTCACCAACCCTGTTCCTGGAGGGCTACCATCCCTAATTTAACACACCTGATTCAACTAATTAGCTACTTAATTGCCCAGCTCGTGATCTTGTTAAGTAGTTAATGAGCTGAATCAGGTGTGCTGAATAGGAGGCAGAACAGAAACATACAGGATGGTAGCCCGCCAGGAACAGGGTTGGTGACCCCTGTCCTAGATTATAGGTCACCCCTCGATTTTGTGACCTTTTGACCTCTGGTGACCTACTTTTGAACTAATTTGCATATAACACCAATGAGGGTAAAGAACAATTTCAGACAAACATTTTGAGGGGTAATCTGTCTTTATAGTCTCAAGCACAGCCGAGATATGGTCACTTCACTTTCCCCTACCCCTAAATCGGAAGGAAAGCGAGATCATCGTGAAAGTTCAAACATTGCCCCAAAATCAGTGGTTCATCCCAAAATATTCGATGTTAACAACCTGGATATCAAAAAAATGCAGTTTGATCATGTGGTTGGGGGGGTGTAAGGTGGGCCCCTCTAGCCCATGGAGTATCTCCTCCACTCGCGTCTCCTTGGGGTGCATTTAAGGGATTGGAAGATCCTCTATGCTGGTAGAAGTGGAACGATTTCTGGGTCATGAAAGAGGAGAGGACGCGAGGAAGCATAATTTAGCAAAATTAAAAGCTTCCGATGTATGTTTTTCTCCCCGTCTTCTTCAGTAACCTTCTTCTTTGTGATTACTCAGAGGCCAACTGGAAATCAAACTCTTCCAAGTCATCACTTCTCTACATTAAGCATGAATTATTATTAAGCTTTCGAGGCTGTGAAGAAGCTTTGAAGCATCCCGCGAAATAGGTAAATTAATTGTAAATCAGTAAAAGCAGTGTGAGCCTTAGGATAGTTGTATGATAAATCTTATAATAGATGCACACAGCAAAAAAGCAAAATAACTGATGTAAATCTGGTCATTATACATATAAGTTGGTTAAAATGCTGCCAAAAAATAAGTTCACCCAGAATTTTTAAAAATACGAACTTTGAAACTTATAACTCTTCTTTACTTGAATTCTTCTTCCAGTGACTATTGTCATTCTTTCCCGGTAGTCTCCATTTTGCATTCAATATTTCATGCAAATTTTGGCTGAACTGTCAATACATTTACTGTTGAGCATGAAACATGGTGAGGAAGTATGACTTCCAGCAGTCCTGCATTTGGCAAACATTTTTCACGTGTAGAAGCACCGAAAACTAAATGTATCTCAAACAATAAAGACAACCTATCAGAAATAAACAGCCAACGGCATCATATACCTGGAATCAAGAAGCTGTTATTCGCATGCACCCTGTAATACTGAGCATAGTTGATTTTACCTCCAGAATTTGTCTTCAGCGAATATGTAGGTCTTCTTGCTCTTGGTGAAGGAGAAAGCAGCATCAACACGTTGCAGATCTGCAGGCAGACCAATGCTAGAGAGCCTCTTAGGATAGCCTTTCTCAAGCGTACTAGCTGAGTAAATCCAGAATTCGTTTCCTGAGATAGACAAATAGACCACGAGTAAGGTTAACTTCGTGCAGACAGGCATCATGGCACACAACTCTAGCTGTACCCAAGGTTGCTCTTATCTTACTGTTATAAAAGAAACACATCTTACTGCAAATTTGACAAAAGCTTCTGGCCACATTTATATTACAGGTAGAAAATATTTTCCAATAAACATAATTCATCTCTGCATCCAGATATGCACTTAAAGACTACTATTTATCATGGCAATCACATGTTGAGAATGTCATGAAACATTGCCATCTTCACTGGGCTTGAGCTTATATGAATTGGACTGATGTACAGTTGAAACATTGCGTTTGCCAACCAGTCAACCTTTCAAATTGTTTTTGGTAATAAGGGTCATTGTGTTCCACAGGCCAAAGAAGACAAGGAACATATCAGTTGTTATCAAAATAAATTTCAAACGTCAGCTTCTGTCATGGTATGGGGGTGTGTTTCTGCCCATGGGACAAGGGTAATCTGTGTAGGTATCACAGATGCTGAAGGGCATATACCCATTTTTGATAAATTTGCTGTCTTCCACATGATGTCTTTTCAGGGCTGCCCCAGCTTATATCAACTAGGCAACTGCAAGGCATATTCTGCATGTTTTACCACAGCGTGACTTCTTAATTGGAGAGTGCACTTGCTAGACTGGCCTACCTGCAGTCCAGACCTGTCTTCAGAGGTGGACATTCCAGAGGTCAGAGAGTAAAAGTCTGGCCATGTTTCACCTCCAGCCATGAGCTCAGACAGCTGATTTCCCTAATTAGTTCAACTTCTGGGCTGAAGAGTTACTGCAATTATCAGATGCACCACAATCCTGGGAAGTACTTTTACTCTCTGGAGCTGGATTGTCCACCTCTGCCTGTCTCCTACTTGAAAATACATGGTGCTTTAACAAACGTAAAATAAAACTAGGGACCATGTTGCAACTGAATCACACCGACGGCTCTTCCTACTCTCCCACTTCCAGCATCCTTGCTTGAAACGCAAGCATTTTCGAACTAATTATGATGTGAACTACACACCATTAAAGTTTTATGATTGCATCTTGCAGGGTTGTGACGCAATTGTGTTTACAAAATCTGTAAATATACAGTACATGCAGACAGACAGACAGGCAGACAGACCTGGCAAAGTCCTTAAGTCCGCTGCTGTGGTAGTTCCCACTGCGATAGGTGTCTCCAAGACAACATTTTGCCATGAAGACACACGCAAGCACAGACTCATAAAGTGAAAAAAATACTATCCCACTCTGTCGCAGCAGGTAACAATGAAGACCCCAAATGTCTGAGCGACTGAAAATGTATGTCAGGGAGGAATGGGGAAAAAACAGTCAAAACTGGAACAATTGGTGTCCTACGTCCCCTAAACGATGACTTTGAGGACAGCTCAAAGGAAAATTGATGTAACACAGTGGTAAACACACCCTTGTCCCAACATTTCTGGAACATATTGTTAGCATGTAATTTGGAATTAGTTTTTTATTTCCAAAAAAATAAAGAAGGACAAGCATTAAACTTATCATCTTTGCACTGTTTTGAATTTAATGCAGGTCAAGGATGATCTACAAATCTGTTTTCTTTTTTATTTGCATTTTCCATATCATTCCAACTTCTTGGAAATGGGGCTTTCGTACATGTACCAGGTAAAGCTTAGCAAAAGGCATGTAAAGCTGTCACTTGAATTTCAGCCGGAAAACCCAGTAAGCATGAAGTTGTAAGTATACATTCTTAACCCTTTCATCCATGGAGGTCACTACAGTGTACAGCTGTTTAAAAGTGTTTTTTCTCTATATATGCCTGCAATTTTGGGCACTGCTGCATATTAGTAAAAAAAATCCTGACTGAGTTTATCATAATTCATGCATGAGAGGGTTAATATGTTATAACTGATTATATCATTATGAAGTCTCGTGACATATTATAAGACAGACAAGTAAATAAGTGTTAAACCTACTTAAACCTATTAAATCTGTTCTAACATGATGAGAAACGCAGATTTCAGGCTTAGATTTCCTGACAATATTTCTTGAGAGGACCTGTTCGTCATTATCTGTTCGTCACTAATTTTCAGCACAGATTCATTATAAAATGCATACACAAAACAGCATATTCATGACCATGAACCATGGGAGGGGATTTTTTTTATGACCTGGTTTATGGTTTGGGGGTGACCTGTTGATTAACATGAGTGTGGCCCTTGAGGAAGGATTTTTTTAGGCTATACCCACTCTGATACCTGCAAAGAAAACGGTCTTTTCCTCCAGTGGGTTTTCATAGACAGCATCAATCTTCTCTGGCACCTCGCTCCAGAAGGTGGCCACAAGCATGGGTCCGTTGGGCTTCTGCTTAAAGTTGGCAGACCTGAACAGGAATCTGTTCCAGAGAGAGTATGAATGTATGAATTTGTGTGTGTGTTGTTGTGAGAGAGAGAGAGAGAGAGAAAGAGAGAAGTCACAATGGGCCCGATGCCACAGCATCCCCATCTGGTTCCTGTTAAACCATGGAAGTTTAAGGCAGCAGTTAAGCAAGCTTAGACTTTCCCAGGATTTCAAGCAAGGATATGAGGCATGGTCTCTGCTCTTTCCTCTGACCCATTTTCAGAATTTGAAAAATAAAAAAAGGAAAAAGGGAAAAAGAGAGTCCTAACCAACAACTGGAGACAGAAATTCAAACACAAATTCATAATCCACTAGCGTACGCGCAATTGTTTCCATTTTGCCCGGAAATACCCCTTAAAGTTTCGACCTTGGTTTTGAAATGCCAACGTGTAATTTGAAATGTCAACGTGTAATTTCAAAAAAAGCACCACTAGGTGGCGGTAGTTCGCATCTGCCTCATACGCGTCCATGATAGCTCCCTGTTAATCTTGAATTATGTAAAAAGACCATACTCTGACCATCTGACGTTCATATCAGCTTTTTCATTTTTGTCATGACATATTTTCCCATATTATTAATCTGACTGTATTGCTTATTGGCATAAGTTTTCAATAATGAATTTTTTAAATTTAAAAAAAAAATCTGAAAGGATTTTTAGTGAGAATCAATATCAATTAGAGAGATGACAATTGTCTCTTGACACTTGACATTCAATCATGACAACTGACAGTTGGTCTGATCTACTTCTAATGTCCATCAATCCCTTCACCCTAGAACTGGACTGAGCCAATGTTTCAACATCTTTGCAAGGAGGTAAGGAGTACCTGAATCAGTACCCTACATACTTATAATTATTCTGGAGATGTTGATATCGATGGTGTTATTGACATCTTTGCACATATGCATCCTCATCTGATGGTATTGGTGTAGTTTATTGTATTTGTGTATTCAACTGAAAGTCATGCAAGTCTTATAATACTGGTATTTTGCTCATAGCTATGGTAATCACTTTTATCAAACTCTGAGGCCTGGTAGTCATGCTATAGAGTTTTGGGTAATGTAAATGTTTATAGGCCTAATGGTCTAATGATGGTTCAGAGTTTCCATACAGTCATATGTTGATGTTGATATTCTTCCCATAGTTGCATTTCTTTGTCTCAGCATACTATTGGCCACAGTTCAGCTGACTTTGTGATGTTCTCGTTGTTACATGTACTCATTTTGATGTCTGAATAGCCTGCCTTATAATAAGTATTCCATTCGATTGAGCTTATATATCTAAATAGCAAGCTAGTACTGATTGTCTCCTAAATTGTCTCCTGAATACAAGCTAGTGCTGGGTGTCTCCAAAAAAGAATTCCTACTCAGGAAGTGTGTTGAAGCATTTTTATGGGAGGTGGAAGGGGGAGGAGGCTTGGGGAAAACGTATGTTGGATGAGAGCTAGGATCCTGGAAATACCCCCATGACCCCCCTCGCATACGCATAAATCCATAAAACTACTCAGATGCATACATTGATGGACAAAAAAAGCTTTGCTCTTAAGTGAATGGCACATTCAAAAATAAATCTAAAATCTCCTTCCCCCTGTAAAAGGACAGCAGAGTTAGATGAAAAAAGATGTTGACTAAAACTATTCAGGATTAAAAAGAGAATAGACCAATATGACTGAAAATAAACCTGCCCATTCAGCAGTCAAATGCCTCGACTCACTTTCCACCATGCGTGTGAGTGCTTTTATTGTACCACAGATCATTTATTTTAATGCCGTTTCAGCAAAACACTGCATCAGTATAGCCTAATATATATTCTAATGGATGATGATGACGGTGATGATTATAATTATTTGCATTATGATATGCATAATTTAGAAACTCCAGCACACAAAGCAGACACAATTAGCTTAATAGGTTCATACTGGTCCCCAAATAAGCAAGTGTAGGACTGCCACTAAATGGACAAGTAAAATCCCCCCAGAATTCTGGCCAAAATGACTTTCTATTGTTCAGCACAAGCAACCATGGAATAAGAATGTAAACTGAGGGGACACAATGACCAGAAAATACTCAGATGCCAGATACCAAAGGTGACTGCAAACTATGCTTTTTGGCTGAAACTGAAAATCAAAGGAAAAAGACAGTGTATTGTGCTTAGCCTCATCTTGGTGCTGATGCCTTGGAGCTGGCCTTGATTCACTGCCCCACCACCCACTCTTCTATCACACTGACTTGAAGCTGGGAAGTGAAAGCGGCTGTTTGAACCCATAGCTTGGCATTAAACCACCACTATGCTGTCTTAATCTAAATATCTGAATAATTGCCTGATCACCCAATTTTGAATACATAAGTGAGTTATTTGATTATTTATGGAATTAATTCATGTAAGGTAATCCTTTTCCAGATAGCAGCTCAGTCAACTGAAAGTCAACAATAAAAAACGCATTTGAAACCCACCGACTGCATGATGAATTTAATAACCCCGCCAACCCCAATGCTGTACTTGTCTTATCAAAGTTCATAATGAACTGAGTGCAAAAAATTCAGGTGTGCTGCCCATACTTCTAAAACCGGCTATGATTATGTAAGTTGGTTAAAATCAAAATGTGTTCAGCAATATACTGTAAACTGAATAACATAAAAATACTAGACAATTCCCGCAGGAATTGTAAGAGTGGGCCAGGCCTCTGCAGGTCGGGACACAGGGGTGCCCTGGGATGCTGCTGGGACTACTCAATTGTCTATTTTGTCTCTGTCTATATTTTGTCTGCATTTTTTAGACGTAAAAAAACACTAACATATAAAAAAATAAAAACAGTGTTTAGTAGCAGTTCAGAGGTGAGGAAGACGGTGCATTAACTTAGTAAAGAGCCGTTTACATTACAGTTCAAAATTTGTCCTTGACAGGTGGCTAGTTGTCAAGCTGGGGGGGGGGGGGATGTCAGAGGTGGTGTTGGGCGGGAACTCAGTCCAGATGCTTCTGTACCCTTTTCTGGATGGCAGGAGGGAAAACAGGCCATGAGAATGGTGGCGAACGTCCTTGATGATGTAGGCAGCACTGTTGGTAGATCTCCATCAGGAAGAGGAGAGGGGCACCAATTATTCTGCTGGCTGTCTTTACAATTCTGTTAAGCTGCCTTTGTTCATATGCCTTACAGCTCCCGAACCATACTGCTAACATACATGAATAGCACTTTCATCCTTGTCAGTGATAATATTTCAAGGTATTTAGGGATCGAGCCCCTTGGCCTGCAAGGCCGGGGCGCAGGCAGCAGATTCGCGTCACCTTCTGTCTGAAATGGGTTAAACCGCCGCAACGGCCGTTACTACTCGCATCGCAATGATTCAAATCACAACAGATCAGATATCACCGACTTCGCGCCGAAAATGTTGTTCACGCCAATTTTGCAGGTGCAGTGGCTTCTTCAATTTGTAAAAATAAATTAATTTTGCAACCTTTTTTATGGTTAACTGTTCAGTTTTTACGTAAACACCCCAGATAGCAAGCACGTCCGCTCCGGATCTGCCCCAGCTCTGAGCCGGATCAGCTGGTGTCGGCACAGAGCCGGGGCAGATCCGGAGCGGAGGTGCTTGCTATCTGGGACGGATTTCGTGCTAATGTAAATAATGCATTATTTTCGCCGACTGCGGAGTTTGTTTTGGAGCAACAGTGTTGGAAATAGTACCATATTAAGCCTCCATCAATATCGATTAAAATCGGAACCTTTTCGGTATTTGGGTACCGAACCATTCGGGTGCGAAAAAACGTCAAGCTTACATCCAGTCAAGAATTTTTAGAGTTTAATTTGTAGTACTGCTGCACGTGGTAATAGCATACAACGGCGGCAGTTGGGATACTGATGACACTCCTGCAAAATTTTTTTCATACCCAAGCTAAGAATATAAACCAGTTGAAAATCAATTGCAACATTTAAGGGTTAGGGTTAAGGTTACGGGTTAGGGGCCGATCACACCGAACGCGCTTCATCGGCGTGGGGCGCCTGTTTTGTTAATATTCTCAATGATTAGACGCGTGCTGGACGCTGCTTTTGCGCACAGAGCGCCTCGCGTTTAAACGCCCCAGGCGCCTCGCTGTTTTTTGATGCGCTTCTTTGAGGCACCTCGAAAAAGGCGCTTCACGTCATTGTCAGTCTTTTCCCTGCTGTCGAATCATGTGAAAAAACCTGAAATAAGTTCGCTGACTAGTTCGTTGAAACGGTTAATTTCAGAATGTTCGCAGATGAGTGACAGGAACGTTACTTAGCAACACAAAAAGACGCGGCCCAGCGCCTTTTTACAACGTTGGTTTCAAAAAACAGATCAGACGCTCGCGCTTCCACGCAGATAAAGCGCGTCCGTGTGATCGGCCCCCCTACGAGGTCCTAACAGTAGTACCCTCTGCACAGCGAGCCATTATCCTCACTTTTCGAATCACGGAGCGCTACCAAACTGGTTGGCAGCTATCCAGTATCGCCATGGCTGCCACCGTTCTATGCGACATCACCGTAGCAGCACGAAAATTAACGTGTATATTCTCTTTACTGGATGTGCGCTGGACGTTGTTAGACACCCCAGTAATTGACTTGTTATCAAGCATTAAGGTAAGCCGAAGATTTCTGAATTTCATTTTATTGTGCCCACCGGTTCTGTGTGGTACTCTTAGCGAGCTACTTGGCTGACATTAGCTCATGAGATAGGTAGCTAGCAAGGAAGGGAGCAAGCTAGTAAAACACAGAGAATTCATTATTCAATGGTTGGCGCAAACACAATCTCACTGAGTAAAATTACACTTTACAAAAAATTCAGTAGCAGCTGTGACGAAATGCTAACAAGCTAGTTTAAAAAGTTTGTTAAACACATAACTAGTAGACACACTTCACCTACCTCAGACCCAGGTCAAAGGGGATCAAATCAAGCCAATATGAGTATTTTAATAACATCCAAAAGACAATGGACCAATTAGGATTGCCGGCTTGTCTGATAGACTAACAGCAGCTCCAATTACAATCAGCTCATGGCTGGTTGCCAGGTGGGTATTACCAGAGACAAATGAATCACTTTCATCCAGTGCCATATATGGCGCTGAAATAAAACATATCTAGCCAATGGCGTTGCTGCACTAAAACAAGCAAGGGTTACGTTCACACTGCAGGCAAGTGTGGCCCAAATCTAATTTTTTTACCCCCTTTGTGACTCAGGTCAGATTCTTTTATGACAGTGTGAACAGGACAAGTCACATGGAATCTGATCTTTTCAAATCTGATCTGGGCCATTTTCAAATGTGTTACTGCATCGGATTCATATTAGATTCTTTTGAAGGCGACCGCGGTCTGAACAGCCATGTCGCGTTGAATCAAAGAGTATTATGTTAACAGCCAAACAAAAAAACCGATTTGAGCAATAAATCGGAATTGAGCATTAAGGCCTGCTGTGAGAACATAGCCCTCAGTTGAGGTTCATGACAGTTTCAACTGATTTTTGACAGTTGGAATTGTCAGGATGCTCTGGATTGAGCCGTAAAGTAAGGGTTTGAAAGCCAATGGGGAGGGAAAAGGCAATTTTAACCATACTTTGGGTTAAAGTCATCGAATTGTTAGTTTTTTTTAAATCAGATTTGACTGTTGATTGGACATGTGTGGGTTTATGTCTCTGTGACCATTAATAGTGAAGTTATGGTTATTGCCCTATTCAAAACATGGGAAGCCTAGTTTGCTGCTAGGCGGTTGCTAGGGCATTGCCAGGCGGTTGCTAAGGTGTTCCGGGTGGTTTCTAGGGCGTGCTAGGCAGTTGGTATGGTGTTTTAGGTGGTTGCTAATTCATTGCTAGGCAGTTGCTATGGTGTTCTGGGTGGTTGCTAGGGCATGCTAGGCGGTTGCTATGGTGTTCCGGGTGGTTGCTAGGTGGTTGCTATGGTTTTCTGGGTGGTTGCTAGGGTGCTGCCAGGCAGTTGCTATGGTGTTCCAGGTGGTTGCTAGGTCATTGCTAGGCGGTTGCTATGGTGTTCCGGGTTGTTGCTAGGACATTGCTAAGTAGTTGCTATGGTGTTCTGGGTGGTTGCTAGGGCATTACTAGGTGGTTGCTATGGTGTTCTGGGTGGTTGCTAAGGCATTGCTAGGCGGTTGCCATGGTGTTCTGGGTGGTTGCTAGGTCGTTGCTAGGCAGTTGCTATGGTGTTCGGAGTGGATGCTAGGGCGCTGCTAGGCAGTTGCTATGGTGTTCCAGGTGGTTGCTAGGTCCTTGCTATGGTGTTCTGGGTGGTTGATAAGGCATTGCTAGGTGGTTGCTATGGTGTTCCAGGTGGTTGCTAGGGTGTTCCGGATGGTTGCTAGGGCGTTGCTAAGTGGTTGCTATGGTGTTCTGGGTGGTTGCTAGGGCATTACTAGGTGGTTGCTATGGTGTTCCAGGTGGTTGCTAGGTGGTTGCTAAGGTGTTCCGGATGGTTGCTAGGGCGTTCCGGGTGGTTGCTAGGACACTGCTAGGCAGTTGCTATGGTGCTCCAGGTGGTTGGTAGGTTGTTGCTAGGCGGTTGCTATGGTGTTCTGGGTGGTTGCTAAGGCATTGCTTGGCGGTTGCTAAGGTGTTCCAGGTGGTTGCTAGGTGGTTGCTATGGTGTTCTGAGTGGTTGCTAGGCGGTTGCTATGGTGTTCTGGGTGGTTGCTAGCGCGTTGCTTGGCAGTTGCTATGGTGTTCTGGGTGGTTGCTAGGTGGTTGCTATGGTGTTCTGGGTGGTTGCTAGAGCGTTGCTAGGCGGTTGCTATGGTGTTCTGGGTGGTTGCTAGGTGTTCTAGGTGGTTGCTAGGGCGTTGCTAAGCTGTTGCTATGGTGTTCCAGGTGGTTGCTAGGCGGTTGCTATGGTGTTTTGGGTGGTGGCTAGGGCGTTGCTAGGCGGTTGCTATGGTGTTCTGGGTGGTTGCAAAGGTGTTGCTGGGCAGTTGCTTTGTTGTTCCTGGTGGTTGGCAAGGTATTGCAAGACATATTTCATGGTGTTCTGGGCTTTTGTTAGAGCGTTGCTAGGCTGTTGCTATGGTGCTCCTCATGGTTGCTAGGGCATTGCCAGGCGGTAGCTATGGTATTCCTGATGGTTGCTAAGGTGTTGCTTGGCAGTTGCTATGGTGGTGTGGGTGATTGCTTGTGCGAAACTGGGCGGTTGCTATGGAGTTCTGCCTGGTTGCTAGGGAGGGATGAAAATCCATGTTTTTCGGGAATTGAGGGAAATCCGTAAGTCGGATCGCTGGGAAAAGACATACCACACCTTTCCCGATCGAGGCGCACGATTTAATATATATATTGTATGGGTTTTCTCAAAGCTGTAAGACTAGTGGCAAACCGAAATTTTTACGGAAGAATAAATAATAATAATAACTAGAAAATTCCGGTAGAAATTTTGAATGTGCCTGCTGCTCTACACATACAGTGTTCGAGGTGCTTGCCAGGGATCTGGTAAGCCGTTGATATGGTGTTCTGGGTGCTCTATAGGGTGTTGCTGGGCGGTTGCTATGGAGTTCCAGGTGGTTGCTAGGACATTGCTAAGTGGTTGCTATGGTGTTCGGGGTGGTTGCTAGGTCCTTGCTAGGCGGTTGCTATGGTGTTCTGGGTGGTTGCTAGGGCGTTGCTAGGCGGTTGCTATGGTGTTCTGGGTGGTTGCTAGGGTGTTGCTAGGCGGTTGCTATGGTGTTCTGGGTGGTTGCTAGGGCATTGCTAGGGCGGTTGCTATGGTGTTCTGGGTGGTTGCTAGGGCGTTGCTAGGCAGTTGCTATGGTGTTCTGGGTGGTTGCTAGGGCATTGCTAGGCGGTTGCTATGGTGTTCTGGGTGGTTGCTAGGGTGTTGCTAGGCGGTTGCTATGGTGTTCTGGGTGGTTGCTAGGGCATTGCTAGGCAGTTGCTATGGTGTTCGGGTGGTTGGGTGGTTGCTATGGTGTTCTGGGTGGTTGCTAGGGCGTTGCTAGGTAGTTGCTATGGTGTTCTGGGTGGTTGCTAGGACGTTGCTAGGCGGTTGCTATGGTGTTCTGGGTGGTTGCTAGGGCGTTGATAGGCGGTTGCTATGGTGTTCTGGTTTGCTAGGGTGGTTGCTGGTGTTCTGGGTGGTTGCTAGGTTGGTTTTCTATGGTGTTCTGGGTGGTTGCTAGGTGGTTGCTATGGTGTTCTGGGTGGTTGCTAGGATGTTGCTAGTTGCTATGGTGTTCTGGGTGGTTGCTAGGGCGTTGCTGCTAGGGGTTTGCTATGGTGTTCTGGGTGGTTGCTAGGGCATTGCTAGGCGGTTGCTATGGTGTTCTGGTGGTTGCTAGGGCATTGCTATGTGTTCTGGGTGGTTGCTAGGGCAGTTGCTATGGTGTGTCTGGGTGGTTGCTAGGGCATTGCTAGGTGGTTGCTATGGTGTTCTAGGTTTGGGTGGTTGCTAGGGTGTTCTGGGTTGCTAGGGCGGTTGCTATGGTGTTCTGGGTGGTTGCTAGGGTTGCTATTGTTCTTGCTGTGGTGTTCTGGGGGTTGCTAGGGCTTTGCTAGGTGGTTGCTATGGTGTTCTGGGTGGTTGCTAGGTTGCTAGGGCGTTGCTAAGTAGTTGCTATGGTGTTCTGGGTGGTTGCTAGGGCGGTGTTTCTGGTGTTCTGGTTTGCTAGGGCGTTGCTAGTTGCTGGTTCTGGGTGGTTGCTAGGTTGCTAGGCGGTTTCTATGGTGTTCTGGGTGGTTGCTAGGGCTTTGCTGGGTGGTTGCTAGGGCTGGTTGCTATGGTGTTCTGGGTGGTTGCTAGGGCGTTGCTAGGTGGTTGCTATGGTGTTCTGGGTGGTTGCTAGGGCGTTGCTAAGTAGTTGCTATGGTGTTCTGGGTGGTTGCTAGGGCGTTGCTAGGCGGTTGCTATGGTGTTCTGGGTGGTTGCTAGGGCGTTGCTAGGTGGTTGCTGTGGTGTTCTGGGTGGTTGCTAGGGCGTTGCTAGGCGGTTGCTATGGTGTTCTGGGTGGTTGCTAGGGCGTTGCTAGGCGGTTTCTATGGTGTTCTGGGTGGTTGCTAGGGCTTTGCTAGGGCATTGCTATGGTGTTCTGGGTGGTTGCTAGGGCGGTTTGCTAGGGTGGTTGCTAGGCGGTTTGCTATGGTGTTCTGGGTGGTTGCTAGGGCTTTGCTAGGTGGTTGCTATGGTGTTCTGGGTGGTTGCTAGGGCGTTGCTAGGTGTTGCTACGGGGTTGTTCTATGGTGTTCTGGGTGGTTGCTAGGGCGTTGCTAGGTGGTTGCTATGGTGTTCTGGGGTTGCTAGGTTGCTAGGTGGTTGCTATGGTGTTCTGGGTTTGCTAGGGCGTTGCTATTTCTATGGTGTTCTGGTGGTTGGTTGCTAGGGCTGCTTGGTGTTCTGGGTGGTTGCTAGGGGCGTTGCTAGGTATTGCTATGGTGTTCTGGGTGGTTGCTAGGGCGTTGCTAGGTGGTTGCTATTGTTCTGGGTGGTTGCTAGGGCGTTGCTAGGTGGTTGCTATGGTGTTCTGGTGGTTGCTAGGGCGTCTGGGTTCTGGTTGCTAGGGCGTTGCTAGGGCAGTTGCTATGGTGTTCTGGGTGGTTGCTAGGGCGTTGCTAGGCAAGGTGTTCTGGGTGGTTGCTAGGGTGTTGCTAGGCGGTGTTGTTCTGGGTGGTTTGCTAGGCTATGGTTGCTAGGGCATTGCTAGGTTGCTATGGTGTTCTGGGTGTTCTAGGGGGTTGGGTGTTCTGGGTGGTTGCTGCTAGGGTGTTCTGGGTGGTTGCTAGGGCATTGCTAGGTGGTTGCTATGGTGTTCTGGGTGGTTGCTAGGGCTTTGCTAGGTGGTTGCTATGGTGTTCTGGGTGGTTGCTAGGGCGTTGCTAGGTAGTTGCTATGTTCTGTGGTTGCTAGGGGGTGTTGCTAGGTTCTATGGTGTTCTGGGTGGTTGCTAGGGCTTTGCTAGGTGGTTGCTATGGTGTTCTGGGTGGTTGCTAGGGCGTTGCTAGGTAGTTGCTATGGTGTTCTGGGTGGTTGCTAGGGCGTTGCTAAGTAGTTGCTGTTCTGGGTGGTTGCTAGGGCGTGCTAGGCAGGTTGCTATGGTGTTCTGGGTGGTTGCTAGGGCGTTGATAGGCAGTTGCTGTGGTGTTCTGGGTGGTTGCTAGGGCGTTGCTAGGCGGTTGCTATGGTGTTCTGGGTGGTTGCTAGGGCGTTGCTAGGCGGTTTCTATGGTGTTCTGGGTGGTTGCTAGGGCTTTGCTAGGGCATTGCTATGGTGTTCTGGGTGGTTGCTAGGGCGTTGCTAGGCGGTTTCTATGGTGTTCTGGGTGGTTGCTAGGGCTTTGCTAGGTGGTTGCTATGGTGTTCTGGGTGGTTGCTAGGACGTTGCTGGGTAGTTGCTACGGTGTTCTGGGTGGTTGCTAGGACGTTGCTAAGTAGTTGCTACGGTGTTCTGGGTGGTTGCTAGGACGTTGCTAGGCGGTTGCTATGGTGTTCTGGGTGGTTGCTAGGGCGTTGATAGGCGGTTGCTATGGTGTTCTGGGTGGTTGCTAGGGCATTGCTAGGCGGTTGCTATGGTGTTCTGGGTGGTTGCTAGGGCATTGCTAGGCGGTTTCTATGGTGTTCTGGGTGGTTGCTAGGGCTTTGCTAGGGCGTTGCTATGGTGTTCTGGGTGGTTGCTAGGACGTTGCTGGGTAGTTGCTACGGTATTCTGGGTGGTTGCTAGGAAGTTGCTAGGCGGTTGCTATGGTGTTCTGGGTGGTGGCTAGGGCGTTGCTAGGCGGTTGCTATGGTGTTCTGGGTGGTTGCTAGGGCGTTGCTAGGCAGTTGCTATGGTGTTCTGGGTGGTTGATAGGGCTTTGCTAGGTGGTTGCCATGGTGTTCTGGGTGGTTGCTAGGGCGTTTCTAAGCGGTTGCCATGGTGTTCTGGGTGGTTGCTAGGGCGTTCTGGGTGGCTGCTATGGTGTTCTGGGTGGTTGCTAGGTCATTGCTAGGCGGTTGCTATGCTGTTCCTAATGGTTGCTTGGGTGTTGCTTGTCAATGTTTGGGAGTTGGAACAGAGTTTCTACGTCATTATATGAGTTCACGGTGAGAGGGTGAAGATGAGTGAGTTTGAAGGATTTTCTCATAGACTTCCATTATAACGAGGTTTCAGAAGTCCATGTTTTTCGGGAATTGTGGGAAATCCATAAGTCGGATCGCTTAGAAAAGTCATAGCACACTCCTCAAAAAGGAGCTGCACGTTTTCATGTGTAATGTGTGGGGATCGGGTGAAAACTGTGGGAGATGTAGCGAACCGTGCGATTACGGAAGAATATGGAATAATAACTAGAGAAGCAATTTCTGAAGAAATTGCGGGTGTGAATGCTGAAAGCTGAAGCCACACTGCGATGCTGTCTTGAATGCAATAAAGTCTGAATGATTTGAATATTTGAATGTTTGCTGACGCCACACTGAATAGCTGCCATGAAAATATAATAATATTTGAATTATGTAGAATACTTGAATGTTTATTAAAAACCTGAAAGAAAGCTGAACAAAGAAAGAATGAAAGAATGATTGAATGAATGAGTTAAACATGAACCAGCTCAAAGTTTGAATGTATTAACAGTTAAAAAAAAGACTGCAGTCTAAAATGTCCAAGATGGACACAGAAAGACAGACACATACACAGACACAGACAGGCAGGCAGAGTGACACACAGAGACAGGCAGACTGACAAACAATCTTTTAGACTGTTCATGATTTCAAAGCTTGAGCTGCTTCACATGTTATTGTCTCTGTAAGAGGTTTTTACTGTTGGTGAAATAGGCCCTTTCAGTATTCAAATTTCACTATGCTGTTACACACAGGCGATTGGCCGAACTGCAGTTGATTCGGCCAATCACCTGTGGGCAGCGGCACAGTGAAATTTGAATGACCTATGACTGCAGTCTAAAATGTCCAAGATGGACACAGCAGGACCCAGGCAGGCAGGCAGACTGACAGACAGCCTTTTAGATTGTTCACGATTTCAAACCTTGAGCTGCTTCACAAGTAATTGTCTCTGTATGAGGCTCTAACTGCCAAAGAGCATTTTAGATGTAATCTAATGACCTCAGTATTGATTAGCTGAGTCCCCAGCTGTACGGGTTGCCTGTCATTTATTCATTCACTCATTCATTCTTCGTAAATTATCTACGGTACGATAGGCTATTTGATTTGTTTGTATGATATTTTTTTTTTTTTTTTTTTTACAAGAATAGAACACCGTTAACAAAACATACAATATGAGATAGAGTTGTGAAGGATTGAGAATATTTTAAATATTAATTTGACTAAATTAACCGACTAAATACATATCCGCGTTTGCTGATGCGCTATGCAAGGAGCTACAGGGAGTAGGCGACAGCTCCTGTGAATAGCAGTGGCGGCCAGTGGACAGAGAGCTGGGGGGGCGATAAACATGTCTTTAAACTGATTATTCTTGAACCGGTTTCAGTCATTTCCCTTGATTAACCCTATAATGCCCCCTATATCATATATGATACACCAAATTTGAAGGACCATGTCCACCTGGTAAGATGCCACACAACCACGACTGCTCACTGTATCATATCTGATACACCGTGCTGCCACCTGGAAGGAAGAAGTGAGATTACAGGAGTAGTCTCTCCCCTAGTCACTCACTTCAAGGTAGTAGCTCCCATGTGAATGGGAATTCGTGAATTTTCTTGGACTTTTGGCAGTGAAGTTCGGCGTTCCAAGGTAAATATTACACAAAAAAACTTATTCTTATACATGTTAAGGGATAGCTATAGATAGTAGAGAGCATATAAATAATTTGAAATTTCGAGTGTTGAGTTCTGGAGGGTGCTGATTTTTTGGCTGTATCAGATATGATACTCCTGGAATTAAGAAGTTCTGTTCAGCAATGTATATTTTGCTGTCACAAAACTTAATGATGAACAGTGGATCTGAATACTACCCTTCAATACTTCAAAAATATTACTGGGTCATATTTTTCCTATAATGATGTCTGTGTCTGGGTATTATAGGGTTAAAGATACTTTAATTCTCCCATCTCAGGTGTAGCTAATTCACTTCGTTATTCGAAATGCTTAAATTAAGTGAATCCAATATGCCCGGGATATGTAGCATAGTTTGCTGTTACAACAGTCGTCAGAGAATCTCCAAACGACATTGAATTCCATCGCGAAAGACTTCGCTACACTGGCAGAATAAATGGTTGGCTTCTTTCAGAAGGGACCACTGGCAGCTTGCATCTAACTCCCAGACTGTGCTGTCAGCGCTTTGTTTTCGGCAAGTTGCGTTTGTCCTCAACTTAGCTAATTATTATTTTTTATCCTTTAGCGCGCTTTGCCAAGAAAACTCTAGGGAAACACTTTAGACGCTCAAATACAGTTAATTAACTTATAGGGAAACCGTCATTGAGTCGCGCTATTAATTGTTAGGTTACTCAAACCAGTTCGTCGTATTTCAGGAGAATAAGCAGTAATTAACATTGTGCACTTGCTAGCTAGGTACAATAAAGTCACAGAACTTGGATGGGATACAGGTAACTTAAGTGTGCTTACCTGCGAGATAAAATCGCATCCATTTGTTCCTGTGATAGCTCTTCCGTTATCTGCACGAATATTCTCGGAGGTTTCGCTTATCTTAATGGTAACGCTGGCAAACAGATGCTGTCGACTTAGCGAGCCTGTATTGCAATGAGTGAAGACATAACTTTTGCCAATAAACGTTTCATTTGACCAACACTAGTTCTGCTAAGCTGCAATTTAATTTAAGGTAGACTGCAAACAGCGGCATATCGCATTCATTAACATGTGTTTCTATTTTTAACGCTGCATTTCTAGCGAACGTTTTTTTCCGTTTGATTGATTGACAGAGGGCTATGCTAGTACTTGTCTCCTAGTAACAGTGCAAGGAGCAAACAACCGCCACACACACAGAGCCGCCGAGTCACTCAGTCAGAGAAATCCTCGTTAGCGCTCACCTCAAACTCCTGCTTCTCACGCAAAAAATGTTCGTCCTGTCACCAATGTAACCACATCGTTCAAGGCAGGAGACTTTGCTGAGTGTGTGGATGTCTTTTTTATTTCTCTGAGTGATATAATGTTGGATTTACTGCGATCTAAAAACTCTGCCCGTTTGCTGTTCTCCCAAAAATTTTGAGCGAATTTTGAATGGAAGAGATAGAGAAGTTTTACCCGCTTCCTGTCCTTTGACGGTTACCTGAGCCAAAACCATGTACAAAACCCAAAACCAGTGAAGTTGGCACGCTATGTAAATCGTAGATAAAAACAGAATACAATGATTTGCAAATCCTTTTCAACTTATATTCAATTGAATACACTGCAAAGACAAGATGTTTAATGTTCAAACTGAGAAACTTTATTTTTTTTTTTGCAAATAATCATTAACTTAGAATTTAAAGGCAGCAACACATTGCAAAAAAAGTTGGCACAGGGCCTTTTTACCACTGTGTTACATCACCTTTCCTTTTAACGACACTCAGTAAACGCTTGGGGAACTGAGGAGACCAATTTTTTGAAGCTTTTCAGGTGGAACTCTTTCCCATTCTTGCTTGATGTACAGCTTAAGTTGTTCAACAGTCCGGGTCTCCGTTGTCGTATTTTACGCTTCATAATGCGCCACACATTTTCAATGGGAGACAGGTCTGGACTACAGGCAGGCCAGTCTAGTACCCGCACTCTTTTACTACGGAGCCATGCTGTTGTAACACGTGCAGAATGTGGCTTGGCATTGTCTTGCTGAAATAAGCAGGGGCGTCCATGAAAAAAAGACGTTGCTTGGATGGCAACATATGTTGCTCCAAAACCTGTATGTACCTTTCAGCATTAATGGTACCTTCACATATGTGTAAGTTGCCCATGCCTTGGGCACTAATACACCCCCATACCATCACAGATGCTGGCTTTTGAACTTTGCGCCTATAACAGTCCGGATGGTTCTTTTCCTCTTTGGTCCGAGGACACGACGTCCACAGTTTCCAAAAACAATTTGAAATGTGGACTCGTCAGACCACAGAACACTTTTTCCACTTTGCATCAGTCCATCTTAGATGAGCTTGGGCCCAGCGGCCGGGCGGCGCTTCTGGGTGCTGTTGATAAATGGCTTTCGCTTTGCATTGTAGAGTTTTAACTTGCACTTGCAGATGTAGCGACGAACTGTAGTTACTGACAGTGGTTTTCTGAAGTGTTCCTGAGCCCATGTGGTGATGTCCTTTACGCACTGATGTCGGTTTTGATGCAGTACCGCCTGAGGGATCGAAGGTCATGGGCATTCAATGTTGGTTTTCGCCCTTGTCGCTACGTGCAGTGATTTCTCCAGATTCTCTGAACCTTTTGACGATATTACGGACCGTAGATGATGAAATCCCTAAATTTCTTGCAATAGCTCGTTGAGGAATGTTGTTTTTAAACTGTTCGACAATCAGCTCATGCATTTGTTCACTAAGTGGTGACCCTCGCCCCATCCTTGTTTGTGAATGACTGAGCATTTCAGGGAAGCTGCTTTTATACCCAATCATGGCACCCACCTGTTCCCAATTAGTCCGTTCACCTGTGGGATGTTCCAAATAAGTGTTTGATGAGCATTCCTCAACTCTCTCAGTCTTTTTTGCCACTTGTGCCAGCTTTTTTGAAACATGTTGCAGGCATCAAATTCCAAATGAGCTAATATTTGCAAAAAATTACAAAGTTTACCTGTTCGAACATTAAGTAACTTGTCTTTGCAGTGTATTCAATTGAATATAGGTTGAAAAGGATTTGCAAATCATTGTATTCTGTTTTTATTTACGATTTACACAACGTGCCAACTTCACTGGTTTTGGGTTTTGTACTTCTCTGCTACAAAAATTATACCGCTGGAACAAGAACAAAATTTCCTACGTTTTTGTGAAATGTCATGAAGAGGGATTCAAATTTGTGGAAGTTACAGCGATTTAAAAAGTATATTTTTCAGCTTGTCTGCTCCCAGCTCGCACTCTAAGAATAAAATCAACCACTCTAGCTCCTGATTCCACACCATAGACACCCATTATAAAGTCTGAGAAGGGCTCAAAATTTAATGTTTTTTAAACTGCCGGTGTAGAAAAACTAAAAGAGATATTGAAAATATGAATTAGTCACTGAAAGTCGACGGCAATGTGAACGTTTCAGAGTTGGAATGGAGTTTCTACGTGATTGTATGAATTCGTGATGTGTGGGTGAGGATGAGTGAGTTTGAATGATTTTCTCATTGACTTCCATTACAACCAATTTTCAGCAAACGGTGAATATTTTTTAAAGTTTGTATGAGATTGAAAAGATGAATCATATGTAAAAAGTCAGGAAAATGTAGAATATTTTCCACTTTGAATGGAGTTCCTAGCTGAAAGTATGACTTCGCAGTTATCATTTGAAAAAAGGTGAAGTTTTCTGATTTTTGAAGATTCCATAATTCATTTTCAATGGGAAAATGGTTTTGTAAAAAATTGTAATATCTGGGAAAATATGAATCTTAGGAATTAGAAAAGACATTCCATGCTAATACTAATTGAGCTGAATGTTTTGACTTGGAATGGCTTGAATCGGTTGAAGTTTGTGGAAGTAGTAGAGTTTCACAGTTTTCATTGAATGGGATTTAATAGGAATCGGAAGTTTACCGTTGAATTCTGGGAAAATTATGAATGTTACGAAAAATCGGAAGAATGACCCAGAACGTCCTAATGAAGCTGAATCATGTGAATTTTGAATTTTTTCAATCGTTGAAGTATGCTGAAGATAAGCTGAGCCAAAAAAACCCAGCGGAATAATAATAATAATGAAAATAAAGAATTTTGGTAACAGAAGAACATAGGCAGCATTCACACCCAATAATAATAATAATAATAATAATAATAAAGAAGTATGCAGGATTGTAATATGTGTCTGCATTGCTGCAGGCACATAAATAGAGAATGTAATTCCAGGGAATTACGAGTGCATGAAAATGCAAACTGTAGTTGCTTAAGGTGGAATGTGGGCAGAGGAAACAAGTTGGCGGGAGTCCTAGTTGATGACAGTTGGAATGGCTGAACAGTTAAATAGTTGAGTAGTTTAAAAAGTTATATTATTTAACAGTGAATTATTTCAATGAGGACTTTTATTTTGAAACAGTTTTGGACCGAGGAAACAGTTGACGGGAGTCATAGTTGATGACAATGGGCAGTTGGAATGGCTGAAAGGTTGAAAAGTTGAGTACTTTTAAAAGGTAAACTATTTAATTGTTATTTATTGTAATGAGGACTTTTATTTTAAAACAGTGGTGGACAGAGGAAACATTTGGCGGGAGTCATAGTTGATGATAACTAACAGTTGAAATGGCTGAACTGTTGAATAGTTGAGTAGATTAAATAGTTAAATTATTGAATTGTGATTTATTGTAGTGAGGACTTTTATTTTGAAACAGTTGTGGACAGAGGAAACAGTTGGCAAGAGTCAAAGTTGATGACAACTGACAGTTGGAATGGCTGAACAGTTCAATAGTTGAGTAGTTTAAATAGTTAAATTCTTTAATAGTGAATTATTGCAGTGAGGACTTTTATTTTGAAGCAGTTTTGGACAGAGAAATCAGTTGGGAGGAGTCATAAGGCACGTTTCCACTAGGTACTTTTTGCCCTTGTGAGCCGCTATGGGTGTGGCTTGGGAGTGAGGATCCGCCCAAGATCCGCCCACATTCACCGATAAGCGGCTCACGAAGCGGCTCAGAAAGTACCTACCTCGGGTAGGTACTTTCTCAGCCGCTACTCACTAGTCGATGCTGATTGGATACTGTTGAGACGGGAGTATTAACGTCACACTCCAACTCCGTTGGTGAGCCGCTACTAAAGTACGTAATGGGAACGGAGGGCCAAGAGGAACTAAAAAGTGGGCGTAGACAAAACACTCAGCCGCTTTCCAAAAAGTGCCCAGTGGAAACACGCCTACAGTTGATGACAACTGAAAGTTGGAATGGCTGAACATTTGAATGATTGAGTAGTTTAAATAGCTAAAATATTTAATTGTGATTTATTGTAGTGAGGACTTTTATTTGGAAACAGTTTTGGACAGAGGAAACAGTTGGCTGGAGTCATAGTTGATGACAACGGGCAGTTGGAATGGCTGAACAGGTGAAAAGTTAAGTAGTTTAAATAGTTATATTATTTAATTATGATTTATTGTAGTGAGGACTTTTATTTTGAAACAGTTGTGGACAGAGGAAACAGTTGGCGGGAGTCATAGTTGATGACAACTGACAGTTGGAATGGCTGAACAGTTAAATAGTTGAGTATTTAAATCGTTAAATTATTTAACAGGGAATTATTTCAGTGAGGACTTACATTTTGAAACAGTTTTGGACAGAGGAAACAGTTGACAGGAGTCATAGTTGATGACAACTGGCAGTTGGAATGGCTGAACAGTTGACAAGTTGAGTAGTTTAAAAAGTTGAATTATTTCATTGTTATTTATCGTAATGAGGACTTTTATTTTGAAACAGTTGTGGAAAGAGGAAACAGTTGGTAGGAGTCATAGTTGATGACAACTGACAGTTGGATTGGCTGAACAGTTAAATAGTTGAGTTGTTTAAATAGTTAAATTCTTAAATAGTGAATTATTGCAGTGAGGACTTTTATTTTGAAACAGTTTTGGACAGAGAAAACAGTTGGGAGGAGTCATAAGGCACGTTTCCACTAGGTACTTTTTGCCCTTGTGAGCCGCTATGGGTGTGGCTTGGGAGTGAGGATCCGCCCAAGATCCGCCCACATTCACCGATAAGCGGCTCACGAAGCGGCTCAGAAAGTACCTACCTCGGGTAGGTACTTTCTCAGCCGCTACTCACTTGTCGATGCTGATTGGATACTGTTGAGACGGGAGTATTAACGTCACACTCCAACTCCGTTGGTGAGCCGTTACTAAAGTACGTAATGGGAACGGAGGGCCAAGAGGAACTAAAAAGTGGGCGTAGACAAAACACTCAGCCGCTTTCCAAAAAGTGCCCAGTGGAAACACGCCTACAGTTGATGACAACTGAAAGTTGGAATGGCTGAACATTTGAATGATTGAGTAGTTTAAATAGCTAAAATATTTAATTGTGATTTATTGTAGTGAGGACTTTTATTTGGAAACAGTTTTGGACAGAGGAAACAGTTGGCTGGAGTCATAGTTGATGACAACGGGCAGTTGGAATGGCTGAACAGTTAAATAGTTGAGTTGTTTTAATAGTTAAATTATTTAATAGGGAATTATTGCAGTGAGGACTTTTATTTTGAAACAGTTTTAGGCAGAGGAAACAGATGAGCAGGATCTGTAGTCATAAGAGAGCCAGACTGCAGTCGTAATGCCTGAGAAACTGACAGTTGCTGCAGGTGGTCAGAACATCTGGCACACGATTCCATTTGCTTAATGGCCCTACTGTGATGTCATCAACCTAATGTTAAGTCTATGGGGGAAAAAATTAATAGTTTTTTATTCAAAGTTTAAAAAGTTTAAAAGTTACAAAGATGAAAAATACATTGCACAGGTGTCCTAAGTAAGACCTACGCAATGCAGTTTGAATGAAGTTTCTACGTTAAACGGTTGAGGCCGCATTAAGTGTGTTAGAAGAATAATAATAATAATAACTAGAGAATGTAATTCCAGGGAATTATGAGTGCATGAAAATGCAAACTGTAGTTGCATAAGGTGGAATGTGGGCAGAGGAAACAAGTTGGCGGGAGTCATAGTTGATGACAGTTGGAAAGGCTGAACAGTTAAATAGTTGAGTAGTTTAAAAGGTTATATTATTTAACAGTGAATTATTTCAATGAGTACTTTTACTTTGAAACAGTTTTGTCCCGAGGAAACAGTTGACGGGAGTCATAGTTGATGACAACGGGCAGTTGGAATGGCTGAACGGTTGAAAAGTTGAGTAGATTAAATAGTTAAATTATTTAACATTGATTTATTGTAGTGAGGACTTTTATGTTAGAACAGTTTTGGACAGAGGAAACAGTTGGCGGGAGTCAGAGTTGATGACAACTGACAGTTGGAATGGCTGGACAGTTAAATAGTTGAGTTGTTTAAATTGTGAAATTATTTAACAGTGAATTATTTCAGTGAGGACTTTTATTTTGAAACAGTTGTGGACAGAGGAAACAGTTGGAGGGAGTCATAGTTGATGATAACTGGCAGTTGAGATGGCTGAACTATTGAATGGTTGAGTAGTTTAAATAGTTAAAATATTGAATTGTGATTTATTGTAGTGAGGACTTTTATTTTGAAACAGTTGTGGACAGAGGAAACAGTTGGCAAGAGTCAAAGTTGATGACAACTGACAGTTGGAATGGCTGAACAGTTCAATAGTTGAGTAGTTTAAATAGTTAAATTCTTTAATAGTGAATTATTGCAGTGAGGACTTTTATGTTGAAACAGTTTTGGACAGAGAAAACAGTTGGGAGGAGTCATAAGGCGAGTTTCCACTAGGTACTTTTTGCCCTTGTGAGCCGCTATGGGTGTGGCTTGGGAGTGAGGATCCGCCCAAGATCCGCCCACATTCACCGATAAGCGGAACATCTGGCGGCTCAGAAAGTACCTACCTCGGTAGGTACTTTCTCAGCCGCTACTCAATAGTCGATGCTGATTGGATACTGTTGAGACGGGAGTATTAACGTCACACTCCGACTCCGTTGGTGAGCCACTACTAAAGTACGTAATGGGAACGGAGGGCCAAGAGGAACTAAAAAGTGGGCGTAGAAAAACACTCAGCCGCTTCCAAAAGTGCCCAGTGGAAACACGCCTACAGTTGATGACAACTGAAAGTTGGAATGGCTGAACATTTGAATGATTGAGTAGTTTAAATAGCTAAAATATTTAATTGTGATTTATTGTAGTGAGGACTTTCATTTGGAAACAGTTTTGGACAGAGGAAACAGTTGGCTGGAGTCATAGTTGATGACAACGGGCAGTTGGAATGGCTGAACAGTTCAACAGTTGAGTTGTTTTAAGAGTTAAATTATTTAATAGGGAATTATTGCAGTGAGGACTTTTATTTTGAAACAGTTTTGGATAGAGAAAACAGTTGGCAGGAGTCATAGGTGATGACAGCTGAAAGTTGGAATGGCTGAACGTTTGAATAATTTATTAGTTTAAATAGTTAAATTATTTAATTGTGATTTATTGTTGTGAGTACTTTTATTTTGAAACAGTTTTGGACGAAGGAAACAGTTGGCTGGAGTCATAGTTGATGACAACGGGCAGTCGGAATGGCTGAACAGTTGAAAAGTTAAGTAGTTTAAATAGTTATATTATTTAATTATGATTTATTGTAGTGAGGACTTTTATTTTGAAACAGTTGTGGACAGAGGAAACAGTTGGCGGGAGTCATAGTTGATGACAACTGACAGTTGGAATGGCTGAACAGTTAAATAGTTGAGTATTTTAAATAGTTAAATTATTTAACAGGGAATTATTTCAGTGAGGACTTTTATTTTGAAACAGTTTTGGACAGAGGAAACAGTTGACAGGAGTCATAGTTGATGACAACTGGCAGTTGGAATGGCTGAACGGTTGACAAGTTGAGTAGTTTAAAAAGTTGAATTATTTCATTGTTATTTATCGTAATGAGGACTTTTATTTTGAAACAGTTGTGGAAAGAGGAAACAGTTGGTAGGAGTCATAGTTGATGACAACTGACAGTTGGATTGGCTGAACAGTTAAATAGTTGAGTTGTTTAAATAGTTAAATTATTTAACAGTGAATTATTTCAGGGAGGACTTTTATTTTGAAACAGTTTTAGGCAGAGGAAACAGTTGAACAGGATCTGTAGTCATAAGAGAGCCAGACTGCAGTCTTAATGCCTGAGAAACTGACAGTTGCTGCAGGTGGTCAGAACATCTGGCACACGATTCCATTTGCTTAATGGCCCTACTGTGATGTCATCAGCCTAATGTTAAGTCTATGGGGGAAAAAATTAATAGTTTTTTATTGAAAGTTTAAAAAGTTTAAAAGTTACAAAGATGAAAAAATACATTGCACAGGTGTCCTAAGTAAGACCTATTGCAGTTTGAATGAAGTTTCTACGTTAAACGGTTGAGGCCGTTAAGTGTGTTAGAAGAATAATAATAATAATTAATAGAGAATGTAATTCCAGGGAATTACGAAAGTGCATGAAAATGCAAACTGTAGTTGCTTAAGGTGGAATGTGGCCAGAGGAAACAAGTTGGCGGAGTCCTAGTTGATGACAGTTGGAATGGCTGAACAGTTAAATAGTTGAGTAGTTTAAAAAGTTATATTATTTAACAGCGAATTATTTCAATGAGGACTTTTATTTTGAAACAGTTTTGGACCGAGGAAACAGTTGACGGGAGTCATAGTTGATGACAACGGGCAGTTGGAATGGCTGAACGGTTGAAAAGTTGAGTAAATTAAATAGTTAAATTATTTAACATTGATTTATAGTAGTGAGGACTTTTATGTTAGAACAGTTTTGGACAGAGGAAACAGTTGGTGGGAGTCAGAGTTGATGACAACTGACAGTTGGAATGGTTGGACAGTTAAATAGTTGAGTTGTTTAAATTGTGAGATTATTTAACAGTGAATTATTTCAGTGAGGACTTTTATTTTGAAACAGTTTTGGACAGAGGAAACAGTTGGCGGGAGTCATAGTTGATGACAACGGGCTGCTGGAATGGCTGAACGGTTGAAAAGTAGAGTAGTTTAAATAGTTAAATTATTTAATTGTGATTTATTCTAGTAAGGACTTTTATTGTGAAACAGTTGTGGACAGAGGAAACAGTTGGCGGGAGTCATAGTTGATGACAACTGACAGTTGGAATGGATGAACAGTTAAATAGTTGAGTAGTTTAAAAAGTTAAAATATTTGACAGTGAATTATTTCAGTGAGGACTTTTATTTTGAAACAGTTGTGGACAGAGGAAACAGTTGGCGGGAGTCATAGTTGATGATAACTGGCAGTTAAAATGGCTGAACTGTTGAATAGTTGAGTAGTTTAAATAGTTAAAATTATTTAATTGTGATTTATTGTTGTGAGGACTTTTATTTTGAAACAGTTGTGGACAGAGGAAACAGTTGGCGGGAGTCACAGTTGATGACAACTGACATTTGGAATGGCTGAACAGTTCAATAGTTGAGTAGTTTAAATAGTTAAATTATTTAATTGTGATTTATTGTTGTGAGGACTTTTATTTTGAAACAGTTTTGGACCGAGGAAACAGTTGGCTGGAGTCATAGTTGATGACAACGGGCAGTTGGAATGGCTGAACAGTTAAATATTTCAATAGTTTAAATAGTTAAATTATTTAAGAGTGATTTCTTGTAGTGAGGACTTTTATTTTGAAACAGTTGTAGGCAGAGGAATCAGTTGAACAGGATCTGTAGTCTTAAGAGAGCCAGATTGTAGTGTTAAAGCCTGAGAAACTGACAGTTGCTGCAGGTGGTCAGAACATCTGGCACAAGATTCCATTTGCTTAATGGCCCTACTGTGATGTCATCAGCCTAATGTTAAGTCTATGGAGAAAAAAATTCATAGTTTTTTTTTCATAGTTTAAAAAGTATAAAAGTTAGAAAGATGAAATATACATTGCACAGGTGTCCTAAGTAAGACCTACGCAATGCAGTTTGAATGAAGTTTCTATGCTAAACGGTTGAGGCCGCATTAACTGTGTTAGAAGAATAATAATAATAAGAAGAAGAAGACCAGAATAACAATAGTGTGCATTTTCATGCACACTAACTAGAGAATGTAATTCCAGGGAATTGCGAGTGCGTGAAAATGCAAACTGTGGTTGCTTAAGGTGGAATGTGGGCAGAGGAAACAAGTTGGCAGGAGGCATAGTTGATGACAGTTGGAATGGCTGAACAGTTAAATAGTTTTGTCGTTTAAAAAGTTATATTATTTTACAATGAATTTTTTTCAATGAGGACTTTTATTTTGAAACAGTTTTGGACCGAGGAAACAGTTGACGGGAGTCAATGTTGATGACAATGGGCAGTTGGAATGGCTGAACGGTTGAAAAGTTTAATAGATGAAATAGTTAAATTATTTAACAGTGATTTATTGTAGTTAGGACTTTTATTTTAGAACAGTTTTGGACAGAGGAAACAGTTGGTGGGAGTCAGAGTTGATGACAACTCACAGTTGGAATGGTTGAACAGTTAAATAGTTGAGTTGTTTAAATAGTTACATTATTTAACAGTGAGTTATTTCAGTGAGGACTTTTATTTTGAAACAGTTTTGGACAGGAAAACAGTTGGCGGGAGTCATAGTTGATGACAACAGGCTGCTGGAATGGCTGAACGGTTGAAAAGTTGAGTACTTTAAAAAGTTAAATTATTTAATTGTTATTTATAGTAATGAGGACTTCTATTTTGAAACAGTTGTGGAAAGAGGAAACAGTCAGCGGGAGTCATAGTTGATGATATCCTGCAGTTGAAATGGCTGAACTGTTGGATAGTTGAGTATTTTAAATAGTTAAAAATTTTAATTGTGATTTTTTTTGTAGTGTGTACTTTTATTTTGAAACAGTTGTGGACAGAGGAAACAGTTGGCGAGAGTCAAAGTTGATGATAACTGACAGTTGGAATGGCTGAACATTTGATGATTGAGTAGTTTAAATAGTTAAATTATTTAATTATGATTTATTGTAGTGAGCACTTTTATTTTGAAACAGTTTAGGAGGGAGGAAACAGTTGGCGGTAGTCAAAGTTGATGACAACAGGCAGTTGGAATGGCTGAACGGTTGAATAGTTGAGTAGTTAAAATAGTTAAATTTAATTGTGATTTATTGTAGTGAGGACTTATATTTTGAAACAGTTTTGCACAGAGGAAACAGTTGGCGGGAGTCATAGTTAATGACAACGTGCACTTGAAATTGCTGAACGGTTGATAAGTTGAGTTGTTTAAATAATTAAATTATTTAATTGTGATTTATTGTCATGAGAACTTTTGTTTTGAAACAGTTTTGGACAGAGGAAACAGTTGTCAGGAGTCATAGTTGATGAAAACTGACAGTTGGTATGGCAGAACAGTTAAATAATTGAGTAGTTTAATTAGTTAAATTATTTAATAGTGAATTATTGTAGTGAGGACTTCTATTTTCAAACAGTTGTGGACAGAGGAAACAGTTGGCGGGAGTCATAGTTGATCATAACTGGCAGTTGAAATGGCTGAACTGTTGAATAGTTGAGTAGTTTAATTAGTTAAAATACTTAATTGTGATTTATTGTCGTGAGGACTTTTATTTTTAAACAGTTATGGACAGAGCAAACAGTTCGCGAGAGTCAAAGTTGATGACAACTGACATTTGGAATGGCTGAACAGTTCAATAGTTGAGTAGTTTAAATAGTTTAATTATTTAATTGTGATTTATTGTTGTGAGGACTTTTATTTTGAAACAGTTTTGGACAGAGGAAACAGTTGGCTGGAGTCATAGTTGATGATTGGAATGGCTGAATAGTTGAAAAGTCGAGTAGTTTAAATAGTTAAATTATTTAATTATGATTTTTTGTAGTGAGGACTTTTATTTTGAAACAGTTGTGGACAGGTGAAACAGTTTGCAGGAGTCATAGTTGATGACAACTGACAGTTGGAATGGCTGAACAGTTAAATATTTCAATAGTTAAATTATTTAAGAGTGATTTCTTGTAGTGAGGACTTTTATTTTGAAACAGTTGTAGGCAGAGGAAACAGTTGAACAGGATCTGTAGTCTTAAGAGAGCCAGATTGTAGTGTTAAAGCCTGAGAAACTGACCGTTGTTGCAGGTGGTCAGAACATCTGGCACAAGATTCCATTTGCTTAATGGCCCTATTGTGATGTCATCAGCCCAATGTTAAGTTTATGGAGAAAAAATTTTATAGTTTTTTATTCATAGTTTAAAAAGTTTAAAAGTTACAACGATGAAAAATACATTGCACAGGTGTCCTAAGTAAGACCTACTAGACGCAGTTTGAATGAAGTTTCTACGTTAAATGGTTGAGGCCGCATTAAGTGTGTTAGAATAATAATAATAATAACTAGAGAATGTAATTCCAGGGAATTACGAGTGCATGAAAATGCAAACTGTAGTGCTAACCATGTTATTTAACTGAATAATGTTGTTAGCAGTTATGCTAACTATGCTAACTGTGCTAACAATGCTAGCCATGCTGACCACGTTACTCAGCTAACTTAGCTAATGTTATTAGTATGTATGGAAACTATGCTAACAATGCTAACTATGCTAACAATGCTAACCATGCTTAGTACGTTTCTCAGCTAACTTAGCTAATGTTATTAGCTGGAATGCTAACAATTCTAACTATTCTAACAGTGCCAACCATGCTAACCACGTTACTCAGCTAACTTAGCTAATGTTATTAGCATGCATGCTAACTATGCTAATTATTCTAATAATGCTAACCATGCTAACCACATTACTCAGCTAACTTAGCTAATGTTATTAGCATGTATACTAACAATGCTAACTATTCCTACCATGCTAACCACGTTACTCAGCTAACTTAGCTAATGATATTAGCATGTATGGTAACTATGCTAACTATACTAACAATGCTAACCATGCTAACCACGTTACTCAGCTAAATTAGCTAATGTTATTAGCATGTATGCTAACAATGCTAACTATGCTAACCACGTTACTCAGCTAACTTAGCTAATGATATTAGCATTCATGCTAACTATGCCTACAGCGATAACCATGCTAACCACGTTACTCAGCTAACTTAGCTAATATTATTAGCATGTGTGCTAACTGTGCTAAAAGTGCTATCCCTGCTAGCCACATTATCCAGCTAACTTAGCTAATGTTGTTAGCACTTATGGTAACTATGTTAACAATGCTAACCATGCTAACCACGTTACTCAGCTAATGTTTGTAGCTATGCTCAAAGTGTGCATAGCTTGCTATCAAGGAAAATGAAAGAGGGAAAGAATGGGAAGGAAAGAAGGATGGAAGGATGAAAGGAAAGGAGTAAGAAAGTTAGAAAGAAGGAAGTCAGGAAATGAGCAAAAAAGGAAGGAAAGGAAGGAAGGAAGGAAAAATAGTAGGAAGGAGGAAGGAAATAAGAAAGGAAACAAGGAAGGAAGGAAGAAAAGATGGGAGAAAGGAAGGAAAGAAGGAAGGAAGGAAGGGAAGAAGAAGGAAGGAAGGAAAGATAGAAAGAAGGAAGAAAGGAAAGATGGAAAAGAAAGGAAGGGAAGAAGGAAGGAATGAAAAAAGGAAGGAAATTAAAAAGGAATGAAGGTAGGAAAGAAGGAAGGAGATGGAAGGGAGGAAGGAAGGCAAGAAGGAAGAAATAAGGAAGGAAGCAAGGAACGAAGGAAGGAAAGATGGATGGAAGTAAAGAAGAAAAGGAAGGACAAAAGGAAAGAAGGAAAAAAAGAAGGAAGGATAGAAGAAAAGAAGGTAGGAAGGAAAGAAGTAAAGAAAGAAGGAAGGAAAGATGGAAGGAAGGATGGAAAGCAGTAAGGAAGGTAGAAAAGAAGGAAAGAGGGGAGAAAGAAGGAAGGAAAGATGGAAGGAAGAAAGAAGAAGGGATGGAAGGTAGTAAGGAAAGAAAGGAAGGAAAGAAGGAAGAAAAGGATGAAAGGAAAGAAAAAAGGAAAGAAGGATGGAAGGAAAGAAGGAATGAAAGGTAGGGAAGGAAGGAAGAAAGAGAGAAAAACGAAGGAAAGAAAGTCAGAAGGACAGAAAGAAAGAAATAAAGGAATGAAGGAAAGAAGTAAGGAAATAAATAAGTAAGGAAGGAAAGAAATTATGAAAGAAAAAGGGAGTGGAAGAAAGAAAGAAAGAAAGAGGACTTCTATTTTGTAACAGTTGTAGACAGAGAATACAGTTGGCGGGAGTCAAAGTTGATGAGAACTGACAGTTGGAATGGCTGAACAGTTCAATAACTGTGATGTCATCAGCCCAATGTTAAGTCTATGGGGGGAAAAAAATTAATAGTTTTTTATTCATAGTTTAAAAAGTATAAAAGTTACAAAGATGAAAAATACATTGCACAGGTGTCCTAAGTAAGACCTACGCAACGCAGTTTGAACGAAGTTTCTATGTTAAACGGTTGAGGCCGCATTAAATGCGTTAGAATAATAATAATAATAATAATAATAATAATAATAACTAGAGAATGTAAATCCAGGGAATTACGAGTGCATGAAAATGCAATCTGTAGTTGCATAAGATGGAATGTGGGCAGAGGAAACAAGTTGGCGGGAGTCATAGTTGAAGACAGTTGGAATGGCTGAACAGTTAAATAGCTTTTTTGTTTAAAAAGTTTGATTATTTAACAGTGAATTATTTCAATGAGGACTTTTATTTTGAAACAGTTGTGGACAGAGGAAACAGTTGGCTGGAGTCATAGTTGATGACAACGGGCAGTTGGAATGGCTGAAAGGTTGAAAAGTTGAGTAGTTTAAATCGTTATATTGTTTAATTATGATTTATTGTAGTGAGGACTTTTATTTTGAAACAGTTAAGGACGGAGGAAACAGTTGGCGGGAGTCAAAGTTGATGACAACGGGCAGTTGGAATGGCTGAACGGTTGAAAAGTTGAGTAGTTTAAATAGTTATATTATTTAATTATGATTTATTGGAGTGAGCACTTTTATTTTGAAACAGTTTGGGACAGAGGAAACAGTTGGCAAGACTCATAGTTGATGACAACTGGCAGTTGAAATGGCTGTACTGTTGAATAGTTGAGTAGTTTAAATAGTTAAAATATTTAATTGTGATTTCTTGTAGTGAGAACTTTTATTTTGAAACAGTTGTGGACGGAGGAGACAGTTGGCGAGAGTCAAAGTTGATGACAACTGACAGTTGGAATGGCTGAACAGTTCAATAGTTCAGTAGTTTAAATAGTTAAATTTAATTGTGATTTAGTGCCGTGAGGACTTTTATTTTGAAACAGTTCTGGACAGAGGAAACACTTGGTGAGCGTCATAGTTGATGACAACTGACAGTTGGAATGGCTGAACAGTTAAATAGTTGAGTAGTTTAAGTAGTTAAATTATTTAAAAGTGAATTATTTCAGTGAGGACTTTTATTTTGAAACAGTTTTGGACAGAGGAAACAGTTGGCGGGAGTCATCGTTGACTACAACGGGCAGTTGGAATGGCTGAACGGTTGAAAAGTTGAGTAGTTTAAAATGTAAATTATTTGATTCTGATCTGATGTAATGAGGACTTTTATTTTGAAACAGTTATACACAGGTGAAACACTTGGCAGGACTCATAGTTGATGACAACTCTCTGTTGGAATGCCTGAACAGCTAAATAGTTGAGTAGTTTAAATAGTTTAATTAGTTAACAGTGAATTATTTCAGTGATGACTTTTATTTTGAAACAGTTTTGAACAGAGGAAACAGTTGGCGGCAGTCATAGTTGATGACAACTGGCAGTTGGATTGGCTGAATGGTTGAAAAGTTGAATAGTTTAAATAGTTAAATTATTTAATTGTGATCTGTAGTAATGAGGACTTTTATTTTGAAACAGTTGTACACAGGTGAAACAGTTGGCAGGACTCATAGTTCATGACAACTGACAGTTGGAATGCCCGAACAGTTAAATAGTTGAGTAGTTTAAATAGGTAAATTATTTAATAGTGAATTATTACAGTGAGGTCTTTTATTTTGAAACAGTTTTGGACAGAGGAAACAGTTGGCGGGAGTCGTAGTTGATGACAATGGGCAGTTGGATGGTTGAGTAGTACAAATAGTTAAATTATTTAATTGTGATTAATTGTAGTTAGGACTTTTATTTTAAAACAGTTGGCGGGAGTCATAGTTGATGACAACTGACAGTTGGATTGGCTGAACAATTAAATAGTTGAGTAGTTCAGATAAATTATTTAACAGTGAATTATTTCAGTGAGGACTTTTATTTTGAAACAGTTTTGGTCAGAGGAAACAGTTGGCTGGAGTCAAAGTTGATGACAACAGGCAGTTGGAATGGCTGAATGGTTGAAAAGTTGAGTAGTTTAAATAGTTGTATTATTTAATTATGATTTATTGTAGTGAGGACTTTTATTTTGAAACCGTTTAGGACGGAGGAAACAGTTGGCGGGAGTCAAAGTTGATTACAACGGGCAGTTGGAATGGCTGAACGGTTGAAAAGTTGAGTAGTTTAAATAGTTGAATTATTTAATTGTGATCTATTGTAATGAGGACTTTAATTTTGAAACAGTTGTGGACAGGTGACACAGTTGGCAGGAGTCATAGTTGATGACAACTGACTGTTGGAATGCCCGAACAGTTAAATAGTTGAGTAGTTTAAATAGTTAAATTATTTAAAAGTGAATTATTTCAGTGAGGACTTTTATTTTGAAATAGTTTTGGAAAGAGTGAACAGTTGGCGGGAGTCATAGTTGATGACAACTGGCAGTTGGAATAGCTAAACAGTTAAATATTTCAATAGTTTAAATAGTTAAATTATTTAATAGTGAATTATTGCAGTGAGGACTTTTATTTTGAAACAGTTGTGAACAGAGCAAACACTTGGCGGGAGTCATGGTTGATGACACCTCACAGTTGGAATGGCTGAACAGTTAAATAGTTGAGTAGTTTAAATAGTTAAATTATTTAACAGTGAATTATTTCAGTGAGCACTTTTATTTTGAAACAGTTTTGGACAGAGGAAACAGTTGACAGGAGTCATAGTTGATTGCAATGGGCAGTTGAAATGGCTGAACGGTTGCAAAGTTGAGTAGTTTAAATAGTTAAATTATTTAATTGTGATTTATTGTAATGAGGACTTTTATTTTGAAACAGTTGTGGACAGTGGAAACAGTTGGCAGGAGTCATCGTTGATGACAACTGACAGTTGGAGTGGCTGAACAGTTTAATAGTTGAGTTGTTTAAATAGTTAAATTATTTAACAGTGTATTATTTCAGGGAGAACTTTTATTTTGAAACAGTTTTGGACAGAGGAAACAGTTGGCGGGAGTCATAGTTGATGACAATGGGCAGTTGGAATGGCTGAACGGTTGAACAGTTGAGTAGTTTAAATAGTTAAATTATTTAACAGTGAATTATTTCAGTGAGGACTTTTATTTTGAAACAGTTTTGGACAGGTGAAACAGTTGGCAGGAGTCATAGTTGATGACAACTGACAGTTGGAATGGCTGAACAGTTTAATATTTGAGTAGTTTAAATAGTTAAATTATTTAAGAGTGATTTCTTGTTGTGAGGACTTTTATTTTGAAACCGTTGTAGGCAGAGGAAACAGTTGAACAGGATCTGTAGTGTTAAGAGAGCCAGACTGTAGTCTGAAAGCCTGAGAAACTGACAGTTGCTGCAGGTGGTCTGAACATCTGGCACAAGATTCCATTTGCTTAATGGCCCTACTGTGATGTCATCAGCCCAATGTTAAGTCTATGGGGAAAAAAATTAGTAGTTTTTTATTCATAGTTTAAAAAGTATAAAAGTTACAAAGATGAAAAATACATTGTACAGGTGTCCTAAGTAAGACCTACGCAACGCAGTTTGAATGAAGTTTCTACGTTAAACGGTTGAGGTCGCATTAAGTGCGTTAGAATAATAATAATAATAATAATAAAAATAATATTAATAATAAGAACTGGAACAACAATAGTGTGCATTTTCATGCACACTAATAACTAGAGAATGTAATTCCAGGGAATTACCAGTGCATGAAAATGCAAACTGTAGTGCTAACCATGTTATTTAACTGAATAATGTTGTTAGCACAGTTAGCATAGTTAGCATAACTGCTAACAATGCTGACCATGCTAACTACGTTACTCAGCTAAATTAGCTAATGTTATTATCATGTATATTAACTACGCTAACAATGCTAACCACGTCACTCAGCAGGAATGCTAAAAATTCTAATTATTCTAACAGTGCCAACCATGCTAACCACGTTACTCAGCTAACTTAGCTAATGGTATTAGCATGTATGCTAATTATGCTAACCATGCTAACCACGTTACTCAGCTAACTTAACATACATGCTAATAACATTAGCTAAGTTAGCTGAGTTACGTGGTTAGCATGGTTAGCATAATTAGCCTATTTAGCGTGCATGCTAATAACATTATCTAAGTTAGCTGAATAACGTGGTTAGCATGGTTAGCATAGTTAGCATACATGCTAATAACATTAGCTAAGTTAGCTGAGTAACGTGGTTAGCATGGTAAGCATTGTTAGCATAATTAGCATTCATGCTAATAACATTAGCTAATTATGCTAACAATGCTTACCATGCTAACCACTTTACTCAGCTAACTTAGCATAGTTAGCATACATGCTAATATTATTAGCTAACTATACTAACAATGCTAACCATGCTAACCACGTGACTCAGCTAACTTAGCTAATGTTATTCGCATGTATGCTAACAATGCTAACTATGCTAACAATGCTAATCACGTTACTCAGCTAACTTAGCTAATGATATTAGCATGTATGCTAACTATGCTAACTATGCTAACCACGTTACTCAGCTAACTTAGCTAATGTTATTAGCATGTATGCTATCAATGCTAAGCATGCTAACCACATTACTCAGCTAACTTAGCTATGTTATTAGCATGTATGCTAACAATGCTAACTATGGTAACAGCGCTATCCATGCTAACCACGTTACTCAGCTAACTTAGCTAATATTATTAGCATGTGTGCTAACTATGCTAAAAGTGCTAACCATCCTAACCACATTATCCAGCTAACTTAGCTAATGTTGTTAGCACTTATGCTAACTATGCTAACAATGCTAACCATGCTAACCATGTTACTCAGCTAACTTAGCAAATGTTGGTAGCTAAGCTCAAAGTGTGCATAGCTCGCTATCAAGAAAATGAAAGAGGGAAAGAATGGGAAGGAAAGAGAAAAAGAAGGAAGGAAAGATAGAACAAGGGAAGGAAAGAAGGAAGGAAGGAAGAAAGGAAAGGAGAAAGAAAGAAGGAAGTCAGGAAAGAAGCAAAAAAGGAAGGAAAGGAAATAAGAAAAGGAAGGAAGGAAAAATGGAAGGAAGGCAAAAATAAAGAATGAAGGAAGGAAGGAAAAATAGGAAGGAGGAAGGAAATAAAGGAAACAAGGAAGGAAGAAAAAATGGGAGAAAGGAAGGAAAGAAGGAAGGGAAGAAGAAGGAAGGAAGGAAAGATAGAAAGAAGGAAGAAAGGAAAGAAGGAAAAGAAAGGAAGGGATGAAGGAAGGAAAGAAAAAAGGAAGGAAATTAAAAAGGAATGAAGGAAGGAAAGAAGGAAGGAGATGGAAGGGAGGAAGGTAGGCAAGAAGGAAGAAATAAGGAAGGAAAGAAGGAAGGAAAGATGGATGGAAGGAAGTAAAGAAGAAAAGGAAGGAAAAAGGACAGAAGGAAAAAAGAAGGAAGGATAGAAAAAAAGAAGGAAGTAGGGAAAGAAGTAAAGAAAGAAGGAAGGAAAGAAGGAAAGATGGAAGGAAGTATGGAAAGCAGTAAGGAAGGTAGGAAAGAAGGAAAGAGGGAAGGAAAGAAGGAAGGAAGAAAGGAAAGAAGTAAGGATGGAAGGTGGTAAGGAAAGAAAGGAAGGAAAGAAGGAAGGAAAGGATGAAAGGAAAGAAAAAAGGAAGGAAGGAAAGAAGGATGGAAGAAAGGAAGGAAGGAAAGAAGGAAGGAAGGAAGAAAGAAAGAAAAAGGAAGGAGGAAAGAAAGTAAGAAGGACAGAAAGAAAGAAATAAGGAATGAAGGAAAGAAGGAAATAAATAAGGAAGGAAGGAAGGAAAGAAATTAAGAAAGAAAAAGGGAATGGAAGAAAGAAAGAAAGAAAGACACTTCCATTTTGTAACAGTTGTAGACAGAGAATACAGTTGGCGGGAGTCAAAGTTGATGAGAACTGACAGTTGGAATGGCTGAACAGTTAAATAGTTGTGATGTCATCAGCCCAATGTTAAGTCTATGGGGGAAAAAAAATTAATAGTTTTTATTAATAAATCAAAAGGATAAAAGTTACAAAGATGAAAAATACATTGCACAGGTGTCCTAAGTAAGACCTACGCAACGCAGTTTGAACGAGGTTTCTACGTTAACGGTTGAAGCCGCATTAAATAGTTAAGCCAGAAGAATAATAATAATAATAATAATAACTAGAGAATGTAATTCCAGGAATTACGAGTGCATGAAAATGCAAACTGTAGTTGCATAAGGTGGAATGTGGGCAGAGGAAACAAGTTGGCGGGAGTCATAGTTGAAGACAGTTGGAATGGCTGAACAGTTAAATAGTTTTTTAGTTTAAAAAGTTTGATTATTTAACAGTGAATTATTTCAATGAGGACTTTTATTTTGAAACAGTTGTGGACAGAGGAAACAGCTGGCTGGAGTCATAGTTGATGACAACGGGCAGTTGGAATGGCTGAACGGTTGAAAAGTTGAGTAGTTTAAATAGTTAAATTATTTAATTGTTATTTATCATAATGAGGACTTTTATTTTGAAACAGTTGTGGACAGAGGAAACAGTTGGCGGGAGTCAAAGTTGATGACAATGGAGAGTTGGAATGGTTGAACAGTTGGATGGTTGAGAAGTTTAAATAGTTAAATTATTTAATTGTCATTAATTGTAGTGAGGACTTTTATTTTGAAACAGTTGTGGACAGAGGAAACAGTTGGCAGGAGTCATAGTTGATGACAACTGACAGTTGGATTGGCTGAACAGTTAAATATTTGAGTGTTTAAATAGTTAAATTATTTAAGAGTGAATTATTTCAGGGAGAACTTTTATTTTGAAACAGTTTTGAACAGAGGAAACAGTTGGCGGCAGTCATAGTTGATGACAATGGGCAGTTGGAATGGCTGAACGGGTGAACAGTTGAGTAGTTTAAATAGTTAAATTATTTAACAGTGAATTATTTCAGTGAGGACTTTTATTTTGAAACAGTTTTGGACAGGTGAAACAGTTGGCAGGAGTCATAGTTGATGACAACTGACAGTTGGAATGGCTGAACAGTTAAATATTTGAGTAGTTTAAATAGTTAAATTATTTAAGAGTGATTTCTTGATGTGAGGACTTTTATTTTGAAACAGTTGTAGGCAGAGGAAACAGTTGAACCGGATCTGTAATGTTAAGAGAGTCAGACTGTAATCTTAAAGCCTGAGAAACTGACAGTTGCTGCAGGTGGTCAGAACATCTGGCACAAGATTCCATTTGCTTAATGGCCCTACTGTGATGTCATCAGCCCAATGTTAAGTCTATGGGGAAAAAAATTAGTAGTTTTTTATTCATAGTTTATAAAGTATAAAAGTTACAAAGATGAAAAATACATTGCACAGGTGTCCTAAGTAAGACCTACGCAACGCAGTTTGAATGAAGTTTCTACATTAAACGGTTGAGGCCGCATTAAGTGCGTTAGAATAATAATAATAATAATAATAATAATAATAAGAACTGGAATAACAATAGTGTGCATTTTCATGCACACTATTAATAATAATAATAATAATAACTAGAGAATGTAATTCCAGGGAATTACGAGTGCATGAAAATGCAAGCTTTAGTTGCGTAAGTTGCTTTATGATATTGGTAGCTAGGTTGTTAGTCGGATAAATAGAAAAATCTGGTAGAATTTTTGAATGTGCCTGATGTTCTACACATACAGTATTCGGGGTACTTGCCAGGGTTCTGCGAACTGGTTGCTATGGAGTTCCGGGTGGTTTCTAGGGCATTGCAAGGCGGTTTCTTTGGTGCTCCGGGTGGTTGGTAGGGCTTTGCTAGGCGGTTGCTATGGTGTTCCAGGTCATTGCTAGGGCATTGTTAGGCAGTTGCTATGGGGTTCTGGGTGGTTGCTAGAGCATTGCGAGGCAGTTTCTTAGGTGTTCCGGGTGGTTGCTAGGGCATTGCTTGGGAGTTGCTATGGAGTGCTGGGAGGTTGCTAGGGCGTTGCTAGGTGGTTGCTTTGGTGTTCCTGATGGTTTCTAGGCCATTGCTAGGCGGTTGCTATGGTTTTCCGGGTGGTTGCTAAGGCATTGCTAGGCGGTTGCTATGGTGTTCCGGTTGGTTGCTAGGGCATTGCTAGGCGGTTGCAATGGTGTTGTTCGTGGTTGCTAATGCATTGCTAGGCGGTTGCTCTGGTGTTCCAGGTTGTTGCTAGGGCATTGCTAGGTTGTTGCTATGCTGTTTTGGGTGCTTGCTAGAGCGTTGCTAGGCGGTTTCTATGGTGTTCCGTGTGGTTGCTGCGGCGTTGCTAGGCGGTTGCTATGATGTTCTGGGTGGTTGCTAGGGTGTTGCTAGGCTGTTGCTTTGGTGTTCTGTGTGGTTGCTGGGGCATTGCTAGGCACTTGCTTTGGTGTTCTGGTTTGTTGCTACGGCATTGCTAGACGGTTTCTATAGGGTTCTTGGTGGTTGCTAGGGCATTCTTGGCGGTTGCTATGGTGTTCTGGGTGGTTGATAAAGCGTTGCTAGGCGGTTGCTATGGTGTTCCGGGTGGTTGCTAGTTGGATTGGTTGAACAGTTGGATGGTTGAGTAGTTTAAATAGTTAAATTATTTAATTGTGATTAGTTGTAGTGAGGACTTTTATTTTGAAACAGTTGTGGACACAGGAAACAATTGGCGGGAGTCATAGTTGATGACAACTCACAGTTGGAATGTCTGAACAGTTAAATAGTTGAGTAGTTTAAATAGTTAAATTATTTAACAGTGAATTATTTCAGTGAGGACTTTTATTTTGAAACAGTTTTGCACAAAGGAAACAGTTGCCGGGAGTCATAGTTGATGACAACGGGCAGTTGGAATGGCTGAACAGTTGGATGGTTGAGTAGTTTAAATAGTTAAATTATTTAATTGTGATTTATTGTAATTAGGACTTTTATTTTGAAACATTTGTGGACAGTTGAAACAGTTGGCAGGAGTCATATTTGATGACAACTGACAGTTGGAATGGCTGAACAGTTAAATGGTTGAGTTGTTCAAATAGTTAAATTAGTTAACAGTGAATTATTTTAGTCAGGACTTTTATTTTGAAACAGTTTTGAACAGAAGAAACAGTTGGCGGCAGTCATAGTTGATGACAACTGGCATTTGGAATGGCTGAACGGTTGAAAAGTTGAGTAGTTTAAATAGTTAAATTATTTAATTGTGATTTATTGTAATGAGGACTTTTATTTTGAAACAGTTGTGGACAGGTGAAACAGTTGGCAGGAGTCATAATTGATGACAACTGACAGTTGGAATGCCCGGACAGTTAAATAGTTGAGTAGTTTAAATAGTTAAATTATTTTACAGTGAATTATTTCAGTGAGGACTTTTATTTTGAAATAGTTTTGGACACAGTGAACAGTTGGCGGGAGTCATATTTGATGACAACTGGCAGTTGGAATGGCTGAACAGTTAAATATTTCAATAGTTCAAATAGTTTAATTATTTAATAGTTAATTATTGCAGTGAGGACTTTTATTTTGAAACAGTTTTGGACAGAGGAAACAGTTGGCGGTAGTCATAGTTGATGACAACAGGCAGTTGGAGTGGCTGAACAGTTAAATAGTTGAGTAGTTTAAATAGTTAAATTATTTAACAGTGACTTATTTCAGCGAGGACTTTTATTTTGAAATAGTTTTGGACAGAGTGAACAGTTGGCGGGAGTCATATTTGATGACAACTGGCAGTTGGAATGGCTGAACAGTTGAAAAGTTGAGTAGTTTAAATAGTCAAATTATTTAATTGTGATTAATTGTAGTGAGGACTTTTATTTTGAAACAGTTGTGGACAGAGGAAACACTTGGCGGGAGTCATCATTGATGACAACTCACAGTTGGAGTGGCTGAACAGTTAAATAGTTGAGTAGTTTAAATAGTTAAATTATTTAACAGTGAATTATTTCAGTGAGGACTTTTATTTTGAAACAGTTTTGGACAGAGGAAACAGTTGGCAGGAGTCATTGTTGATTACAACGGGCAGTTGGAATGGCTGAACGGTTGAAAAGTTGAGGGGTTTAAATAGTTAAATTATTTGTGATTTATTGTAATGAGGACTTTTATTTTGACACAATTTTGCACAGAGGAAACAGTTGCCGGGAGTCATAGTTGATGAGAACGGGCAGTTGGAATCTCTGAACAGTTGAAAAGTTGAATAGTTCAAATAGTTAAATTATCTAATTGTGATTTATTGTAATGAGGACTTTTATTTTGAAACAGTTGTGGACAGTGGAAACAGTTGGCAGGAATCATTGTTGATTATAACGGGCAGTTGGAATGGCTGAACGGTTGAAAAGTTGAGTAGTTTAAATAGTTAAATTAATTAATTGTGATTTATTGTAATGAGGTCTTTTATTTTGAATCAGTTGTGGACAGTGGAAACAGTTTGCAGGAGTCATAGTTGATGTCAACTGACAGTTGGAATGGCTGAACAGTTTAATAGTTGAGTTGTTTAAATAGTTAAATTAGTTAACAGTGAATTCAGTGAGGACTTCTATTTTGAAACAGTTTTGAACAGAGGAAACAGTTGGCGGCAGTCATAGTTGATGACAATGGGCATTTGGAATGGCTGAATGGTTAAATAGTTGAGTAGTTTAAATAGTTGAAATTATTTAACAGTGAATTAATTCAGTGAGGACTTTTATTTTGAAACAGTTGTGAACAGAGGAAACAGTTGGCAGGAGTCATTGTTGATGACAACGGGCAGTTGGAATTGCTGAACGGTTGAAAAGTTAGTAGTTTAAATAGTTTAATTATTTAATTGTGACCTATTGTAATGAGAACTTTTATTTTGAAACAGTTGTGGACAGGTGAAACAGTTGGCGGGAGTCATAGTTGATGACAACTGGCAGTTGGAATGGCTGAACACTAAAATATTTCAGTAGTTTAAATAGTTAAATTATTTAATTGTGAATTATTGCAGTGAGGACTTTTATTTTGAAACTGTTCCGGACACAGGAAACACTTGGCGGGAGTCATAGTTGATGACAACTCACAGTTGGAATGGCTGAACAGTTAAATAGTTGAGTAGTTTAACTATTTAAATTATTTAACAGTGAATAATTTCAGTGAGGACTTTTATTTTGAAACAGTTTTGCACAGAGGAAACAGTTGCCGGGAGTCATAGTTGATGACAACTCGCAGTTGGAATGGCTGAACGGTTGAAAAGTTGAGTAGTTTAAATAGTTTAATTATTTAATTGTTATTTATTGTAATGAGGACTTTTATTTTGAAACAGCTGTAGGCAGAGGAAACAGTTGAGCAGGATCTCTAGTCTTAAGAGAGCCAGATTGTCGTCTTAAAGTCTGTGAAACTGACAGTTGCTGCAGGTGGTCAGAACATCTGGCACAAGATTCCATTTGCTTAATGGCCGTATTGTGATGTCATCAGCCCTATGTTAAGTCTATGGGGAAAAAAATAAATTGATTTTTATTTCTAGTTTAAAAAGTAAAAAAGTTACAAAGATGAAAAATACATTGCACAGGTGTCCTAAGTAAGACCTACGCAACGCAGTTTGAACGAAGTTTCTACGTTAAATGGTTGAGGCCGCATTAAGTGCATTATAATAATAATAATAATAATAATAATAATAATAATAACTAGAGAATGTAATTCCAGGGAATTACGAGTGCATGAAAATGCAAACTGTAGCGCTAACCATGTTATTTAACTGAATAATGTTGTTAGCAGTTATGCTAACTATGCTAACTGTTCTAACAATGCTAACCATGTTAACCACGTTAATCAGCTAACTTAGCTTATGTTATTAGTATGTATGCTAACTATACTAACTATGCTAACAATGCTAACCATGCTAACCACGCTATTCAGCTAACTTAGCTAATGCTATTAGCATGTATGCTAACTATGCTAACAATGTCAACCATGCTAATCACGTTATTCAGCTAACTTAGCTAATATTATTAGCATGTATGCTAACTATGCTAACAATGCTAACCATGCTAACCACGTTATTCAGCTAACTTAGCTGATGATATTAGCACATATGCTAACCATGCTAACCACGTTAGTCAGCTGACTTAGCTAATGTTATTAGCATGTATGCTAACTATGCTAACAATGGTAACCATGCTAACCACGTTTAGCTAATGATATTAGCATGTATGCTAACTTGGTAACCATGCAAATGTTGGTAGCTAAGCTCAAAGTGTGCATAGCTCGCTATCAAGGACAATGAAAGAGGGAAAGAATGGGAAGGAAAGAGAAAAAGAAGGAAAGAGAACGAGAGAAGGAAAGAAGGAAAGAAGGAAGAAAGGAAAGGAGAAAGAAAAATAGAAAGAAGGAAGTCAGGAAAGAAGCAAAAAAGGAAGGAAAGGAAGGAAGGAAGGCAAAAAAGAAGGAATGAAGGAAGGAAGGATAAATAGTAGGAAGGACGAAGGAAATAAAAAAGGAAACAAGGAAGGAAGAAAAGATGGGAGAAAGGAAGGAAAGAAGGAAAAAAAAAAGGGAAGAAAAGAAAGAAAAAAGGAAGGAAATTAAAAAGGAATGTAGGAAGGAAAGAAGGAAGGAGATGGAAGGGAGGAAGGAAGGCAAGAAGTAAGAAATAAGGAAGGAAAGAATGAAGGAATGAAGGAAGGGAAGATGGATGGAAGGAACTAAAGAAGAAAAGGAAGGAAAGAAGGAAAAAAGAAGGAGGAATGGAAGAAAAGAAGGAAGTAAGGACAGAAGTAAAGAAAGAAGGAAGGAAAGAAAGAAAGATGGAAGGAAGGATGGAAAGCAGTAAGGAAGGTAGGAAAGAAGGAAGGAAAGATGGAAGGAAGAAAGGAAAGAAGTAAGGATGGAAGGTAGTAAGGAAAGAAAGGAAGGAAAGAAGGAAGGAAAGAATGAAAGGAAAGGAAAAAGGAAGGAAGGAAAGAAGGATGGAAGGAAGGGAAGGAAGGAAGAAAGAAAAAAGGAAGGAAAGAAAGTAAGAAGGACAGAAAGAAAGAAAGAAAGAAAGGAATGAAAGAAAGAAGGAAGGAAATAAATAAGGAAGGAAGGAAGGAAGGAAAGAAATTAAGAAAGAAAAAGGGAATGAAAGAAAGGAAAGAAGGAAAGAAGACTTCCATTTTGTAACAGTTGTAGACAGAGAATACAGTTGGAGGGAGTCAAAGTTGATGAGAACTGACAGTTGGAATGGCTGAACAGTTAAATAGTTGTGATGTCATCAGCCCAATGTTAAGTCTATGGGGGGAAAAAAATTAATAGTTTTTTTATTAATAACTCAAAAAGTAGAAAAGTTACAAAGATGAAAAATACATTGCACAGGTGTCCTAAGTAAGACCTACGCAACGCAGTTTGAACGAAGTTTCTACGTTAAACGGTTGAAGCCGCATTAAGTGCGTTAGAATAATAATAATAAGAAGAAGAAGAAGAAGAACTGGAATAACAATAGTGTGCATTTTCATGCACACTAATAAGAAGAAGAACTGGAATAACAATAGTGTGCATTTTCATTCACACTAATAAGAAGACCAGAATAACAATAATAATAAAGAAGTATGCAGGATTATAATATGTGTCTGCATTGCTGCAGGCACATAATAAGAAGAAGAACTGGAATGACAATAGTGTGCATTTTCATGCACACTAATAATAATAATAAGAAGACCAGAATAAAAATAGTGTGTATTTTCATACACACTAATAGGAAGAACTGGAATAACAATAGTGTGCATTTTCATGCACTCTAATAATAAGAAGACCAGAATAACAATAGTGTGCATTTTCATGCACACTAATAATAATAATACTAAGAAGAAGACCAGAATAACAATAGTGTGCATTTTCATGCACACTAATAATAAGAAGACCAGAATAACAATAGTGTGCATTTTCATGCACTAATAATAATAATAATAATAATAAGAAGAAGAAGAGGAAGAAGACCAGAATAACAATAGTGTGCAGAAGACCATAATAACAATAGTGTGCATTTTCATGCACTCTAATAATAAAAATATAGGCACAGAATAATATAAGTGGCCTGGGCTTTGCCCAGGCCCACTACACTCCCTACTGGGGAGTGTAGTGGGCCTGCACTCAGCTCAGGCCCACTAAAAATACGAAAAGGCACTTAGAGTAGGGATGTCAAAGATTAATCATTAATCGATTAATTGCCGTTAAGATTTTAAATGATTAAAAATGTGTTAACTGGCAAAGAATGTTTTGTGTGGCCTACCATCTATCCACAGGTCACGTCAACTTTTGTACCACAAAAGGGCATACTTCAGCTTCGGAGTACTGAAAAGATACTGGGTTTTGTTTGGTCTGACAATAGTAAAGAATTGCAGAGTGACGCATATAGAGTACTGAGGTGACGACATCACAGCAACTTAGCTTTCGGTGTCAGAACTACAACCCCAATTCCGAAATAGTCGGGACAAAGGTAAATTGTGAATAAAATCAAAATGCAATGACTTTCAGATCACGAGCCAATATGTTATTTACAATAGAACATAGTTAACATTTCAAATGTTGAAACTGAGACATTTTACATTTTTATCCACAAAATGAGCTTATTTCAAATTTTCTGACTGCAGCAGGTCTCAAAAAAGTTGGGACACAGGCAAAAAAAGGGCTGAAAAAGCTATATATTAGGGCTGTCGTGATAGATTAATCGCGATTATTTAAAGCGCAATAAATAGGGCTGCATGATTTTGGCCAAAAGTAAAATCTCAATTTTTTTCCTCTGGAATCTCGATTTTCGATTTTTCAAAAACTGCAAAAGAGAACAGAATAAATTATTTCAAAGATTTTGTTTTTATTTTAGAAAAAGGTAAACAGATTTCTCAATTGGGAATGAAGAGCAAATTCGACCTTGACCAAACAAAGATCAATCCCTTGGGATTAATAGTAAGAACTTCTCTTTCACCAATGAAAATAAACAGGTTCCTTGTAAACAAAGAGGAGGTTCCGTTATTTGGCAATGAAGTGAAAACTTACGAACCCCCCTTGGGGATAAAGTGACAATCATAACTGTCTTTAACCAAATTTCATTTTAAAAATAAAAGGCTTTTCTATAATCTATAACAAAGATAAATGAACAAAGTGTAAAACTTCCACATTTTGTGAAATAGAGCTTGAAAAAATGTATTCCTGAGGTAAAAACACAAACACTAATTGTCATTTGCATGCCAATTGAATAATTGAGTCAAAATCAGCTAAGGTGTAATACATTATCACATTAATGTAAAAATATAAACTTCTTCAATCATTTATTTTCTGACTGTTTTATAAAAGCTGAACTACTGAACAAAGTTAATTTGGTAAAGAAAATATAGTTATTTACCCAGTTTTTTTTTTAAAGTGACGTTTTCACCTAAGATGCGACTGCTTGCGCATTATTGTTTGACGGAATAAATGTTGTGTTTTCTGCTGTTATTTACCTTCTAGCACCATTTTCAGGTGAGGAAAAACATTTTCACAAGTATTTTATTCATTAGAAATGTTTTCTTAGGCGTATCAAGCTGATCAGACGCAGAAATAAATATATTCCTTTTTGTGAGATGCAGGAATTCGGAAGCTTCGTAAGACATTGGCGTTTTATGTCACCATAAATGTGGATAGGAAAATGCAAGATAAATAGCCTATAGCAATAAAATATAAAACAAACTGAAGGGAAATGGATACGGATTGATTCTCGATGAACAAATTAACCCTTAGTAGATTAGGAAACCTAAATTGGATCGGGTTTGGAGATAAAATGCGCTTTCAGGCGAGGTGAGAGCAGTGCAAAGATCCCTCTGATAATTCAGGAGTGGAAGAGAACAGCTTATTAAAATCCTACCATTGCAGTTGCGATTGTAAGAAAAATCGTGGGATTATTTATTCGCCAGCTAAATAAAATAGTACATTATCCTACTGAGTAATTTACGATGGACACCAGATTTCCTCAGTCATTCTCAGACGCGTGTAATGCCTTCAACCAGGAGGACACAGCGCAAGCACAGGGAAACGGGGCTGTGGTAGCGCAGGCCTCGCGCTCCGAGGAACTGCGCTGTCAGAGTGGATAACAAAACCGTGCCGTCGTCTTCGGATGAATCTCCATCGGCTCCTCATTTTCATAGTCCGCCACACGAATGTATTTCATTGCTAACGTCAGTCAGAAATAACTAGCACGTTTATTTAACCTATCTCAGCTCGCTTCCTATTTCTAAGAAGTCACTACACGTAGCAATTAATTTCTACCAAGTTCATGCTGCTTTTAGACTAACACAAGTCACATCATTCGTGCGTTAGTGATTTTGAAGGAAAGTCAAAAAAACTTCGCAGTGTCTAGAGATACCGCAGTTTTTATGGTACGGCAGTCGATTTCAAGGTATTAGGATAAGGATTGCGGATTCCGGTTAGGGGAAAGGTTTGGTTAGGGGTCAGGGTTAAGGTTAGGGTTAGGGCTAGGGTCAGGGTTAGGTTAGGGCTAGACCCTGCGTGCCACTGTGGGTGGGTATTTCTAAATCTGACTTTCAACGTACACCAACAGAGGCACAGCTCGATCCATTGACTTCAGGCATACTTTTTCGCTCTACGTCTGTAACTTTTCCCCAACTCTTCGGATCGAAACAAATCAAACACACATACCTTCCTAGCTAAGACAGCTAGACACAGCCGCGAGTACACGCCGGTTGATGCCTTCCGTGCGGAGATATGAGCAAAAATTCCTCCGAAGCGACGCGGTTCAAACACTTGTCGCCATGTCTTCTATTGGGAATTCCCTGGCGTACCGTTACGTGTCGGGATTAGAGGATGGCGACAATTGTTTAAACCCGTTTGAAATGCGTCTCTTCGGAGGAATTTTTGCTCAAAAGCTCCGACGGAAGGCATCTACCGGCGCACTACTCCGCTGAGTCTAGCTGTCTTAGCTAGGAAGGTATGTACGTTTGATTTGTTTCGATCCGAAGAGTTGGGGAAACTTCACAGACGTAGAGCGAAAAAGTATGCCTGAAGTCAATGGATCGAGCAGTGCCTCTGCGGGTGTACGTTGAAAGTCAAATTTATAAATACCCACCCACAGTGGCACGCAGGGTCTAGTTAGGGCAGGGTTTGAAATTGGGACTGCCGGACCTCTCTACATTGAAATGCATTGGAAAACTGCCGTACCCATAGCAACTGCCAAAACTTATCTGCCGCCACTACTGCCGCCTTCCACAGGTAACGATGACACAGAGAGCAAGCAATCATGAGATAATGGATTCTATGCACGAATATTTGCTGTTTCGCGTTATGAATGCCGACGGTTTTTTTTTATTTCATATCACAGGAGATGACGATGCATGCACAGATCGCTCTGCACATCAAACTTTTCTGTTTGTAGATTTTGTCCAGGTATGTGGCGCGGAAATGAATGGATAATACTTGCCAGATGGATATAGCCTAGCTATCTGGCTAATACCATGCTTGCAGAAGTTACGCGCTGGAAATATGTTTATTTGGAAATGTTATTTTACTTTTGTTACGGTTGGAGTATGAAAATAAGAAATGCTCTTCCCTGATATTATTCTTGCGACTATCCACCTTATTCCCACGTCCCATGATCCCTTGTTCGAATTCTGGGCGTAACTTCTGCTGCATCCTGTCACTGCACTGTTTACCATGGCAGCGGCTCACGCGAATCCTCTTTTTTTAAGCGATTGGGAAATAATATATGAGGGAACATCACCTTTTAGCCCTAAGATGGGATAAAGTTACGGTACCGCTGCCTTCTACTATCGAAGAATGGGACAACGACCTGAAGCAGTGGCCACGCTAGCGCATTTGGCTACATTAGCGACTCCGTTGCAACAGACTGCGAAGCTATGAACAATCTACAAAGCTCCGAAGTGTATGCAGTATTTCCACAGCAACAAGGTCAGTCGCGTTTTGTTAAAGGAGGTAGTATACGACCTTATGTACCTTAAAACAGATATACAAGTACTTTCTGAGAATATTTATTAAGGAAACCCTATATTTCAGCGGTAAATATTGCTCTACATATGAAACGTAATGGATTGTTATACAGAGTAAATTAAGCCATCCGACAGTACGAGTCAAATTAGCTCTACTCCAGCCAACTACATTATACGGTATTAAGTTGCTAGCAAATCCAATACTATAACATGTAAAACACAGTGAATCCATTTCCCCATACTTTTAATTTCAGTGAAATGAGGTTTGTAGTGCAAGACTATTGTTTGGAACAAAGTAGGCTATTTTCAAATTGTAGTAGACTATTGCTACTTCTACAGCCTCATCTTAAACTGTACAGGATGAAACGTTAGTTACACTGACTGGCATTACCGGACGAATACAACAATTTTCTGTCCTCCCTACAGGTGAAATCATACCTTGTGCTCTGCTGCTGTCAAAATGCTTCTGAGGACCCTGCGTCTCCTCTGTGGTGGTCTGTCTGAGCCTAGCCATAAAGTAGGGATCTTTGTTTGTCGACATAATGAAATGAGCACCTAATGTTTTTGGGGGTCTTTTCAAATTCAGGTTTTTCAGCCAAATTCTGGCTTCCTCTTCTGTTGGTAGGCAATGGAAACCGTTTCGCTGAACACAAGGACAATCCCCTATGTTCTGGGTGCGTGTTCAAAACGCTGTTGATCAAACCATAAATTTGGCTTCCTCTGGTTTTTAGTTCAGCCTCGAACAGCACAATAGGTGCCGGAGCTCTGAAGGGACATTTTAAGGAAAGCAAGTTAATTTGTTAAAAAACGAGCTGTAATCCTTAAGTTAACTGAAAGAAACGCCGCTGTTCTTCACTAGCCACTCGCTAAAAACTACTTCCGCCGGAAGTTGCACCCATGGTCATATCTACAGTAGCGCCCTCAGGAATAAGGTGGATAAGTTTAAATCTATAAGATCACTTGTCCCTTTGTACAGTGTATTACTGGCCTGATAAGTGTTAATGCAAAATAATTTGAACTGTAATACTACGTGAGATCGCATTTTGCTTTGCAAAAACGAGAAGATGACGATGCATGCACAGATCACTCTGCGCATCAAACTTTTCTGTTTGTACATTTTGTCCAGTCCAGAGAATAAAACGGGGTAAAGTGCATTCCACTGCCTGAGTGTCTTCATTCACCCATCCCGACCGTACCGAGGAAAAAGAAAATCGATATGGTTACACACGCAGCCCGGAGACATGAGATGAAAATCGATTCTACGATTTCCCCCCTTTTAACATCGTCAAAATAAAATAATCCGATTTCAATTTAAAATCAATTTATCGTGCAGCCCTAGCAATAAAAGTAACTGCCACTATGAGGCAGACAGATGTGCTTGCTTATTACCTCCTCTATGACATATACCTAAAGCGGTCATTTGAAATGCTTCCGGGAAGAAAACTGTGATTTGAAGTCCACTAATTACCAGCGGAGTTGGACAGCCTCCATTGTCTTGGCATAATCAACTTACCTTAAATCAATTCCCGTGTACTTTGCCTAACTTGCAATCAAGCCATTTATTCAGTCAACTGACCAATCAAAACCAAAATGTGGCCTGTAATGATTAAGAGATAATGAGAAGCAGACAGACCTAACCAGGCTGCCGTGTTAGATTGAAAGAATGTCAATAATCTGAATAAATAACAGACCTCTGAATTCCACCTCTCATGGAGGAATTTTGTATGTATTAAAGATATTTCTTAAAAAATGAAATTATTCTAAGATGGCCCTGGTTTTAAGCGCTTAAAAATATAGGCTACGTGAAGTGGAAACATTTTGTGAAGCATATCGAACGTGAATGCAAGAGATAATATGTTTGCATTGCACACAATAGTCAAATGCACCGAAGATTTGGCAATGCACGTTCAGGCGAATCTTTGCCACAAATTTGTGGCATTTTTTATTAGATAATTGAATGAGAGTAATTTAAAATAAAGTAACTCATAGGACTTGATTTTATTTACTTTTGAGCGTCTAAATAACCGACAGTAGGGGTGCAACGGATCAAAAAACTCACGGTTCGGTTCATATCACGGATTTGAGTCACGGATCGGATCACTTTTCGGATCAACAACAACAACAACAAAAAAAAAAGACCAGACAAATATAACTTTGTCCTCTGTTTATTTGGTAAAACACTTCTGCCCATTAAATAAAAAATAAAAACTTTAAATTATACAAAAACAAATTAAAATGCAATTTAAGGCATGATACCTTCTTCTTTTAAACATGGACCATGAATGAAAAATAACTTAAAGTGCACTAAGCCATGATACTTCATGATACCTTCTCTTTAAACATGGACAGTGATTTAAAAACTAGCCTATGTCCAAGTCATCAAAAATGAAGAGAAGAAAGAAAGCAAAGCATACCTCTGCTTATAATTTTAAATTCTTTCTCAAAAAGATAAGAATGTCTACATTGTCTGGGGAGAGTGTAAACCTCTTTACAGTCACTATGTCCCCTGCAGTAGAGAATACCCTCTCGCTAGGCACTGAAGTGCCAGGCACAGCGAGATAGCATCTTGCCATCTTGGCAATGTGGGGGTATTTACACTCATAGCTTTTCCACCATGTCATGTCACCATCCACTGGAATGCTGCATTTATAAAGTTAAATAGCCATTGAACAGCACGTATTTGCATGAATTCGATTCAACCTTCTTTTTCCCGGCAGTGCAACTTAATTTATTTTAAGATTGCACTTCATCAAAATGTTTCTAAAAGAATAGGCTACTTTTGCGGGGAAGCGCAGCTGCACACTATGCCGCAAATGGATAATAATGTAGGCTTTTAAATTACTAACGCTCTTGTGTCAAAGCGTTGGTAATTGAATAATTTAGTAAATTAGTTATTAGTGCATTGTGAAAGTTCACCTCACGGAATGCATTTAAAATCAATTCAAATTCAAGCTATGCATCAAACTTTCATGTTGTCAAAATCATTTATGGGGTCTTTATAGTCCGGCTTCTGGGAAAGTTGTACGGAGGCTACAATATGAGATTGTATGAACAGCAATTATCCAGTTAATCAAAAACAAAATCTAAACCTTATCTAAACAACATCTTCAGCAGCATTTGCAACTTAATATTGTACTAGAATCAGAGATGCCGTCTCTCGTCTCACGGAGGCATTCACGTTTCTGTGCCGTAGTCAGCAATTTTTCTATCAACGCGCACTGAAGAAATTCACTCGCGGAATTTAAGTCATTGTGCATTTAGTTAATCAGTTTCACGTGCATTACGGTGGATTTCCCCACTAGTGACACGGAAATCGATTATGTCTTGGGAATTCTCACGCTTGTCTTTACTGCGAGATTGAAAGCAACGGAATTGCATAAAGACGTTTTTAAATGGACTTATTTCATTTACACAATTTCCAACTTCCACGTTACTTGTGGTGAGGTCCACCTTTACGCAAGTGAAACTGAAACTTCAATGCACAAGGATTTTAACTCCGCGTGAGAATCTCATTAATAAGAGTTCATTGAATTGCGGACCACGGTGAATAAGCCTAAAAAATGCGTGAGACCTACGCCGAATGCGTGAGACTTGGCATCTCTGTAGAATTTCAAGAAAATTCTGTTAATTGCTGTTTATGCGATCTCATTGTAGCCCTCCACTGACCCAAAGCTTTATGTCTTAATCATCAATGGTTATTGGTAAAGTATCTTATCAGTGGCCTACGTGCTCAGTTATTTAATTCAACTAACTGTCACATTCTAAATTAGAAACAGGTTGAGGGTTAACCTGCACGATGGTAATGTCACTGGCTGTAGACAGATTTATTTTTACGAAAGCAAAATTAACACTCAGACCTCAGTCGGCAAAACCGCATTTAATAGAAATTTTTCTTAGGCGTATCAAGTAGGACACAGACAGAAAAAATATATATATATGCCATTTTGTGAGCTACATGAATTCAGAAGCTTCTAAAGACGTTGCCGTTTTCAGTCACAATTAACGTGGATGGGGAAATGCTTGATAATTGCAATTAACAATGCAAGATGAGGGGAGCGGGAGAGTAATTCTACCGACTGATTCTCGCATCTAAACGAATTAACACCAAAGTTGCTAATTGGGAAACGTAAATGGGAACAGGTTTGGAGAAGGTATGATGAAAGCAGGGCTAGTTAATCTCCGATGGCAAGACCAGGGTGCAAGAGTTTAAAGATCAACTAAAACGCTACGATGAGAGATGGAGTTTGGACAAGGTTTATTTATTTTTTTGTAACTCTCTAGATTATTAGCATTCTTCCAATTTAACATTGTAGCGCAGTTACGTCTGTCAGCTATTCTCTATCACTTCATAATCATTGTTGGCAAAAGGCTAAATTGCTCGATTTTCATTTGGAGCATATTATACAGGAGCAGATATAGGATTGGCCAGCTGAGCCTTAAAAGGTGATGGAAGCTGCTCAACCTCGCCGACAATTAGAGGAGTTCTAATCTGAATTATCTTCCCGGAAGCACTTCAAATGATTGTCGTTTATTTCAGACCGCTTGTATGTTTCAAGAAGAAATGGGACGCAACTGTGTACACACATCCCATAGCGGCAAGTTGTCTCATTTCGCTCTAAAATCATCGCGATTCGATAACGTCGCACCCTTTGCACAACCTTTTTTTTTTTTTTTTTCCATCAACCAATCCGCGGATCATGTGCGTACCGAACCGTGAAGAGGGATCCGTACGGATCACGGATCAACGATGATCCGGTGCACCACTAACCGACAGTGAAGGTGGAAAACATTTTGTTTAAGCATTTAGAACACAAGTAAATTGTTAATACATTCGCACGCAGCGCGGCGGAATGCAAAATTAGAAATGATCTAGCAAACACATTGAGGCAAATCTTTTGTGTTTCATGGTTATTTAAATTTCAAAATGTGACAAACAAAAATGATATCTAAATAAATCAGACTGTCTACCAATTTAAATTGTTAGCCTAATTGAGTGAATCAACTGTTTGATTGCAAAGTGAGCAAAGTAATTGGGAAGGGGGTGAGAGCAATTGTCGGGTAGAGGATGATGACTTTGCAGACCTTAACTTTGCGTTGTTCAGCATGTAATTTGCCTGAATTTGCCTGTTTGCTAGATTAGCCTATTTCTAGCTTTACGTTTGGTCGCGCTGCCTGCGAACAATTATCATATCCCGTTCGATAGGCTGCGCTTAAATAGAATTTTTTCCACCTTCACTCTAGGCTATTTAGTCGCTCAAAAGTAACCAAAATCAAGAGCTACGAATTACTTTTTCGAATTAATCTTAATCAATGATCAAATAAAAAATGCCACAAATTTGCATTTGCCTGAACGTGTTTGCAAAGTCTTCGCTGAATTTATCTATTGCGAGCAATGCGAAAATAATTTCTCTCACTTTCATGTTCGATATGCTTCACAAAATGTTTTCCACTTTGCGTACGCTATATGCTTTGAAACGCTTAAAAACCAGGACCATCTTAAAATGATTTTATTTTTAAGAAATCTTTTTGATGATATGTACAAATTCCATGAGAGGTGGAATTCAGAGGTCTGCTGTTTATTCAGATTATTAACACGGCAGCCTGGTTAGGTCTATCTGCTTCTCGTTATCTCTTCTTTATCATTATAGGCTGCATTTTGGTTTTGATTGGTCAGTTGGCTGATTAAATGGCTTGATTGCAAGTTAGGCAAAGTACAAGGGAATTAATTTAAAGGGATAGTTCACTTTTTTTTGAAGTGGGGTTGTATGAGCTACAAATTGCCACTACTTACATTAGATGCAGTAGAAAGCTCTCTGATCTCCTCCAGGTAGCCGCACCAGGGCATAGTGCTGGGTGGAAATTTAGGCGATACACTGTTGTGAATGGAAACACAAAAACAGCGTATTTTCGCGGCCTAAAAGAGGTCCTACCTGAAAATAATACACCATTTCAATTGTACGCTATATTTTAAAAAATTACAGCACTTTAGCTGCTCGGAAAAAAAAAAAAACACAGTTGCTCTTGAACTAGCCAACTGACGTATTCCTCCGCGAGGCGCATCGTAGTTCACTGCGCACTGTAGCGATCAGCTGTTTGGGTCACAGTAAAGCTATGTTTCCATTTATACAGATGAAGTCAGGCGCCGGTGCAGACACGGGTACGTCAAAAATCGCATATCATTGTCTTTATATGAAGTGTTTCCATCCACGCGATTTTCATTCGAGCCGCATGCGTGTTTTTCCGATCGGACCGGGGAGCGATTCCAGCTCCAACCCACACGAATCGCACGAGGAATTCCCCACAGTTCAAAGGGGTTTCCACACCTTATTTTGTTGACAAATGAGTACCTTTGAAACAATGTGTATTTATTGCCCTGTTCAGAGCACAGCCGATGTTTCTGCAGCAACATACATGTATTTACCATGATCAGTGAATCAAAAGCATACTACCGCTTTAAATTATGATCTGAGCTTTGTAATGCCACGATACCTTTGTGATTTCTGTATATCAGAAGTGTTCCTGTGTATCACAGGCTTAAATTTGGTACAAGATGATAACAGAGTAGTGGTTTTCATGCAACATTTGTACGGAGTTTCAACATAATTTCATCTTATTCTTGCAATTCAGAGGATGAAGCAGAATCTTCAGAATATCAGACTTTATTATTCAACAGAACATAATTCCAGCCATCTTTATCTTTTTATCATCTTTAACGGTGCTTTCTTTTAGTTCGTTTCTTCTTCTGTATTTAAATGTAGCTTTAAATTATTATGATGAGCTCTTCGTCCACCATGAGGTGCTGTTTAAGTAGTGCTGTGTTGGGTCCTGCCATGAGGACGAAAACGGATGAATAGCGTAGTTCAGCCGTTCATATGGAAACACTGAGGACGCACCATGGGACGCATGCGATGTCCCGTGTCTGCCCCGCAGCCTGTAGCAGCCGGACTTCAGCCGTATTAATGGAAACATAGCTTTAAGCTGCTTGCACAAACGTGTGTATTCACGTCTTCGCATTGATTTTGAATGTTATCTGTGTGCGAAAAATTCGTTTCGCGTCCAGTGTGCAAGCGGCTTAACTGCGGTTGCGAGGTCGGACGGCCGTTTAACTTGTGCAAATATTTCGAAAATGGTCAGTGTGTGTCGCTTTCTTGGACGTGCAAGCAAAGCTGTATCCTGGTGCACTTACAGCTTCCACCGCATTCCCTGAGGCGCCGCTTGTCAACAGGCAAGGCAGGCAGCTGCTTGGGGCCCCAAGCCACTAGGGGGCCCCTAAGGGCTGACAAACTTTACTTCCCAATAATGTTCTAAATGTCCTGTTTTTCATAAGAGCACAATTTTCAAGTTATGCAGTAATAATAATAATAATATTTATTTTAAAGTTTCAGTTTCTGACCTCTTTTGTTGGTTTCAGATTATTTATAAATATGTTTAACGCTTGTCAGCAGGGCTGTAGTGGAGGCTAAACGCACGTAAACGACGTTTACGCACCTCTGGAATTTTGGAAATAGCGTTTATGCACCTCCAAATAGCGTTTACGAACTTCTGAGTGTCGTCTACGCACCTGTAAATTAGTTTATCCACGTTTGCGTTTACATGCCTTTTACGTATTCCTAAATAAATTTGGTGTCATTTTAAAATTGAAAACTTTTCATGTGTTGTACCTACACAAGCAATTTATCTTTCTCATTTTGCGCTGCATTATGGTACATGTGTGCCTGACCAATCACTGCCTGTGGCGGCTATCAGAAAGCGGCAGGCTGTCCCAATTGTTCAGTGGGGCTCGATACAAGTTGATGCGGTTTGTTGAAGTCTGTAGAAGTTAGGTTGTGCTAAAATGGATATTAGGCGATTTCTGAAGCGTCCCTACAGTGTCTCACCTCCTACAAATGCAAACACAAGGCCTCGATTACAAAGTGAGTCCAAAGAGCAATACTTCACGATTTTTTAAAGGTTGTTTTGGTTCGCATAAGATGACGCATTCAGTCAGTGACGATAACGTTACCACTATTGTACACAGCTCTTTGCTAGCGAGTAGCGAGTTACGTTTAGTGCGTTGCTGTACAGCGCGGAACAAAGCTTATTTTTCTCGCAGGCGAAGGGGAGCCCCTTTAATAGCAGAAACGTGTGTGACCGTGGACCTGGGCTGTAGCACTTGATTAGACATTCGGACATGCTTTTGTAGGTCTTTTCGGAAGGGGTAGATTGCCCTCTGGGCATTGCTTTGAGTTACTGTGTTGTGGACATTGTGGGACTCAGTATTCATCATTAGGCCAACAGTTAAGCATTTTTCTGTAATGCAATTACATTTGTGGTTCCTAGAGAGGTGCCACTTATTTTGTTTGTTTTGTTTTTCTAAACAGACCCTGCTCTGACCTTTTTGTTCTCTGTATGAGGACACAGTTGGTTGATCTTTTTTTTTTTGTAGGCTTGCTGATATGTTTTGTGCTGTTTTATTTTGATTAAATAAACACTTAAACTACAATAGATTTATTAATTCTGGAATCTTCTTCAACATTACTTTTAATAATGGAATTGGATATAGTGACTGTGTGAAGGCATGAGAGAGCACTCAGTGATGTCCTTGGTACAGTCTAATGGTCACACATGTGCATAGGATAAAAACATTGGGTGACAGACTGCAGGTAGTATCCCATTTCTTTTCACAAAATGAACATTCAACAATAACCACAATATCATCATAACCATAACCAACAATTTTGACACTGATGACATCGGTCCAGTATGGTACAAAATATAGGCCTACGCCACACGGTCGCCGCGCAGTCTGCCTTACTGCATCGTGGTCCATCTGATCACAGAATTCATAGTTTACCCACCTCTGATTTTACCACTAAAGCCCTGCTTGTCAGAGGGGGTTCAGATTATTTATAAATATGTTTAATGCTTGTCAGAGGGGCCCCTTGGGAATTTTTGCTTGGGGCCCCAGCACACTCTAGAATCGCCACTGCGCATTCCTCTGCGGAATATTGGACTTGTAGCTGTGGCTAGTTGCCTCAACACGGATATGGATACGCCACCCTTATCCCTGAAAGAACTCCGTGTTTGCAGTATTCATTTTTCCAAAGAGAATTTCGTTTGGCTACATTCAGGGAAATCTCAACGGTGCACACAGAAGAGCACTGCTGTACAAATGCATCAGGTTAAAGAGTGAAACACCTGTGAAAAAGTCTCAAATAACATTGCAGCGCAAATTGATATCGCATAGGGTCTACGCAGCCACTTAGCCTACTTTGTATCTGCTGTGCTGGTTATTACAGGGAATTTTTCCTTTTTTTTTTTTTAATTTGAGACGTGATTCTATGCCCTTGAAATGCTGTCTGCCGCAAACCGCTCAGAGTCTGACCCAAACAGCTGATCGCTACTGCGCCGCAGTGAACTACGATCTTTCTCGAGGAATACGCCAGTTGGTTAGTTAAAGAGCAACTGTGTTTTTTTCCGAGTAGCTAAAGTGCTGTAATTTTTTAAAATATAGCGTACAATTGAAATGGTGTATTATTTTCAGGTAGGACCTTTTCTAGGCCGCGAAAATACGCTGTCTCTGTGTTTCCATTCACAACAGTGTATCGCCTAAATTTCCACCCAGCACTATGCCCTGGTTCGGCTACCTGGAGGAGATCGGAGAGCTTTCTACTGCATCTAATGTAAGTAGTGGCAATTTGTAGCTCATACAACCCCACTTCAAAAAAAGTGAACTATCCCTTTAAGGTAAGCTAATTATGCCAAGGCGATGGAGGCTGTCCAACCACGCTGATAATTATCGGACTTCAAATCACAGTTTTCTTCCCGGAAGCATTTCAAATGACCATATTAGGAATGTGTCATAGAAAAGGTAATAAGCAAGCACATCTGTCTGCCTCATAGTGGCAGTTACTTTTATTGCGCATAAAATAATGGCGATTAATCGATCGCAAATCCCCACGGAAATTTATTATGGGGTTTGGAAACTTTCCGACATATGACAAACTCAATGAATTTTATGTGCCGGCTCCCTCCGAGATCAGCCTACGGGGTGAACGGATGCAAATGGTCACAAGAAATTCATTGTTTATTGCCGAAAATGTTATGCATTTATAGTCTAGTTTGTAGTCCGCTGTTTTGCAAACTACATATTTACTACACAATCGCACAAGTAGCCCGTGATTTGTTCCCAGCCAATGAGGCACCTAAATTTCAACAAACGTTCACAATATGACTACATGGAAGCTGACCTAAATTGTTGTTGACCATGTCCGGGAAACCAAAAGATCTGCAACAAAGCCAAGTTATTACACCGTGGGTTACTATTAGCTAGCGAGCTACATGTGATGCCTAGAAAACAATGGATGACAGTGAATAGCTATTATTTTTGCCATTTAGCTAGCAAGCTAGCATTTATATGCACCAAATATGACTAGCTAATCCAGCTAAGTACCTAACTAGCCCGTTAGTTACATCTGGTACATATAAATTGATAGGAAACAGTTAATAGTTAGTTTACTGTTACTTACTGATATTAAGTTATCTAGCTATTATTTGTATGCGTAGATAGCTAGTTCGTGGGCATAGTAACTAAGTAGACCTTAGAGCTGCCAACTAATTAGCACAATCTAACCAGGTTAAGCAAACAAATCTGGCAAGGGGCTGAATAATTTCTAACACATAGTTATGAACTCATTTTGCTCGGGAATCAGGAGGATCATGGGACATGTAGTTTTTTAGACTACAAAGGATTAGGATGGTGGCAGAAAATTAAAATGATTTAAATTATAGTTGACTACGGCCTCGAAAAATGGCGTTTGTCGTTACTCAGAAGTATGACGTTAAATCTCAAAATCGATGGAGGCTTGAAAACAACAGGAAGTGCTAAGTGAATATTTCAAAGTCTGAAGTCTGGGTAAAATGAATGGGAACATTAACTTCTGACACCAGCGTGACGTAGTCACCTCAGTACTCTATAGAGTACCAAAGTGTGATGTCACGTTTCTATGGTAGCAGTTTCTCTGGTTCCAAACAAACTTTTCAAATGGTGGCAATCTGGTAGCGTGTCTGCAGTTTCTCTGTAGTTTAAGTCGTAACTGGAGCCTAGGGTCAGTCCAAAACTCTGGATCAGTGTTTTGCTCCAGAGTGTAATAATCAATAGGAAAAATTATACTTGCACTTTTTATTGCTTTCCTAAAGATCCATTGCAAAGGATAAGATCTGGACATTCCTCATAAGGTAGCTAGCTATTCATTTTGTGTTAAACGCAATAAGACGCGCTGAAAATGGTGAAACGTTGCGCTTCAATCAAGGACAGTAAAAACTTTTAAGCTTGCACACTAACATTTCTTATGTTGAGTTGGCTTCCTGTCAGTCTAAAGCAAAAAAGATGATTGTTTTGATCCTGGAAAATCACTACGATGAAAACGTGATGTCATTACTTTGGTACTCCAGTCTCGTTAAGCCCATCCTTAGCAATGGTGCATGACACCTGTATCATGTGGAAATAAAGCTTATTTCCATATATTTTTTAAATTTTGGGACAAAAAAACTTCATGAATATTCAACGCTGACATCTTTTTGCACTGACTTTCTGAAAAACAAAGAAGAGCATGGAGGTAAAACAATAATTTCCTGGATCGTAAACTCATTGACCAGAAGTCAGCCAAATCTGACAGTGTTACTCAGTGCCAATAATAACCTGAGAAGAAAAATACAAGCTGCCCCCTACTTCTCCAAACAGCAAAAAAACAGATTTTTGCTTTGGTGTGAATTATGAATAATATAGTCTTATACTACCAACCCTCTTCACACATAGTACCGTCACGAGAAAAAGAAAGTACACCCTCATGCAGTTCTACAGAATTACGTATCAGGACATTAAAAAAATCAGTTGGTCTTTATCAGGTCCTGAAACTAGACAGTCTGGTCAGCTGCAACCGCATGGGTGTGGCCCCTGAAAGCCTGCTTCTCCCCTTTTTTGGGCATTATTCGGCCAATACTGTCGCCATGGCAACGAGTTGTCATAAGTGAAGTGTAACACATGTCCATACCAAATATGAAAGTGATCGGTGAAAAACTGCAGCCTATACTGCGTCCACAAGGAAATCTCAGTGTTTTGCCACTAATTTGCATATTATTCCACCAATACTGCTGCCATGGCAACCAAAATCAATAGGTGTCATAAATGAAGTACAAAACATGTCCATACCAAATATGAAAGAAATCGATCAAAAATGACAGCCTGTAGAGCGTCCACAAGAAAGTGTCTATGGACGCGGACGCGGCGGCGGAGACAACACACGTGAATCCATAGTAGCTGCCCGACTTCGTCTGGGGGCTGCAATTAGGTAAATCCAACTTCAGGAGTTAAACAACACACAACAGATTCCACCATGCCATTATCTATTAAACCAGAATTCAGCTAAAATGCAGAAAATGCATTGAAATGCAGTCTATGAAAAACTAAGTACACCCCATGATACAATAGCTTGTAGAACCACCTTTAGCAGCAATAACTTGAACTGCGTTGTAATTTTTTTCGATAAAATTTTATCAGTGTCTCACATCATGGTGGAGGAATTTTTCTTTTCCAGCCACTCTGTCGTAGATTTTCTGGTGCGCTTGGGATCGTTGTCCTGTGGCAGGACCCAATTGCGGTCAAGCTTTCACTGTCGTACTGGTGGCCTCACATTTGACTCTAGAATACTTTGGTACACAGAGGAGTTCAAGGTCAACTCAAAGACTGCAAGGTGCCCTGGTCCTGTAGCTGCAAAACAAGCCCAAACTAGCCGATACCTGTGCTATGCACGGGCTATATGCGTGAGCACGATAACAGCTGAGTGAATTAGCCGGTTTTACTTGCAAAAACGGCTTCAAAATGCAGTTTTCACTTCATAACTAAGTTCGAAACCTGGAACATTGTCTTTGTCACACAGTAAAACCCAGTGTATGCGGAAAACAGACTCATTATTCACGGTGGTTTCGGAGGAGATGTGTGAAATTACGCAAATCGCCAACTCAGTAATAATATATAGATTATCACCCCTCCACCACCATGCTTGACAGTTGGTATGAGGTGTTTGTTGATACACGGTGTTTGGTTTGCACCACATGTGGTGCTGTGCATTATAGCCAAACAACTCCACTTTGGTCTCGTCTGTCCAAACGACATTGTTCCACAAGGTTTGTGGTTTATTCAGATGTAACTTTGCAAACCTAAGCCATGCTGCCATGTTCTTTTTGGAGAGAAGAAGCTTTCTCCTGGCAACTCTTCCAAACAATGAAAAGTAAAGGAAATGACATGCACATCCTAAATCCAATTAGGTGGGTGCAGGATCAAAAAATATATCAATAAATAAATGACTCCCGTCTAGCGGGACCGTTGTCGAAATAGTCTTGTGTCTGACTCGAGACTTCAAATCTCCGCCAGCATAGCTGGATTTGTACTTTGGCCTATATCTCAGCTGTACTTTGGCCTAGATATGCCTAAATTTAATCACTTGTTCCTCTTGTGCTACCGTAACATCCTGCAAAGTTTGGTCGAAATCTATGCTGCTGTTTTATGAGGGGCTGTACAAGACATAATTCATTCTGGCCTTCACAAACACATACATTCTCCTTCTCACACACATACATTCCCCTTCCACACGCATACATTCTCCTTCTCACACACACATACATTCTCTTTCCACACACATTTCTCCTTCTCACACACATACATTCTCCTTTCACACACATATATTTTCACTCTCGCACGCACATACATTCTCGCGAGAGAAGAATACATGCGTGCGAGAAAAGAATACAGGTGTGTGAGAGGAGTATATATGTGTGTGAGAGTAGAATATATGTGTGTAAGAGGAGAATATATGTGTGTGAGAGAGAAAGTATAGTGGAAAAGGACGTTGTTTAGTTGAAAAGGAAGGCAACTCATTCATTTGTCCTGTGATTGGCTGTTCAGGTGGGACTGGGTGGGACTCCCTCGAAACTACTTTTGTGAAAGGACACCATTTTTTCTCTCGCATGCGACATCCATTAAGCAGCCGGCAAACAATCTAGCGACTGATAAGCCAGTGTTGGTAAATGAGAGGCCGGCGGTGGTAAATGAGAAGCCGGCTATTAACTCTCCGAGGCTTGTAACTCATTGGATTTGCTACTGGCTTGCCTGGTCACGGGCATTCCTCCGCTGGCCACTAGCATTTCTCGGTAGCAGCTCATTGGATTTGTGACTGACTCGGCTAGTGACTCACGTACCTGGGCAGGTAACCCTCAGACCAAGCGTGGCAATCCAGTGGAATTGCGACTTACTCGGCAGGTCACTCACGTACCTAGGCTGGTAACCCACAGACGTAGTGTGGCAATCCATTGGATTTGCGACTGTTTTTTATTGTTTCTAAATTAACGTGGGATCTCATTTGCAATTTCAGTCTACCGGCAGTTGTTCAATTCAAGCGAATGACTGGACAAAAGCAACGACGAGATTCATAAGTGGCTTGTGTAGTACAAAATATACACACGTGACTTTAAAAGAAACATTAAAACCAAAACAAAAATCCGAGTTTATTTAAGTAGTCAACTAATTATATTACCACTTTCAATTCTGTCTTTCAATGACGAGGCAAAAGAGATTGCAATAGATGGCGCTAATGCTAAAATAATACGGATCAATTTCTTGTTTTCTATAGGCTACTTTTTGGTGAGGGGCAATGATTAATCAAGATTGATGCAAACCTACTGGTTCACTGTGTCATTTGATAAGGTTTAAAATTTTCATTTGATTAATCCAGTTATTATATTTGAAGCAAACAACAGTAATATTCTGTCGGTAATGCATTATGTGTACGATGTATATTGCTCTCAGAAAAGAGGGTTCCAGTAGGGTTCTTCACAGAGATATGGGGTTCTGCCCTTTGCCAAAGCACCCTTTTTCTTTTAGTCTTCCAAAGGGGTTCTTAGGATGGCAAATGGCTTCATCAAGATCCCTTTGTTTTTAAAGAATCCTTTTTGGAAGAATTCATACTGGTTATCTTTGGAAGGAAAAATAAGGCAAGGCAACACACACACACACACACACACACACACACACACACACACACGCGCGCGCGCGCACACACACCCACACACACACATTGTAACGTTGTGACTATTAATTAGAGGCTTGGAGACAGCAGTGCTTGGAACAACAGAAACTTTATTTCCTGCATTTTTACAAACTCGTTTAGCAGCCCTCCTTAATTAAAACATCCTCCCGCCCGCATTTATAGCGCCGATTTTCGTGGAGATCGGCAGATATATTGGGCAATTTTTTTCCCCGATTTTCCAGGACTTTTTACGTTTTGCAGGATTTTCCAGTATTGGAATTCACAATTTCGTTTTTCCAGGTTTTTCAATGAGTTTCAAGAACTGTACGTGCGCACCCTGACAATGTTATTTAACGTTTATAATTTAAAATTTAATATATTTTTAAAATATATTTGCATTTTTAATTAATTAGGCTATTCCTCCATAGGTCAGGCGTGGCAGGACACTGTCGACACTGTCAGTCTTGCCTTTTTGGCACCAGCTGACAGCTGCACACTGCAACACCGGCCACTGTATAGGGATGAGATTCGGAAACAAAATTTCAAACGAACCCATTTAAAAAGCCCATTCACTTCGAGACAAGGGAACCCATAGTGCAAAAATGTTTTTTTTTGTTTTTTTTTAGACGTCTTTTCCCGATGTCCCAAGTCAGACCTCTAACACAACCAAGTCAGTTGAAAATTAATCGTTTTTACAATACCTAATAGACACAAATAAGCTTCTGCGGAATAGCACTGTGAAGTGTAACCCACACATGCGTTACGATTTCTAACATATAGCGAGCTAGCTATGTAGCTAAGCTAGCTTGTATAAAGAGTGAATTAGCTCATTAATTTGCGAATAGCTTGGCAGCTAAAATACATATGTTATAAGATTAGTTCCATAGCTAATAAGATGAGCCATCAGGCTGATAGGGCGTGATAGGATACTCAAATACGTTACCAACTTAACTAACATGGCAGTAGCAGCTAATAAAACATTTAAGATTGCATGCTTTGTAAGAAACGCGAATGGTGTTAACGAGCATGTCATATAATGATTATAGCTGCCTATTTACAGACATGCATTGGTTTTGGAGATCGTATTTTTAGTGAGGCAATTTTCAAATAACACACCAGTAGGTTTGCATCAATCTTGATTAATCATTGCCCCTCACCAAGAAGTAGCCTATAGAAAACAAGAAATTGATCCATATTATTTTGGCATTAGCGCCATCTATTGCACTCTCTTTTGCCTCGTCATTCAAATCTTAAGACAGAATTGATTGTGGTAATATAATTAGTTAACTACTTAAAGAATTATCAACTCGGATTTTTGTTTTGGTTTTAATGGTTTAATGTTTCTTTTAAAGTCACGTGTGTATATTTTTTACTACACAAGCCACTTATGAATCTTGCTGTTGCTCTTGTCCAGTCATTCGCTTGAATTGAACAACTGCCGGTAGACAGAAATTGCACATTTAACTTAGAAACAATTTTTAAAAAATCGCAAATCCAGTGGGTTGCCAACCCAGATAGCAAGCACCTCCGCTCCGGATCTGCTCCGGCTCTGTGCCGACTCCAGCTGATCCGGCTCAGAGCCGGGGCAGATCCGGAGCGGAGGTGCTTGCTATCTGGGAAGCTACGCACATGGGTTACCAGCCTAGGTACGTGAGTGACCAGCCGAGTCAGTCGCAAATCCAATGGATTGCCACGCTAGATCTGTGGGTTACCAGCCTAGGTACGTGAGTGACTAGCCGAGTCAGTCACAAATCCAATGAGCTGCTACCGAGGAATGCTAGTGGCCAGCGGAGGAATGCCAGTGACCAGGCAAGCCAGTAGCAAATCCAATGAGTTACAAGCCTCGGAGAGTTAATAGCCAGCTTCTCATTTACCACCGCCGGCCTCTCATTTACCAACGCTGGCTTATCAGTCACTAGATTGTTTGCCGGCTGTTTAATGGATGTCGCATGTGAGAAAAAATGGCGTCCTTTCACAAAAGTAGTTTTGAGGGAGTCCCACCCAGTCCCACCTGAACAGCCAATCACAGCAAAAATGAATGAGTTGCCTTCCTTTTCCACTAAACTACTTCCTTTTCCACTATACTTTCTCTCTCACAGACATATATTCTCCTCTTACACACATATATTCTACTCTCACACAGACATATACTCCTCTCACACACCAGTATTCTTTTCTCGCACACATGTATTCTTCTCTCGCGAGAATGTATGTGCGTGCGAGAGTGAAAATATATGTGCGTGAAAGGAGAATGTATGTGTGTGAGAAGGAGAATGTATGCGTGTGGAAGGAGAATATATGTGTGTGTGAGGAGAATGTACGTGTGTGAGAAGGAGAATGTATGTGTGTGGAAGGAGAATGTATGTATGTGGAAGGAGAATGTATGTGTGTGAGAAGGAGAATGTATGTGTGTGTGAGGAGAATGTATGTGTGTGGAAGGAGAATGTATGTGTGTGAGAAGGAGAATATATGTGTGTGGGAAGGAGAATGTATGTGTGTGAGAAGGAGAATGTATGTATGTGGAAGGAGAATGTATGTATGTGGAAGGAGAATGTATGTGTGTGAGAAGGAGAATGTATGTGTGTGTGAAGGAGAATGTATGTGTGTGGAAGGAGAATGTATGTGTGTGAGAAGGAGAATGTATGTGTTTGTGAGGGCCAGAACAAATTATGTCTTGTACGACCCCTCATACCATTTTTGAGATATCCTGCTAACAAATAGACAGACAGGCGACTGACGGAACAAAGTGACATGGTTGTCGATTTCGACAACCAATAAATTCAGTGCTGTGAAGAAGTATTTGCCCCCTTCCTGATTTCTTTTTTTTTTGCATATGCGTCACACTTAAATGTTTAAGATCATAAAACAAATTTTCATATGAAACAAAGATAACCCAAGTTAATACAAAATGCAGTTTTCAAATGATGATTTCATTTATTAAGGGAAAAAAAGCTATCCAAACCTACCTGGCCCTATGTGAAAAAGTAATTGCCCCCCTTGTTAAATCATGAATTAACTGTGATTAACCACATTTTTTCAGTTCAATTTCACTAGCCACTCCCAGGCCTGATTACTGTCAGACCTGTTGAATCAAGAAATCACTTAAATAGAACCTGTCTGACAAAGCAAGGTAGGCTAAAAGATCTCAAAAAGCGACACATCATGCCATGATCTAAAGGAATTCAAGAACAGATGAGAAACTAAGTCACTGACATCTATCAGTCTGGAAAGAGTTACAAAGCCATTTCTAAGGTTTGGGACTCCAGCGAACCAGGGAGAGCCATTATCCAAAAATGGAGAAAACTTGGAACAGCGATGAACCTTCCCAGGAGTGGCCGGCTTACTAAAATTACTCCAAGAGCGCATCGACGACTCATCCAGGAGGTCACAAAAGAACCCAGAACAGCATCTAAAGAACTGCAGGCCTCACTTGCCTCAGTTAAAGTCGGTGTTCATGATTCAACAGTATGAAAGAGACTGGGCAAAAATAGCATCCATGAGAGAGATCCAAGGCGCAAACCACTGTTGACCAGAAAGAACACAAAGGCTCGTCTCACATTTGCCAAAAAACATCTTGATGATCCCCAAGACTTTTTGGAAAATATTCTGTGGACTGACAAGACAAAACGTTTTGGAAGGTCTGCACCCGTTACATCTGGCATAAAACTAACACAGCATTTCATAGAAACAACATCATACTAACAGTCAAACGTGGTGGTAGTGTGATGGCCTGGGGCTGCTTTGCTACTTCAGGACCTGGACGACTTTCCGTAATTGATGGAACCATGAATTCTTCTCTCTACCAGAAAATCCTGAAGGAGAATGTCCGGCCTTCAGTTCGTGGCCTCAAGCTCAAGTGCACTTGGGTTATGCTGCATTGGACATTGATTCGAAACACACCAGCAAGTCCACCTCTGAATGGCTTAAAAAAACAAAATGAAGGTTTTGGAGTGGCCTAGTCAAAGTCCGGACTTAAATCCGATTGAGATGCTCTCGCATGACCTTAAATGGGCCATTCATACTCGTAAACCCTCTAATGTGGCTGAATTAAAACAATTCTGCAAAGAAGAGTGGGCCAAAATTCCTCCACAGCGATGTGAAAGACTCATTGCCAGTTATCGCAAACGCTTGATTGCAGTTGTTGTCACCAAGGTTATTAGGTTTAGGGGGCAATTATTTTTTCACAAAGGGCCTCGTAGGTTTGGATAGCTTTTTCCCTCAATAAATGAAATCATCATTTAAAAACTGAATTTTGTCTTTACTTGGGTTATCTTCCTCTAATATTAAAATTTGTTTGATGATCTGAAACATTTAGGTGTGGCAAATATGCAAAAAAAAAAAAAAATCTGGAAGGGGGAAAATACTTTTTCACAGCACTGTAAATGAGTGATAATAATGCAAAGAAATGAAGAAGAAGAGCCGGCTGGCTCGAAACGTCACTGGCATTAAAATTTCTCTTTGCAGGAGCTCAGTCGGTGTGCGAACATTCATTTATTTGCATTAACCCTTCCGAACAAGTCATCCTTGTTCAGTCTTTTTCGAATTGTACTATCATGAACTAAAGCAATTAACGTGCTAAGTGAGGTCTGTAGAGTTCTAGATGTTGTTCTTGGCTTTTGTGCAATTTCTCTAAGCATTGCACAGTCTGACCTTGGGGTGAATTTGCTGGGATGTCCACTCCTGGGAAGATTGTCAACTGTCGTGAATGTTTTTCACTTGTGAATAATCTTCCTCACTGTAGAATGATGGACTTAGATTTTCACACATGGCATCTGTATTTGGCTGAATTTTTGTAAAATAAATAATGGCATGGTGGAATCTGTCATGTGTTGTTTTACATCTGAGGTTAAATTTACATAATTTTAGGACCTGATTAGGACAGCTTGTGACATAAGTGTAAAATTTCTCAACTTCACTGAGTATTAACTTCCAACTCGTTTGGTAAGTGGGGAATGGACAATTGGGTAATACTATTTTGCCTTAACTATACCTTTTGAAAACTATTATCCTGCTCGCACTAATGAGTTGAAAGCAAGGTCTTTTCATGTGGCAGTTTACCACCCCTTAGGAACGAGATTATAATTAAAGCGATACTCCTTTTAAAAATGAACATTGTCTTCTGTCAGATTAAACAATTATAGCTCATACCAGAGCCATGATTGAGATTGTACTGAGCAAGATGCGAAGAGAGGAGACCATTTTCAGTCATGGCTCTTTTTTCTAATTCATAGTTTTTTTTCCCCCGGTGGTTAACAAACGAGAGAAATAAATGCTGAATTTTTAACACTAGAACCACCAGAATTCCAATACCCCCTAGAACCACCGGGCGGGGTCATTTTTACCCCCTGCCGCAACATCCCAAAGATCGATTTTTTTGAAGGAGTAAAGATGTTCATTTTCATCTATTTTTAACATACTAAGTAAGACTCAACAAAATAACAATTTAAAATTCACTTAATGGGGTTTATTAATTTTGCAATGGCTTCATACTTTTTTAATTGTAATTTGAAAGATCAAATGAATTTAAAAATTAATAAACTGTAAGCTTTAAGAAACAACAAAAAAGTATCAACACATTTAAATAATTCAATTATTGTAGAGGAATAAAATGAATTTTGAATAATAACGTGTTGCTTTAGGCTGGGAAAACAGAAATTACACCCTGGATTCCGCTCTTTAGGCTGCGCTGCACAGCCAGCGCATTACGCAGCCAGTCATCCACTTTACCCCGCTCTGTCCCGGCTCAATATCCTATCCTGTCCTTACAATAAATCTTCATATTATATGTAACACCAGTCTCCTTGCCTCTCTGTCTTGCACTTGGATTCATTGTTGAAAACAAATTTGATAAGATGTTACGCTGATGGTGATTTAAAAAAAAATGGTGTGGTCACTGTTAATTTTACAATAGCTTAATTTCATAACATCAGGAATAAGGTCAAATTGATTTTAAAATTATTAAAAAAAAACTAAACTACAGCAAGCAAACAAAATAATTTCACATTTTTTTATTGTAGAAACATGCAACAAATTTTGGATAAGGTATTTAGAAATGAATGGAGCGCTATCAATCTCTCTCACACAAACACACTCATGCATACACACTAACAAAATCAAAGTAATTTGCACATTTAAACAATTCAATTATTTTAAAAGAATAAAACGAATTTTGAATAATAACGTGTTGCTTTAGGCTGGGATAAAAGAAATTACTCCCCGGATTCCGCTCTGTAGGCTGCGCTGTGCAGCCAGCGCATTACGCAGCCAGTCATCCACTTTGCCCAGTTTTTTCCCGACTCAATATCCTATCCTATCCTGGCCCTACAATAAATTTTCATATTTTATATAACAACAGTCTCCTTGCCTCTCTGTCTTGCACTTGGATTCATTGCTGAATACAGATTTGATAAGATGTTATGCTGATGGCTATAAAGAAACAAAGTGGTCACTGTTTGTTAATTTTAGTTTATGTCATAACATCGGGAAATAAACTAACTTTTTACTTCATTTTTCTCTCCCTCTTTCTCTCTCCCTTTCTCTCTCTAACTCTTACTCTCACGTGCACTCTCTCTCTCTCATCATGCGCGCTCTCTGTCTCTCTCTCTATATATTTATATATTGATCTCTCTTGCAATCTATCTGTCTCAGATCTGGTCAGCTCTAGCTCCTGATATTATATACCCACCTAAAAATGAAATGTATCAAATCTAGACAATAGGCGTTGCTTGGCAACACAGCTGTGGCGCTAATGTTGAGCGCAGCTGCACAGCTGTTTATGAGGGGTAAAAATGACCCCCCTTGGCGGTTGTAGGTATAAATGGTCATATTTTTTTTTTCTGTCGATCCAACACCCATCATAATTCACTACATGATTAATAAATCATTTTTAGGAAAGGTCATGAACTGACAGATATAGGGATTTTATTTTGACAGCGTTACGTGCATTTGAAAATGCCAGGGGGGTAAAAATGACCCCTTGGCGGTTCTAGTGTTAAAGGGACCTCTCAATGTGTTAGAACCCGTAACCTTTTGCATTTATATTAATATTAAATGGGAGATGTTGATACTAAACTGGCAACTCTGGAATTCATTTAGAGTATTTTTTTATTCCCAAAGCAGCATGTCATGGCTTTATTTTGTTGCTAGGGAGATAGACAAATTATTCATAATCACTATATAATGAATTAATACCTGGTAGCTTCTGTAGCCACTTATACCAGGCTGGTAGCAGATAAGCCATAATGGGGAGACATGGTTAATGCAAAATTTATTTCACAATTCTAGACATAAGAGCTCCTGTCTTTTGAATTGTTCAAGGGCACCAACTCATGAATATTCAGTCTACAGTTACATGCTCCATGTATTTAGTAACATGCTTACAATGACATCATCATTGAGTTACCGGCATCTACGGTTCCGTGCAAACGAGATAACTGAATGAAGCGCAATTTTTTTACACACCCACTTTGTGCATATGTAACCACATCCTTACCTGACAAATGGCAGTAATTGTGCCCCATTTGATATCATTTTATTTCGCGGCACCATTTGTTGACTGAGGACTGGTGGACAAGAGCAGCTGTGAGTGCCTTATTGTTTTACCACTCTGTTTAAAGGAGCTGTGTCATGATAACTGCGCATGCTCACAACTTTGAATGAAGTGAATCTGCTCGACTGCAAGTCAAAATCTACGTCCATCCTTGAAAATCTGTCATTTTTTTTGCGTTGTATTTATTTATTTTAGTCACTCAGGCATTATGGTTTTTAAAATTAGGAGTTTTCTATGGAAATTCGAGGATTCAAAGCACTATTTTAGCTAAAGGATATGAAATAGGACTAAGGGTCCTGTAGCTTACTAGCAAGCAATCTTCTTGTGATGATACAAGTTAGAAAAATTTCATGTGAAGTTTGACCTTTGAATCATTGAAGGTCAATGTCAAGGTCACTAAATAAAAGTTCACATGCATTGATAAGACCTCCTGTTATATAATCCTAAGTTCTGAAGCAGTTTTGGTGATACAAGTCATTGAAAATTCAATGCCAATTGTGAACTTTAAAGGTGACAGAATGTCAAGTTGAGGTCAGCAAATGGACTTTATATATGACTTTCTAAATGTCTCTATACAAACCTTGGCTCCATCTGTGACCATTATAGTGCTACAAGTCATTGAATTTTCACTAGGTCACATCAGACCTTTGAAGGTCAATACGAAGGTCATCAAATGAAAGTTCATATATGACTTCCCATATGTCTCTAATACTGTACAAACCTTGGCTCCATTTGTGACCGTATTGGCAATACAAGTCATTGTAATTGTATGATGTCAAGTTTGACCTTCAAAGGTCACCAACAGTCAAGTTGAATTTCACTGAAGTAAAGTTCATACATGACTTCCTATATGTCTCCAATACAAACCTACACTCTATCTGTAATAATTTTGCTGATATAAGTCATTGAAATTTCATTGTTAAGTTTGGCAGTTGAAGGTCACTGAAGGTCAAGTTCAAGGTTGCCTAATGAAATTTCATACATGAATTTTATATGCCCACAATACAAACCTAAGCTCTGTCTGCAGTAGTTTTGGGGATAGAACTCATTGAAATTTCACTATGTGAAGTTTGACCTTTGAAGGTCACCGAAGGTCAAATTCAAGGCCATCAAATGGAAGTTCATATATGACTTCCCATAAGTGTTCAATACACATATGTTCCCAATCTTCAATATTTTCAAGCCTAGAAGCCTTTGCAAAATGTAACATTTTGCTTTACCTCAAGTTTGACCTTTTAGGGTCAACTGAGGTCAACTTTAACACAGCCAAAATATAGGTCGTATATGACTTCATATATGTCGATAATAGAAACTTAATCTCTTTCTGCATTCATTTTGCTTCCACAGGTGATTTTGCCCATTCTCCATGAGACCCCATGTTAAAGTACAGCGCCCCCATTATACCCACTTCAGTCGATTCAACCAAAATGGAACTCACACTGTACATAAAATGTATCAAGTTGAGTTGATTGCCAGATTTAGAAAAAAGTTATCTGACAGTTTTTGAGAGATAATTTTTTGAAATTTCAAGTCCTATCTTTTAACATTGTTAATATTTTCCTTGACCTTGAGTTTGACCTTTTAAAGTCATCTGTGGTCAAATTTAATATTGCCAAAATGTAGGTCATTTATGACTTCCTATTTGTCAATTATACAAACTTAATTTCTATCTGCAACCATTTGGCCTCCACAGGCCATCTTGCATTTTCTCCATAAGACCCAATGTTAAAGTACAGCGCCCACACTAGACCCACTTTTGTCGATTCAATCAAAATAATGCTTGCACTGTACATTGACAGTACCAAGGTGAGTTGATTGCCTGATTTAGAAAAAAATTTATTATGCAGTTTTTGAGAAATAAAAAATATGAAAAACATCTGGAAATATGGTATAGTAGTATGTTATGGGAAATTTACACAAAAATACATCAAGCCAAAATAAAGATAAAAAATGTTCTGGACCATGGACGACAGATGCCACACCACGACAATAGCTTATCGGCCAATAGGGCTGGTAAGCCACAAATGACTCACATAAGGGACCAAGGCCAAAATGTTAACTCTTGTCTTATGTTTTTGGATTTTTGCACGCGTTGCTCCATGAGCACTTCCATCTGTCTGTGTGCGCTCACTCCAGCATCCACAAGTCTTGAAATATTGACTTGAAATACTGTATATTATATCAAAGAAACTATGTTATGGAATCATCATCACCGCCGTGTCCACCGCAGATCCTTCTTGTTAAGGGGACTTATAGTTAAGCAAACATTTTTCCAAGATATTCACTTTTTAAACTAAGAATTATTATCAAAATAATTCTATTAGAAATTGCAACTTAAAACACTGAGTTTCTGTAGCATCACATCAGTGGTTGCCATGGCAACGGCTGTTTTAATGAATATATAGATACTTAGAGAAACACAGTTATTGAGATAACAAAACAGTGTTTGGTTATAATTTCAGCTGTAATGTGAAGGAAAAAACATTCCTAATGTCACTACAGAGCTTTTTTTCCAGGTTTCTATGTTCTAGCATTGATTTTGACCACCCCCTAAATCAATTTTGGCGGGAAACAGCTAATTGAATATGCATATTTTGATTTACTCATATTCAGAGCTACATATTGCAAAAAGAGCTCTGTACAGACATAGATCATCACAAAATGAAGAAAACTTCCAAATATGAAGTTAATTGGATGTACAGTTGCTGAGAAATCTGTATTTTCTTGTTGAAAATCTGTATTTTTAGAAAAACGTGATTTTAGTTCGGCAGTAATATTGTGATCTAGGTTTGACTGTAATGTTCTCAGGAGGAATACATTTAGTATTTTGTTTTTAGTGGTTTTCAGGATTTTTTTACCTCCTTTAAAGGCACCAGCCTCATAAGTAACTCCCCCTTCTTCAATCTGTTTCTTCCCTAGTTTTACGTGCTTGTCGAGCGTCTATTCGTTTCTTTTTTCAAGTAATGCGCGTTTTTCACTCTGTTTCACACGTTTTCTGTCCATTTCGTGATAGTCTTTCATTAAGTGTGCCCCTGCCGTTATGCCAAGTTTCATAAGAATGGAGGCAATTCCTCGTTGGCCATCATTGAAAGTCAGCACACTCATAGCTGTTCCAGCCTTGAAGACAGTGTTTGTGACGAATGTTTCCTTCGGAACACGACTCTATATTACGGACTATTTGAAGGACCACTTCATGTTGTAACCTCAAAACTAAAATTTTGAACCAAAATTGGCATTTTGCTTAGCTATAGGTCCCCTTAACACAATAACTCAAAAACTATAATATAGATCTTTTTCAAATTTTATATGTCTTTAGATCGTATCAAGACTGAAAACTGGATTGATTTTGGGCTTTGTATTATTAATAATAACTAGAAAAGGCTAAATTTTCTGAAGAAAATTTGTGTGCTTGCGTCAGCGAGAAAAGTTGAAGAGGTTGGCTTATAAAATGAAGGTGCTTGGAAACCGAGAGGCAAAGGAAATTGCTGAAGAAATGTTGAAAAACTGCTGAAATGTAAACACAAGACTTTAAAGCTGAAAGTAATTGTTTAAGGAATTCTGACTTTTCAGCTGCATCATGACCAAATTTACTCCGCTTCAACCCAGCTGTAAAAAAATGGTCAATTGGAGTCAATGAGGTTGACGCATTTCTCTCTATGGCTCTGTGCATATCTAGGTCAATGCAGTGCATGCTGAGAAATTAGCTTTATGGGGGAGCAAACATGGCAGGGCACATTGGCAGACTGCCGCAGCTGTTGTTGCTTGTAGCTCATTGTCAGTGTCTCCCCCAGTCCCGAACTGTACAACGCTGACCTGGCCACGCAGTGAAATGCTACTATTCGCGGCTCTCTGTTCATTTCTGTGCACTGTGTGTTTGCTAGCTAACTAGCTAATAATAGCAAGTTGCAAGATATCGTTAACACATGTTGTGATATTATTCACGGCTCCCTTTTTATTTCTATTCTATTATTAGCTAGTTAGCTCGCGAACACACAGTGTACAGAACGTGTTTGAAACGGGTTGAACTTGAGCGCTGAAATTGCCATCACTGCAGATGACATAATCAATAGCGAGCTAACGTTAACTTTTAAACTACTCAATGAGTATGGAAAAGTTACGTCTACTGGCTTAGAAAGGACGGTCATTTTGATACCAGTATTTTGCCTATTTTAGATACGATCGTGAATATACCAAGCTAGTGCAAACAGTTGCTTGCATACACTGGAATAGGAGCTTGAGCAAATCTTTTCTGCTTTGCAATTTTTTACTGTGATGTGTTCTCGTGGACCCGCCCTGCAAAAAGACCGGACTATGCTGCCCTAAATGTGCTCTCTTGGACTCTCTTGGATACGACTGTACAAACGACAATACCGAAAATTATTTGACTGAGTTTGACGCATAAGAATGAGATTTGTCTAACAGTCGTATCAATCTGAATCCGAACAATGATAATGCTGAGGCCAGGAAAAAGTCCAGCAGAGGGCAGAATTGAACAGCAATACTGCTATGCCACAATTTCACTGAATCACTCTGAGCCATTTGAGTTAATGGTTAAAGCATTTGGTCCGACGGAGATTTTAGCAAAGGCATCTCTTACATACTACTGCCTCTACCTCAAAGATAGTATGTCCAATCTACGAAATGGAGGTAACATACTGAAGAGGTGAGTTTGCTGAGCAAAATATGTCAAAGTTGTGTGTGTAATGCCAAAAATGTGGGAACACAAGCAAGTTATAAAACAGGGTTTTTCAGCTTTCCAACCGGAATTTTCTTGTCTGATTTAATATAGGAGTTAATGGAGTTTTGGTTAGTGCTCTTGTCGCTTTTCGGCTCATACTACCAAAACCGTCTGTCCGATTGCTTGCATAGTTAAATTTTCGTGACCAGCACAACTTTTGCTACAACTTTAATATAAAAATATTTATGGGGAGTGAAAACTGTGGGAGTTAAAGCAAGTTTAAGGGAAGACTTCTTAATGATTTTACAGCTGTTTGCCACTCTAACAGTGACGTCACCACACTGTAAGTCCCCAGAATGTATTGTAACAAAAATTATTTTTAAAAAATATAATATAAAAATGATATAAGTTACGAAAATTTTGAATGGTGAAAAAATTATACAAGCTTAACTTAACATTTTGCAGTTTGAATGATGTTTCTAGCTAAAAGTATGACAGCGTAAAAAAATAGCAGAAAATGGCTGAATCTACTGAATCAGCACAAAAATGGCTTGATTTAATAGGACCCCAAAAAATGACATTTAAAATTAAATCTCAAAAACTAAAAAGAAAATCAAAAATCTGTACAGATGCAATGTAATTCAGAACAAGCTGAATTTTTTTTGGTTCGAATGGAATCAATAGCTTAAACGGTGTAAGAGGAGTTAGTCGGCCAAATTTAGGCGGAAGAAAATGAAGAAGTAGAGTGAGCTGCTTCACTGAAGCAAGCACGCAATAAACTAATCAACGAATGAATTTCCTGGAACACCTCTTTTTGGGGAGATTTGGCTTGGGGGCTTTTGCCGATAAACCCTTTGCTAAAGGAGGCAACAGTGTAGGCCTTGTTTTCACACATGAATTTGACACAACAGAGTCCTGCCCTTAGCCACCTGAAAGTCTTTGGGATGCGCTGGAAAAGGCTTTACGGAGTGGTTTGACTCTCTAATCAATGCAAAATCTTGGCCAAAAATTAATGCAAGTCTGGATGGAAATAAGTCCAAGTAAAAGGCTGTCCAACATAATTAGAGGGTGCCAGATTTTTGGCCAGCCAGGGTATAATGTAATATACGTTAATACAATATAAAAATTTTATCATAACCAAAATTCACAACCCAGTTAAGGAAAAGGTACAGTTACCAGTTTTAATCTCCAGTTGTCTGTTGCTCATTTCCTATGTACAGATGCAAAATTTCACCCCTAGGATGTACTGAAGACCAAAAAGCACAACAAATTTCATTCATCCACACCTTAAAGGTTTTTATAGATTCACATTTGTGAGGCACCCTGGGCCTCCAATGTTTGAGGCTTGGTGAAGTGCGGCTGCGAGTGGGCTAGAGGCATGAGTGCAGTCCTTTGATTGCTCAGCTCTGCATACTGTTTGTTTTGGATGTTGAGCTGCATGGAGGCTGCTCTGACACTTTTTTCTGGCACCAAGTATGCAGAGGGTAAAGACCCACACTATGGGAAGTTAAAGATTCAAGAAAAGGTGAACGTCAGAGGGGAAAAAATAACTTTTTTGGGTGCTCTGCCTCAAGTGTAACTCTGGGAAGAATCTGGAGGAAGTAAAAAAGCCGGTGGAACTGAGAGTGAGACTTCAAATAAAAGTGACTCATATTGCAATATGTAGAATCAGAAATATTACAATTGCACTGGTGCATTTAATATGAAATATAGTACATCATATATAAAATGAATACTACCATGCAGCAAACCAGACAAGGTGCAACGTTTTCACGCTTTTGGTGGGTATCCACAAGTATGGGTGTGGGTATGATTTGAATTTACTGACAAACCCGTTTGAGTTTTCCAAAATCAGCTCCCTAGATCAATTTCAGTTGTGGAACCATACATTTTTTAATGCAACCAGAAACACTCCACAGTGTGAAATGAGTACAAGACATAAAAACACTGACTTGCTAATGGCAACCTTTGTTTCGGAGATCCAACCTCTACTTTCTAGACTCTAGGAACAAAATTCCTCCCTGCAAAGAAAATGAGACCATCTGGACACTATGAGATGAAATTCAGACAGCAACTGTCAAAGACTATATTGGCAAAGACTTGAGTATCCCGGTTATGAGCCTTATCCCAGTTTTGATCATATGTGGGATATGGAGTTTACATGCACTCAGAGAAACCTGGTAATTCACATTCCTACATGATAAATAATGGTTTCCCAGTTTCTGATCACGGCATTTTATTCGCACAGGCGCCTGTGATATTTTTTGCAACAAAAAGCGTGGCAATTTTGATATTTGAGAAAAATGAGATCACAGTAGCTAATTGCGGGCTTAGTACTATTAAATGCCAAACATAGCTTTGCAGATATGGTTTATCCAGCAACAGGAGAAGAGAGCAACAGCTAATTTTAAACTTGTTCTCAGCTCTGACTGGGGCATATTCAAAATTGAACGGTCTCAGGCCCAGGTCTCACGAGAGAAGACTTTGAAGTATTACATTCCTCGGACTGGGTTACCCAGTCCATCTTCCTTCTGTGTCCATGTTTTCCCCTAACCCTACTGTCTCTAGTTTTGGTTCTTGTCTGTCTGTGCTGGGCGTGTTGTTCACTGGCTTCCCTTGCATTCACTCACGCAATCAACATTCCTTTCAATTATCCAATTACTGACTCTTCCCGCTCACACCACATCCTACTCAATTACTGATTCCAGCCTCTGCCCTGCCTGCACTCCCACCATTATACTGACTAACACGCCTCACCTGCTTGTTCCCCTTTATAACCCTGCTTTGCCCTCTGTTGTGTGCCAGTCTGTTGTAGGTTCTGTTTAAGAAAGTCTTGTGAATTCTGCTGCTTAACCTTGGCTAAGTTTTTATGCCTGCTCAGCTCCTTCCCTGCCCAGCTCCTGCCCTGCCCACCTACCCTGACCTGCTCAAGTTCGGCCAACTTTCCTGCCTGGTCCCCCATCCAGCTCTGTACTCATCTGCCTTGCTGAGATTTTTTGTTATTGTTTAATAAACACTCTCCTGAGCTTTTCTGCATATCAGCCTCTGAGTGGTGCGTTTGGGGTCAAGCCTCCTCGGACCGTGACACAAAGTTTTGAAAAACTTGTGAGTTCTTGCACGTTTTCCAACATGGCTGCCAATTAAGGTTTGCATCAAATTCCATTGTAGAAGCTATGACAATACTGGACGCCATCTTGAAAAGCAAAGCAAGACTGTTTGCAGGAGTTCTCGCTTGTCTTTGCAAGACTAAATGTAGTTAAATTGTTCAAGATGCAAGAACTCGCGGACTCTCGCTTGACTGCGGAATCTTGAACATGCCCCTGGTGTCAGTCTGTCACTGCCACTGCGCAGGACAAGAGAGCAATGGGTGAAGATAAGCAGCCGTGACTGGTGGGATAGGAAAGAATCAATTTATTTCATGCATGTTAAGTATGAATGCAAACAGAACATTCTATTCATGTTATGCTTTCTAATAATTTGTCTGCACTGTAAGCCCGTCAAGGCTGGGCATATAGTATTAATGCAAGATATTACTACATTGATATCAAAATACTTATTTTCCAGTGTAACATTACGATGGTCAATTTGGGAATCCTGTTCATCACACAGCTAGGTATTGGAGGCGCTCATTTGAACCTAAGGTAAACTTAATCTGAGAGTTTTACTTTCGATGGAATACAATTATGAATTTCACACTTTGCGACGGCCTGCACTTTAGCAAGATGCCCTTGAGGTTAACCTTTGACTTGGTTTACAAGGGTGTTACAGATGTACTGGTTTCCCTGTTTACTAGTGACCTTTGTTCATAAAAGTCAGATCTTTCCCACTGCAGCAGCAGCAGATTTTCTGCTGTCCTTAGCTGGTCGTGCAAATGCCGTAACAATTATAATCCTATTTCACTAATTACCTATCCATCCGATTCATGTAGTTTACTGATTGTTGACAGAGAGTTGTGAAGCTGTGATGACAATTTAAAAATTGATTCTTATTTTCTTGTTCCTCAAAAAAAGAGAAGTAAGGAAATTTTACCCGGAATTCGATACCAATGTTTGATCTAAAAATACATCCGTCCTGCTTGTCCATCCACGCCTGTATTGATAAATTCATGCTAAATTCCGAACGAAAATAATTGATTCCTATTGAACCTCATGACTAGAAAGTTGATTTTTGTTTAACATTTGATTAATTTCTGATTTGACAGTGCACTATTTTGTGTTTGTGGCCCTCACTCTGAACTAAAAGTATGAGAAGAGAGTGAAATATGATGGAATTCTAAATGCTACAAGTATCTTAAATCATTTCAGCCATTTCCCCCCTCTCTGTGAAGCTCAGATCTTGAATTATAAAGCCTTAAATTGGATAATGCATAAAAATTTGGCGCTAAGAGGATAGATAGATAGATACTTTATTTGAGGAGTCCACTTGCAAAGCCTTCTAAGTCAACTTGGTCCATTTTTTTGAAAAATCTGATTTTTTGGTAGGTATAGAAATTATCTTCCATAGGTACCAATTTTCACTATACTGAAACGATTAGCCTTGCAGACATAATCCATGAGGCAATTCATTTTTTTTTTAAGAAATGACTTTGATTTTGCAATACAAAGTTTTGAATTAGTAGGTTTTGAAAGTGGAGTGGAAATTTAGCAGGTTTTGACAGTGTTTAAACCAGCCCCGTTTCTCAATAGGTGAAGGTATTTGACTCAGGACCCACTCTACATGCAACTCAATGCTACAGACTACACAGTGGTTGAATAGCTGCTATGACAATGACAACATAAACCTGAGTCCATGGGATAAAATCCCCCTTTTATGGTATCACTATCATCACACTTTTCTGAACTGCCCAAACCAACAAACTAGAACCCAATGTTCTAGAACCCAAAAGCTTACCAGTCTATAAAAGCTTGACTGTGATTGGTTCCTTCTAGCGAATGAAAAGGGAATCACGTTTCCACATTGGCTGATGACTTAGCAGAATTTGACAGTTTTTCTCCTCGACTTGGCAGGTTTTGACAGAGTTTCGCTTTTTCCGTTAGAATTTTTAACATGATTTAGTAGGTTTCGAAAGTGGAGATATCAGTGGGACATGCGCAGGTGCCTGAAAGAGAGGCTAAGGGAGATAACTAATTTATTTTCAAAACTTGACTTGGCAGGTTTTGCAAGTCGACTCCTCATTTGTCCTCACTGAGGAAATTCTTTTTCCCAGGTAGGCACGTAGAAACATACACACACTGCAACGGCATACAGGACAAGTTTACATTAAAAAAAAAAGTCGAGGAAAAACCAATTACACACAAGATATGAAACAGAACAGGCACAAAATGTACAATTTAACATGCAGCAGAGGCAGACATATTTAACACACCACAGGAAAGTAACAGAAAACAAGTGGTGCCAGGCACAACAAACCCCGCCCCTCGCACATACTTTCACCTACTTGTACGAAATTCAATAGATATAAGATAAGATATATAAGATACACTTTATTGAACCCCGTGGGGTAATTTGTCCTCTTAATTTGACCCATCCTATAGTTAGGAGCAGTGGGCAGCCACAGAACAGCGCCTGGGGACCAACTCCAGTTCTAAAGCCAGTTTATCGAACCCCGTGGGGTAATTTGTCCTCTGCATTTGACCCATCCTATGGTTAGGAGCAGTGGGCAGCCACAGAACAGCGCCCGGGGACCAACTCCAGTTCTAAAGCCAGTTCCTTGGTCATGGGTACTGGTTGGAGTGTTCCTATGATGCATGTTTTTTGTGGGTGGGGGAAACCGAGTACCGGAGAAAACCCACGCGAACACGGGGAGAACATGCAAACTCCACACAGAAAGGCCCCAGGCCGGAATCGAACCCACGACCTTCTTGCTGTGGCAATCCCTATACGAAATTTGGGGTGAATCTGGCCATTAGTTTTGGCGCTAGAGTGTTAACAAACAAAGAAACAAAGAAACACACAAACACAGAACCAAACCGAACCAAAAACAATACCCCTTGCCCTCACCCTTCGGGTGGGGCGAGGTAATAAATAAATAAATATAAACTGATTTTTTTTGTTTAGGGCTCATGTAGCTGTAGGAAAAAAGCTTTTACTGAAACAGGCCTTCCTAAGCAAAGGGAGCCTAAACCTACGGCCAGAGGGAAGGGGGGCAAAGTGCTGGTAGAGTGGGTGGTCAGGGTCTTGTATAATTGTGAGTGCTTTGCATATAAGGGATTTGGCTATACAGCCCATAGCTTGGGGGTGGGGAGGCCTATGATTTCACTGGCTGGGTGGGTTACGTTGAGTAGTTTGTTCTTGTTGGTGACTGTCAGCATGTGGAAGAAACAGATGGCTCCATATAAAAGAAGTGGCTCAACAACTTTGTGTTTGTGGCCCTTACTTTGAACAAAAATTACAAAAAGAAACTTAAATACAATGGAATTCTGAATCCTGCAAGTGTCTTGCTTCATTTAAGCCATTGTCCCCCTCTGTGTCTAGCTCAAATCTTGAATTATGAAGCCTTAAATAGGGTAATGCATCAATAGCCGCAATTGGCTTCTGCGCAAAGGGGTTAAGTGAAAAATTAGTGTTCAAAGGTTTAAACAAAGTGTCAGACAACATCTGCAGCACAGACTGTCATCTCCATGGTAATTAGGGTGACCAGATACTCACAAACCAAATGTGGGACAAATGGTATGCTTGTGTGGGACAATGTGGGACAAGTTGCCAATGCTAAAAGGTAGTCCAAAAATTCTGATAAATGGGCAATTTTGCAGAAGCTCAGAGGCCAAAAATTATTTTCCAGAAATTGGAGAAAACATCTGAACATATCAGATGTCCAGCTTTGTAGAGCAAAAGTTGTTTTGGTTGGGATGATGTGGTGAAGCTATGGTGCATTGAAGAGGACATGCTTTTTCATGTTTTTTTGCAATTAAAATATGCATGACTCAGCCTCACTTTATATCTAGCGTGTAAACTTGTTTCTTATCCAGTGCTTTAGTTTTGTCATACCAGTGTCCACGTTGACAAGGTCACAACAGCAGAAAATGGGCAGTTCAAAACATTATGCTCAAAATTCCTTTCAAATAAACTAGTTTGATGGCCGTAACGTCAGTCACAAAAGTCAAATGTACATAGTCAGTGGAAAAATCTTTGAATATTCCAAACTATTATCCACACATTTTTAGAGTTAGTCAGTGTTAACCAAAAATACAATTCATTTGTTGTTTTATATCAATGGCGTAACTATCGATGATGCAAGCGGTGCATTGCACCGGGGCCCAGCAGGTATAGGGGCCCCGTGAGGATACCACACTAATAAATAATTTAACCTCACAATATCCGTATTTATCGCCCCCGTGTGATCCTGAACATGACATTGTTCAACAGCAATACAAAAGAGCTGCATATAGCTTATATATCACTCACCACTTGACGTAGGCCTATATCACGGTTTGGAATTGAGTGGGTTTTTTTTGTCTTACTGAAATGTTACAAAACTGTATGTTTTATTAAAAATAAATATTATTTGTATCCACTACTTATTTGCTTTGCTTGTTTTCTTCTGAAGTTCCAAGGGAAGAGGACTTGCTGGGAGATGCTAATTTGTCCAATGACCTTGTTCCCTGTCATTTGTAATAACTTGTGTTGAAGTCACGACAATTTCTCCTCAACCTTTTCTCAAGAAGCAAGTGTTCTCTAGTGAGTAAATGATAAGCTAGCCTAGCACCATAATGTTTAGTAAGCCAAAACAAAAAAGCAGCACCCAAAAGAAAAAGGAAAAACAGGAACAGGATGAGTATAGTGCTAAAGTGACTAAATTAGATCTTTTTTTATGCATGCTTCTGCTTCACCGAATGCTTGCAATGTTAACGTGTCAGTTAAGTTACACTGCTGTGCCTTGCGCGTAATTACACACGGACGGGTGCCTCCCCATGAAACCTGCTGGGGGATCGCTACAAGTATTTAAGCTTAATTAATATATGCTCATTTTTTAGAGTATGTAATTAAGATTTAACTCAGTAATAATGTTTCATAACGCAGCCCACCCGACCTGCAGATTTACCACAGTGTCCATGGATATAACTGCACTGGGCGCATCACTACTTTGTAGGCATGTAATGAGCCACCGTGCTTTTCTCGATGGCTATTTGTTCTATGCTTATTGAAATACTGTGTCTGTTATTTTTGTATTTATTTGTTTGTGTTGGCTGGCTAAAGCTATATCAAATGTTTGGTAGCTGGAGAAATCAGGCTTTGGTCTTTTGAGTCCAACGCAGGCTGTTAGACTAGCGTTGATTACTTTGGCGCTTCGTAGGCAGTCCGTGGTGCTAATTAAAGGCAGGTTTGCAGAAGGAGTGCGAAATGCGTGTATTCGCGTCTTCGCATTGACTTTGAATGTAATCTGTCGTGCGAAAAATTCGTTTCGCGTCCAGTGTGCAAGCAGCTTTACTGTGACCCAAACAGCTGATCGCTACAGCGCACAGTTAACTAAGATACGCCGCGCGGAGGACTACGTCAGTTGGTTAGTTCAAGAGCAACTATGTTTCTTTCCGAGCAGGTAAAGCGCTGTAATTTTTTTTTTAATATAGCGGACAATTGAAATGGTGCATTATTTTCAGGTAGGACCTCTTTTAGGCAGCAAAAATACGTTGTTTCCCTGGTCCCGTTCACAACAGTGTATCGCCTAAATTTCCACCCAGCACTATGCGCTCGCTGGTGTGGCTACCTGAAGGAGATCAGAGAGCTTTCTACTGCATCTTATGTAAGTAGTGGCAATTTGTAGCTCATGCAACCCCACTTCAAAAAAAAGTGAACTATCCCTTTAAGTGCTGCATTGAACATATACAAGGCTGTCAATATGCAATCTGTTATGTAAGTAACTCTGGTGAAATGTTCAACATTATCTTGTTTAAAAATTTAAGGTGTGTTTAATTTACAATGTCAATTCTAGCATCCAACCACAGCCGAGACGTTGAATCCACCTTAAAAGGTGCATTTTCATTTCCAAGCGAGCATAGTAAACTTGGAAATTTGGCTAATTTATATCAAAGTTTGCCTTGGATGTTAAATTGCCAGTTCATATCCAAGTTTGTCTCGGGTGTGGATTGCCAGTTTAATGTTATACTGTGGTTACTCTGAGCTGTCCTCTCCAAAAACGAATCAGTTACTTTTTTGGCAGCACTCATAGTATTTTTCAGTTCAGTTTTTTTGAACATTTATTTTGCTTGCGCGAACTTTGTTGGTAGTTTGCAGCTGTCTGGCCATTGATACTGGAAAGAGATGTAACATTACCCTTGTGTAATCTACTTCGAGCCAAAACATTAAAAAATTGCAGGTATTCCAAGGAATTATATTCTCATTTATATTGCGAGAGATCAAACTCACTTTCGAATACCAAGATCGTGCAGTTTTAAAATCTCTCATAACTCAACCACTACACACCCTTGGCCGTGTCAGTGGCCCTGTAAAGTCCGATGTAGCTGTTAAGCGGCAGCAGCCTACTTATCAGTGGAATTCAATCTGTTAAAGAGTTAAAGGGACATTATCATCCAATACAATTTGCTGCTTAAATCATTCCAAGATAACAATACATTCAACTTCTAACCTTTTCTGGGTGATTCAACCCCAATGAAATTCAAATATTGAACAAAGGGTGCGAGCAAACAGGCTATTCTCCCTTGAATGGGGCGCGCCATTTTATTAGAGCAGTCTCTCTTTCGTCCCTTAGCTGTGACGTTACTCAGCTGCTCTGCATATACGCTACAACAGCACACACAGTACAATCGCTGTCTTTCCACCGCTACTTCTGTAAAATGAGCAAGCTAGCCAGCGTGCATGGAGTACCTTTCCATAACCATTATGTAACATTAGTCTGTTAGCTAGCAGGCTCGGCAGTGTCGACCGTGAATTTAAAAACCATGGCAAGTTCAACCGTGAATGTCGGTGACTCATTACGGTGTATCAAAGTGATGTAGCTCAGCACAAACAGAGCTCACAACAAACGCAAAATTTACTCAAATCATTTCATAACTTTCATGTGACACGCTTACTCGTAAGATCCTCTGTATCATGTATATCCCCGGGGTAGGCTACCGTACCGCACAGTGAGTTGGTGTTATTTGTCATGTATGTTTGCATGTCAGTCATGCAGACATAGTCGAGGTCTAGGTGCAGGAAATCTAACTTGCCCGCTTTCTTTCTAGGCAGGCGATTCGTTTTAATAGCAGGATATCACACAAAAGACGTGTAATGTTCAAGTATTATCATCACAATGCATAATGCGTGAATGCAATACAGATAATAATGACAGCTATAGTGAGCCGGGATCACGTCACGATTTACAGCGCCCCTAGTGGTATTTCCTCAAAAATACCCTCTGCTAGAAGTGTTCATGGCGCGTTTCATGAACTTATCAAAAACATCTAAACAGTTCGAAAGGATGACCCCACATGAAAAATTTCCTGCACATGATTGATTTTGTATATTTATGCAGCTATTGAGTGTGACTTGCTGTACCGTGATAAGGTCCCTTTAATGAGTATGTTCAAAATTTCATTTATTACTTATTAGCTTTTGTTTCACTTTAAAGCACCACTCGAATATTGTGGTTCAATTGTGTTTGTAATGTACAAGTTCCAATAGAAAATAGGAGTTGAGAACAGTGTCTCCAGGCAATAAAAATGCAGGACAGAGTCTAAATTGCGGCTCGCTGGAAAAGAGACAAAAATGCTGTGCGGTACAACAAAGCGGGACACCTGATTACCCTAATGGTAATTACAGTAATTTATTCATAACCATAACCAACCAACCTTTTTCTGAATGCTACTGTATCAACTTTCGATATCCAGGACGATCACCAAACACATCTAGCCAATGAAATTATATGACACCAATCAAAACAAATATTTGAAAGGCACAAGACACCAATGGTTTACAATTTTTTCTGTCTCTCTGACATCACTTTGGTTGTCTGACACGTTCGATAGACACATCTTATGAGTATAAAACGGCCTTAAGTGCATCTTTGTCCAATGATGGTAACAAATAATAGATGGACCATCTCAGTTTGAAATTAAAATTAGGTGTGAAGTCTGCTGTGGGTGAAATCCTGGCGTTAAGACAAAGATTGGGGTTATAAACAACTTTTTTCACTATGGTTTGGCTATATTATTCAAAATCAAATCAAGCCAGTGAGAGTGCTCATCAAGTGCAGCCTAGGTGACGCAGCACATAATGCACTGAACCCAGCAATCCTAGGAGAGGGGGATGGGAGGAGTGGCTTAGCTTATTTACAAATGAAGCTGATGCTAGTGGGACCATCTAGTGGTCAGAAATTGCTTAATGTAGTTTAGAATAACTGTCACAATGTGAGAGCCTCTGGCTATCAGGGTGTAAGTTGGAGGACAAGCCGAAAGAACAGAACATAGGCTTAGATTGAAGCAGCAATGCAGTTTTTGTATCTGAGAGGAATAATAAAATTATTGCTTTGGATTGTAAATTATTAGGGGTCAATAGTTGACCATTGCATGTGTTAATCCCTTCCCAACTGAGGACATATATACATCCTTGTTGCAGCCATGTAGCAACCCAGGACGCCCTCAAAACAGCTGTTTGACCCAGAGTCTGGTTGTGCAAATACAATCACGCTACTTATGCTGGTGGCTGAGAAGAGTCTGGTATGGACTCTCTGAGATGACTGACATCAAGTGCTTGTTTATGAGCGTCCTTACCAGGGAAGGGGTAAAACTGCCATTGCAGTATAGCAATGTAAGGACTCATCTGATTGATAAAAAAAACTTGTCTCGAGTCATCTGGACATTCTAAATGAGTGAGCTAATCATCACGAGTAACACAAGGTCATAAGTGACATTCCTGGTGAAACCCTTTTCAGCCCTCAAAAATTGGCGCGAACGATCGTTCAGTTTGCGCAGAGGTTACGCATGGGCGAACATTTTCCCGTTCGCGCAAAACGACGTAGCAAAAAAAAAAAAAAAAAAAAAACAAAACATGTTCAGCTCGATTTTTTCCCTCCTCTTCCATAAAACCCAGGAGAGCTCAGAAAGGGAGGCAATACACCCCATTCATATATCCCCGCTCGTTACATCGGCGAACATATATGGCTATAACATTACAGCCAACGGGGAATTAGGGGGGCACAGGAATAAGGTTTTTTGCCACACCGTCAATTCTGAGGTAACTTTTGACTCTGGCTGTCAACTTGCTTGAAGAGGATCCTCAACATTCCCACAAAGAAACCAATATAAGTAAAAAAAAAAAAAATAAAAAAAAATAAAAAATAATAATAATAAAAATAATATAACTACAGTAGAACTCGCCTAAACCGTCCTTGTATAAAATGGAAACTCGCTCATATCGGACAACAGCTCTAGTCCCGATTTTCTGTAATGTTTTCCCATTAAATAAACATCGAATAAACCGGATTTTATTTCACAGATTTTCGCTTACATTGGACAAAATGTCCAGTCTCGTCACAATGCATTTCCAATGAAAAGCACTCGCGTAGCTATACCGGACAAGCTGTTTTGCACCATGCACATACGCAGTTGATACAGAGCAACGTAATGAAGTTCGGCTTTCCTACACTGTTATAAACTGACTGAATTGAACAGTTAAATTAACGCTTTGTCTCCTTGTCATTTTAACTGTAAGTGGAGTCCTGCGCGCAATGTACCATGGTTTACAATTAATATGGACGGAACTCTGTTGTAAATTTATTGTAAAATTACAGTTAAAATAACTGTCAAAAATGTGCAAGTTTATAACGGTGTGTTTGCGAAAACTGAAACTGGCGCAGTTTCATTTACACACTAGTTTTTTTTTTTTTGTTGTTGTTGGTTTTTTTTTGTCTTCGTCATTGATCCCAGTTGGAGCAATACGCAGTAGCCTATCATCCTCTTATCCATTGTGTCAGGGCAAAGACGGACTAAATGAAGACAAGTAGGTATGTGCACTCAGAATGAAGTTGTTCCGATCTTTAAACCCAAAGCAAACGTATAAATTCAATTCATACATGTGTAGCTACAACGGATATAATCTGTTATGCGCATATAGCGGACATAGTCAGCTGGTCCAATTGAATCCATTATACGCGAGTTTTGCTGCATGTGTATATAATTATTAGGGCTGTTAAAATGAACGCGGATTAATCCATCATCATTATTAATCTGATTAAAAATTTTAACGCAATTAATCCATCTGCAGCACAGAATGACTCAAAATCCCTGAAACGTCGCATTTCAGGCAGTTTGTCCAAGTAGTGTTACCGTCGCGCATGCGGAAATGGGCAGTTGATCCAGCGCTGCAGGGTGAAGTTGCCTTCAGACGTCGACTTCCAGGCTGCTCAGCCTGTCAGGCTGCGTAAACACCGCCCCCAAGTACAACCAATCAGATCGTGAGCTAGAGTACAACCAATCCGCTCATGAAGCAGCCAATTCAATTCGGAAGCCTTTGCTCGGGAAGTGGGCTTAAGAACATTAATATTGTTAAAAACGAATGCATTTAATCTTGAGTTTTCTCATTAAAGAAACTGATTCGGGAGGTAGCGTTAGATATTTCGGCTATTTTGATTATATTAACCAATGGAAACAAGTGCTGTTTTTTTTTTTGTCTTAGAGTGAACTTATAGACCTAATCTTAGCTAAACAGGTCATACTTGTTAACTTAAACACTTCTACAATATAACTTTAAAGAATAACTCTGTTTGAAACATAAAATTGGCCTACTTGTGAGTTTTTTTTCCAATAAGCTGTCTAGTTGAGCTTCTTAAAAACTTCAACTGCAAGTTGCTGTAACGTTAACTGCCTTCAAGGCTGATTGTAGAGACTAGTGCCTTGCAGGCTGGTTAGAAGGCTATTGTTGATTTCATATTGTATAATCTTTGATAATATTCAGTCAGATGCCTTCAAATCTGATTGTACAGACTAGTGCCTTCCAGCCTGACAGTAGAGACTAGCGCGTTGCAGGCTGGTTAGAAGGCTAATATTGATTTGATATTGTATAATCTTCAATAATATTGCCTCAGATGCCTTCAAGGCTGATTGCTGAGCACTGGTGCCTTCAAGGGTGATTGGAGAGACTAGTGCCTTGCAGGCTGGTTAGAAGGCTAATGTTGATTTCATATTGTACAATCTTTGATAATATTCAGTCAGATGCCTTCAAGGCTGATTGTAGAGACTAGTGCCTTCCAGCCTGACAGTAGAGAGTAGTGCCTTGCAGGCTGGTTGGTAGGCTGATGATTTCATATATATATGTGTGTGCGTGTTTACAATTCTGATGCCTTCAAGGCTGACAGTAGAGACTCCCTCAGCATTACTGAGGGGGTCTCTACTGGGAGTCTCTACTGAGTTGGAGCCTTCCAAGGCTAATTTAAAATCTTCTATTTTTCAGCCCATAGATTTATTACCGTTTGAAACCAACCACGTTACCTGACGAGGTGTTGTTGCATATTGATGTTGTCTTTACTTTTTACACTCTTTTTAGGAGTTGAAACGATGTCTCGGCGCCATCGTTGAGCCCTATCTACCCGCCCCGCTAAAAAAGTTAAAAAAAAACAGCCCCGCACCCACCCCGGGCCCTGATGCTCCTGCAGCAGGTCCCGCCCCAGCACCTACCCCAGGCCCTGATGCCTTGAAGGCATCTGACTGAATACTATGAAAGATAATACAATATGAAATCAACATTGGCCTTCTAACCAGCCTGCAAGGCACTAGTCTCTACAGTCAGCCTGGAAGGCACTAGTCTGTACAATCAGCCTTGAAGGCATATGACTGAATACTATGAAAGATCATAAAATATGAAATCAACATCAGCCTTCTAACCAGCCTGCAAGGCACTAGTCTCTACGGTCAGCCTGGAAGGCACTAGTCCCTACAATCAGCCTTGAAGGCATCTGAGGCAGTTCCATTGAAGATTATACAATATCAAATCAACATTGGCCTTCTTACCAGCCTGCAAGGCACTAGTCTCTACAGTCAGCCTGGAAGGCACTAGTCTTTACAATCAGCCTTGAAGGCATATGACTGAATACTATGAAAGATCATACAATATGAAATCAACATTAGCCTTCTAACCAGCCTGCAAGGCACTAGTCCCTACAATCAGCCTTGAAGGCATCTGAGGCAATACCATTGAAGATTATACAATATCAAATCAACATTGGCCTTCTAACCAGCCTGCAAGGCACGAGTCTCTACTGTCAGCCATGAAGGCACTAGTGCTCTACAATCAGCCTTGAAGGCATCTGACTGAATACTATTAAAAGATATACAAGATGAAATCAACATTAGCCTTCTAACCAGCCTGCAAGGAACTAGTCTCTACAATCAGCCTTGAAGGCACTAGTGCTCTTCAATCAGCCTTGAAGGCATCTGACTGAATACTATTAAAGATTATACAAGATGAAATCAGCATTAGCCTTCTAACCAGCCTGCAAGGCACTAGTCTCTACAATCAGCCTTGAAGGCAGCTAACGTTACAGCAACTTGCAATTGAAGTTTTTGAGAAGCTCAACTAAACAGCTTATTGAACAAAATATCACACAAGTAGGCCAATTTTATGTTTCAAACAGAGTTATGCTTGAAGTTATATTGTAGAAGTGTTTAGGTTAACAAGTATGACCTGTTTAGCTTAGTTTAGGTCTATAAGTTAACTGTAAGACAAAAAAAGCGCTTCTTAGCATTGGTTAACATAATGAAAATAGCTGAAATATCTAGCGTTACCTCCCAAATCAGTTTCTTTAATGAGAAAAGACGATTAAATGCATTCGTTTTTAACAATATTGATGTTCTTAAGCCCGGTCCGCTTTGAGGAGAGGAAGTTGAATTGAATTGGGTGCCTCGTGAGCGGATTGGTTGTACTCTAGCTCGCGATCTGATTGGCTGTACTTGGGGGCGGCGTTTACGCAGCTTGACAGGCTGAGCAGCCTGGAAGTCGACGACTGAAGGCAACTTCACCCTGCAGCTGATCGCGCAGAACCAAGGTTGTTTTATATTTCACAACTCGGTATGGAAGACGCTGAAGACGCTCGCGGACATGGAACTGCAAATTTAAGCATGCAGTTACAGTACTTGATTACTAGATGGCACCCCCAGATCAGTTATTGAATATTCACAAGCAAGCTGAGCTGGAACACGATCTGTTGAATCTAGGGAGGCATATATCGTTAGATTTTTCCTGAAAGTGGAATGTCTGTTCTGTTAAAATAAGGTATATTTCAGAATTCAGATATTACTGAGTTAGTGAGTTTTACTTGTTCCTTTTAAGGTGTAGAAAGGTTGTGAGCTCAGAAATGGGAACTGTCAGCTTTTCATTGCAGGGTGAATGTTTTGACTGTTTAATCACTTAATCAATTTTCCTGTCTGTGAAGCTGCAATCTTGAATTATAAAGCCTTAAATAAGGTAACACCTAAATAGCCAGATTTGGCTTCTGCGCAAAGGGGTTAAGTGCATCTATATTCCCTTCTTTCTTGAGTCTCTTTGCTCATGCAAGATGAAACACGATTAATATAGATTAAAAATGAATGATATTTAATCCTGATTAATCAAAATTAATCCACAGCAACCCTGTGATTAATCTGATTAAAAATTTTAATCGTTTGACAGCACTAATAATTATGTTTCATAAAGACGTAGGTCATCGTTTGTTGTGTTGCAGAGAGGTTAGCGGTAGGCTATAATGATAAGGGAACGATTTATTTATTTATTTTGATGGGTGCAACATTACCTATAGGCCTTGCCAAATCTCTTCAGCTTGTAACAAAGTGACTGACAGGCTAGTTTGGAAATTACTGAAAGTAACAGCCTTCTTATCTATTGTAACGTTAAGCCTGATCATAAACAAAGTGTAATTCTGTGTTTATTGACGCGGTTCACTAGCTAACAGACACTCGGGAATCTTGCGGTGGCGCACTGACCACTTCAGTCGTGAATGTCAGTGAATGAGTTGACGTTAGAATTAATACTGTCGATCTAGCTGTGACTAGGCCTACTCTTTTGTTAATAGGGTAAGCTGTTCTTGAATGTAAGGTTAAAATGTATATTAGGCCTACAACATTAACGAAGTTGGTATTCCACCAGCTACCTTGTTGATGAACATTTCCCAAATAAAAAGATTGCAAGTCATATCCTGATAGTAGGTTAATAAACACGAATGCGATTTTCAGATGAGTCTCTTAAACTGGTTAAAGAGAAAGGCGGATGGTGACCACGGAGGACCTAAGGTTAGTGAAGGAAATTAGGGCAGGCAATGTCAAATTGGCTTCAATAAATTTCTGTGTTAAGCCACCCCATTTTGCTAGTATCTTTTGTTCAAAGAAAAGCTTAAAATAAATACAAAAATGGTAATTTGTGACTAGTTTTTGTTCAACTATGCTCATGCTTTATAATCGGTATCTAGTGTCAACAGATAACTTGAATGTGTTGATTGTTCGGTAAATTGTAATTTGCCCAGAAAACTCACCAGAAGTCCCCACCCATTTAAAGTGCAATTATTCAAAATTTTCTTTCGGGGGAGAATTCCCCTAGACCCCCCTACTGTTGCTAGGTTACCGACACATAGCACCGCTGCTACAAAAAATTCTTGGGGAAAGACTGGTGACCATCAAAACTTTTTGAAAATGGTGGTTTAAAGATGACTTTTCTATCGATTTGAACGACAGAGGAGACATTTCATGCCTCTGAAAACCTGTTTTGTGAAACCTGTTTTGGCGTAACCCGTTTGCGTAACCTATGGGTTACGCAAAAAAAAAGTGCTTAACCGAACTATGGGTTACGCAAGGTAAATTCCACATAACCCGTTTTCTGGTTAAGCAGATTTTTTCAAATTTTGAGGGCTGCCTTTTTTCATCCAATGAATTAAGGGGGCACCACTGTAGTACTGCATGGTAGGAAAAACAGGTTTCACAAGGAATGTCACTTGCGACATTGTGTTACTCCTGTGACGAAATTAGATTCTGATCAGCTTAGTGGGATCACAATATCTAAAAAATGAAGTAATGCGTTATGACCCCATGTGAAATGCATTGGTCTTAGGGGAATTCTTGAGGGACATTATTGACTTATGTGCCAATGAAAATCTCTAGGGAAAAGAATGTTGAATTACAGAATTATACCATAGAAAGGTGATAGGTCTTAGAATCACATTCAGCAACAAGTGCATGATGCCTATGGAAATGATTAAATGTGAATCAAGGGCAAAGAAATTGCAGATATTCAGCAAGATAGAAAAATAATCAGAATCAGCTGCTATATTTCTGTTTATTTATCTTGTAATTTCAGAAAATCAGTTAATTCTTCATTTATGCAGATAAATGATTCTCAGTAAGATTCAGGATTGCGTATGGTTTTACGCAGATGCAGCATAGGGACAAACGGAGCAGAATTTCAGACTTCTCTGCTAAATGTTACCTTCCTGTCTGTGGCTGGTCTGCGTGTCAGTGTAAAATCACACATCCCCTGGAATCATACTGACAATCACATTTCAACTGACAGTGACCATTTAGAAAATGTAAAGTAACTATAGCAGTGGAGTCTGGAATACTTACAGCTTCCCACCATAAATGAAAGTTTTTGCCAGTTATTCCTTCAACACTGAGAGTAACTCAGACTTTTTAGAGAGTAACTGTAACTTTTAAGCAGTTATTTTCCATCTTAACCCTCCTATTATGTTCCGGGTCAATTTTACCCGACTCAGTGTTCAATGTCTCTAAAACCATGATTAATTACTTTTTTCTGCTAGTTTTTTTCCCCTAACTTTATGGATAAAACATGAATTTAACAAAAAAAAATTATTTTATGTTCTGCACACGTTGTAAGCTTCGGTGTTGTTTGGGTCATTTTGGGTCAGTTTTTTGTAGTGTTGTCCAAGGCTGGAGGCATGTTCAAATTAATTTCTTATTCATTTCACATTTGGTCTCATTCATTTTGCTATAATCATCTAAAATCGATGCTTGATGTATAAGGAGAGGATGAGGGAGTCCTGTTTTCTTTTTTTTTTTACTTGGCTATTAAAATGGTCAGTAGAAAGGCATGAATGAGCTGAGAAGAGAGTGGGTAACACTCTCAGTTACTAAGAGCTTACGTAGTTTTTCATTTTGGGGATCATACTGACCTCAAACCAAAAAAGGGTTTCTTAATTTGAACATAATAGGAGGGTTAAGCCACATTCTGAGAGACATATGCATGTGTGCCACTCACAATAAAAAACCCTTGAACATGTAGGGTTTATATTCCTATGTCGTTAGGACTTTCAAGTAACAACACCTTTAAACAAATCAAACAAGCTGACATAGTCATCCATATCCCCCGCAACCACACATTATTATTATTTTGGTTCATGATACACGTTAAGGTCATGATGTTTTCACTTGCCAAGTTTGAAAACGATCAGCCAAATAATAAGAGAGTCACAGCCTGGACAGGAATACATTGCAGCATAGCGACATGGCTAAGGACGACTAGTGTCGACGGACAAACGGATATTTGACCTAGTAACCTAGCTTTGGTACATGATACACATTTAGGTCATGATGTGTTCACCTGCCAAGTTTGAAAACAATCAGCCAAACAATAAGAGAGTTACAGCCCAGACAGGAATAAATTGCATAGCGACATGGCTTAATTCGATAAGTGCCGACGGACAAACAGATTTTTGACCTAGTGACATAATTTTGGTTCATGACACACCTTTAGGTCATGATGTGTTCACCAGTCAAGTTTGAAAAGGATTGGCCAAATAATGAGAGAGTTACAGCCCGGACAGGAAAATATGACAGAATAGCACTGGAAATTTTGACAAATGACAACAGATAGACAGATAATTGGCCTAGTGACCTACTTTTAGCATGATACATTGTGATGTCATAATGTATCTGCCTGTGAAGTTTCGTTGAAATCCAACAATTGGTTCTTGAGACGGATGCACGGATGGACCTCACTTTAATACCTCCCGCAACAACGTTGTTGTGGGGAATAAATTAGACACAAAGAAAATCAGTAAGCGTCAAATTAGTTTGCTGAACTTCTTTCACAAATACTTGCCTGAACTTAATAACACGAACATGACACAAAACAGGGGGGACTCTATTGTTTGTTTGCCTAATAAATTACTTGTTTTTGTGTCCACTGTTTCACCAATAAGGATCTATTGATCATTTACTTTGATTACATTTTTGGTTCATTTTTATTCCTCTGCAGTTGTTTCCAGTACATCACAATCTGGGTATGAAATTTTTATCCTTCATGCATAGATAGGTCAAAATATGGATAAATAACTGCTCTAAACATTAATGCACCTACTGAAGACTAATCAACAGCTTGTTAAAATCCTGCGATTGCCACTGTGGTTGGAACAAAAACCAGAATACACAAAAGGGTGCCAGGACCGAGTTTGAGAACCACTGCTCGAGTGGCACACAACATGGGAAATGAAACTGAGAGTGATTCGCTTTCTTCACCTGTCCTTAAAGAAGAACGTCTCTCCTCTGATTTGTGCGATGGCATCAAAGAGAATGTCCTCGCTGCAAAGGTCCATGGGAGTGACTGGACCCTGAGTTGGTGGAAGCGGCTTATCAGTTGGCACTCCTGACAGAGAGATTTCAACATTTTACTTGCTGTTCACCAGAATTTATTTTTTACTTGGCCAATAACTGAAAGTAGGTCAAACAATTAATAAGCAGAGGGATTTGGTCTACCTCACTAAATCATAAATTACTGAACTTACACAGATGTTGTGCTTGCAGATGTTACGACAGCGAACTTGCAAAACAATATCAAAAATGAGAGTAGCTCAAAAACATAATTATACAGGCAATTAAATGGCTAATTACATTAGTGTTTAACATTAAAGTGCACCTTTTATGGTTTTTCTTTATTTTAATGTCGTAGTGTGAATCCTATCATTTTCATGTGCGTTTAAAAGGTCTGTGTAGGAAAACAACTCGAAGTCACCGCCAGAAGAAGCGCTCTCAGCCGCAAAACACACTGCTCCAGAGCTGACTGAAACACCCCAATTGCTTCTGGCCATTTTTTTTCATCAGTTGGTGATGTCACCATTTGAATTTTCGCGCCAAGCAGATAGATTGGCTCGCCCTTGAATCAAGTGAGTTCCGGCCACAAGGCTACGCTGGTATTTGTTTCTGAAGCTCATTTACACTCTGGATCGGAAATCCATTTATGGTAAGGGTGTGACATTTCCCGACACACGCACGAACGGTGGACCAATCACAAGTGAGTGATCAAGTTGACCTATCACAGCACACTGGGGTTTTCGAGAGGGCGGGGGCAGGACTTTCAACGGAGCGTTTCACAGACAGGTACTGCAGAAATGGCCAGCATGAGAAAACTCAATTTTTTTTTTTTTTTTTTTTTTTTTTAATGATGAATTTAAACCTTTTTTAGTAGACTTCAAGAATACAAGAATGGCCAATGAAAAGTCACATAATAGGTACACTTTAATAATTAATTTTTAATATTACTGCTGTAAAAAAAAAATTTGAACGTAAATATTCAAAATCTACTCCAACAATGCTCAACATGCTGTACCTTTTGAAGATTTTGTGAAAAGATGGATGGTGAGTGTATAGTTTATGGCTGTGTGCAGGACTGACAAGCAAATGTCCAGGGTGCAGCAAGGCTGCCTTCCTAATTACCATAGAGATCCTGGATGCCTCTGATGTCATCATCAGAGAGACGGAAGTGCTTGGTGAAAGTGTAGATGGGAGCCATCAAAGCCCCAGGGTCCTGCGAGTGCTCCAAGCCCAAAGCGTGGCCAAACTCATGTGCAGCCACTAGGAATAGACTGTAGCCTGGAACCGCACACACCAGGTAAGCATCACACCTCACAGCTGGCCACTATATGACAAGTACTTGAATATTAAAGTCTGTGGGAATGATAATCATAGGTTCTTTTTTATCTATCATTTTGGACCTTGGGGGTGTCAATACACAAAGTATGAACTGATTACTTCTTTACAATAAATTGATTTATAAACCTTAAAATTTTCCTTTCCAGTGACTGGATTAAACTTGAACATAAACCATTTAATCCCAAAGTGACTTCACTTCGTACTAGAGTAATCTACCTAATTTTTTAGGAGCTCAACCAATCACAATCACCCATTTGAAATGTTTTCAGTCACTTTGAATAGGCATTATCATCGGTTATTAGCACCATAGATATGGGATAGTGGTACTTGCTAGAAGCAGCTCAGCGATCTAACTTTTAATTAAGTTAAGTTTAGGGCTCAGGATTATGGCAATGCAATCGTGTTTTAACCGGTTGAGCTTATGGTTGCGAGTTAGGGAAGGGTGACCGTGGTTTTCAGGAGTTTAAGGTTAGGGTTAGCATTAGGGAAAGACAATCAGGGTTTTATTAAAGACAAGGTTGTATTTTTAGAGACAGTCATGCCTCGCAGATCCAAATGTTAAGCTCCCCGAATTGGGAATTGAACACTGCTCCTCTAAGGGAATGTTCATCATTTTGCACGCTCAGCCATCCATGCCCAGCCTCCACCTTTTGCACACTTTTAGTCTCATATGACTCATATCTTGACATCATCTCATTTCAACGCAACTTTGGCTTAACTGATCAGTGCTACAATGCGATGATAACAACCGACTCAATTTGATAGCAGGTACAGCAGGGCCCTGCAATCCCAAATCTATGGCACTGTTAACGGAAGATTAGGCCCATTCAATCGACTGATAATATTCAAAGCCAGTGGCAAAGAGTTAACAGTCACGGTCCAGACCAGGAGTCAAGTGCAGAGGCAGTGTACAATCCAACAGGTAGTTTATTAACAGTTTATACGGTAGGGGACAGAACCCCTGAAGAATAAGCTGGGATGGATCCCCAGATGATGATAGCATAGTTCAGTGCAGATGTTATTGACGAAGCTGAGGTGTCGATTGCCGGCCAGTAACTTCCAGGATCACATCAGGTTGGTGTGCAGACTTCACCAGCACCAAATTGTCCCACAGGAGGACAGAATAGCTTGAGGGGAACTTGGTTCCAACCCTGATGACTGTCAAAGGAATGGGAGCTTGCTCAAACAAACTTGACAAAGGAACACCCTTGGAAGAGCAACGAAGAATGCAGTCCCTTCCCTGGATCCTGATTAGCACTGGAAGCTTGTTCGAATTAACTAAGTACAGGGGTGTGAAATTTCCCCATTTTTGTGGAAATGCGTGTTTTAAATCGTTCCACGTGAATGTCCCAAGCAGAGGTCGCATTAGCCGAATATTTTCCGTCATTGACGGATTTTTTTTAACAATGACGGAATATTTTTTGAAGGCCGTCCGTTATTTTGACAGAATGTAATTCACACCCCCGTCCAACTGGTGGTGGGTGTCATATTGTCTCGAGCAGTGTCTTTGATCTGTATGACAGAGATGCCAAGTCTCACGCATTCGGCGTAGGTCTCACGCATTTTTTAGGCTTATTCACCGTAGTCCGCAATTATTCAATGAACGCTTATTAATGAGATTCTCACGTGGAATTAAAATTCTTGTGCATTGAAGTTTCAGTTTCACTTGCGTGAAGGTGGACCGCACAATGGAAAGCGATTATGACTCCAGACTTCTCGTGCTTCTCTTTACTCAGGGATTGGAAACAATGCATGTGTTTCACGATCGTTTAAGAGCCATTCCGTGATAAAATGGCACTTTTTGAAGAAGTTGAGGAGTTGACCCCCCCGGAATTGAATGAAACTTGGCAGATAGGTAGATATGGTACTCTCACAGAAAAAGCCAAATTTTTAGGTTCGTATCTCAAGAAATCTGCCAGTGGCACCACCGGAAAGTCACTAAAGTGGCTCAGTTTTGCTTTTGACACCACATTTTACATCAATTATTATGACTTAAGGGTACACAGTACCGGATGTGTTATACTTTTATCATGACCTGTCACACTTCAAGTCTGGATAGACATTAGCACCACATCAGCGCCAAGCTGGGTAACTATGTTATTGAGCCGGAATTATTTGAGAAATCACGGTAAAAATTGAAAATGGGAATAAAATAATATCCCAGACATATACCAAACTAGAATGCTTTATTATGTGTTTACTCACTACAAAACTATCATTTTCAGCTAATATTCCCTTGGTATCTTGCTGTGTTCGTGCAATGGATGGCTGGAAAGATGGTCAAAATTGATTTTGGTGCATGTTTGCGGTATATTTTCTCTGTAACCCAGATATGCTCCATGGTGATAAATGCTGTTTGTTGTGCTTTTGGAGCTCTGTTTTCAGGAATATTAAGAATTTCTTTGATAGTATCTACACGTTCAAGTTAGACGGAGCCACAGTCGGAGGAAAACTCAAAATCGACCATTTCATAGCAGATTGTGCCAATGATGTTTTTGATGTAAACATCAAAACTCGGAAATATTCGCCTCCAGGGGGCACTGTAGGCTGGATGCAAGTGCTGGCCATCCCCAGCAATGTACCAAAGGAGTTTTTTTGAATTGTGATACACACAGCTAGTTTTCTCAGAAAGTGAAGAGCTTGGTTTAGTACTATGCTGGGTACATAGCTTTTTGACTAAAGGTGGCACTCTAAAGAGCTAATGTTCTAGTGACCTAATATTCCATATTCCCAGACATATACCAAAGCTCTGTCTTTTGAAATATATGAAGCACATGCACGGTTATACATAAAATTGGTAATCCCTTTGGTATAAAGCTTGTTTGGTTGTAAACTGGTGGTGACTGTGAGCGTTACAAACGCACAATACATGGGTTATTACCAAGTACGGGTACAGCGCAGTCAGAAACGTACAGCATGTAATAAAACATGACCAGTCCAAAATTTTTAAATACCAAAAAGTAACTGATGTAAAAGGCATACCACCATAAGTACGAATGCAGACGTGTCAACAGTATACGTACACTTACATAAAATAACAGTCCATAATTTGAACTCTGAAAAAACATCTTTGTCACACAACCGTATACATGAAGACAGAATGTATAGTACAAAAGTTAAAACTGTTTTTTACTTTTCATGTTATCCAAAGCAAAATTATGTCAACACAGCATGTGACTAGGTCTATCCGTCAGTCTGTTTTTGGAATTGGATTGTGGGTTGGCAGCACCTGGTGGTGCGCACCAGAGGTGCTCCTTGGCCTTGGCCTTGAGCAGCCATCCATGGCCTTCTTCATTGGATTCGGGTTGATGCTACCAGCGGAGCCAGTCTAGCCCGAGGCAAGCCCTACTACACTGCATCCTGGTTCTCTACAGGGCTGCTTACAGGCCGTTGATAGTGAGCATGTCTGTCTCTGAATTAAATAGCGGGCTGCAGCCTATATGGCACAATAGTTGCGTCAACACCCATGGCTTGGTACGCACGGAAATGGGAAGTCTGTAAAAGAAACCCCACCCTCCCATCCAGCGGGCATCCTGTGGGCTGGACATCATGGGCAGGTGTTAGGAATGAAGGCATGCAAGTTACCACTGCAAATGAACTGCCCTTTTCTTGGCAGGGTGCTGCTTGCTAGGACCTCTGTGCCCTTTATCAGGATACCACTCGCTACATGCGACTGCTGTGCCCTTTTTCATACCCAAGCACCATACCATAGGGAAATCCTAGAATTAACACTGAAGCCTGCTTTCTGATTCTAATAGTAATGCAAAAATGCAGAGAATTTATTTTCTGAAACTTTCCAACACTACAAAACTGTATACTATACTGACTACTGGTAAAAGTCTTGCATGTTGACACAATGCTACAATCACCACCAATATTCTTTTCCAATATACAACAAACCCAGCTTTATACCAAAGAGATTACAAATTTTATGTTTAACTGTGCAAGTACTTTATATATGTGAAAAGACAGAACTTTGGTATATGTCTGGGAATATGGAATATTAGATCGGTAAAATATTAGGTCTTTAGAGCTCCACTTTTGGTCAGTTACCTATCCACCCAGGGGTGCGTTTCCCAAAATCACAGATACTAACTTACATAGTTGGGCCCATTGACGGTGAATGGACAAACTCTGTAAGTTGCAACTTAGTTAGCAACTATGCTTTTGGGAAACGCACCCCAGAAGAGTACCAAGCTAAACTTTTCATTTTCAGAGAAAACTAGCTGTCTGCCTCACAATTCAAAAACAATTTCTTTGGTACTTTGCTGGGGATGGGCAGTACTTGCATCCAGCATACAGTGCCCCCTGGAGGCAAATTTTTCAGACTTTTGATGTTTAATATCATCTACACTGAAAATACTACCATTGAGATTTTACTAATGCTGTAATGTACCCCAAAGAGACTATGTATCCAGAGAATTTCAGATCTCGATCTTGCTGGGTAAACAAAATAATGCCACCTAAACATTGGCACAATCTGCCAAGAAATGGTCCATTTTGAGTTTTCCACCGACTTCGGCTCCGTCTAGCTTGAAAATGTAGATGCTACCAAAGAAATGCTTGGTATTCCTGAAAATAGAGTTCCAAAAGCACAGCAAACAGCATTTACCCTCACAGTACAAATCTGGGTTACAGAGAAAACATACCGCTAACATGCACCAAAAATGAATTTCAACCATCTTTCTGGCCGTCTCTTGCACAAACACAGCAAGATACCAAGGTGCTATTCACTGAAAATGATAGTTTTGTTGTGTGTAAACACATAATAAAGCATTCTAGTTTGGTATATGTCTGGGGTATTATTTTATTCCCATTTTCAATTTTTATTGTTATTTCTCAAATAATTCTGGCTCGATAACGTAGTAACCCAGCTTGGTGCTGATGTGGTGCTAAAGTCTAACTGGACTTGAAGTGTCACAGGTCATGATAAAAGTATAACATATTTGGTACTGTGTACCCTTAAGTCATGATAGTTGATGTAAAATGTGGTGTCAACAGCAAAATTGAGCCACTTAAGTGGATTCCAGATGGCGCTATCGGCAGGCACAGTGAAATACAGACCTAAAAATTCGGCTTTTTCTGTAAGACACTCATATCTACCTATGTGCCAAGTTTCATTCAATTCCAGGGGGGTCAACTGCACACCGAATGTCAATCTCTCGTGGAATGGCTCTTAAATTGTTTAAATGAAATAAGACCATTAGAAACGTCTTTATGCAATTCCATTGCTTTCAATCCTTCAGTAAAAACAAGCGGGAGAATTCCCGAGTCATAATCAATTTCCCTGTCACTTGTGGGGAAATCCACCGTAATGCATGTGAAACTGATTAACTTAATGTGCAATGACTTAAATTCTGCGAGTGAATTTCTTCAGTTGATTGATTTAATTGATTGAATAATTGCTGACTACGGCACAGGAACGTGAATGCCACTAAGAGGCGAGAGACTCAAGCCGAATGCGTCAGACTTGGCATCTCTGGTATGATCCTGTATTCCTCATATTTTTGTAATATGATCATTTGCTCTTCATTTGTAAAATATGCTGCTCTGCTGCCGGTAGACGATTGGTCATATGCTACAAACGCCGTCTCTGTTATGTGAACACACAGATATCTACGTGGGGAAAGCCCTGGTTGACATAACGAGTTGATAAGCAGCTTCTTAGGACTGCTTAGCGAGACTGCGGTTGTTAGGCTTAGTGAAGCCCAGCAATAACTGAAAGCATTGTTCATTTGCACACTGTTACTGTGTGGGGGGAGAAATCATTTGTGATGTTTTATGAAGTTCATACAGCAGCAAGTTCGAAAATCCACGCAGTGCTGTATTTAAACACAGTGCGCAATGTGTGTCCACATGAATCACTGTTGGCATCAGCTAATGCTTAATCTATAAATTATTCTGTTTATTTTATTAAAAAAATAAACAATTATCATTTAAAAAAATTTAATTACAATGACGGATAATAATTGATTATGACGGAATTTTTATGCCCCTGCCCGTCACAGTGATGGACAATCAGAAAGTGTAACGCGACCTCTGGTCCCAAGGCTATAATGATAGAGCTGTATTTTGTAGGTTTTAACAACGGAATTTGTCTCATTGATCATGGCGTTGAAAACCGTGGAGTAATAAGGCTTTGACTGAATCGCTTGTTATTTACCAGCTGGCATTTGCCGGCAGCCATACCACTATTCAATCTGCTCCAGCCGCATGGCTGAAGCTGAGCAGTTGTGGGCCTGGCTAGTACTTGGATGGGAGACCACCAGGGAAAACCAAGTTGCTGCTGGAAGAGGTGTTGGTGGGCCAGTAGGTTGCGATCGGCCCTCTGGTGGAATAATGCCCAATGCCCCAGTGCAGTGATGGGGACACTGCACTGAAGAAGACGCCATCTTTCGGATGAGACGTTAAACCGAGTTCCTGACTCTCTGTGGTCATTAAAGATCTTATGACACCCTTCGATAAGAGTAGGGGGTTCCCCAGTGTCATGGCTAAATTCCCAACCTGGCTCTTTTATCCTGCCACCTAATCATCCCCTGATCTAATTGGCTAAGCTACTTGTCCACTCCCTCCCCACCTCAACTCCCCAGGGCTCCCTTGAAAAAGAGATTCTCAATCTCAATGGGACTTTCCTGGTTAAATAAAGGTTAAATAAAATTTAAAAAATTTAAAGGCTTTTGCGAGCCCTGTTTGAAACTTGTGAAGGATGAAATGTAAGCATTTTTTACTTATAAATGTCTCTTCCAGAAGCCTATTTTAACTACTAATAATGACAGTTTGTAGTGCAAGCCTTGGTTGATATTTTATGATAAATGCAAGCCCCTATGATATTTGTTTGCAGTTATCTCATTTTGTTGGTAAGTGTTGCCTTCGCTGATGATGGTGTTCGAAGTTAGATTTCAGCTTTAATTTTTATGTTGGTGGTTTTTTGTGATAGCAGCCGCAGATAGTGAACCAATTTGAATATGACTTTGATATTGCACGTAAGATTTTTAAAATTTTAGTATACATCAGAGTTGACCCCATTCATTACATTTAAGTATGGGTGAAGGTACACTCTACATGTGTATTCATGTTTCACATTGAATTCACAAACTTGATACTATCAATGTCATGTAATATCTTTAACTTCTGAATATGAAGATGCGTAGTGATTATGGATAGATAGGCAGCTTTGTTATTGTTGAAATTGTGGAGCTTATAGACAGAAAATGCAGTAAAATGCAGCATTTTGAGCCCTGCAAACCCCCACCTATGAGAGGGCGCACACTCCCATACCCTACCCCCGACAACCTTACGTTGTTAGGATGAGCCCCCCCAGGTCATATTCCTGTCCTCTCTTTTTGAGAGGCCTCACTCATGCCCCTGTAAGTAACAAGAGAGGTTTTCAGGAACTGCTGTCATTAAAGTACACATTGTATTTAACAAAGATGAAGAGTTTAAACTAACAGCACTGACTGGTTCTCAGCACAGTGAATTGCAACAATGAGCTTGGGCTTAAGCCCAATCAAATGGGCTTAAATACCTGTCACTGAATAAAGGGAACTGCAACTTCTTTCTCCTCAGACTGGAATAAAGGCAGTTTGTAACCCAGACAGCATTGAAAAGGAGACATGCCCAATCCAGCTACTGGTAATGGTTTGTGAGCTAACTCCACCCAAGTTAACTGATGACCTGGCGAGGTTACCTTCACAACAGACAGCGAGAGACTGGCCCAGTTCTTAGTTAAACCTCTCCAACAGGCTGCTGGTTTCAGGGTGGAATCCTGATGAGAGATGTTGAGTAGTGCCCACTGTGGTGCAGAAGGCCTTCCAGAACTGGCTGGAGAACTAGGGACCGAGGTTTGAGACCATCTCCTGCAGCACGCTGTGAAGATGGACAAATTGTTGCAGGAGAAGGTTTGCAGTTTCCTTGACAGTGGGCAACTTCCGCAATGGCGCAAAATGGACTGATTTTGAGAAATGGTCAACGATGGTGAGAATGACCTTTTTCCCATCAAATGAAGGTAACCCCGCGACAAAATCCATTCCGATGCATGCCCACAGTCAATAAAGGGCTTCCAAGGGCTGCAGCAGACCATAGGAATGCTGTTTACAAGCTTTGGAGTAGGCACACACCGTGCAGGCAACAACAAAGGACCTAGTATCCCGGACAAGGGATGGTCACCAAAACCGCCGACGAACCAGGGCGAGGGTGAGAGAGTGTCCCGGATGGCATGCCAGCTGAGAGGTGTGGGTCAGGACCTTGCATCTCACTCTCTCTGGGACAAGAGCCGATCAGGGGGAGTGTCTGATGGAGAGGGACAGGACCACAATGCCTCCTCGCTCTTAACCTGCATCTTGGTGACAGCAAGGAGATGGTTACCTGAGAGAATAGCATCAAGAGGTTCTTCAGGCATGAAAGGAAATAGTAGGGATTCAGGCTTGACTTCTTAGACTGGGCCCACAAGTTAAGACAAAATTGATTCTTGCAAAGCAGAGGGACCAACATGCGTGCCTTGGATTCAGCCTCTTCGCAATAGCAAGGTAATCCAGACTGCAGTGGTCAGTCCAGATGAGAAAAGGAAGCCAAGACTCCTCTAGCCAGTGCCTCCAGTCCTCAAAGGCCAGCTTTTCTGCCAACAGCTCCCAATCACCAATGGTGTAGTTCCTCTCTTCAGGAGAATAGTGACAAGAGAAGTAGGCAAAAGGATGTAATTTACCATCCTCAGCTTGCTGTGAGAGGACCGCAGCAGCGTTCACATGGGAGGCGTCAATTTTAACAACTAACTCGCAGTGGGGATCTGGAAGTTTGAGGACGGGAGCGGTGGTAAATAGCCTCTTATGGTGGTTGAAGGAGCAGGTCACCTGAGGGGTCCAGGTGAAGGGAGCCCTTATGGATGTCAGCTTAGTAAGGGAAGCAGTAACAGTGGAATACCCTAAAATAAATTGGAGGTAGAAAATGGTGAATCAAAGCACTCTTTGCAGTTCCTTGCAATCTCTTGGCTTTGGCTAATCCAGGACAACCTGTATCTTCCAGCGATTCATCTCCAGGGCCCCCTGCTTCACCAAAGACTCCAGGAAGGAGACCACAGTGCGGTGGAATTTGCACTTCACTGGTTTCAGGAATAGTTGATTCTCTAGGAGCCTTGGAATGACTAAGCGGACATAACTGGTATAGTCTTCCAGAGTTTGAAAGAAGACCAGTATATCATCTAGATAGACACCGATGAACCAGGAAATTATGTCCAAGAGGACATTATTTATGAGGTTCTGGAACATAGCGGGGTATTAGCAATAGCCTAGGAGGGTGTTCAATGCCATCTTCCACTCATCACCTTCCCAAATGCGCACCAGATGGTAAGCGTTGCGTAGATCCAGCTTGGAAATTAATCAGCAGACCTTGGAGATTAGAGGAGGCAGAATCCATTACAGGCAAAAGACAATGAATCTTAATTTTTCCAGCATTTAATCCCCAGTAATAAATGCAGGGGTGTAGCGACCCATCTTTCTTGTCCATGATGTCCGGTTGGTGACAAGGAAGCCCAAAAATTATTTATGTGCTCTTCAATAGCTCAGGACCCCTGGTTCGACAGGAAGAACAGCCGAGCCCTGGGAGGCAATGTTCCGGGCAGCAATTCAATTGCACATTCAGTGATTCTGTGAGGTGAAAGTGACCTTGCTCTGGCTTTGCTGAATGCCATGTGAAGGTTGTGATAGATGGTAAGAACACCCTTCAGGTTGGGCGGCTCCTCCAGATTGTCAGTGGACAAAGGTGCAACTGGGCTAACCGAACAGGCAGACATCAAACAGGGCCCGGACATCCCAGCGCGTGGAGACAGCCAAGGTGTGGAAGTGCATGGAATAATTAGACACCGATAGGTCGTGTTACTGCAGTTGGAGCTGTTGGCAGGCAGTGGCATGACTGGAGTGGGACCGGTCAAACACCATTTCAGCAGCAAAAGCAGTGGATGATGACAGTGCAGGAAGGTCAGTCTCCCAGCAAACAGCACCCCAGTCCCTGGCACTTCAAGAGAGGCAAGTAATGACAAATACCACTCTGGAATGGTCAATGGGAAGGCAGATGGCTGAAGTTCGACCACCATGACACACTGAGCCAGAAAACTGCGACAAGTGGTGGGATCTCTGCTGTAGGAGTCCAGAACTGCCAGGTTGGGCTCCTGAAGGGCTTGGGTCTGAGGGAAAGCTTGCAGCAGAAGGGTGCTGGCTGCTTGAGCAGTGGTGGCAGAGTCCTGTGAAATATCTGTTACAGCCGTGAGTTGACTGGAGAGGGCTAAGATGGACTGGCAAATGTGCTGGGGCTCATTCTCTAGTTGACCAATCTGGATCACCATTGTACCTTAGGGAATCAACCAGACTAGACATCTTTGCTAATTTCATTAGTGACTGGATTGTAGTTTACGGTCCAGATCAGGAATCAAGCGCATAGGTAGTGTACAATCCAACAGCCGGTTTATTAACAGCTTATAGAGTGGTAAAGAGGACAGAACCCCTGAGGAAGAGGCGGGGATGGAACTCCGACTTCGGATACCACAGTTCAGTGCAAATGTTATAGATGAAGCTGAGCTGTCAATCGCCGGCCAGTGGCTTCCAGGATCACAGCCAGTTGGCGTGCAGACTCTGCCAGCACCAAACTGCCCCACGCGAAAATGGAGAAGCTTAAGGGGAACTTGGTTCCAATCCTGATGACCATAGAAAAATTGGGAGGTTGTTCCTAACAAACTGGACAAAGGAACACACTTGGAAGAGTAAACTAGAATACGGTCCCAACCCTGGACCATGCTTATAGTCCATGAGCCAGACCAGGTATTGGTACCACCTGGGGTGGCAAAATCTCCATGTAATTTCTCGAAAGCCACATACCCATAGATGAAGAAAAAGTGTGAAGCCAAGCTTGGAACAGTAACTTTCTATGAGAAATCGCACCTTTAACATGGAGTCTTGGTTCCAAACGGAGACCCAATTTTATGGGGTAAGGGAAATATAAATGGCAATAATTTCTGAACTACTGGGGCAATTTTGTCAAATGACACTTCCAAATGTTGGTGTTTGGATGTTCGACACAGCTATAGGGTTTGCCTTTTGATTAGTCTATTATGTAGGTCACCAGAGGTCAAAAGGTCATGAAATTTGACCCCTGCCTAAAATTCGACCGTCCTGCCAAAATGATGCCATAGCTACTCTATAAATGTGAGCTAGTCAATCAAATTAGGCTAGAATTGAAGCCATTTAGTCTACAAATCATATTAAAGATAAAATTTGTGATTTTAATTTGGATTTGACTTGTGGTAAGCAATGGAATTTAATGCATCGCTAAAAAATGCTTCAAAAATGGCCCAAATATATTGTCAAAATTATCATATTTATGTTGATTTTATTTCAGGATTTCCTTTTATTTAGTGAATGTTATGTCTTCATCCATTACTATGGGCATTACATTAGTTTAAAATGTCAGTAGCGTTGATTTTAGGCTCACCCCGGTGCCCTCTGCCGGGCAGGTAATTAAGACGAAAGGGATGTTTCATCACTAGTAGGAATGTTGGAAGAAAATTGGACAAATCCATTTGATGGCCCAACTGAGCTCACAAGTCTCTCAACAGGAATGATTGCACCAGAGAACATTCCCCAAGACCTCCTAGGAGCCAGAGAAAAGGGCACTGCAGCATTCAAAGCATTTTCTGTTGAAAGGCTTCACGTAGATGCATCCAAAGGTTTCTTTGACCAGCTAAAGAAACTAAAGCTGAAGACATTCAGTGATATCAAAGTGAAGCATCCAGACAAAATACAGGGACAGAACACTATCATGAAGGCTGACAGGAAACTGTTTAGTAAAATGATCCTTATTGGACAAACCAGGAAACTTGACATGAAGATTGTATTATCCTATCGCCTGGGTCCGATACCTTGGGCTTTAGCAAATGCTGATGGCACCCTTCGTAAGACAGATAAGTCAACTCTCTCCAAGCACCTCAGAAAGGACATTTCACCAGCCAATACAGTCCCTTCTAATTCTGCTTGCATCGTGGACGGAATGGCTGTTGTGCAGAAAATAATGGCAAATGCTATAAATGCTTCATTTGGAAAGGCATCTGAACCATTTTGTCTGCGGTACTTAGAGAAGGGAAAGCCAACTGAAGAATTGATGTGGACTTTGATGTTTGCAGAGAAAACTCCATCAAAAATGCTGAAAGGAGAAAGAGGGTCAGAGACGGCGATGACATGTGGTAACATTTTGCTCGGCCACAGGTTGAAAAAATGGAAAAATTTTCTACCTAGTGGAAGCAACAAGACCCAGTTGATAGACTTTCTAGGAAATGAATGGAGCAATGATCAGCGATTATGTGATAAACTACAAGGGAAAGAACTTTTCATCACACAAGGAGACTAGCGCAAGAGAGTCACAAAAACATCAGTATCACAGGTTCCTGAGCTACGGAGTTCCCAGGAGGAGGCAGACACCCATGTGCTGCTGCATGCTGAGCATTGTGTAAAGTCTGGACTGGCAGCTGCTGTGATCATTTCACCAGACACTGATGTCTTCATCTCGTCGATGGCATTTAAATCACGGTTAAAGTGCCAACTTCTATTCAAGGTTGAATCCAAGTCATGCACTCAATACGTTGACATCAAGAAAGTTGCAGATACCCTTGGCTCCGCAAAGTGTGCCTGCCTACTAGGACTCCATTCATTCACAGGTTGTGATACTGTCAGCAGTTTCGCTTGCCAGGGGCAAAGTTTCAGCCATTCGGCTCCTAAAAAACAAAGACCACAGGGACACTTTGCAGTCATTGGGCAAGTCATGGAACATTTCAGGTGAACTTCTAAAGCGGGTCGAAGGTATGACCTGTTCCCTCTACCAAAACAGGGAAGCAACGAAAATTGTCAATGAATTACGCTTCAGCATCTTTTGCGCGAAAAAAGGCGAGGCTGAGTCGTGGCGACGTCCTCCCTGTACATCATCGCTGCAAAATCACGGCAGGAGGGCAAATTACCAGCGTGGGATCTGGAAAAGATGTCTAGACAGGAATCCTGAAATTCCCTCTCCAGTCGGCCATGGATGGAAGGAAGACAATGGAGATCTGGTGATTGACTGGGGTGATGCCCCACCAGCCCCTGAAGCTGTCATGGAGTTGATGGCTTGCAACTGTCCAAATCAATGTGTTCAAGATAGATGTTCTTGCCTTCAGAATCATATGCGATGTACATACCTTTGCAAGTTCCAGACCTATAACAACGTGCAAGAGCAGGTATTGGAGGAAGAAGAGGATATCTATGACATAACTAGCTTTGAGGACTCTACAGATGATGATGACTATTGTGACTCTGATTGAGATACCATGTTTCACCAAATTCATCCACAAGAACTTTTCTGAGTTTGAGTGCGCTGGTTAGGCCTATGTTTCCTTGTGTATTTGTAAGGAAGGTACATACATAGTTTATGCAGGAACAGAAGGTCAGTGACCTTGACCTTGACTTCAGCCTATATTTACAGAAGTGTCACATCCTAAAACAATACTGCAGTATAGGCTACATAGAAACGTCCACACTGGAGGAAAAAAGAAACATAAAACAAATTTTAATTTTGAGTTCAAAGAAATGTCAGATTTTGATGCAAAAATGCTTGTTTTGAAACGATGTGTTGATTTTCATTGTTTAATATTACGTGTCCAAATAAAAACCACATTTTTGATCTTTAAATGGATTTGTAACTTAATTACTTCAATTCTAGCCCAGTTTGACTGACTAGCTCACATTTATAGAATAGCTATGGCATCATTTTGGCAGGATGGTCAAATTTTAGGCAGGGGTCAAATTTCGTGACCTTTTGACCTCTGGTGACCTACATAATCGACTAATTAAAAGGCAATCCCTATAGCTGTGTAGAACATCCAGACACCAACATTTTGAGGTGTCATTTGACAAAATTGCCCCAGTACTTCAGAAATTATTGCCATTTATAATTTCCCCTACCCCATAAAATTGAGTCTCCGTTTGGGGACAAGACTCCATGTTAAAGGTGTGATTTCTCATAGAAAGCTACTGTTCCAAGCTTGGCTTCACACTTTTTTTTCATCTATGGGTATGTGGCTTTCAAGAAATCACATGAAGATTTTGCCACCCCAGGTGGTACCGATTCATGCAAATTTGGGGTTTGGCTCATGGACTATTAGGGTGGGAGCTTGTTCTTATAAACTTGGACAAATGAACTGACTGGAGCTGGGTTAACTTGAACATGGTCCCAATCCTGGACCCTGATTAGGATTGGAAGCTTGTTCGAATTAACTAAGTACGAGAGAGGTTTATAGGAACTGTGGTCTTTAAAGTGCACACTGCATTTAACAAAGATGAATAATTTAAACTCACAATACTGACTGGTTCTACGCACAGAGAGCACATGACATTACAGCCACTTGCAACACTAAGCAGAGGGCTTAAATAACCAGTCACATGGCTATCAGAGGGTAACCAAGTAATGAGATGCAGCTGGGGGTGGGAAACGCACACAACGTGAACCAATCACATTAAATATACACCGAATGGACATGCAAGTTGCTGAATTGGAGAAGACACGAAAGGAATTCACACGAGCGTTGTGACAGCTAATATAAAAACACATGAAACATTCATTATGCATAGTCTGCCAGAAAGCGCAAATGAGTTGATTCCGCTGTTTTTTGTTTTGCATTTTATCATATTTATGTGAACTTTTCTGTTGAAACTTTGATAGATGCTTCAAAACAAAGTCAATTTTGAAAGGTGACATCAATTTTAAAGGTTAATTCTGCATTCCCAGAGACTTTAACCGAACATATGCATACACATTCATTTTCTTAAATACACACAGGTACTGAAGATGTAGAGTGTGTGAATGTTTATGCATGATATGTATCGGGGCTAGGAATTCACAAAAGTTGGTAAACTCCAGTGGTTACGGGAGTACTGCAGCACATTATTTATTAATCATACAACAAGCTCTTTTCTGTCAGGCTGGGTCATGCCACCCTTAATACTTTTCAAAGCCAGCCTAAAAATCACACAACATTCACTCACACACGTGGCTATGGGCAAATTAGAGTCAACTTAACCTGACAAGCATGTCTTTGGACAGTAGGAGGAAACCAGAGTACCCAGAGTAAACCCAAAAGAACATGGTGAACAGGAAAGTCCCAGTCTAGATTTAAGGATGCAACCTTCGTGCTGTGAGGCAACAGTGCTACCCAGGGTGCCAATATGCCTCCTCTTGCAGCTTACTAAGCCTCTGGACCCAAAAAGCAAAATTTCCTCATTGAAGTCCATTCAAAACTATGGCATTACTTTGGCAACATGATTTTATATTTGACAATAATTCTAAATTCAAAAATTAATTATGATGGAACTCATTCCTATCCACGGGACAGATTTTATTATTTCTTTTAAATGTGATGCAGAAATTAACAGTCCAATTCAGTTTTTAATCCTATTCATCTCTTCCCATATAGGTAATGCGCACATTCTGATGCCAATAAAGTCCCCTATGTGCATGCACTGGTGCCAAAATGTCCTAAAGTGATAAGTAGCAGCCTCTACATTTAAGATTTCAGCACCATTGAACAGCTTGCATACCCTCATACATATTGACCCCGTAAGTCAAAGGTGTACCAAGATCTTTATACAAGGTATATTTTTATTGTGCATAAGCATGAGTGCATGTGTGTGAGCTTTTTCGACCAATAAGTAATGACATTCAAATGGTAAGTCACACTTTATCTGCGTGTTTCAACCTTGGTCTGGACAAAATCCCCATTTGCGGTCGTCGTCATAGCTTTTGGTGGTGGCACACCACATTTTCCCATCGCTGCGTCCAGAAGATGTGCAACCATCATAGCTGTCTCCCAGGAAAGTGAAGGGGAAAACACAAGGCGCTCCTTCCGAGTTGCCCCCGACTGAAGACAAAGCTGTACAGCACAACCCATTAAAACAGGTACAGAAAAAAAACAACTTTGTTACATTAAATTCAGTAGACAGCTCTTGTTATCCTGAGCTTCTTGTAAAACTAAGTACACATGCATTGCACAGAAAGCCAGTTACTACAAAAAGGCAAGTTCATGCTTTGAACTCATAAAAAGTGCCAAGATGACCTAAACTCTCGGCATACTCATCTGCCATTACAAATATATAGACCACTATTCAGTATTTGCAAGTAATGTAACTCCGGATTCTTTAAGAAACAATGTCAAACATTTCATAAAATGGTTTCAAAGAATATGAATAAAGAAAATGGACAAACTATCTGGAGGGGAAAATTTCTGAAAGTTTTCTATAAACTGTACAATGGTGAGAAGAGGAAATTTGTCAATTTGGTTTTCCTAGGTTACACTTTGTAAATTTGATCAGAAAGTCTGTTTAGAGTATCTGTGAATAGCAGGCCAGCCATAAGAAATTATGGACAGGGGGGCAAAAATGGCCAACTCAGGCCCCCCACGCATACCCACTCCTGTCAAATTGTTTTCTTGTTAGGGGTTCAAGCCCGTAGGGCTGAAACCATATTGTTTTTGTGCTGGTTTATTATTATTGTTATTATTTCTACTATTATTTCTTTTCCTCTTCAGAAATGTTTTCGCAAATTCCCATGAGATGGTAAATGGTAGAGACCTGAAATTTTGCATATTGGTTGGAAGTTGTGTGTAAATGCTGCCCAAGCCATTTTTAACTCAATCGGCCTGATGGGGGTGCTATAATTCAAGAAAAACAGTTTTTCACTTTAAAGGTCATAACTCCTACGCTGTAAGTCCGATTCACACGAAACTTGGTACAGACATTCCTTGGTCTAAACTCTACAACTTTCCCGGATCCCTAAGGTCTGCCATATTGGATTTTCTGCCATTTTGAATTTTTTGAAAAACACATTTTTGACATTTCCTCCTAGGCCGTAGGTCCGATTCCTTCGAAATTCGCTGTGGATCATTATTGGACCAAGCTTATTAAAAGCTGCATAAGGCTTGTTGAAATCTCATTTCATTTCCAAGATATTGACCAATGAACTTAAGCAGGGGCATGGCTTAGCACATAAATGGACTAAAGTCAACAACCATTGGGCCAATCATCACAGGACTCGCAGGATATGTCCATATAAGTACCAGGAACATACCTTGACAGTTTCATGCCAATCGGCCAATAGGGTGCGCTATAAATGCAAAAAATGGGCATGGCATGACACAAATCAGACTATAGATCAGCAATTGTTTGTCCTATAGCCATAAAACTCACGTTATATTCATATAAGTACCTGAAACATACCCTGAAAATTTCATTCAAACTGACCGATAGGGGGCGTTATAAATGCAAAACAAAGCAGCGTGGTATACAACCCCAATTCCAAAATAGTTGGGATGAAGTGTAAATTGTGAATGAAATCAAAATGCAATGACTTTCAGATCACATGAGCCAATACGTTATTTACAATAGAACATAATCACATTGTAAATGTTGAAACTGAGACATTTTACATTTTTATGCACAAAATGAGCTTATTTCAAATTTTCTGGCTGCAACAGGTCTCAAAAAGTTGGGACACAGGCAAAAAAGCAATTAGTATATAAGAGAATCAGCTGAAAGAACATTTAGCATGTAATTAAGTAAACTGGCATCAGGTGTATAACATGATTGGCTATAAAAGGGATGTCTGAATATGACGGCAAACAAACGAATTGTTAAAGCATGGGATAATTCGGTGATCATTGCAGAGCAGAGTTCCTCGTTGCAAATCCGTGAATCGCAGGAGATGGAAGAGAATCAGAATTCATCGCTTTATGATGAGTCATCTCATCTGTGATAACTTTGAGAAAAATGATTCGTCAGCATTTATTTTTCTGTGCGATTTTCTTAAAACGGGGATAGCATCACATAACTTTCTCAAGGGGAATTAGTAAGGGGAACACAACTGGACACAATACCGTCACTTAATTTCGCCACGAACGGGGTCACAGGCAAAGAGAAACGCATTTCATGAATGTAGCAGCTTTGGTGAACAAGCAAAACCGTGTTTGAAAGGTAAAGCAACGCACAGTATATCAAACAAGTTGCCTAAAACAATATAAGTCGATAACTACGCTAATCTTGAGATTCGGAATGAGATGTCCCGAGGTCGACTACGGAGACGTCTTTCGCAGTGACGATTCTGTCTGACCAATTAGTGGGCTGCAATGTTGTCACGTCACATTTTAGTACCTACTAGTATCTGGTCGGCTGTTTTTGGAACCCCAGGAGAGCAGGTACCAGAAAAAGTGGTACTAGGTACCAAGTACCAAGTACTTTTTCCTAATGGAAAAGCAAAAAAGGCGAGTAGAGTAGACTAGAGCAGGTACCGTGCAGTGGAAAAGCGCTATTAGTCTATAATTAGAAGATTTGTAACAAAAAATTTCCTGCTCAAAAAATTAAAAAATGGCAAGAATTTTTTGCCCTCAAACTGTTGTGCGGGTATGTCAATAAACAGCCCTTTATTTATCATATTTTCCTCTGTCAAGCAAAAGGTCATGTGACTGTCACTTTGCAAGTGGACAGACTTTGCTCTAGATAGGTGACTTGTAAAGACTGGTAACTTGAGTGATATCAATTAGTGGGAAATTAAGGCAATTGTGGAAAATTGAAAATTTGATGAAATTTCATATTTCCTTTAATTCCACCCCAAATCACCATTCTGCATTCATGTAAGTGAGAAAACTAACTTGTTCGAAATGATTTGGGTATTCAGAGTTACAAATCATAATAGACCAGTCAGTTAAAAACATTTCTGAAATTAAGCATTTTTTCAGTTTCTAGCATGGAATCACCCGAATGCAATGATCTGCAAATCTCATTAACTGAGATTTTATTCACAATAGAACACAGACAAGATATCAGATGTTGAAAGTGAGACATTTTACCATTTCATGAAAAATATTAGCCCATTTTGAATTTGATGGCAGCAACTCATCTCAAAAAAATTGGGATAGGGCCATGTTTATCATTGTTAAGTAACCCCCCTTCTTTTAACAAAAGTCTGTAAATGTCTGGGAAGTAAAGAGACCAATTGAAGAGCCTACTGCTATAATTATTTTCAGCTCCTTACCTCACAATGGGCCTCATGCAGCAACATTCTCTTAAATTTCTCTTATATTTTCTCTTATTTTTTTGCTAAGAGAAAAAATAAGAGAAATATACTCCGTATGCACCAAACGCTCTTACCGTCCAAATCTGCTCTTACCCAGATGTGCAGAATGTTGAATCCCACTTGATCGTAAATTGGAAGCGCGTGCCCGGTTGTTTCAAATTAGCGTAATATTACGGTGGCCGAGACCCGCCATTGCTGCAAATAAAATAAACGCTGCAAATAAAAAGAAACGCTGCTGCAAATAAAAAGACACGCTACTGCAAATAAAATAAACGCTGCAAATAAAAGAAACGCTGCAAACGGCTGACACGAGGCCAAGGAACTAAATCAGCTCGATGCCTCATTGTTCGCTATGGGGAAGATGCTGGGTCATATCTGTCCTAGTAAAGGAATGGAGCTGACAATTTGCTTGCGGTGGCGGGTCGAACGCTGTTTATATCCGCGAAGCAGTTGCGAGACAAATGCTGTACAGCGCTGGGAAATTGCGGTTGTGGGCTCTGTGTATCGACATCCCCCCTCGAATGCGAGATGAAGTGCTCGGCTTAGCTCATTGACGACCTTAGCCAGGTCCCATTAACGGTAGTATGGTCTGTCAAACGGTAACATTGCATTACATAAGCTTACTAACAATCCTGGATGACCTGTATTGTCCTATCTTATACTCGCACATTTTGATATGAAGCATTATCATCCTACATTTTGACTTCGGTGAATGCTGAATTAATTCGTTACTGTGGCCAGCATACGTATGAGTTATCAATGCTAACGCAGCGAGGCGTCATGTCCTAAGCTAAACCATGGTTCTTTCATCAGCTGCCCAGCTAATCTATGACCTGTATATTAGCGAACAATACCACTGCGACGCGGAACTTTCCTATCGCGTCGTATAATTAAAGGTGCTTCCTGACCTTGACGAGGAGCCCTTGCTCTTAGTTTCACTTTTTCTCTCGTGTAAATGGAGCGTCACTGGACACCGAATATAGCCGAACGTGGCTAGTTAGTGACACTGTTCTCCGTTGCCGTTTGGCTTATGAATTAGGTTAATGTCGTTGGCTAGCTTGTGGATGATGGACTTTATGGAGAAACACATTTAGCGACCGCTAGGTAGCTCGCTAGATGACGTAGGATAGGTTTAATTGGCAATTGAGCTAGCTAGCCTCTCTATTTTATTTTGCAGCGGCGTTTCTTTTTATTTGCAGCGTTTACTTTATTTGCAGCAGAGTTTCTTTTTATTTGCAGCGTTTATTTTATTTGCAGCAACGTTTCTTTTTATTTGCAGCGTTTCTTCTATTTGCAGCGTTTATTTTATTTGCAGCAGCGTTTCTTTTATTTGCACCGATGGCGGGTCTCGGCCACCGTATAATATGACACCCACTAAACACCATATAAGGATAGGTGACGTGCCGTGTGCAAAGAGCAGGCTGCTCGTGGCTGCTCGAGGACACTTTCACACTTGGTACGATTGTTCCGTACATTGCCACAGTACGATTGTCCCCCCTCCCCTCTCCCCCCCCCCCCGCTGGTCAGCTTTCAGACTGGTAATATCGTAACATACCTGCTCGCATAGATCTCAAAATTCCGATTCAGCGCGTTGCATTATGCGTCGACGTTATCGACGACATAAATTCGTCGACATTAATTATTTGCGTCGACGCGTCCCAAACAAGTAGGTTGTCCCACACTCCAGTCCAGTGGTGGCGGTAATACACCAAAAAGTTATCCGCCAGAAGTTATAGTTTAAAACGGAAGAAGAAGAATTCACACAACAATAATGGCGGCGGCATGCATCAACAGCAGCGCGGGTGCCGAGGAGCGACCCATAGCAAAAAAAAATCGGTCTTCAAAAGTGTGGGAGTTTTTCCCTCTTAACCCTTCTAGTGATGTGGTACTTTGCAGACTATGCAAAAATCAGCTGGCGTACCACACGAGTACGACAGCAATGAACGAACATTTGAAGCGAAATCACCCGGGAGCTCTGTGTTAGGATGGCAGCAAAACACCGTAGTGTTTACTTTCCCACCCTGGAATGTGCGATTATCAAGCGTTGACACAATGTGTTTTTGTAGTAACGTTACGTTATACTGTTGATTTGTTGTCTATAAATTCATCGCTACTAACGTTCAGGGCTCTCAAGTTGTGAATGCAGGCTAGAGTGAGATTTTCTGTGGGGGGGGCATGATACTCCCGTTTTCAAAGGTGCAGTTACATTACTTAAGTAGGCTAGTTTTTTTTTTTTTTTTTTTTTGAGGATTTTGCTACTTTGCTGAAGATTTTTCTTTAAACCGGGACGTTTACTTTTACTGTACTACATTTAAAAGATAAAAAGTATACTTTCACTTTGTTACTTTGACACTGGCAACTTAGTTACTCGTTTCAAATTAAAATATGAATTTAATTAATCATTTACGGATTATCTGGATTTGGCGTGTTCGAGAAGAACAACGGTGCTCGGCAGGGTATCTTTGTGCAGATGTGTCCACGGAGCTGCAAATCTATGCATGCAGTTACAATATTCTATCACTAGATGGCACACCCGGATCAGTTATTGAATATTCACAAGCAAGCCGAGCAAGGTTTAGCACATGGATGAGTTCACTCCAATCCCTGCTTTTCAGGAGTTGCCCGAATAAAACTCCTCAGCTAAGCCTGATGTGCAAACTGCTCAATATACTTGCCCATAGTATCTATGCAGTAGTTAATAAAAAATTATCTCTTGCTATAGAAATAATCATCGTCCTCTGCAGCAGGCTCTTCAGCTACAGTGAGCCAATGGTATCCCAATCAGCAGTTAAGAAAAATCAGTTTTCTGAAGCAAAAATTAGACATGTTATTGATACTATGTAATTCTACTATTAATTATAGTGGTTTTTAAACTGCCAGTAAACTCAAAGAAGAAGTATAGTAAGGACAGACTACCTGTTTGTTTTTTGAATACTGTATCTTTCATTCACCTGAAAATTGATTAAAGAGCACAAGGAGAGAACAAAGAGTGGTTGCTTTGCTTCTTTCTGTGCATACTAAGAAAAATACTTTGTACTTGTACTTTCAATACTTAATTTTTTCTCAAAATACATTTGGTACTTAAGTACATTTAATGTGAGATTGTATTATTTTCAGATTCAGATTGTATTATTTTGCACTGCTCATCTGTCTGCATTTTATTTAATTTTGGATATACTTTACTTGAGGAGCAATGACTTGAAGGGCAGTGTTTAAGTGTTTAAATATAGAAATGTTTATGTGTCCTGAGCTTGGCTGTTCAATGCATTATTTTACATAGGCTACTACTGTCAGTTCTAAAAGAAGAAAAAAACATGTTGCCTACTTTTTTCAGTTACTCTGCTAATTTGTAAAACACTTATTTTTGTAATTCCTCCTGTGTGACTTATTATTTATTTTGTTAGATGCTACATCTGGCATCAGAATGCATTATTTTGCACATTTTATTTCATCACACAGAATTTTATTTTGGAGAGATTCAAGTGCCATGTTAAAGAATTGAAATGTTAACAAGAGATGGTTTGATATCCTTATTGTGTGAATAGTTACATTGATCAAGTAATATGAAAGAATTGCTAACAGAAAAAAAAATCGTTAGATAAAAAAAGATAATCGCTAGATTAGTCGATTAATCGCAAAAAATAATAGCCAGATTAATTGTTTGAAAAATAATCGTTTGGGACAGCTCTAATTATGCACCTAGGTGGTTTTAAATAGGGAACGATTTGGAATAGGAGGTGCCAATATCTTTTGGGGGTTTTATTATTGAGAAGGGGGTTTAGAATATTAATATTGCGAATGCATATGCTGCGTGTCTCATAATTTGAGCTGCCAGACTTTCGTACAGCGTCCTGCACTTTGAAATATCGGTGCCGCATTTCCTTTAGTTTGTCATGGCACTGATGTATTATTCTGTGATAACCAAGCAAATGTAACTACTCACAAATTATTTTATAGTTCTCCAAATTTTTGCATGTAGTATCCCGTTGTGATTGTATGTTTTCGTCTGCCTACATTTCGAGCAAGCATTGAATTTCTTCGTATGAATGGATTTCGCCAGTGCATTTGTTTGAACAGGAGAGCCGCAACACACAACAGTAATCCTCCGTGCTCAAGTACGGTTGCTTTCACATTTGGTTCGAGCAGCCATTCATCAGTCTCAGCAAACAGATCTGCGCAATCTCTAAAGACCCGCTATCTGCGCAAGGCCTGGATGGCCACAGCGTCCAACTGCAATAGGTAAGTCATTCAGAAGCAGAATGCACACAAGTATCCAAGGGTTTTTATAGCTTTGTCCTAATTAGGATCAACTGGCCAAGCTCTTCAGCCAAAGAATTAAATAATAGAATCATTATAATTTCTCAAAAACATAAAACAATCAAAATGTGATTAAATGATGCATTTTTAATGTTTAGGTTTTCAAACTTGCGTTGCCGTGCACTGGACAAGCAATTTGTGGACAGAGATAACAGTTTTCTGTTTTGTCTTATCTCGGAAAGAGTGCTCTCGACCACTCGTAAAATTTTCTCTTACATAAGAGAAGCGCAAAAATAAGAAAACATTGGTGCATCCCAGAAATCAATGGGTAAGAACAAAATAAGAAAAAATCGGGCATACAAACAAAAATAAGAGAAAATGTGTTCTTATATCGCTTCTTGCATGAGGCCCAATGTGTGAAAATGTGACTTAAGTACTTTTAACACTAGGTTCTTCAATTGCTGAAGTTTTAGGAGAGGAACGTTGTCCCACTCTTGTTAGATGAAGGATTTTAGCTGCTCAACAGTCCTGGGTCCTCTTTGTTGGATTTTTCGTTTGATGATGCGCCAAATGTTTTCTATTAGTGAAGGGTCTGGACTGCAGGTAGGCCAGTTTAGCACTCAGACTCTTCTACTGCTGTAGTGATGGATGCAGTATGTGGTTTGGCATTGTTTTGCTGAAATACGCAAGGTCTTCCCTGAAAGAGACGTTGTCTGGATGGGAGCACATGTTGTTGTAAAACCTCTATATAAAGATATAATGATCATGCCTTTCCAGATGTGTGAGTTCCCCATGCTATAGGCACTAATGCAACCCGATACGATCAGAGATGTAGGCTTTTGAACTGTGCGCTGATAACAAGCTGGATGGTCCCTCTCCTCTTTAGACCACACAACACGGCGTCCGTGGTTTCGAAAAACAATTTCAAATTTTGATTCATCTGACCACAGAACAGTTTTCCATTCTGCCTCAGTCGATTTTAAATGAACTTTGGCCCAGAAAAGACGGCGGCGTTTCTGGATCGTGTTCACATATGGCTTCTTCTTTGCATGATACAGCTTTAGCTTGCACTTGTAGATTGCACGGCGAACTGTGTTCACAGACAGTGATTTCTGCAAGTGTTTCTGAGCCCATGCAGTGTATTCCAGTGCAGAGTCATGCCTGTTTTTAATGCAGTACCGCCTCAGGGCCCAAAGATCACGAGCATTCAATATTGACCTTCGGATTTGTCCCTTGCGCACAGAGATTTCTCCAGATTCTCTGAATCTTTTGATGATATTACGTACAGTAGATTCAAAGTCTTTGCAATTTTACATTGTGGAACATTTTTCTGAAATTGTTCCACAATTTTTAGATGCAGTTTTTTGCAGATCGGTGAATCTCTGTCCATCTTTACTTCTGAGAGACTCTGCCTCTCTAATGTTACTGACCTGTTGCCAATTAACCTAATTAGTTGCAAAATGCTCCTCCAGCTGTTTTGTATTTGTACCACTTACTTTTCCAGCCTTTTGTTCCAGCCCCTCTCCCAACTTTTTCGAGATGTGTTGCTGCAATCAAACTCAAAATGAGCAACTATTTTTCATGAAATAGTAAAATGTGGATTGATGAGATTTGCAAATCATTGCATTCTGTTTTTATTTACAATTTACACAGCATCCCAACTTTTTTGGAATTGGGGTTGTATTTGCTACTTTCTTTACTTCAGCCTGTTTTAGTTATTGCTGGGAAAAAGAGAATTTTCCAGTATTGAGCAGTGTGACTCAGGGCCAACTACCAAAACATCAGGCTAGCGAGACACTATCTTCTGAGCCCTGAGCTGAGAAGGTTATAATCCCGACTGCGGTTTTCAGGCAGTATACTTGAGCTGTTATGCAGTGTAAGCGTCTGCATTCGTAAGTCGGGCAGGGTGTGTGTATGTGGGGAGGCTTTCTTTATTTGGTTGATTAAGCATGCTTTGAGCCGTATGGGTGTATTCACTGCCCAGCTGTGTTGGTGATGCATGCTGGAGAGAAGCTTCAACCACAGGAAAAAGTCCGTGCTGTGAAAATACAGCAAAACAGCATACATATCTGTTGAGACTACAGACCTGACAGTCAGAAGAGATTCACAGACAGAGAAAGATTTGGAGAATGACTCACATAACCCCTCCCCCAAGCACAAACTTGGCGGGAGTCGAGTGTGGACTGGCTTAAAAGGTATGGTTGCGCGGGATAAGAGCTGGTACTGTTAGAACATTTAGCTTAACTGAGACCAACAAAGAAACAGAAGGATTAGAATTTTTTTCTCGCAGGTTGGCACAGCAATGACTGGGAGGGATCAGTCCAACTGCATTAATAGCAGTGTTCAGTGCTGATTTCTCATTCAAAATTAATGCCAAATGCCAAGAGAGTGAAGGCTAATATCTAAATAAAAGGCTGGCAATTTCACTTCTCCCTGCACAAAAAAGTGGTTTAAGCAGAATTCCTACTTTTCCTTTTTGCAAATGTGTTGCTAAAAAACTCTGGCTGATACGAGGCTTTCAAGCACCACACTTAAAACTAAAAGTCTGATTATAGCGAAACTAGTGTTTTCACAGTGGAGGGACAGGCCTCTTTGGCTCATAATGTTTTTACTTGGAGTAGTCTGTGGCAGAAAGCTGTTTCATTTCCAGCCAAAAGGGTTGGGTGTCTGAGAGAAATCCTGGTTCTGGAGAGGCTGAGCCAGCACCAGTCAACCTCGCATGACAATTAGCCGCATTCAGAGTGCATCAATCACTGCTGTACATGTCACGCGATGGCTCCTGCACATTCCCAGCTGATTCAAAACAGATGAGGGCCCTAGCTCCCCAGTCCCCTGCCTCATAAACCCAAGCTCTGCCCAGCCCTAATGCAACCGGACACGCGTCAGTGGAAAATAACCATGGTTATTGAGCAAATGTTGCAAATGCTGTACAGTCAGTCAAACGAGTCATGTCAGTGGGCACAATCATATTCATGTTCATCTTTCAGAGTGTACACTACACTGGTGACTGGCACCTCAGTGCACTTCTAGAACTGGAAAACTGCATGAACATACATCAATTCTTATATTATTGCCACTTACTAACCTGTTTTTATACTCATTTGAAGATTAGCACCAAGTTTTGCTTTAATTTTTTTTTCAGTTCAATCCTTTTTTTCTTCACTAATATTGTTACGAAGGCTCTCTTAAGCTTGTCAACCAAAATCTTCAAGGCACAAAACAAACAATGAGACAGATGTCATTATAATGGGGCAAAACCCAAAGTACATCGTGCAATCTGTGTTTGGACAGTTACAATGCATGAAAAGAACTCTTATATAAATGGAAATACTCTAAAATAGGCTTGGATTTGAGCCTCATAATCACTGTTTCATTTAAATTGTCTGGGGAACAGAGCAAAGACTAAAAAATTCCATCACCAATCAAATACTTATGGACTGCACTGCACTTTTAAAAAAAAAAAAAAAAAACACTTCTTGCTGTAATCAGTTAAAAGCAGTACAGGCATGAGTAAGCTGATGCTCAAAGCAGAATCTTGTTTGAAAAATGGAGCTTTTGGGAGGGGTGGAGGTTGGAAATGGTGTAATGTAGACCCACCAGTTTCAGGACAGAAACCATAGCTCTTGTCGCGATCGTAGTCCTCAGTCGTGGCGCACCAGCGATAACCATCATCCCTGCCCGTAGTAGTGCAGCTATCGTACTTGTCCCCTTGAAATGTGAAGGGGAACTTGCAGGGTGCCCCGTCACCATTTCCACCAATTGTGAACAGCTCTGCAACACAAACATGCAAACACAGACCACACTTTAGTGCACTTCCAACACAAATAAAAAGGCAATAGAAGACATTAGGGGTGTAATGGTTCACAATTAGATGCATATTTTGTATTTGAATTATAGTATTATATACTATTTAAATATACAATATACTATATTAAATATTCAATTCATAATCACAAATGATCACACTCAAATTCAAGGGTAAAAAGATATGATCACATGCAGGCAGCCATTTGAAGCAATGATGACTAAATTTTTTTTTAGCCAGTTTACTTCCAGAGCTAGCTACTTACCGCTCAATTCATTTTTTTTCCTGGTGATGAGACACTTACTTGGCTCTAGGTTAGCTGATCAAGTTTCACATTTTTCTTTGCTTTCCCACCAAAAATCCCATGATAATTTTGTAAAAGAGCATATTGCCAACATTTTCTTTTATTCACAACCCCTATTCTGAAAAAGTTGACACATCATGGAAAATGCAAATGAAGACAAAAAAGGCTTTGAAAAGTCCATTAACCTTCTGCTACACTGAAAAAAGTACAAAACATTTTATAATGTTGCAAATTGAAATGAATATACACTCCCTGGCCAAAAACGTCACCACCTGGGTTTAACTAAGCAAATAGGGAAGAGCCATTGTGTAATTACTGCAGTGATTAACATTTTTCAGCTGGCAACAAGTTATTTAACCATAACTGATGCAGTGAGCGGGCTTCTCATTTCTGAGACAAGCATGCTGGAAGACATATCCTGTGGCCATGGAAAAGTTGTTACGCTGTTTCAAAAGGGTCAAATTATTGGCCTGCATCAAGCAAAGAAAACAACAAAGGAGACTGCTAAAATGACTAAAATTGGGTTAAGAACTGTGTTATTATTAAAATTTGGAAGGATAGCAGTGAACCATCATCTTCGAGAAAGTAATGTGAAATTAAAATAGTAAAAAATCAACATTAGAAATCAGTGCTATGTTTAATAGTGAAAGGAAGAGCATTTCCACACAAACAATGCGAAGAGAGGGCATTGGGACAAAACATCTATGTAAGCCTTAAGGAAAGCACTTATCATTAAAGCTTATTGGGAAAAAAAATGCTTCAGTTTGCTAGGGAGCATAAAGATTGACTCAGCAGCAATGGAAAAAGGTTGTATGGTCTGATGAGTCTACATTTACCCCATTCCAGAGTGATGGGTGCATCAGGGTAAGAAGAGAGGCAGATAAAGTGATGCATCTATTGTGCTTAGCGCCTACCATACAAGCCTGAATGACCAGGTTTTTCCATAAATGGATTTTTCTTCCCTGATTGCATGGGCGTATTCCAAGACGACAATGCCAGGATTGGTCGGGCTCAAACTGCAGAAGTGCATGGGACATAATTTTCACACATGGATTGGGCATCACAGATTCCAGACCTTAACCCCATTGAGAATCTTTGGGATGTGGTGGAGAAGACTTTACGCAGCGGTCCAACTCTACCATCATCAATGCAAGATGTTGGCACAAAATTAATGCAACTCTGGACATAAATAAATGTTGTGACAACGGCATAACCTTTTCGAAGGGACACCACAGTGAATGCATGCTGCAATCAAAGCTACAGACATTCTAAAGAAATACACCGCCTGCCCAAAAAACGAAGTCACCATTTGGATTTAAATATGCAAATACTCAAGAGCCTATTGATGATTCATTATTGCAGTGATGGATATGCTTCAGCTGGTAATAATTCTTTTAATCCTGACTGATTCAGTGTGTAACTTCTCATTTCTTAAAAAAGCGTGTTGGAACACGTATCCCATGGTCACTGAAAAGATGTTACTGTGTTTTGAGAGCAGCAAATTATTGGCCAGCATCAGGCAAAGAAAACAGCAGAGGAGATTGCTGAAATCACTAGAATTGAGTCAGGAACTGTCCAACAGTTTATTAGAACCTGGTAGGATAGTGGTGAAGTGTCAACTTCTCGAAAGAAATGGGTTGGAGAAAAGTCATGACTGATCCCGTTTGGAGATCACTATGCTCAGCACTGTTCAGCAGCAAGAAATTAATTCAGCAGTCTACCCAAACATACTGAATGACCAGTAACCCATCAAAGGACTATTTAATCCCTAATGGCACAGGCATATTCCAGGACGACAATGCTAAGATTCATCGGGCTCAAATTGTGAAAGAGTGGTTCATTAAAGCTAAAGTGCGTAACTCCTACATGTCCGTAAATTTTCGTTTCACTCAAGCCACTACTAGAGGAGATGACACAATGCTGATTAAGCCGATCAGCTCCTCTAACATCTCACGGTATTTTTCAGTATTTGTTGTTTTGTATCTCGTGTCGACCGGCGACATTCCCGCGCTCGCTGGCACACAGGAAATGACGCATTTTACACACGACAAGAAGGGAGGGGGAGGAAGAGCGTAGAGTTTCCTAGTAAGAAGAGGCAGAGCGCTCCCAGAAACAGAAAGCGACATGGCGGGGAACCCGAAGAAGCGGTCGAGACACGCTTCAGAAGTGGATCCTAGCACAAAGAGAAAGCCTGGTCGTTCGGCTGAAGGAATACTAGCGAAGAAGGAAAGTGACCGACGGAGAAGTCAAACACGGATTTGTATCGGTGTCGCTTTTCCTCGGTAGAGAGCCCTGAAGGAAGAAATTGGGCTGAGGGCAGACACGGATGTTGCCTTGTTGCTGTTGGATAAGTAAGTAACTTGGTTAATTAGACATTATGAGTAGGATGTGTTGTTGTTACATGTACTGGACCTAGTGCTTTATTATTTTCTTGGAAATGGTGCTATGAATGTACTGTAATGTTAGCAGCTACGTTGTGTAGCGAGAGACCATAGCGAGCAGTACACGGTGTGTAGCGAGTGTTAGGGTCTGGCTGCACATTCGCGGTTTACAGCGCGTTGACGCCGCGTGAATAGCCGCAAAAAACGCTCAACGAGCAGCTACTGGAGACCGACGGACAACAAATAACTACCTGCTGACTACCACTGGGTCTTTCCATCCACTAACTTGTCAGCTACAAATTAGCAGGCACCTTGTCTCCCGTTTGTAATCGGCTAACCAAACATACTATTTTGCATTTCTGTGGCAGAAAAAAAAATATCATACAATAATCACCGCTTCCGAAGAGTCCATATTTTTTTTTTTCCACTAGCTGTCCTCCTTGAAGCAGAATTAAAATGTTGTGGAATTGCGAAACACGGTTGCGGAGGGGTAGCGATGGGAGTGGGGGGGGGGTACACCGGGGCGTACGTCATATGGTAGTGCCGGCTGTATTGTTGTAATAACACAGAATTCCTCTAGGGGGCGACAGAAGTTACGCACTATAGCTTTAAGCAAGGGCAATCATTTTCATGAATGAATTGGCTATCTCAGTCTGGACCTAAACCAATTGAAAGTCTTTGGGATGTGCTGGAGAAGGCTGAACAGAGGGGTTTGACTCACCCATTGTCAATACAATATCTCAGCCAAAAATGAATACGAACTGGAGATTATGTGTTGTATCATTGTTGATTAATTAATGGTCGGAAATTATTGTCGAAACAGTACCACGACAACTGTGCGCCGCGCTCAAAGCTAAATGAGGCCCAACAAAATACTACAGTGTGCGACTTTGTTTTTTGGATGGGCAGTGTACGTATACTCCAGTCTTTTGACATTAACCACGTTCTTTGCATGTGCTTTTCATCTTTAGCTATCCGATTCGTAAATATTAAAATCTATCACGATTGGGTATATTGCTTTCGCAAATTCCCCATGAAAATTAATGTTCTTCATCAGTTCAAAATTGTCACTACCACTCAGAGGGCATTTGCAACAAATACCTCCACCATCCCGACAACAAATTTGAACTACAGATCAACTTTCTCATTGTATCCACCCTCTATTCTGCAGGCCTTAATTTTTGGTGCCAACAATCATTCAGGTTCCGTGAAGGTTAGGCAAACTCAACTTCACGCGAATGGTCACCGTTCACACAAAATTCTGCAGCTAGTAATAAGCTATAATAAAATTTGCGTGCGCACGGTAGGCCCGTATATTCGCCATTTATTACAGCTTTACATGTGCAACATAAATCTGTCCAGCCATCGTGTTACGATACGAACACTGGTAAACCTGCCATATGCTGTGGAACTTTAGCCTGTCTGTTGTCATGATGACAGCAGTGGGAGACGCGTGCATCTAACCAACTGGTCTGTTCTCTCTCATACACGTGTTCATTCAACAATTAAGTCTGATCACATGAAAAATGGAGTCAATTACAAAACCAATGTCTCAACACAAAAATAAACAATGAATTCATTAGAAGTTTTGGTGTATGCCGTTGTCTGTTGGAGTACTTAGTATTTCCAAGCCATATTGTGAAAATCATGTGACTTTAATGTAGCTCAGAAATACAATGTTATTTATTTAACTTCAGAGTTTAACCTCTTCCACCCTGAGCCTCTGGCTAAGAAAATGCTCGAAAATGACATGCCCAGAAATTTGTATATATCTCTTGGTCTATTTGAAAAATCTTAGTATCATAGTAAAGGAAACCAGGCCTCAAATTAAGTTATTTTTAGGGCAAGGCCACTTGGCCTTTTAAATTTGGGGCATCACGGCCAAAATGTAGGGCACCAAGGCCAAAACTAAATTAATCAATTTTGCTAGAAAAATAAGTGATAATGACACTGGCCGTCATTTATCAAACATGCGTGCACCAAAAAAATGGGTGTTCGCCAAATCTCCCGCAAGTATCGGCATTTATCAATCTGAACGTGAGCAAATGTTCCGCAAAATCTCACGCCAGGTCTGACCAGGCGTATGCAGATTTGAAACTAGCATACGAGTGCAGCAGTCTAAATGATTAATAAACCATATGCAGCAATGCAGACATCATGCTGTTGTTGCTCTTATTAGTAAAATGAATAAATAGGCTAAGTAAATAAATAAGACACTTGTTTTGAGAAATTAATTCAACTTATATTTTGAGACAACCTGCTTGTCAGGCCAGACGGCTGACAATTACAATCAACTTGATTAAGCGCAAGGCGTGGCTTGGCAGATATGCAGTGTGGTATGTCAGATGCTCATCCAGTCAGATATATACTGAACAACAAAAGAAACGCAAGTTAATTAAAGGCAGACTGGAAAATAAGTTTGCGCGTAATTATTTTAGAAAATCAAATGTATTACTAGCGCGTGCACATTTACATGCGTTTCATCAAACTTTTCTTTATTTTGCGGTCACTTTGACCGAGTAACCATAAGAGTACATTAACTAACTAGCTAACTTGCGACTCATCCGTGTCCCCACCGCCTCGCATTCCCACGATGCACGGGGAGCCCATCAGTGCTGCCATGCGCTCCTCGAACGGTGACAGCTGGAGGTTTGAGTCTGGTTGGCCTCCACCGGTCCGTGCGCTGCTGCACTTGAGCGCAGCAACCCGTTTTTTTTTTTGGTGGCGATCTTAAAATCGGACCACTTTTTTTACCTACATGTAAAACATTTGGATTGTCAGTTATGTAGGCTATATAACATGAAATATCATTGATCTATAATTGAATTTATTAAAGGTGCACTATGCAAGTTTGTTTATCTTCTGCGAGATTATATTTTTGTCTCAATTCGCCAACACCTCTCCACGATCCGGTAGCTGCCTGCCCCTAAATTCACTGTAAAAAAAACCCGGGCTTTGGAGATCGCACAGGCTTCACAAACTGGAGATAATCACAAGGGGCACAGGCTGTGCCCCATAACATAACAAATCGTTCTGGCCAATCGCCAACAAGAGTTGACAGTTACGGAAGCATGGGAGGGAGGGAACTATGGGAGGGAGGGGCGGGCTACCTCTGTTATGTTTGAATTCGAATGTCAACAGAAGTGATGTCAACAAACTTGCATAGTGCACCTTTAAGGCCGATGTTATTCGCACTTATACGTGTGGCCAATGCTGAACTTTTTTCTTGGCCAAGTGCGCCAGTTGATGACCATTCCAGTGCCACTTATAAAGTACCACTTAAAATAAGTTTGGCCAAGAAAAAATATTTTAGCTTTGGACACACTTAAAATAATGGAGAATTGTGCATCTTGGCCACACTTATAAGTGCATCTAAAGCGAATTTCGATCAATTTTTGTACTTGGACGCACTTAAATAAGTGCGAATAGTCACTTCGATTTATTAATGAATGAAATCAAACCTCTGCTGCACTCCGGTTTTCCACCCCAACGGTGTTTACTGCAGCAGCAATAGTTTTCCAAACTGCAGCCTTCTGGGCTCCCTTTATGCCACTCTTAAGTCTCCCAAATAAAATTATTTTGTTTTTCTCCACCTCAGACATGATAATTTATATTTCCTCCTCTTTGCTGTCTTTCGAGAGTCCATGTCGTAAACTGGGCAGGACCATGCCTCCCGGAGCATGAATTTATAGGGGCGTGTCATGTAAATTATGATGGTTTCAGCCGCCAGATTTATCAACGCCACGCCAGTTATTCACCGAAATCTGCGACGTACACACTTTTAGTAAATCAGACGTGACACCTGGCAAACAATGATATTTACACCAGAATCTACACCAGATCCTACGCAAGTTTGATAAATGAGGGCCATTGTATGTAGATAAAACAGTATAAATAAATAATTAGGAGCACATTGAAAACCAATATTTTATTTTTTAAATTAAATTTTTTATTCAACTTGAAGCAATTTATCGACAGAACAATCAAGACCAATCCATAACCAATAATCAGAAATTATTATTATAATTATTTAGTTGAGCAAGGGGCTAGGAGGGAGGACGGGATCTCTCACATTACTCGTCGTGAGGCTGTGAGCAAATAGAGTCAATCAATGAATCGGGGGAACAGCAACCACAAATGTATAACAATTAGGTCGCTTGTTACACTTCTCTAACAAGCAACCATATTTTTAAAAACAAGCCCAAAAAACCGCAACCCGCGACCCTAATTTTTTTCAAGCAACTTCAGGAAAAAAGAAGCCCAAAGTCGCGTATTATAAGCGGACTTGGCAACTCTGATACTAACTCTCCACAACCCACGAAACCGCTCACTAAAACTCGAAACCACTTACTCCTGCAAAAACCACTACTCGCTATCAAAGCTTCCCGGTTTTTCTCAGAGTTTTATATCGCAATGTCGGTAGCCATTTGATTGACGTACGACGGATCCTGATATCATTGGCTGATGAATCATGTGCAACGTGATGCATAATTCGCGCGCCTGCATTATCCAATGCGAAAAAAACTACCCCACTTTCACCCGGGATTTACTCGAAAATAGAATTTTGCACGAAGTTTGGGCTACATTGTCTGATAGACGAGAGATTACACTAATTTTAAGACCCATAGTGGGATCAAATTCATTTTTCTTCTCTGAACACCTTTAAGACATATTGATATTTTACGTCATCATTTATGTGCGGAAGAAAACGCTTCAATTTTATGGTGCAATGTATAACAATTCTATCGAAAATAAATTAGAATGCCGTAGTTCAACGAATTAGTCTGACCAACTGTTGCTACCCGGAAAAGTAAACTGCGAGAGGTTTTGGTTTATCAAGCATTGAAAGATGAGGTTTCCGATGGTCTTTGTTACTGCCAACGGACCGCTACTGCTGCGCAGTCTGGCACAGCAGGAGATGCACTGCACAGGCTAACGTTGTAAGCGAATGCTCTCTCCAGCTCGCTCTCAAAGTTTAGTTTCTGTCGTGGAAAGTTATACAACCACCATTTTCACCCAGCCCAAAAACACATCTATACTTGACACCAACAGTATTTAATTGCTTGTGCTTAAAACATAATTTGAGCTGATTTTCTCAAGCCGGAAGGATGTATCGCTGTAGGATACCAACCTCACACAACGTTGCCTTATTCGTGAGTGAGTGAGCGTGCCGTTAGTCGCACAAAGTGCTCAGATATCCAGCGCAGCGTGATGACTGGAGCCGCCCAGCTCAGTCGCTGTGTCGAAAATCACCACTTTGGGTCATTTTTGGGCACCACGGCCGCACTGGCCGTTTGAGTAGTCAGGTATTACGGCCACACAGGGAGGCAACCACGGCAATTGCCGCTAGGCCGTGGTATAATTCATGCGCTGGGAAACACCTTGGGAATTTTTGTTTTGGTGTAAAAATTAGTATATATGTCACTGAGTCAGAGTAAATGAAGATGGAACACAATATAAATGAAATATTTCATTTCCACCTAACAAAATTTTATTTATTTAGATATCCCATTTAAAATTATGTGGTTGCAGTCTGTGACCTTGAAGAATTACAGCACAAAACTTCACCTTTACCTGCGCCAAAATTTATTCCAATCAACATAATCAGAGCAAAATTAGAGAGGTTTTAGTTCAGGAATGTCTCGGTGGCATCCTCAAATTGGCAACATGGGCATCTTTTTGGGCATTGTGTGCCAAATGAGATTTCTCAGGTACCAAACCCAAAACTCATTTTATTTCACTTGTATGTCACTACAGGCATACATTCCATCTAAATACAACCATTCTTGATTCTTTTTTAGAAGCAACTATGTCTAGGCAGCATCCCCAAATTAGCCATCTAGGCACATTTCAAGCATTGTGTGCCATTAGAGGTTTCTCAGCTACCAAACTGTAAAACTCATTTAATTTCACTTATATGTCACTGCAGGCATACATTCCACCTAATTACAACCATTTAAAAATTTTTTTTTTTTTCATTTTTGAAATTGTTATGTTTTTGCAACCAGTCCTGTAAACATTTTCCTGTTCAAAGAAAATACAAAGGAAATAGAGTTTGATTCCTCTGAGGTAGATTTATTTAAAAAAACAAGCAATAAACAAAATTATGGAAAACAAAGATAAGATAAAAATGGAAAAAAGTAAAAACAACAAACACCCAACCAATTATTTATACAAGAACTATACTTCCAGACCTCAAAATGAACATACACACAACCAGGGTTTGAACCCGCATCTCTCACATCAGAGTGCAGCGCTTTAGCCACTAAGCTAGCTGAATTGCAAATTTACCTCATTGCAAATTTGAACAATGAGTCAGCAAACCACAACATGCACCCTGGCTTGGTGCTTGTATTGCTGCGCTCTTTCAGTACTTGCGAGTAATGATGCATAGATTCTCAGTCAGACGCAGCTGTAAAGACTACTTTGGAAACTACCGTTGAATATTTAGTGGATGATTATGGCAAAAATATCAAAGAGAAACAAGTTTAGCAACTGTAAAAGAAACGGGTTTAGCGACTGTATTGCTGCACGCATTGCTGCGCTCTTTGACTCTTTGTGCGAAATATTGCCTGGCAGGAACACAGAAAAAGTAACATAGAACGCAATGCTAAAGTACCCTCGGCCGTATGGGCATAAGAGAAGGAATGACAACATATAAAGGGTTTTTTAAAGTATGCCTATGTAACACAATGGGCTCTAATTTCTTGGCGCAGCGCAGGGTGGCGCAGCGTGGCGTAGCGTGGCGCAGCCCACGCAGTGGTAATTTCGTCCGGTGCAGCCCGCGCAGTGGTAATTTCGTGCGGTGCAACACCGTGCGCGCCACTTTGGCAATTTGGTAGACAGACGTGCGCCGAGATGGGTGTGGCGGCGTAGTAGGCGGAGGTGTCACATATTCATCAAGACGCAGTGACAATTTCAGTGAAAAAGTCTTCGCTGAAGTTGCGCAGAAAGCTCGCCAGCTCCAACCTGGTTTACTTTCTGTGCAGTGGTCATTTGGCTGACCGGCGCACAGTGCGCACACGTCACCGAAACCTCACCGGCAGGTTTCCAGAATGTCAGGCACATTTCAATACAATAAATAATTACAGCAACCACTATTTAATGTAACTATCTGAATCAGGACATAAATTATAATATCTATATCGATTGTCCTGATGTCTGATTAAAAAAAGCGGTTAGCACGCCGTAATGGAAACTCGACCTGGCTTAATCAACGCAGCTGAATCTGTGATGCAAACCAACGACTTCACATCTTTCTCAGCCAACCACAAACTGCCTATATATAATGCTTGCCTTCTGTGCTCAGTAAAGCCGCTTGCACACTGGACGCGAAATGATTTTTTCGCACGACTGATTACAGTCAAAGTCAATGCAAAGACGCGAAAGTCGGACAGGGTTTTAATATATCTCCGTGTCCGAAAGTCATAAAAGTTCTAATTTTTCGAGTATTCCAGGAATTATTAGACGTCCAAACTTGGCCATGTTTGTGTTCGACCTCCACAAAATGCAAATTGATAGCTATTGACTTCTCTTGGTCTTTTTATTCGTGTGTTTTCTCCCGTTGAAGATAGACAACAGTCTTTATTCGGTCTCTCTTTTGAAAATTAGTCAGATGGATCGAACAGATTCACGCTTTATTTCCACACCAGAGATAAAATAGTGCTTGTAGTCAGTGAGCAAATCAATTCCATGACCATTGACAGTGTGAATAAATTATCGCATGCACGATCAAGACTGTCCGAGGCGAAATGCAAAATACTCCATGTCCAGCAGCCAGCAAAAAGTAAAAGTATTGATATGAGAACCGATTTATAACGAAATAAAGAATAACAATATATCACCAACAAATAGAACATCCAAAAAAGATGGCGCGCAACTAAATAAATCGCAGTGTTCATTGGATGTTCTGTTTGTTGTTAAAATGTTTCTTTTTATTCTTTATTTCGTTATCAATCTGTTCTAATCGTCCTCTTTTTTTTTTTTTTTTTTTTTTTTTTTGGCTGTCAGACACGGAGTATTTTGCATTTAATGTCCGACAGGCATTGTACATTGCCCCGTGCCAATGTCGACTCACTTTATTGAGCAGAGCTTAAACAGAAACATTGATTGAAATTCTCGGTACTCATCTTGAAGAACTGAGCCCTCTTATCAAAACATTCACGTTTAATATCTAAAACATTCAGTAGATTTGAAGAAATTAAAAACAATAATCGACTGTCGGACACAGAGATAAATTAAGACCCTGTCAGACTTTCGGACTCGTAGACACTGCGTTCAACGCGATCGGTCGTGCGAAAAATTCGTTTCGCGTCCAGTGTGCAAGTGGCTTAATACAAGGCTACTTTTACTGTCACTTAGGTTTTATCGTTTTTAGTGGGGGAAAGGAATACAGCCTGATTGCTATGATCTCGTACTGAGTTAAGATCACATAGTGAAAATAAATATGTAACGTATCTTGCATTGTTGTCCATGCATGTTAATCCCAAAATTTTAAGCAGCAACAGGGTGTAATAATAGGAACACACTATCCATCGTTTCTCTTCCCAATGATGCAGGCAGAAGAAATAAATGAACAACCGTCGTATTTCATCCCAACTTCATAAGTTTGAATGATCTGACCTAGTTTCGTTTTGAAATTCCATTCAAGTTCGCTAATGGTAATAATTCGCGAATGCCCTAGCTAGCCAGCTAACTCATATTAAGTAATGCTTAATATAGACGTAAGCGGTGCAGAAAACATGCCTGAAGCAGCAAAGTAAAATGCAACATTAACGCATCATGCAGATATAGGACAGAGGCTTCTATATTCCAACACATTAAAGGTGAGGAGAGGAGCTCATTTGATTGGTGAATATTTGACTCGGCTGTGTTATACCCAAACACGCCTTCTTTGCCACTTGCGCCGGCAGGAGGGACAGAGGCGGGACAGAGGAGTACTTGCGCCAGGCTGCACCGGGCACGAAATTGCAACATACGCCTGGACACACCCCGTTGGCGGCGCATCCCCCATTCGCCGCGCCTGCGCCGCGCCTGCGCCTGGTCTACGAATTTAGAGCCCAATGTGTTTAATACTTTTGGGCTTGAGAGACGTTTCAAGAGTGAAAAGGAAGACAGAGGTAATTTTCCAGTTTCATCTAGGACCTGGCAGGTTATATGGAAAGAGTGGAACAGGACAGCTGGGACTTCACATAGTTTGGCGTTCAGAATATGAAGCCTGACATGATGCGCAGTCATGAAAATTTGATGTTATGTTGAAAGTGACTGAACAGTTTGGTTGATAATGTTGCTACATGAAATTGTTATTAGAAGGTATTTAAAGTAGGTGAAGGCCATGTAGGTTCCATGTCATCCAACTTGATTATCGAGTGAGTACATTTTATGAATTTGACATAGCTACACCAAAAAATGTCATGGTAGTGCAAAGGCGTAATGAAAGTAACACTGTTCAGAAACAATGTGACCTTTTGACCCCATTAACCAGGTCAAGGTCATCCACCTTTAATGTTCTGCAAGCTGATTATCCAGAACATACACGCTGTAAATTTTACGTAGCTACAACAAAAATAGTGGATAGTCCAAAAAGGTTCATACTGTCTGTAGTAACTAATTAGCCTTGACGTTCTTATTTTCCGACAGAGAAGGTTTTATCCTACCTTGACATGTTTCGACGGAATACTCCCGTCTTCTTCAGAAGAGTCACTGATGTTACGAGTGACGTGTCTTATCAGCTGATGTTAGCGAGGCGTGGCCGCCCTGTCAGATTTGACAGGGCGGCCACGCCTCCTGCCATCCGGCCGCTCCTCCAAGATGGCACTCCAGGTGTGGGAAAGCATGTATGCCCCCTCGTCCCGGTTCATAGTCCTGTGGGCGCGCTTCCTGATTTCAATTGCCTCCATGATCCAGCGTTCATGTCGGTTGTTCTGAGTGCGGATAATTTTGGCCTTGTCCCAGTCCATAATATGATTTTCCCTCTTGCAATGGTCTGTGATTGCTGATTTAAGGTTTACCTGTAGTGCTTGTTCTTTAACTGAGCGTGTCTGTCTTACTGTTGTCTCTTTCTCGCATTCTTTTTGGTGTTCTTTTTTACGTGTGTGAAAAGGTCTACCTGTTTCCCCAATGTATGTTTTATGGCAAGACCGGCAAGGGATTTCATATATGACGTCACATTTGTTACAATTGTCAATTTGGTCTTTCGGTGTACCAGTAGTTGTCGTAATTTTATGTATGGTTTTACCGGGTGTTGATGTGGAATTTTCTCATGGCCCGTTGAATCCGCTCTGTGACGCCTCTTATGTATGGTAACGTGATGACTCCTTTGGTTTTGGTTTCATTTTTTCGTTTCTTTCTGAATGTGCCGGTATTTTGCTTCTGCTGTACCTGTAGTTTTCCTGTGTTTATGGCCCATAGTGGGTACTGGCATTTCTTTAGTGCGTTAGTTATATGTTCTTCTTCCTTTTTTCTGTCTGTGTCTTCTGTGATGATGGATGCACGATCAAACAGGGTTCTTACCACGGAAAGTTTGTGATTTATGGGGTGTTCAGATGACCAAAGCAGGTATTGATCAGTGTGAGTGGGCTTTCTGTATATTTTAATTTTAATGTCTCCTTCATTAGTGTGATGTATATTTATGTCCAGAAACGCTATGGTTTTATCTGTCTCTTCTTCATCGTGAATTGTATTTTCCCAGTGCGGTCCATACTGTTTAAATGATCTGTAAGTTGTTTGCGTATGTCCTGATTTTATTTTTTTTCTAAGATGTTGTCCACGATCTTTTCCAGAGCGTGGGGCGATTACTTTCAGTGCCGATGCTATGGCCCTCGTTTTAGGTCCTCCATGAAAAAACCAGACATGATGGCAGACAGTGGGTCACCCATGGGGAATCCTTCTTTTTGCCTAAATATTATATTGCGGAATTTGAAATAAGTGGATGTGGCGATGAACCTTAGCAGCTCTGATATGTCGTGAACTGAGAGATTTGTGCGCTTTTTCAGTGATCTGTCAGTTTCCAATCTGTTTTCCACTATGTTTAAAGTGGCGTCTACAGGCGTCGAGTAAATAAAAGAAACCACGTCGTGCGATATGAAAATTTCATCTGCCTCTACTTTGGTGTTCTTGAGTTCTTGGGCTAACTGTTTTGAGTTCTTGCAGTGCTTGTTTGTTTGTCCCAGAAGGGGTTGTAAGATTTCATGCGAGAGATTTGGACAGGTTGTATGTTACTGATCCTATGCTGTCTACTATGGGTCGCAACGGAGCTCCCTGCTTGTGGATCTTTGGTGTGCCGTATATTCGGGGGGTTACACTTGCTGTGGGTATGAGATGATTGTACGTTTGTTTGTCTATTTTGTTTTCGCTTAGTAATCGTTTCATGATGGTCCTGAGTCTATTTTTCTTCTCCTCCGTTGGATCCTTTTTTAGCACTTCGTATGTGTCTGTATCTTCCAGCATTTTCATCATTTGTTTTTCGTAATTTTCTGTGTCCAGAATGACCGTGGTTCTATCTTTGTCTGCTGGGAGAATAGTGATTTCTTTGTTTTTAGACAGAGTGTTAATGGCTTGTGCTTCTGATTTTGTCATGTTACTCGGTGGGAGTTTAGTTGATTTGAGGATACCTGCTATGTCAGTGCGTAGAGCTGCTTTTTGACTGGGGTCTGGTATTTTTTCGCATGCCAATTCTGTTGCGAGGATAAACTCTTCGAGGGGGATGTGTTTAGGTGTTACCGCAAAATTTAGCCCTCGGGATAACACACTACGTTCTGCATCTGTTAGTCGGTGTTTAGACATATTGCATATCCATTTTTCATTAATAGGGTGTTGGTTTCTTTCTGTATGCTTATTTGTGATTAATTTGTTGAGTTTCCTTATGTGCCTTTCTTTCGTTTTTAAGAACTCGTTTTCGTATTGTCTATGTAAGTTTTTGTCTACCATTTGTTCTATTTCCTTACTAAGGGAGTACCGGTGTTTAAACTCCTCCATTTTGTGTTTTAATTCAGATTCCAAATTCTTTATGTTGTTTGCTGTTATTCGTATTCTTTCCTTGACCAAAATCATCCGCACTTTTTTCATCATTCGATCTGCATTCTTAGTTCGAATGGGATTCTTTATATTAAGGCTGGCAGGTGTAACATTTTCATCTCGGCAGCGCAGATTGAAGCGGAGATGGTTCTTCTGGCGCGCCCGTTTTAAAAACAGGTGTTCGAGGTAGCGGAACTCTGATACAAGATTGTCCAAAGTTTTCGCGTAATAGTCCAAAAAGGTTCATACTGTCTGTAGTAACTAATTAGCCTTGACGTTCTTATTTTCCGACAGAAAAGGTTTTATCCTACCTTGACATGTTTTGACGGAATACTCCGTCTTCTTCAGAAGAAGTCACTGATGTTTCACAGTGGCGTGTCTTATCAGCTGATGTTGGGGCGTGACCGCCCTATCAGATTTGACAAGACCACGCCTCCTGCTATCCGTGCCGCTCCTCCAAGATGGCAGGAGGATTCCGTGTCAAATCTGACAAACACCACGCCAACATCAAGACTAGGATAAAACCTTTTCTGTCAGAAAATAAGAACGTCAAGGCTAAAAATAGTGGATGTAATCAAGGAAACAGTGTTTACAAAGAATGTGACCTTTTGACCCCTTAAAGTAGGTCAAGGTTACCCATCTTCGAACTTGTCCAAGCTATACGTCCCAACAACAGTCCCTGTGAATTTTATTACCCTGAGATTAATAGGAAAGGAGTTATCGTCTACACAGACAGACAGACGGACGCAAGGTCTTCCCAATACCCAATTGCCATACTTTGCCCTCGGGTAAAAAAAGCAATCACAACAAACACCCCAGAAACTAAATATACAAAAACTGTGTTTGCAATGGTGCACGACTCAAAATGCAATCAAATATGACTGTCACCCGCTCAACAGCTCAATGACTTACACGCTAAGCTATTTTCAATGACTCTAGTAATGCTTCATTGCCATATGAAGACTCAGGCGGCAAGCCGTAAAAACTACTTCGATGACATCTGTTAAATATTAGTGGACAATTATAGCAAAAATACAAAAAAAAAAAATAAACCAGTTTATTGTTTGTATTGTTGGACTCTGAGTACATATGTGCAATGGCGCATGGACTCTGACGCACGGGGAATGCAAGGCTCAAGCTAGGTTAGTGTGATTAAGACAGTTGAGGGCTCGTTGGAAACATCAAAGCCCATGGAATCAAATGACTCCCCCCAAATGCAAATTCACAGCATCGTAAACCAATCACAGAGAAGACACTGCATGCAAGCGAAATGCTCAGGGCCTAACCTCATTGGAAGCAGTGGCCTGGAAACAAACATGCATGGAGACTGGAGGATCCGGTTTCAATATAACACGGACACATTGGACTAATAATACCCAGCGCAAAGTTACCCTCGAACACAGTTTTTTATGCCCCCGCCTCGAATGAGCAGGGAGCATTATGTCAACGCCCCGGCGTCTGTCCAGGCGTCCGGCCGTAATCTTCTTGTTTCCACGCAATAACTTTTGAAAACCAGCACCGTGCGATATCCAATATGGCCACTATGGCAGCCATCTTGATTTCAGTTTCCACGCAATAACCAAACCCACATAGAAAAATTGGCCTGGCCCAGTTTTGGCCCAAATAATGCACTTTTACGGCCCAATTCTGGCCCACATACATAAAGAATGACGACCTATTGTGGCCCAAATCTGGTTTGCCAGAGCTGGTCCACGTATGGGCCAGCACAGGGCCAGCTCGCATACAATCAGCCCACATGTGGCATGCCATCACAGAAACGGTGCCATCATTGCCAGACCTGGCCCACATCCGGTCAACATACCACTTGCCATGCCAGCAGTCGCCCAGCGGTGCCGGCTTGACGCCGGATCCGGGCCAGACTCATCTGCTATCTGGGAAGAACGCTTCGTCCGATCCATCTCATTTCTTGGTGGTGTGTGGGGGGTGGGTAGAGGAAGGTTCCTTTCAAAAACCAGCGCCGTGCGATATCCAATATGGCCGCTACGGCAGCCATCTTGATTTCAGTTTCCACACAATAACTAAAGATCGCCTTGTCCGATCCATCTCATTTCTTGGTGGTGTATGGGGGGTGGGTAGAGGAAGGTTCCTTTCAAAAACCAGCGCCGTGTGATATTCAATATGGCCGCTACAGCAGCCATCTTGATTTCAGTTTCCACGCAATAACTAAAGAACTCCTCATCTTCATTCGAAAACCAGTTTTCTTTTAACACAGTCTTAACCCCAATTAAACATATAGGCGGGGGCATATGCCACACTCCGCATTGCTCGTTATTACAGAATAACAAAGGTAAGAAAAAATTTTTGCTCATCGCAGTAGAACGTAAAAGTTTACAGACGGACGGACGGACGGACGGACGGAAGGGGCGTTGACATAAAGCCCCCTACTCATTCGAGGTGGGGGCATAATAAAAAGGGCAAGCCGAACTGGCCGTTTGAGTAGTCAGACATTACGGCCACAAGGGGGCAACCACGGCAATAGCCGCTAGGCCGTGATATAATTCATGCACTGTAATACCATAATCCATGACGAGCATTTAGCCTACAAATATACACAATGTGGGCTAATTTGTTAATGTATTCAATTTAATTGAAATGCGCTGACATTCACATCATGCATCGATACAAATGAAGCACTAGCAGAAGTTCAGTCAGGAAGACCCTCCTTTGCATGCTCTCGTTAGTTTATTTTCATTCAGTCTGCTTTCACTCCTTGCACGCCCGCTCTCATTCTAGCTGTGATCATGTTGGGCGGTCAATTGAGTCATCAGCTGATCTTATCCATCCAACACCACTGCAACGCACCTACATTACTGGCCTATCCTCTTGGTGCCATCTTTTTAAATCTGACTGTATCTGCTTCTAATACACGCAGGCTGTTTATCGCGCACACCCTCCACCTGCCCATCACCGCCCAGCCTCAGCAGGATCATCTGCTTCATCTTCATCAACCACCACTACCACCAGTCGCTGGACTCCATAGGGGGATTTATCCAGCTGCGCCTCGGCCCAGAGGCTCCTAAAATGCTAAATCTCCCCATCAAGTCCAAGCGCCAAAGACCTTAAGGCTATCATCACAGCTGTTAATCTGTCCATTCTGTAATCTGTAATAAATGTGCATCTTAATTCGCTTATTTGTTATGTCCTCTATCCTCTATTGAACCAGAAGTTGTTCCGTGTCTCACTCCTCGCTGGCCATCTCAACGCATTTATTTGTGCTGGGAGAGAGAGGAGAGAGGAGGGAGGATGGAGCTCTGCCAAGCCGATGAGCGAGGATACATGAGAGCAGCTTTCCAGGAACACTTCCAGCAGAAAGCCATGACATCAATCTGTATCGACATTATGCAATGTGCAACGGATCAGAAAACTCACGGATCGGATCGTATCACATCAAAGTCAGGGAACAAATCATTTCTTTGATTCAACAAAATAAATTTAAAAAGGGAGACAATTATATCTTTTTTCTCCATTTAATCTGTCAGAACATTGGGTAAGGAACTTTAGCACATGATCTTTATTGAAAACAACATTAAAGATGTTCAATGTTTCCGTAAAATCTTAATGAAGCCTAATAAAATATTTAATATTCAATTGTTAAAGTACATTATAAGGCATGATACTCCCCTTCTTTAAACAGAGTACAAGGAAGAATAGTCTGTATCTACACCATAAAAAGTAAAAAAAAAAAAGAAAGGAAGAAAGCAAAGCAGACCTGACCTGATACTGTAAAAAATCATAATGATGAAGATTGCATTGTCAGTTCATGAATTATGAATTAATTCTCACACAAAACCTACGTTTTGAGAAGACGAAAGGATGAGTTATACTTAGATTGCTCACACTTCAGGAGTGCTTGAATTTGAGGAGTGAAATACACACGTGCCAATGTAGGTGACATCACCCGCTGAGAACGGTTAGCCTTTCGGGCAAGTCCAGGCTTATTGTTTGTGCTGTAATTGAATTTAATTCCTAGTATTATAGTGCACTTTGTACAGTGCACAAAATCTAAAAATCTTAAGGCGCTTTACAAATCTAAAAAAAATGTATTCTAAATGCACATCTAGGACATGAACCAAAGGAGTGGAGAGTGATATGACTGTGTGGTCAGCCTGGACTTGGTCAACAAGATATAGAATTTTATACTTGTTGATAAGCAGTTCGCATAATATTTCTTGGAGAGCGTCAGCCTAATGTGAGCCTTATGACAAAAATGGAAACTCCCTTACAAAGCACTCTGAAATAAAACCAGACATCTGGACAGATTGGAAGGATTTTGAATCCTCTTGTAATGCCATTGTCTGAGAGCATAGAATCTGCAATAGTGTTTGATGAGGGAAGTAAATTGATTAATGATTGGGGGGTTGATGGAGAAGTTATCACAGGCAATTGAGCTGTTGTGGAAGGTGGGTGCCATGAGGAGCTGAAACGTTCACGGATTGCTTGTTGGGTGGGGATTATGATTGCAAGGCTGTTAACTGGCAACGAAAAGCAAGCTCTTTCACTGAATGGCATGGTTGAGAGGAGATAAACTTTGTGGATTCGGTGTCTGTCATCTCCTACCACAAAAATTAACTGAAAAATTTGTACGTGTAGGCAGCAGTTCAAATCACACAGCACAGCGGATGTGAGACAGCAAGAGAGCGACAAAGAGAAAAGGAGATAGCAAGCAGGAATGCCAAAATCTAGCAGTTACGAGGCTGGAGGAACCATATACAGATTGATGAAAAAGCCATTACCCATAATCACGGCAAAACAGAACAGAAGAGGGCTTTAGTCAGGGTGAGGGGCAGTCTGAGTCAAGAATTTGAAGAACTGCAGTAGAAGGGCAGATCCAAGCCGTGGTCAGGAACTGTCCAGGGGTAAGAAGCCATGTAGTCAATCCAAAAACTGCAGCGGCCTAACTGCCTAATCTCAGGAACTTTTCAACTCCAGGAACTCAGTCTCTGTTCTGGAGACCGCTAAAGAACAGGGAGACGTTGTTCCTAATAAAGGGAACACCAGATAATAACATTTTATTTCTTAATTATAATACAAACAGGGAAAAAGAACATGGCTCACTAATGAGGACTACAAGGTATCATACAGCCAGAGACCAGAGCAGGGGAGGCACACAAGCCTTTCATTCACATTACCAGGCAGAAGTGACTCAGATCTGAGGCACCTTAAAGGCTCTTGCCATGAAAAAAATTTTGAAAAATGAATTTGCTTGTTTTCTATCTGACAGTCTAAAGGACCTATATAAGAAACCCTACCCATTTTAAACCGCCGTGTGTATTCTTTTCTTTATGTACAGTCGCGCCAAAAATTATTCATACCCCTATCAATTTTTGTTTTTTTTCGATATTTTTTTTGACAAATTAAATTTATTCTTGCAGAAATGACACAGTAAGTTGACATAAGGCTGTAAGAAGTACAGTAAACAATTTTTCAAGAAATACAATACTTTTTGGTATTTTATTTGACAGATTTACAAAAAATGCCATGTCCAGAATTATTCATACCCTTTTCTCAGTAATTGATGGCAAAGCCTTTATTCACGATTACAGCCTCCAAACGCGTCCTGTGGTTGATCACAAGGTCTCTACACGTTTCCACAGGGATTTTGGCCCACTCCTCTTTGGCGAACTTCTCCAGATCCTTAAGGTTTGAGGGTCTCCTTGCCATGACCTTGGTCTTCAGTTCCCTCCACAGATTTCTGATAGGATTGAGGTCGATGGTCTGGCTTGGCCACTCCAAAACATTCACTTTGTTGTCCACTAACCATTTCTTGACGGATTTAGCCGTGTGTTTAGGATCATTATCCTGTTGGAAGATCCATTCCTGCCCAAGGCCAAGTTATTCGCTGGATTGCTTAATGTTTTCACTGAGGATCTGGATATCCTGGTCCTGTTTCATGATGCCATTAACTTTAACAAGGTTTCTGGGCCCATTTGCTGAAAAGCAACCCCAGAGAATGATACTCCTGCCACCTTGTTTGACCGTTGGGACCGTGTTTTTCAGGTTGAATGCTTCACCTCTTACGCCAAACAAAAGCCACATCTCTGTGCCTAAACAGCTCCATCTTTGTTTCATCCGTCCATAACATTGATAGCCAGAAGCTTATATCTTCATCCAGGTGAGCTTTTGCGAAGGCTAGACTAGTTCTTGTGTGTCTGGGTTGGGGAAGTCTAAGAGGCGTAAGAAAGGTGAAGTGTTCAACCTGAGAAACACGGTCCCAATGGTCAAACACGGTGGCGGGAGTATCATGCTCTGGGGTTGCTTTTCAGCGAATGGGCCCGGAAACCTTGTTAAAGTTAATGGCATCATGAAACGGCACCAGGATATCCAGATCGTCAGTGAAAATATTAAGCAATCCACCGAAAAACTTGGTCTTGGGCAGGAATGGATCTTCCAACAGGATAATGATCCTAAACACATGGCCAAATCCCTCGAGAAATGGTTAGTGGACAACAAAGTGAACGTTTTGGAGTGGCCAAGCCAGAGCTCCCACCTCAATCCTATCAAAAATCTGTGGAGGGATCTGAAGACCAAGGTCATGTCAAGGAAACCCTTAAACCATAAGGATCTGGAAAAGTTTGCCAAAGAGGAGTGGGCCAAAATCCCTGTGGAAAGATGTAGAAACCTTGTGATCAACGACAGGAAGCGTTTGGAGGCTGTAATCATGAATAAAGGCTTTGCCGTCAATTACTGAGAAAAGGGTATGAATAATTCTGGACATGGCATTTTTTGTAAATTTGTCAAATAAAATATCAAAAAGTATTGTATTTCTTGAAAAATTGTTTACTGTACTTCTTACAGCCTTATGTCAACTTACAGTGTCATTTCTGCAAGAATAAATTTGATTTGTCAAAAAAAAAATATCGAACAAAAACAAAAATTGGTAGGGGTATGAATAATTTTGGGCGTGACTGTATGTAAAGGCTTTTCAGAGCACTGAGTGAAGTGCACTGGAAAAATGGAATGTGCGGACTGGATTCAGATGCGAAGAAGTCATGGGCTTTATTATGCCTTTCCTGATGCAGAAAAGGCAAAAGCAAAAACAAATAGGAAACGAGGTTCCAAATCCTACTACAATCATGCACTGAACTATAACAGAGGTTTCAGCACTTTTGAGTAAGCAAAAACAAACAGCAAATGTTGTTCCTAATATAACTATAATACTACGTTGTACATTAACAAGAGGACAGCAGTATAATTAAAGGGCTTTCAGAAATACGCAAATACATGAACATAATGTCTACACACGAGTAGCACTAGACAACAGGCTTACGAGGCTTGCGTGACTTTGCACCGAATGAGTGTGGAGCTTGCGCTTATATACAGACTACTACACGATGAAAATTGAAAACCAATGCGGAGGATTCCAGAAGAGCGTGGAATGCGGGTCTTAGCAGGCCGATGATTGAGGATGCTGGAGGCATGGCGTTACAATGTATGCACTAAACAAAGTTTGAATCCACAGTGACTTTTTCCATATACACCAATGCTTAACAGAGAACATTCAGGTCATTCGACAATTTAAGTTTCTGTCTTTGGGATAAATGTAAGTGATTAGTCTTCCTTGTATCACCAAGCAATTTTGATGAAGGTTCATTCCATGCAAACAGCAAAATACCTGGAAATCCCAATTTTCATATGAAATGCCCTTTTAATGTGACACAGATCTGATGCTTTCAGAGCTGTGTCGACATAGAAATCTAATCTTATATCAAATCTTCAGATCAGAATTGAGCCACTTTCATACGTGGTCCAACATCGGATACAAATCTGATGCGTGTCCATGCGACAGGACTGAGAACAGTTAGATCAAAATCCAAGTGGCTTTTTGCCCTACCCATGCACTGAACACAGATTAAAACCTGAAAAGCTAGCCATCTGGCTTTTTTCTTGTCTTTGTCTGTCAAACTGTTTGCCATCCTCCAAGGCAAAATCCAATCCATCCAACAAGAGTGTCCATTTTCTTGGTTCAAATCAGGTTTTAGTACCATGAGTGCTTGCACAAATACGACATTTTTTGTTTTTGATGATGCAGATGACTCATGCAAAAATGTATCAATGTGCATACGCCTGCCGTTGAGAAGGGTAGATGCGTTCACATCACAGATAGATACAGGTGCCTTGTAATTATGAATGTGAACCGTCAAGAGCAGTAGGTTGAAGAAATGAAGCTTAGCAAAAGTTCAGTCAGGAAGACTCTCTCTCCCTCGCGCACGTCAACTGTTTATTTTCTTTTCGTTCACTCGCATGCTCGCCCATAAACCTCTGCGGTCAATGTCTGGGGCTGTCAATTGAGCAGTCAGCTGGTGTAGCAGCTGATCTCTTCCATCCAACCGTGGCACACCTCAGTCGCATCGCTAGCCAATCGTTATGTTGCTGTCTTTTTAAAAAAATATCATTTTCTCTGCTCTAGTTCGTTCGTGCTGCCGTTCGCTGAGATTAGCTCCGTTCTTGCAATCTACGCTCGCCTCCATTTCTCGCATACGCACTGGCTGCATCATCCAGACCACGCTTCGGCCGCCCCGACCCTACGCGCATTAATTTCGTTGCCAGCTTCCCAGCCTTCTGCTTCAGCGCAAGCCCCTTTTGCCACAGGCTGATCGCCTCCATGCCTCGCTGCTTTGCTGCGGTAATTCATGCAATGGAGCCCCGTCCACGTCTTGAGTGCTATACATGTTCATACTTTCAGTAGTCCATTATTCCAGCGTCAAAATCTTTTTTTTTCATTGGTCTCAAGTGATGTTCTGTTTTCTGATGCTGAATTTTGCGTTTTCATTGACTGTCGGTCGTGATCATCGTAGTTGGAAGAGGTGGTTCTTGAAATGGTTGGTTTGCGTGTTGTGAATCCGTATAGTTTAGTTTCGCTTTGGAATCGAGTTACTGGGATTAATCGACTTTTGATGATGTTCTGGTTTGCCGAGATGCACCGGTATAATACCGGAAAATAACATGTATGGAGGCTGACGGGTCAAGTCTCAAAATAACGCGGACACATTCAGCAAAAAAAAAAAAAAAAAAAAAAAATGCTCATCGTTGTAGCATGTAAATTGCAGGCCTTGTGTTCATTCAGTGCGCTGTCGGTTTAAAAAATTGTATCGTTGGTATATATGGCCAGATCCAGAAATGCTGGCGTTAGAGCCCTAATACTACGTTATCCCATGTTTTGCTAGATGCTTATATACTTGATTTGTGCTTGAATTGTGTTCGGTTTAGGAAACTGTCATAATGAGTTTTATCAGAATTCTTCCCTTGAGCATATGCCGAACAAAGATGTTGCTATTAGGAAACGTGCTGCATTTATTATGCATATTAATTGCCCTTGGTCTGGGGGCGCGCGGTCATAAGAGGTTGGTATTGTTTTGAACGTATTTTTCAATTGATTCGTGTATTTCCCCAAAGTCACGCCTCCAGTTCCCAACTACTGCGCTCGGCCCCATGTGTGCCTAAACTGCATGACGTCTATCCCTGGATTAGGGCCGCCGCCCGATTTGAAAGTCTGGTGAAGACTATCGACTCTTTGGATTGGCATGACGTTTTCTATAATGTGATTTGTTCCTCCAGTTATCTTCAGTTTTACCGATGCTGCCCTTCCGTCGGGTTCGGTGGTTATTTTCAAGGTCATTGGTTCGCATGAAAATGGCCTCGGTCTTTGCCTAAGCTCTAATCCTTAGCACTGCACGAAATTTCACCATTGCCGTAGCCTGTTGCATTTGGAGCATGTTTTGGCATCGCAAACGTACCGCAGTTCCGTGCGACAACGAAGCCATAGGAAGCATAATTATCAAAACTCAGGGCGGCTCAGTGGTTAGCACTGCTGCCTCTCAGCAAGATGGTCATGGATTCGTATCCGACCTGGGGCCTTTCCACGTGGAGCCTGCATGTTCCCCTCGTATTTGTGTGGGTTTCTTCTAGGTACCAGTCCCCTCTCTAGGTTCAGCTTCCCCTTCTGCCTTATTGAGATTTCGCCAAGTTCTACGTGAGAAGGGGTCTTGCTCTGTCTGCTCCAAAACTACATGATTTTGCCGGAGGATGTTATGCGTTTCTCTGCTTTTGCCACTAAAACTCATTTCAGTCAGTTTCGTCGACGCATCTATTGCAATTTTAGTATATTTGTAATTGTAATGTCTGTCTGTCCGCTCGCTTAACTCAACAACCGCTGATCAGATCATCTTGGATTTTTCTCAGGTCATGGGTGTCTACCGTTTCTAGGTCCTCCTGAGATGATCCGGATTTGGATCCAGATCGGGATTCGGGAACCGTTTTCTTAATTTTTCTCCATGTCTATTTGTCAGCCGACATAAAAAAAAAAAAAAAAAACGCATTGGTTTAACATGAAAGTTTTGCTCATTGTCACCACTGCTAATTCCTTAACGGGCGAGAGTCTGCAATCTCTGATTGTCTTGTTTGTCATTGGTTGATGTTTGTCACTTTAAACTCCACTATATCAGAGGTCTAATAGCTGGGGTTCAGTTTGGTGCATGATGTTCTGACCCATCTTTTCCAAGCTTATTTCTAATAGCTCCCAAGCAATACCTGGATCATTTGTTCAGAATAAGCGTCGCTCTTCAGCGGCTATGCAAGGTATACATTCGGCCTCTCTAACAACTAGGCCGCTGGTCATCTTCCGCATACGCATCCTACGTTCGCCCCGAAGCATCTGCAATCATCTAAGCCCAAAGATCCCTTAAGCCTTTTCAGTCCAGGGTAAGCTTGCAAATAACTGGTGGTCGGTGGTTGGCTTTAATCTGTATTTCCGCTGTCACTTGCTAATTGCATGCAGGGCTTTGCAGCCCTTAGCCATTGCTGGCTAACATCACGCCAAAATAAATAAATACTTTATCGCCAGGTCACGCAAATTCCTTGTCACACTTTAATTTCCAGGTTTTCAGGAGCCTTGGCCTTAAAAAAAAAAAAAAAAGGCCAGCTCATCACCGGTTGCAGTCTACTTTCTAGGTTCAGCCTCCCCTGCAGCCTTATTTGGATTCCACTAGGTTCTATGTGAAAATGGGTTTCCCTCTCCCTGCTCTAAAACTGCATGATTTTGCAGGAGAATGTTTGTATTTCTTTGTTTTGCCACTAAATCCTGTTTCAGTCAGTGCCGTCTGCACATTTAACTTCGCCCCGAAGGGGAGCGAGGGAATTGCAATCGGCAGTCTGTATGTATTCATATGTCTGTCTGTCCGCTTGCATAACTCAACAACCGCCGATCGGATCAACTTGATTTCTTTTTACAAGTGATGAGTGTCTACCATTTCTCGGTCCTCCTGAGATGATCTGGATCAGGATCCAGATTTGGATTTGGAAACCGTTTTCTGAATTTTCTCCACATGCCCATTTGTCAGCTTGTATTACTTCAAAAAAAAAAAAAAAATCAGTTTAATTGGAAAATTTTACTCATTGTCACTCTGCTAATGCTTTAAGGGGCGAGGGTCTGCAATCTTTGATTTTCTTGTCATTGCTTGTTGTTGTCACTTCAAACTCTACCTTTCATGAGGTCTTTAGCTGGGGTTCAGTTTGGAGCTAGATTTTCTGACCCATCTTTTCCAAGCTTATTGCTAATAGCCCCAAGAAATAACCGGATCATTTGTTCAGAGTAAGTGCCGCTCTTCAGCGACTATGCAAGGTATATCTACGGCCTCTCTATCAACTACGCCACTGGTCATCTTCAGCAATCGCATCCTACATGCACCCCGAAACATCTGCAAACATCAAAGCCTAAAGATCCCTGAAGCCTCTTCAGTTCATGGTAAGCTTGCAAATAACTGGTGGTTGGTGGTTGGCATTTTGGCTTCATTGTCATACGCTAAATGCATGTGGGGCCTGCAGCCTCTTAGCCAATGCTGGCTATTGTGTTTTCGCAAGCAGGGCTTTGCAGCCTGAGCCATGGCTGGCTAACATCATCATCATAAAAAAAAAAAAAAAAAAAGGCAAGGCTTTGCAGCCTATCATCATCATCATCTTAAAAAAAAAAAAAAAAAAATCAAGGCTTTGCAGCCAATCATCATCATCATCTAAAAAAAATCAAAAAAATGCAAGGCTTTGCAGCCTAGCATCATCATCATCATCAAAAAAAATGAAAGGCTTTGCAGCCTATCATCATCATCATCATCATCAAAAAAAATGCAAGGCTTTGCAGCCTATCATCATCATCATCATCATCAAAATCAAAAAAAAGCAAGGCTTTGCAGCCTCATCATCATCATTTGCAGCCCATCAACATCATCATCAAAAATGCAAGGCTTTGCAGCATATCGTCATAAAAAAAGCAAGGTTTTGCAGCCTATCATCATCATAAAAAACATGCAAGGCTTTGCAGGCTATCATCATCATCATCATCTAAAAATAAAGCAAGGCTTTGCAGCCGATCATCATCATAAAAAAGATGCAAGGCTTTGCAGCCCATCAACATCAACATCATCAAAAAAATGCAAGGCTTTGCAGCGTATCATCATCATCATCATCATCATCAAAAAAAAAAATGCAAGGCTTTGCAGCCTATCATCATCATCAAAATTAAAAAAAATGCAAGGCTTTGCAGCTCATCATCATCATTAACATCATCAAAAATAACAAGGCTTTGCAGCATCATCATCATCATCATCATCATCAAAAAATATGCAAGGCTTTGCAGCCTATCAGCATCATCATCATCTAAAAAAAATGAAAGGCTTTGCAGCCGATCATCATCATCAAAAAAAGCAAGGCTTTGCAGCCCATCATCATCATCATCAAAAAAAAATGCAAGGCTTAGCAGCATACCATCATCATCATCATCAAAAAAAAATAAAAATGCAAGGCTTTACAGCCCATCATCATCATTATCATCATCATCATCAAAAAAAAAATGCAAGGCTTTGCAGCCATCATCAAAAAGCATCATCAAATCATCATCAAAAAAAAAAATGGGCTTTGCAGCCCATCATCATCATCATCATCAAGGCTTTGCAGCCCATCATCATCAAAAAAAAAATGCAAGGCTTTGCAGCCTATCATCATCATCATCATCTAAAAATGCAAGGCTTTGCAGCCTCATCATCATCATCAAAAAATCATCATCATCAAATCAAAAAATGCAAAGCTTTGCAGCCCATCATCATCATCATCATCATCATCATCATCAAAAATGCAAGGCTTTGCAGCCTCATCATCATCATCATCATCAAAAAAAAAAGGCTTTGCAGCCCATCATCATCATCATCATCATCAAAAAATGCAAGGCTTTGCTAAAAAAATGCAAGGCTTTGCAGCCTATCAGCATCATCATCATCAAAAAAATGAAGGCTTTGCAGCCATCATCAAAAAAAAAAAAATGCAAGGCTTTGCAGCCCATCATCATCATCATCAAAAAAAAAATGCAAGGCTTTGCAGCCTTTGCAGCGTATCATCATCATCATCTAAAAAAAAAATGCAAGGCTTTGCAGCCTATCATCATAAAAAGCAAGGCTCATCATCAAGGCTTTGCATCATCATCATCATCATCATCAAAAAAAAATGCAAGGCTTTGCAGCCTATCCATCATCATAAAAAAATGGCTTTGCAGCCCATCATCATCATCAAAAAAAAATGCAAGGCTTTGCAGCCTATCATCATCATCAAAAAATGCAAGGCTTTGCAGCCTATCATCATCATCATCATCAAAAAATGCAAGGCTTTGCAGCCTCATCATCATCATCATCTAAAAAATGCAAGGCTTTGCAGCCCATCATCATCATCATCATCATCAAAAAAAATGCAAGGCTCATCCTATCATCATCATCATCATCAAAAATGCAAGGCTTTGCAACCCATATCATCATCATCAAAAAAAAAAAATGCAAGGCTTTGCAGCCCATCATCATCAAAAAAAATGCATCATCATCATCATCATCAAAAAAAATGCATCATCATCATAAAAAAAATGCAAGGCTTTGCAGCCATCATCATCATCATCATCATCAAAAAAAATGCAAGGCTTTGCAGCCTATCATCATCATCATCAAAAAATGCAAGGCTTTGCAGCATCATCATCATCAAAAAAAAATGCAAGGCTTTGCAGCCTATCATCATCATAAAAAAAATGCAAGGCTTTGCAGCCCATCATCATCATCATCATCATCATCTAAAAAAAATGCAAGGCTTTGCAGCCTATCATCATCATCAAAAAAAATGCAAGGCTTTGCAGCCCATCATCATCATCATCATCATCTGTAAAAAAAAAATATAAGCAAGGCTTTGCAGCCTATCATCATCATCATCATCAAAAAAAATGCAAGGCTTTGCAGCCTATCATCATCATCATCATCTAAAAAAAAGCAAGGCTTTGCAGCCCATCATCATTATCATCATCATCATCATCATAAAAAAAAATGCAAGGCTTTGCAGCCTATCATCATCATCATCTAAAAAATGCCTATCATCATCATCATAAAAAAAAAATGCAAGGCTTTGGGCATCATCAAAAAAAAAAAAAGGCTTTGCAGCCTATCATCATCATCATCATCATCAACAAAAAAATGCAAGGCTTTGCAGCCTATCAGCATCAAAAAAATGCAAGGCTTTACAGCCTATCATCATCATAAAAAAGCAAGGCTTTGCAGCCCATCATCATCAAAAAAATGCAAGGCTTTGCAGCCTATCATCATCATCATCATCATCATCATCAAAAAAAAATGCAAGGCTTTGCAGCCTATCATCATCATCATTATCATCAAAAAAATGCAAGGCTTTGCAGCCCATCATCATCATTATCATCATCATCATCATCTTCAAAAAAAATGCAAAGCTTTGCAACCTATCATCATAAAAAAAGCAAGGCTTTGCAGCCCATCAACATCATCATCATCATCATCTAAAAATGCAAGGCTTTGCAGCCCATCATCATCATTGTCATCATCAAAAAAAAATGCAAGGCTTTGCAGCTTATCATCATAATCAAAAAAAAATTGCAAGGCTTTGCAGCCTATCATCATCATAAAAAATCAGGGCTTTGCAGCCTATCATCATCATCATCATCATCATCATCAAAAAAAAATGCAAGGCTTTGCAGCCTATTGCCATCATAAAAAAACAAGGCTTTGCAGCCCATCATCATCATCATCAAAAAAAAAATGCAAGGCTTTGCAGCCTATCATCATCATAAAAAAAGCAAGGCTTTGCAGCCTATCATCATCATCATCATCAAAAAAAATGCAAGGCTTTGCAGCCCATCATCATCATCATCATCATCAAAAAAAAAAAATGCAAGGCTTTGCAGCCTATCATCATCATCAAAAAAGCAAGGCTTTACAGCCTATCATCATCATCATCATCTAAAAAAAAATGCAAGGCTTTGCATCCTATCATCATCATCATCTAAAAAAATGCAAGGCTTTGCAGCCCATCATCATCATCATCAAAAAAATGCAACGCTTTGCAGCCTATCATCATCATCATCATCATCATCTAAAAAAAAATGCAAGGCTTTGCAGCCCATAATCATCATCATCATCATCATCATCATCAAAAAAAAAAATGCTAGGCTTTGCAGCCTATCCTCATCATAAAAAAAGCAAGCCTTTGCAGCCTATCATCATCATCAAAAAAATGCAAGGCTTTTCAGCGTATCATCATCATAAAAAAAGCAAGGCTTTGCAGCCTATCATCATCATCATCATCATCAAAAAAAATGCAAGGCTTTGCAGCCTATCATCATAAAAAAGGAAGGCTTTGCAGCCTATCATAATCAAAAAAATGCAAGGCTTCGCAGCCTATCATCATCATCATCAAAAAAAATGCAAGGCATTGCAGCCTATCCTCATCATAAAAAAGCAAGGCTTTGCAGCCTAACATCATAAAAAATGCAAGGCTTTGCAGCCTACCATCATCATCATCATCATCAAAAAAAATGCAAGGCTTTGCAGCCTATCATCATAAAAAAGGGAGGCTTTGCAGCCTATCATCAAAAAAAATGCAAGACTTTGCAGCCTATCATCATCATCATCATCATCATCTTAAAAAAAAATGCACGGCTTTGCAGCCTATCCTCATTATCATCATCATCATCAAAAAAAATGCAAGGCTTTGCAGCCTATCACCATAAAAATAAATGCAAGGCTTTGCAGCCCATCATCATCATCAAAAAAAATGCAAAGCTTTGCAGCCTATCATCATCATCAAAAATGCAAGGCTTTGCAGCCTATCATCATCATCATCTAAAAAAATGCAAGGCTTTGCAGCCCATCATCCTCATTATCATCATCATCATCAAAAAAAATGCAAGGCTTTGCAGCCTATCATCATCATCATCTAAAAAAATACAAGGCTTTGCAACCTATCATCATAAAAAAAGCAAGGCTTTGCAGCCCATCAACATCATCATCATCATCATCTAAAAAAATGCAAGGCTTTGCAGCCCATCATCATCATCATCATCATCATCAAAAGAAATGCAAGGCTTTGCAGCCTATCATCATCATAAAAAAGCAAGGCTTTGCAGCATATCATCATCATCATCATCATCTAAAAAAATGCAAGGCTTTGCAGCCTATCATCATCATAAAAAAGCAAGGCTTTGCAGCATATCATCATCATCATCATCATCTAAAAAAAATGCAAGGCTTTGCAGCCTATCATCATCATAAAAAAGCAAGGCCTTGCAGCCCATCATCATCATCATCATCATCATCTAAAAAAAAAAATATATGCAAGGCTTTGCAGCCTATCATCATCATCATCATCAAAAAAAAAATGCAAGGCTTTGCAGCCCATCATCATCATCATCATCATCAAAAAAAAATGCAAGGCTTTGCAGCCTATCATCATCATAAAAAAAGCATTGCTTTGCAGCCTATTATCATCATCATCATCTTCTAAAAAAATGCAAGGCTTTGCAGCCTATCATCATCATAAAAAAAAGCAAGGCCTTGCAGCCCATCATCATCATCATCATCATCATCATCAAAAAAAATGCAAGGCTTTGCAGCCTATCATCATCATCAAAAAAATGCAAGGCTTTGCAGCTTATCATCATCATCATCATCTAAAAAAAATGCAAGGCTTTGCAGCCCATCATCATCATCAACAAAAATGCAAGGCTTTGCAGCCTATCATCATCATCATCTAAAAAAAAAAAAATGCAAGGCTTTGCAGCCCATCATCATCATTATCATCATCATCATCAAAAAAAATGCAAGGCTTTGCAGCCTATCATCATCATTAAAAAAAACAAGGCCTTGCAGCCTATCATCATCATCATCATCAAAAAAAAAAAAAAAATGCAAGGCTTTGCAGCCTATCATCATCATCATCATCATCATCATCATCAAAAACAAAATGCAAGGCTTTGCAGCCTATCATCATAAAAACGCACGGCTTTGCATCCTATCATCATAAAAAAAATGCAAGGCTTTCCAGCCTATCATCATCATCATCATCAAAAACAAAATGCAAGGCTTTGCAGCCTATCATCATCATCATCAAAAAAAATGCAGGGCTTTGCAGCCTATCATCATCATCAAAAAAAATGCAAGGCTTTGCAGCCTATCATCATCATTAAAAAAAAACAAGGCCTTGCAGCCTATCATCATCATCATCATCTAAAAAAAAAAAAATGCAAGGCTTTGCAGCCTATCATCATCATCATCATCATCAAAAAAAAAATGCAAGGCTTTGCAGCCTATCATCATAAAAACGCATGGCTTTGCATCCTATCATCATCATAAAAAAAATGTAAGGCTTTGCAGCCCATCATCATCATCATCATCATCATTATCATCATCATCAAAAACAAAATGCAAGGCTTTGCAGCCTATCATCATCATCATCATCAAAAAAAAAAAAATGCAAGGCTTTGCAGCCTATCATCATCATCATCATCATCAAAAAAATGCAAGGCTTTGCAGCCTATCATCATAAAAACGCATGGCTTTGCATCCTATCATCATCATAAAAAAAATGTAAGGCTTTGCAGCCCATCATCATCATCATCATCATTATCATCATCATCAAAAACAAAATGCAAGGCTTTGCAGCCTATCATCATCATCATCAAAAAAAAAATGCAAGGCTTTGCAGCCTATCATCATCATCAAAAAAAATGCAAGGCTTTGCAGCCTATCATCATCATCAAAAAAAATGTAAGGCTTTGCAGCCTATCATCATAAAAAAGCATGGCTTTGCAGCCTATCATCATCATCAAAAAAATGCAAGGCTTTGCAGCCTATCATCATCATAAAAAAATGCAAGACTTTGCAGCCTATCATCATCATAAAAAAAAAAATGCAAGGCTTTGCAACCTATCATCATTTAAAAAAAAAAAATGCAGGGCTTTGCAGCCCTTAGCTATTGCTTGCTAATGTCTAGATTATATAGTTCTTTAGACCTCATTCCTGTCCCATGTCATGCTCATCATGTTTTCCTCTCTCAGCAGCCTGTGCTTCTCTGTCTTTATGATGTTCCTACCTGGTGAGTATTCCTTCCATTCTTTGGGGGATTCATCAGGCTGCATTTTCAGGGGGGCTTCCACCCCCTAATTTTTTGGGGGATTTTCCAGCTGCTGCTCTGAGCCGTGCTCCTGCTCTACGAGTCTTCCCGAGGAGTCCAAGCGCCAAAGACTTGTCTGATTTTAAGCATGTTAATTCTGACTGCTGTCTTCTTGCTGTCCTGATCCTCTCATTCCTCATTTACCATCAATTTATTATAAAGCCAGTGGAAGATGGGCTTCCCCAGAATAGCCAGGTTCCTCCTGAGATTTCTTCTCACTGAGGAGTTTTTTCTCACCACTGTTCAAGGCTTTTTCTCCCTACTGGGTGTTTTTTGCCTGCTATTCGGGGATTAGGGATTAGTCTGTGTTCTGCCCTTTACTCTCTGTAAAGCGCCATATAAATAAAATTGAATTGAATTGAATTCCACTTCTGCTCAACGCATAATAAATTTTTCTTGATTTCACTTGAGTCTCTCCTGATTGAACTAGGCTTGTAATGTAAACAGTGAAGATAAACTACAATTTAGTAATGGGAGGGGAAAATATTAGAACGTAAATGCAAAAGGACAATGACCTACGGCTGTGCAAAGGGCGTGAGAAATGCACAGGAGGGAAGTAGCACAAGACAAATATCAATCAATTAAGAAAACGGCACTTAAACAGATGCAGGCAGCTGGACGGAGGGGAAAAACAACTGAGGAACATGCAGGGCATGACACTGCCTGGGTTTTATAAACTGTGTTTTCAGTTTTTAAAAGATTTATAAATTGACAGAGCATCAGAATAAATCAATTTGGCTGAAAGCAAGCCATTCCATTTGTAACTAGACAGTCTGGTCGCCCGCGACCACATGGGTTCACCCCGAGTGTCTGCCTTGTGGTATCTTGAAAACTCTGACCTCAAGAGCCTTCAAAAGCCATACACTAAAACTGGCTTATTTTCAGCATGAAATTGGGCTGTATTCAGCCAATTCTGTTGCCATGGCAACCAAAAGCGATATGTGTCCTGACCTAATTCTAACCTTTGCTGACACCATGGGCTCTAAATTAGTTGACCAGGCGCAGGCACGGCAAATGGGGGGAGCGCTGCGCCAACGGGGTGTATCCAGGCGTATCTTGCAATTTCGTGCCCGGCGCAAGTACTCCTCTGTCCCGCCTCTGTCCCTCCTGCCGGCGCAAGTGGCAAAGAGGGAGATGAGGAAGGCGTGAGTGAGTTTAACATAGCCGAGTCAAATCTTCACCAATCAAATGAGCTCCTCTCCTCACCTTTAAAATGTTGGAATAAAGAAGCCTCTCTCCTATATCTGCATGATGCGGTAATGTTGCATTTTACTTTGCTGCTTCAGGCATGTTTTCTGCACCGCTTACGTCTATATTAAGCATTACGAATATGAGTTAGCTGGCTAGCTAGGGCATTCGCGAACTATTACCATTAGCGAACTTGAATGGAATTTCAAAACGAAACTAGGTCAGATCATTCAAACTTATGAAGTTGGAATGAAATATGACAGTTGCTCATTTATTTCTTCTGCCTGCATCATTGGGAAGAGAAACGATGGATTGTGTGTTCCTATTATTACACCGTGTTGCTGCTTAAAATTTTGGGATTAACATGCAGGGACAACAATGCAAGATACGTAAGACATTTATTTTCAATATGTGATCTTAACTCAGTACGAGATCATAGCAATCAGGCTGTATTCCTTTCCCCTACTAAAAACGATAAAACCTAAGTGACAATAATCATATTAAGCCGCTTGCACACTGGACTCGAAACAAATTTTTCGCACGACAGATTACATTCATGTCTACGCAAAGACGTGAATACATGCGTGTATTCGCGTCTTTGCATTGACTTTGAATGTAGTCAGTCGTGCGAAAAATTCGTTTCGCGTCCAGTGTGCAATCGGCTTTACTCAGCATAGAACGCAAGCATTATTTTTGTTATAAATTTTTATTCGTGGTTTCCCGCAGTACATACTGTATTTCTGTATTGCCAGCTGTTACGTGAGCGCTGCTGAGAGAGACGCAGGTCTCGAACGAAGTTTATGTTCTCCTGATCTGTTGGTCTTAAATTACAGTGACGTGATCGCGTGGCTCTGATTTGGCTCCTCGGCGATGGAAAAGCAAACAGGTTCTTACGAGGTTCGTGGGTTGAACCAACTAAGCACTGGCACTAGCACCAGCACTGCACTAGCACCAAGTTCTTTTTGGTGGAAAAGGGGTAAATGGCCACCGGAGGCGGCCCCTCCACCAGTGTGGCCATGAGCTCGGCGGAGGACATTGCGTCCTCCACCCTCTCAGCCGTCAGTGTCGAGGGCTTTGGAGGGATTGAGGCTGGCATTACAGGGAAGGCAAACATATTTTCCCAGTAATAAAGACACTCATATTTAGTGACCTATATTTAAACCCCGTGTAATAAAGATAAGTAGTGTGCGCGGATCACAACATAAACAAATACCATGCGTGATGCGGATGAAATCAGAAGCACCTGTGCGTAATGGACGCATTGCCAAGCGTCTCTCATTTTCTCTTTGCTTTTGCATTTTTTGAGATGAGAGAAGCCGGATATATACGCACTACCTGATGCCAAGGCAGTTTGTGGTTGGCTGAGAAAGATGTGAAGTTGTTAGTTTGCATCACAGATTCAGCTGCGTTGATTAAGCCAGGTCAAGTTTCCATTACACGTGCCAACCGCCTTTGATGAGACATCAGGACAATCGATATAGATACTATAATTTATGTCCTGATTCAGATAGTTACATTAAATAGTGGTTGCTGTAATCATTTATTGCATTGAAATGTGCCTGACATTCTGGAAACCTGCCTGTGAGGTTTCGGTGGCGTGTCTTTCTGTGCGCCCGGTCAGCCAAATTACCACTGCACAGAAAGTAAACCAGGTTGGAGCTGGCGAGCTCTCTGCGCACTTTCGGCAGAGCCTTTTGCCACGAAATTGTCACTGCGTCATGATGAATATGTGAAACCTCCTCCTACTACGCCGCCACACCCATCTCGGCGCACGCCCGTCTACCAAATTGCCAAGGTCGCTGCGCACGTTGTTGCACAGCACGAAATTACCACTGCACGGGCTGCACCGGACGAAATTACCACTGCATGGGCTGCGCCACGCTGTGCCACCCTGGGCTGCGCCAAGAAATTGGAGCCACATATGTCAAAGGAAGCTGTGGAAATTTGTGGCCTGAAGAGCGTCCCAAAACAAAATCTCTAAAGACGCAGCAGCGGCGGTGGAGACGTGGACCATGAATCCATAGTAGCAATTGGACTTCGTCCGGGGACTACAAAAATGATTTTTTATTTTCCGTAATGTAATAGAATTTAGAAGCATTTTTTCATTAGAATAAGATTCAACTTTGGTGTTATCAATTATAACGGCCTTCAAACTAGAACAATAAAATATTGAATGAATAATACAATAAACTGAAAGGACAAAGGAAATTGACTAATAATAGTTCTCTTGACTAATAATAACATGCAAGAATGACTTAGTATTTTCTTTTTCAGGCTAATGAATGTACCAACATGAGACAAATTAAAGGGGAAAAAAAAACAAATGTGTGGGCAAACATAATGAATACAGATGCTTCTGTTCATTTTCCTGGCATAGATTGGGTCCTCTTGTTTCCTTAAAGGTGGAGGGGAAACTGCCAATCATTGCTGAGTTATTCCGGGAGATCACCTAAATATCAAACAATGAAGTATTCCTACCAGGATGGAAGTGCTCTCCCCCATGAAGACAATGGCTCAACACACAGAACACACCTTTATTACAACAATTAGTCCTGGCTAGTTCTCAATCAGTTTCCTTTATTGACACGTTTTCCAATTGTAGTAATAATCCATTGGCAATTCAAGACATGGCTTCCCTCCCCATGCAATCTAACAGCGATTAAATAATGGGCTAATTTCAGTACAGAAAAATAATTTACTTATCAATAGGCCTATGCTTCACGAAAGACAAACTGCTCTGAAACTTCCACGCTACCTTTTCCGCAAATCAGGCAATTTAACTAGCGCTTCATGATCGTTTAAATTCATTGTTTAAAAACTAAAAACTTCCTTGCATAAAGACTTCAATTCCAGGAAAGAATCTCTTAAATTCACATTGATTGAATAATGACTGATCTGCGTTCCAATAAAATACAGTCTTTCACTCTTGGTACAGCGTGGGTTGGTTTAAAAGTAGGACTTGGCATTTAAATATAAAAGTGTGAGACTCACCTCATATGCGGGAGAGTCGACAGGTATGCAATTTTGAATAACACTGCTTTAAATGCACCAATTGCGTGTCCAAATGAATGAGTGTCGTCTTACCAAAACAGGGAGAACTAGCAGCACCTGATAGTGTGGAATGTTCTCAGAGTGAATCTATTGTTAATTTAAAAAATGACCGAGAACAAGCCAGGACTAATAATTATTTTAAAGGGTTCTTTGTTGTTCTTTGCCCCCCTCCAATTCCCAGTTCTGGTGTTGCCACTGTTCCTAAGTTTAATACTTTTTTTTAGTTATTTTTACAATGGACGTCCATGAGAAGTCTTGTTCGGGCTTAGAATAGGTGACGTCCCTGCTGTAGCGGAGAGCTGAAACATCGTGCAAAAGTTCTTTTAATCTAGCTCTCACTCCCACAATTTTCACTTTACATAAATAACTATGCATCAAGATGTAGGCATACTTGTGCTAGTCACGAACATGTAACTATGGAGGCAAACAGACATACACTTTTGGATTGGTGAGCCTCAAAGCGACAGGAGCACCATTCGATCACCCCATTGACTTCCATATAAACTGAGACCACAAAACTGAGGAGGTCATTAGAAAATTACCCTTTTTAAAACTTGCTCGTGTGCACAAATTTTGGCACGACCCTCCCAATTTTCACACATTTTGATCTGCAGAGTTTCATTTTTCTCTTAGCATCTCGCTTTAGCAGATTGACAAAACGATAAGCTACATAGGGCAAAAATTCAGTTCAGTAAGTTAATATCAGCGTTATTTTATGGACAGATGGTTTATATTAGCTTAGCAGCAGGGAATGCAATCTGTGTTTTATGTTGAGATTGTTAATTAGCTCTAGCTAACATTATAAAATTCAGACCGTCCCAAACAAACAGCCTGGGGTTTTTATGCCCAGATCCAATGCCTCTCAGAATATCCTTATTTTACGTGTGCATCTGCACACGTGTTTATGTGCGTAGCGATGCATCATTTTTTATAAGGCTATTTAGCGGTGTAGATAGCATGTTGACAGCTTGTTGATTGGTTTCATACTAAATTGCCTATAATTATGATTTGGTCAGTGTCTTTTAGAATACATTATAAAATCTAGGGGTGTCTTCGACTAAGGATTTTCATAGTCGAATCAGATTCGTCAGATTTTGCCCATAGTCGACTGATCATGTTTTTTTTTTAAAAATAAATGAATACATATTTTGCATCACTGTTCTTGACTCATCATGCTCCAAAAATGGCAATTCTCTGTGTCAGTTTCATTATTTACCATTTCATCTCGATAAAACCCTGATCTTTTTTTTTTTTTTTTTAATTTTATGTCGTCATATGTAACATGCTCTGTCTCGCTGCTCACTCGCCTTTCCAAACTGTGAGATTGCTCTCAGGGTCTTATTGACGATATCAATAATTGGCATTGGGGTAGCGAAGCTTTTCAAAGTTAAAACTAATTTAAAACTAATTTCGGACCTCCATGTCGCAGGAGAGACTATGAGGGCTCGCCCTTCTGTCTATCGAAAAAGACGTTGCATCCAGGCTGGATTATAAGGATTTCATTGTTGAGTTTGCAGCCCAAAAGGCAAGGAAAGTGACCATCACCTAATCAATGAATGGTGAACAGGAATCTGATGTTTTAAAGTTATACTGCAGCAGAGCGTTTGTGACTGACTAGTATTAGAAAATATACTGCATCGTAATCAAATGTTAAACTGTTACGGGTGTCAGCGGATACTACGCCTTTGTTAATAAGAGATTTTTCCATTGAAATGAGTCAAAATAAGCAATTGTCACCAGTGAGCGTGAGCCATTAGGTATTGGTGTTTGTTGAATTGTAATTCGTGACGCACTGTCATACTTCAACATGGCAATATAAAGTGACAGCTGAGCTGATTTGATGATAAAAGCCAATCGTTGTGCAGTTGATTTTTTTCCTTTAAAAGATTATGATATCCAAAAAAATCATAGTGAAATTATTGCCACAATAATGCTGTTTTAGTCTAAAAATGCATGTCATTTCACCGGGTAAAACTAGAACAGCTATGTGCTTGCAGCCTGACATGATTAATGCGCGTGCATGTGAGCAGGGCCTCGCGCATCAAGTCGGCACAGGGCCTTGCATCCCCCCCCCGGCGCTGACTGCAGTGGGTGATTTATTAATGCGTAGTATGTATAGGTCTACTGTTTAAATGCACACGTCATTTTCAATTCTTTATTAACAGAAATTAGGCTGATTTTGAATAAAAATAGGCTATATATAATAGGCTATATATAATGGAAACAAAGACATTCTATGTAAAGATTTATGCTCAGCAGCCTGGGCACCCCCATGTAGTCAGAATGGTACGATCTTGATCACATAACAACATTTTCCGACGATTCGACCACGAGGTTGATCGTCGAATCAGACTCCTCCGCATCAAATCGTCGAATAGTCGACTATTTCAGGTCACCCCTAATAAAATCACAGTATAAGTTCAGAAGTTATTGAACAACATATCATAATCAGGGTTCTCCACACTTTTGGAATCATCTGTCTGTGAATTATAGGTGCCAGCTGAGCACAGTGTGGCAAAAAATTTGCCGAGAGTCTGGGCCCTGTGGCCCCCAGCTGCCATCATGTCAAGACACTTGGAAATATATTCTCAGATATTTTTAGCACTTGCAGAATACAAGCATAGTAATCTCACAATCATTGAAATTTACAGTGAATATTCATAGGAATTATCAGTCATGAATAAAGTTCTAAAGAGTGCGTTTCTCGCCACCGCAGTCATTGAGGGCTAGAGGTCTATTTGGCCGTACAGTCAGTCCTAGTCGCGGATCAGAGTCACATCGAAACAGAAATGACAGGTAGTAATTAAGAAGCCTTTGCGTGTCATCAACATTGATATCGTATTATGAACACCAGGCAACTCTGTCTTTGAGTAAACAAAAAATTATGTTAAAAATAAAAGGGATTTAAAAAATTTTCTGAGAACATTATGTTTAAATGAGACCTAACACATCAAAGAGCACATAAAATTGCTTCACTTTTGTACCAAAAGCATCTCTGTATTGACACCTTTAATTGTATTGTTCTTGCATTAGACATAAACAAAAGCTGTGATCAAAGTCTGTGCTTCTTGAACCTAAAGTTCCCGCATTTTCCTGCATCATGCATCCAAGCCGAGTTCAACGCACCCTATGACGTCACGGAGACGTACGTGAACAACTCTGCATGCAAATGCCGGCTTGAAATTGTGCCAGGCTGGAACTTTTGACAGGCCACGGCTAAAACATTGCTAATCTTCTTTGAACTACAAAGTCTACAACAGAGAAACAATTGCATGGGGAAGAGAGCCCGTGTCTTTAATTGTCACTTGATTATTACTATAATCATAATAATCAGAAACCAAACACAATGGACTCACCACCAAATGCGACGAACGCCTCCGCCTGTCCCAGAAAGTTACTGTGCTGGAGAAGAGGATATCCACTCTTTATAGTATCAAAGACAATGAACGTCTATTGGACTCCTTATTTGAAGTTTCAAAACTCCCCCAGAACGATCCGGTCGACTCCAAGTCCCCCACGAATCTAACCCCCGAGGCTCCAGCCCAGGTGACCCGGCTCCCTTCCCCCTGCTCCCTCCTCCCTGCTGCCCCTGTGGTTGCTAACTCTACTGACTCTGAGGTTTTTGTAGGCCCTGCTGCAGCTACTTCAGCTCTGGAGGTTCTGGAGCATACAGTTCTGTGAGAGCTGAATGACGAACACTGGATCAGAAAGGGAGCTAAACCTAAGTGGCCCTCCTCAAGTTCCACTCCGGTGCCGTGGTCTCTGGGAGATAAACGCAAACGTGGGGGAAAACCTATCTCCCGTATAGGCCAACATCAGTCTACCGCTCCACTAGCTGTTAACAATCCCTTCGCTGTCCTGGACGAAGACTTCCCCCGTCTCCTGGGCAGCAAAGAGGTCTCTGCGTGTCCACAGTCCACCTTAATGCCCACCTCAGCTTCTGCCCAGATTCCCTCCAGCAAAAGTAACGAGCGACGCCAGCAAATAAGATCTGCAGTTAAAAGACATTCTGGTTGCCCCCCTTTTCCTGAAACGATTGAAGGGGTCTCTCAGTCAGTTTGGCTGCGACCTGCCGGACCTCCTGAGCCTCGCCGCTCTGATGTTGTTCCTTACAATGCCTGTCCAGACGATCAAAACAACTGACCCCATCTCCACTGTCGACAATCATCCTGGGTGACTCGATTGTTAGAAATGTGTCCATCTACAATGCCCACACTGTGGTCTTCCCTGGTGCCACTGTGGTGGACATCACTAATAAAATCCAGGAAGTTGTGATGTCCTTCCCCTCGGCTGATTCACTCATACTGCACGTCGGGACGAATGACGTTGGTAAACGGCAGTCTGAGTTGTTAAAGAGTGGCTTTATCCAACTGTTTGGCGTGCTAAAACACCTTCACTACAAGGTCAGCATCTCTGGCCCCATCCCCACGGCTGGTCGGGGTGTTGGCCGCTTTTCCAGATTGCTATGTCTGAACACCTGGCTCCAGTCTGCATGCCTCGCACGCAACGTACATTTTATTGACAATTTTAATCTTTTTTGGCAACGAAGTGATCTTTTTGCTGTAGATGGACTTCATTTAAACTTTGCAGGCGCCCGTGTCCTCTCCTCCAACCTCTCTTACTGTATCCCTCATCACTGTTGTTTCATCATTGTGCCCCAGCAGACTCATACTGTCGCGGCTGCCTGTACGTCACTGCGAACCCAAACTGAAACTGAAACAGTCCCCGCCCATGCTTCCCTCAGGCCTGATCGGTCCCCCAAACTTTGATGTTCCCCTGATCCTAGTCCCTGTGATAATGGTTCCACTCACCCTTACAGAGCCCTTTGGGCTAGGATCGTCTTCTGTTAATAAATTTCGTGGTCGCAATTCTTCTAACTTAATTACAATATCTCTTCAGCCAACTCCTACTAATGGGCCAAGTGTATCTGTTACCTCCATTCCTCTCCTTACTCCTTTGAGTTTTAAAAAACGCAAGGGTCTTGGAATAATCCATCTGCACATTAGAAGCTTAGTTAAGAACTTCAACCATTTAACTATTCTAGGTGAACAGACTACTCCTGATATTCTTGTGTTGGGTGAAACCTGGCTTGGGAAGAATATTGTTAACTCAAATGTGGCTCTTTATAATTATAACTTTTATAGAATTGATAGGTTAAGGTGGAGTTGGAATATATGTCAAATCTTGTCTCTCAGTGTCAATTTTAAATGCTGTTTCTCTTCCTAATTGCTTTGAATTTCTAGCTCTAAAGGTCCATCATGGTTCGGACCCACTGACCGGGGTCTACCGACCTCCCTCAGCTGAATCACATGCTATTGACACCCTAGTGAATATGCTCTCTAAATTTTCTGTTGCTGAATTACTTTTATTAGGTGACCTAAATTGGAATTGGCTGAGTGATGCTTCTGCACAGTTTAAAAATCTAATGTGCAGTCTAAACTTATCACCACTAATTACAGAGCCAACTAGACTAAACCCTAAAGATTACTTCAAATCTACACTCTTAGACCTAATTTTCACCAACAAGGCTGGCAAATATTCTACTAGTGGTGTCTTTGAGATAGGAGTCAGCGATCACTACCCCATTGCCTGCGTAAGGGATGTGCAGGTAAAAAAAGACTGCATCTCAAGTGGTCTCCAAGAGGAACATTAGAAAGTTGGATGCAGAGCGGTTTTTGGGGGATTTAAAAGACTGGGATTGGAGTTATATGGGCCAGTGTGATAACATTGAGGTCGCTCTCAACACCTTTGTGACTACATTTAATTACTTTGTAGACAAGCATGCTCCATATAAACGGACTAGGATTAAAGATAGGGTAGTGCCATGGGTTACTCATGAGCTATCTACCCTCTTCAATAATAGGAATAGTGCTTGGTCTCGTGCCAGACGCACTGGTGACCTCCAACATTGGCTGTCCTTTAGACAACTTAGAAATAAAGGTACTTCAGCTGTAAGGAAGGCTAAATCTGAATACTTCTCAAATCTAGTCACCACCTCTTATTCTAATCCCGCCAAGTTCTGGGGTGCAATCAACAAGACTAAAAGTCGGCCCTCTAGTGCTCTGCCCCTCAGTGTTAAAGTAAACGATTGTGTGATCTCCGATCCAAATGATACTAGCCTTGCCTTTAATAAGCACTTTGCTGAAGCTGGTCATTTTTTTGATAAGCTGTTTCCTGGTCCCCCTCCATCGGAGGTCTCTGATGGTAGTCCCTCCCTGGACCGTGTCTCACATTTCTCCTTTCAGCCATTTACATCTTCTGAGGTCCTCAGAATTTTACAATCTATAGACTCCAAGTCATCTAATGGTGAGGATCATTTAGACTCCTTTTTTTATAAAACTGGCTGCTCCAGCTATTAGTCAGCCATTGTCTTACATTTTTAATCTTTCCATCACTTCCGGCTTATGTCTGCTGGTCTGGAAATCTGCACGTGTCATTCCATTGCACAAGGGGGGTGATATGGATAATCCAGATAACTATCGTCCAATCTCTACATTTCCATGCCTTGCCAAAGTATTAGAGACCTTAGTCAACTCCCAATTAAAGTGTTTCCTTTCAAGCCACTCTATTCTTAGTCCTCACCAATCAGGTTTCAGACCTAACCATAGTACCATCACTGCCATCACACTTGTAACTAACAACATAGTCTCAGCCTTGGACATGAGGAAGCACTGTGCGGCCCCTCTTTGTCGATCTCTCAAAGGCTTTTGACACGGTTGATCACCATTTGCTTTTGAAAAAGCTGCCTGATATCGGCTTGGACACGGCTGCTTGTGCTTGGTTCCATGACTACCTACTTTCCTGGCGTCAATGCGTGAAATCGTCATTTGGCAATTCGGAATTCCTAGCCATAACAAAAGGTGTCCCTCAAGGCTCTGTATTGGGTCCTGTACTTTTTACTATTTATATTAATGAGCTAGTCTCTTCTTTAACTGGTTGCTTAGCCCATTTGTATGCAGATGATACTATTCTCTACTGTACTGCAGATACCTCCCAGGCTGCTATTAACAACTTGCAGCTTTCTTTTAACTTACTATAGGATACTCTCTCTGACCTTAAACTAGTTCTTAACGCGCGAAAAAGCAAATTTATGTTATTTTCAAGAGTTCGAAATATTGATTTTATGAAACTTCATATTTTAACTGTTGATGGTACTCCTATAGAGAGAGTTACTTATAAATATCTCGGGATGTGGCTTGATGAGAAGCTCTCATTTAAGACTCACATTGACTGCCTCGCCTCCAAGCTTCGGCAGAAGGTGGGCTTTCTATACAGAAATTTGTCTAGCTTTCCCTTGTTTAGTAGGAAGAGAGTTAGAGACGCAGTATATTTTTCAGTATTAGACTATGGTGATGTAATCTATAGGTATGCAGCTGCATATACATTGAAACAATTGGACTCTGTTTATCATTCTGCACTAAGATTTATCACTGGTGACTGTTATAATACACACCACTGCACTCTCGATAGTAAGGTTGGCTGGCCCTCTCTTTCTTTGAGGTGCAGTTACCACTGGCACTTGTTTGTTTTTAAAGCCATTAGTGGTAAACTTCCTCCTTATCTCCCTACTCCTTATCTCCTCCCTACTACATTGGAATCTTGGTTCCTATCAAACCAGATCCAACAATTGGCTCACTCTTAGGGTTCCTTGCACGCATTCGGATCTTGGGAAAAAGGCCTTTTTCATTGATGCCCCTAGTACATGGAACGTTCTGCAACAAACCCTAAGGTTAGAGGTACTCCCTTCTGCTACGGTTTTAAAATTTTTGGTATTTAATCTCAGCTCGTCAAATTGCAATTGTTTTTAGTTTAATTTCTTTATTTCCTCATGTTTAATAATAATAATGATAATACATTTTATTTAAAAGGCGCCTTTCAAAACACTCAAGGACACCGAACATAACACAATATGAAGAACAAACAGTAATAAAAGGAAAACACGAAAGAAAATAAAAACAATGATAAATTACAATAACAGCAATAGAAATAACAACCAAAATGATAAATAAAGAAAATAATGATCCATAATATACTACCAATTAAACGGAGTAGGCAAGTCTAAAAAGGTGGGTTTTGAGCCGAGATTTGAATAAGGACAGAGAATTGGAATCACGGATGAATTGTGGGAGAGAGTTCCATAGATGAGGAGCTGTACGGGAGAAGGCTCTGGACCCCATGGTAACTAAATGGGCGGGAGGTGTGATGAGAAGCATGGACGAGGAGGAGCGAAGAGTACGGGAGGGTGTGTAGATGCAAAGGAGATCAGAGATGTAAGGAGGTGCCAAGTTGTGGAGAGCTTTGAAGGTGAGGAGGAGAATCTTGAAATCAATACGGAATTTGATGGGGAGCCAGTGAAGTTGTTGCAGAACGGGTGTGATATGATCAGTAGCGGTGGTTCTAGTGATGGTCCGGGCAGCTGCATTCTGGACAAGTTGAAGTTTCTGAGTGACCCTTTGAGGGAGACCGGAGAGGAGGGAGTTACAATAATCTAAACGGGAGGTGACAAGTGCATTGACAAGGATGGCAGTGCTGGTGGGAGTGAGGGACGGACGGAGACGATTAATGTTTCGCAGATGAAAGTATGCAGACCTAGTAATGTTATTGACATGTGATTCAAAAGATAGAGTGCTGTCGAGGATGACACCCAGACTCTTGACTTGGGAGGAAGGAGAAACTGCGGAGTTGTCAATTGTAAGTGTAAAGCTGTCAGATTTATTTAGGGTGGACTTGGTGCCAACAAGGAGAAATTCTGTTTTAGCGGAGTTTAATTTGAGGAAGTTTTGACTAAACCAGGATTTGATTTCAAAAAGACAGTCAGAAAGGGAAGATGGTAGAAGGGTGGTGTTGGGCTTAGTGGAGAGGTAGAGCTGGGTGTCATCCAAGATAGCAATGAAAATGTATACCAAATTTCCTAAAAATGTGACCAAGTGGGAGGAGATAGATGATGAAGAGGAGGGGACCAAGAACATAACCCTGAGGTACACCGGTGGTGACAGGGGAGAGCTGTGATTTGAATTTTTTGAGTTGAACAAACTGGTGTCTGTCGGAGAGATAAGATCTGAACCAGGTGAGTGACGTGCCAGTGAAACCAATAGAAGATAATCTGTCAAGGAGAATGTGATGAGAGATGGTATCAAATGCTGCCCTGAGGTCAAGAAGGATTAGTAATGACGGGAGTCCAGAGTCTGAGGCGATCAAGAGGTCATTAATGATTTTAACTAGGGCTGTCTCAGTACTGTGAAGGGGACGGAAACCCGATTGAAATTCTTCAAACAGATTATTTTTGGAGAGGTAAATGTGGACCTGGGCTGCAACTATTCTTTCGAGTGTTTTAGATAAGAAGGGTAAATTAGAGATGGGACGGAAATTATTTAGATTGTTAGGGTCTGAACCGGGTTTCTTGAGGATAGGGGTTATTGAAGCAGTTTTGAGCGAAGATGGAACAAGACCAGAGGAGAGAGAGGAGTGAATTATAGAAGTTATTAAAGATGACAGTGATGGTAAACAAACTTTAACCAGGTGTGTAGGAAGTGGATCCAACTGACAGGTAGAAGATTTGGATTTGTGAATAAGACTACATATTTCTGTTGCAGAAGGAAGTTGAAAACTGGAGAAAGGAGAGAAGGAAGGATTATGGGAGGAGACAGAAGGACTAAAGGTGGAGGGATTCACAGAAGAAGACAGCTGTTGATGGATAGTGACAATTTTTGCATTAAAAAAGTCCATAAAGTTATTGCAGTAGTCAACGGAATACATGTGAGGTGGAAGAATGTCTGGAGGTCGTAGGATGGTTTTGACAGAGGAAAGAGTGCCCTGGTGTTCCCTGTGTTGGAGCCAATTAGTTTGGCATAGTAATCTGATTTGGCCCGGGAAAGAGAGTCTTTGTAAATTTTTAAATGATCATAAAACATGTTTTTGTGTATAGTGAGTCCAGTTTTTTTAAACAGGCGTTCCAGACAACGACCTTTGGCTTTGAGGTGGCGGAGATCTTGGGTAAACCAGGGGGCAGAGTGGGCAAAGTGAACAGTGCGAATCTTTAGTGGGGCAAGATCATCCAAAATGGCACTAAGACTGCTGTTATAGTGAAAAACCAGATTGTCTGGGGAAGATAGATTGTTGTGATTGGGGAGGCCGTCCAGTTTGTTTGAGAGTGCATAAGGGTCTATATTCTTGATATTATGAAAGGAAATGGAGCGAGAAGGGTGAAATCTGGAAACTTGTATGTTGACATTAAAAGACACCAGGTTATGGTCAGATATGGATAAATTGGATGCAGTACATTGAAGAGGGGTTAAACTCAAACAGCAGACAAGATCAAGAATGTGGCCTTTGGAATGAGTGGGGAAGTCAATGAATTGTAGAAAACCAAAACTGTCAAGGCAAGATGTAAAATCCCTAGTGAGTGTGTTTGTTGTGTTATCCATATGTACATTAAAATCACCGAGCAGAATAACATTAGGAGACATGGAGCTGATGAGGGTAACAAAGGCAGAGAATTCATTTAAAAAACCAGTACTACTCTGAGGTGGACGGTAGACAACTGCTAAAATAGTGGGGATAGGCTCGTTTATCTGTAATGCAACAGACTCAAATGAAACATGCAGGGGCAAAGTCACTGAGGATACCTTCCACCTCTCGTTGTAAAGTATCGCGAGACCGCCGCCCCTACCAGCAACGCGAGGTTGACAGGTGTAAGCAAACCCAGGTGGAGTTGTTTCATTGAGCTGAGCAAAGTCATTAGGCTGCAGCCAAGTTTAAGTTAAACATAAAAAGTCGAACTTACGATCACTGATGAGATCGTTGAGTAGAGGACCCTTGTTGGAGAGTGAACGGACGTTAAGCAATCCAAAAGAGAGACTGTTTACAGCTGGTTTGGCGCTAACTGACCTAGCCAGGTGGGCTAGCGCACAATAGTTCGAAGTGCGTCCAGGTTTCACTGCCGGACGCCGATGGGAAGACCAGAAGGACCGTACAGACTTACTGTCATCATAGTTGAAGTTTCGCCGGGACCCTCGGTGGATGTATTTCCTTCGATGGTGACGGGAAGTATCCGGGTGAAGATGAAGTGCCAGAGGAGGTTCGGTGAAGTGAAGTCGAAATTGAAAGAGTTTATTTGTTATTGCTGTTGTTGTGTGCATGTCCGTTGTTGTAAACTTGTCGACATTGTAAATGAGGGAAACCTCAATGTCCTATGAAAATAAATTAGTTATCTCCCTTAGCCTCTCTTTCAGGCACCTGCACATGTCCTACTGATAGCTCTACTTTCAAAATCTACTAAATCATGTTATAAATTGTAACGGAAAAAGCAAAACTCTGTCAAAACACGCCAAGTCAAGGAGGAAAACTCTGTAAAATTCTGCCAAGTCATCAGTGCTACAAGCTCTGAAGTATTTATTTCGCCTTGCTCTTAATTGAATGTTTTCCACTTCCAGAGGGGGCGGAGCTTTTTAAGGCTGCCGCTTGCAAGTGCCAGTTGAAGACTAGCTCTTCTGCTTTGTACCTAGCATTCACGTACTGTGAGTATTTTGCTGCCTTCATAGTTGATTTGGTTTGCCTTTGGATTTACGATTCTCGCCTTGCCCTTTATTTGGTTCATTTGGATTGTGGTGGTTGACCCTTGGCCTATCCCATTTCTACTCGAATTCTAGCCCTTGCGTTTTGGTCTAGTTGTTTGGTGAATTCCCGGTGTTTGACCTTGGTTTCCGTACTGACTACCCTGCTCGCCTTGTCCCCTTTTTTTTGCACGCTGTTAGGTTTGCTCTGTTTAGTTAGCATGCTCCCAGCTGGATCTCACAGTCCTCTCATCAGGGGACTTCTTTGTTACTTTGCTTTGTTATTTTTCCTTTGTTATTTTTGAAGGTGATTCTGGGAGGAAACGTGTTTCCATAGGGGGTACACTATTCATTCCCTCAGTATTCATTTGCGGACTGAGAGATCAGGAGCTCAGTGTTTAAAAGCCGCCCCGAGCCCAGCAAACCTTTGAAGATTAGCCGTAGGATTAGTTTAGCTCTGGTTAGGCAGTTAGGGATCGGAGTTACTGATCAGCGTGCAATTCGTGCCCATTACAGTTCTCCCCGCCTGTCCTTCCCTCATTCCTCTACCTGTTGCTGCCTGTCCTAGACCGGGTCGTAACATCAGCCAATGTGGAAACGTGATTCCGTTTCTGTTCGCTAGATGGAACCAATCACAGTCGAGCTTTTATAGCCTGTTCAGCTTTTGCTTTCTCGAACTCTAACTGGTTTGGGCAGTTCAGAAAAGCGTGATGATAGTGATACCATAAACATACCTCCCAAGTTTGAAGAACCGAAATGCTGGTCCATAACGACAGCGTTTCATTTCATCCATTGCGGGGGGGGTAGAGATAGAGAGGTAGAAAACGATTGATTTCCTTATCATTTTATTGACTGGGTGGTGGAATTTGCATTTAATTTCGTTGATTCATAACACATTATTACGTGTGAGTGGAGAAATGAAGCGTAAATCCCGCAATGCGCAAATTGCGGGTTTTCTACATTTGCTTGTGGGCCTGCGGGTTTTGCCATTCAAATGCGGGTTGGACCCGCCAGATGCGGGTCACTTGGGAGCTATGCATAAAAGGGGGATTTGAACCCATGGACTCATGTTTATGTTGTCATTGTCATGGCAGCTATTCAACCACTGTGCTGTCTGTAGCATTGAGTTGTATGTAGAGTGGGTCCTGAGTCAAATACCTTCACCTATTGAGCAACAGGGCTGGTTTAAACACTGTCAAAACCTGCTAAATTTCCTCTCCACTTTCAAAACCTGCTAAGTAAAAACTTTGTGTTGCAAAATCAAAGTCATTTCTTAAAAAAAAATGAATTGCCTGATGGATTATGTTTGCAAGGCTAATAGTTTCAGTATAGTGAAAATTGGTATCTATGGAAGATAATTTCTATGCCGACCAAAAAATCAGATTTTTCTTGAAAATGGACCAACTTGACTTCGAAGACTTTGCAAGTGGACTCCTCATATATTTGTTGTACATACTTGGACTCGAATGCGATTTTTCTGGCTTAGACAAGTAAATTATAAATAGCCATGTTGAATAGTTTGGTGTGCTTGGTGAACTTTACCTGAAGCCTACACATTAATTTTACAACGTACATTGGTGGATATCACCTGGCGCAATAACAATTAGCTAAATTGTTCTATACTGCCACGCTGTGACCTGACTGGCACCAAGCAATGCCAAATACAGCATGTGCAGTTGGTTTATAAATTCACAAACAATGTCCATATCAAGCAAATTTATCGAATAAAAAGCTGTGTTCGAATGACTTGAGACAAGGATAAAGGTACCAAACCTACTATATTTGTCATTCAAAGTGGAAGAGGACATTTAATTCCAGTGGGGAAAGGTGGGTCATTCATGACTTTTCAGTCGACCGTGACAATCGGTCACTCCAACCTCTGGACCGAGCGGGTTTAAGGTAATTGAAAAGTAACCTCGACTAAGGCAAATGCAACAAAACTTAAGTTTTTTCATTAAACATGATACTTAATGTCTATTTATCTAAATTGGTTGTCCATAGTTGTAGTCTAGAATTGCAGCAGGTTGAAAGTGATCAAAAATTTCGGACACCATTGGAAAGCCCACCTACAGCGCAGAATAGAAAAAATTCAGAATGAAGTTATCGAGGGCACTTTTTTGATGCTTATGTGTGAATTTTCCAACAACCATCCAATCTGCGCAAACGCAATGCCAGTTTTATTTAGGGAATACCTGACATGGTCAAGAAGTCCCCAGGCAGTTACGCACTACAAATTTGTGGCCGCTAATCGTTGGGGTTCCAGCATACCTACAATAAATATGTGTACTATCGTCTGCTAAAAAAAAAAAAAAATCAGGGGTGGGTTTTTCTCTAAACTCATTCAAGACAGAATCGCCGGCGTGTTAAAGTCAGCTCGCTAACATCAATGTTTTCTTCATACCAAGACAAGTGAAGACATTACTATTGCTGGCTATTGTTGACAAGCTAAAAATTTTATTTTAAACCTTATAACACGATGTTGGAATAAAGTCCCTCTTGCCTACTTGCAGCAGTTCCATTATTTGAAGCTTATGGAAAGAATAGCTAGCTAACTATCTAGCAATGTCACATAAGCCAGCTGGCTACATATTCTAATATTAACTCATGTTTGCAAATGTTGGTAAATTAAGTCTCGCAAAAGGTTCATGATGCTCCCACTGAAGTCCACAATGATCTTGGTTGCGTTAACTAGCTATCCCCAGGGTTGGAAGTTTACGGTAGTCTGCAAGTCCGTACAGTAGTAAAATTACTGTGGACTAGTAAACTTGACTTCTGACTTGTAAAATATTGTGAACTATCAATAATTCCATATCCAACCTCCACTTCTACGGCTTTTTATTTTCCAGAACGATTTTAAAAGGGAGCACCAATCAATGTTCCCTCTAATTTTTAAAGCTTATGAGCAAGTATTCAACTCCTCTGAGCACCTACCTGAGCAACTGTGGGCGACATCTGACACATACGCTATGTACACATGGCGACACCATGGCATCACCTCTCCAACCCCAAATATCATTACAAATTACTATAACTATAATGATTAATAATCATTTAGATTATTTTAACAACATGAACTACTGCATACCTAGGTCAGCTACAATCAACAATAACAAAATAATGTCTTGGCAAAATAGATTTCACATTAATTGTCATTACAGTATGTGAACAATTATGAGAAAAATGTGCTCCATAAAAGTCACTTGAAGACAATACACAAACATTTGAGTGTTCTGCCAACACAAAGAGCAAACCATTATTTGGAATACAAAATAAGTAACCTTAACTCGTTCTTGGCACAAAAGCATGCTTCATAATAATAATAATAATAATAATAATAACAACATGGTAGATTATATTTGTAAGAATATAGAGTCTTGTAGTAACTGCCAACTACTTTAAGCCTCTAAACTGCAACAAATATGATATACTAGAGCAACAACTAAATGTAGACTTAAATTGTAGTTGTACGACTACAGATAGTGCCATTGTACTGGATGAAAACATTTTCCTGGCAAAAAAATATTTCTGGCCAGGCAGTGCAATGAGTGCATGTAAACACATTGTAAACAAAAATTGTAGCAGCACTACTGCTACAGACAGTCCCACTTTACTGGATGAAAACTTTTTACTTGGAAAAATAATTTCTGGCCAGGTAGTTCATGTAAACACAAATGGTAAATTTAAATTGTAGTTGGCATCACCATTCTCTGCAAATCTAGTTCATGGCTGAAGTAAAAGTCTGTGATTGAATTTACAAGATCATGAGCAGTGCATGCCTTCAGCTGAATGATGCCACCAAACACAGTTTTGTAACTGACGTCGTTCTCCTCCCTGTATTTGAAATACATCACTAACATTTTGTGCAGTGTTATGTCTGTGCGCTCATCAATTATCAAAGTATGCCATGGAGCATTTCGGATACTGCACATCGTCTCCCTCTGTACAACTGCATTCATTGACTCCAAAAATTCAAATGAATAATTTTTGCTTCTCCAGTGTTCTGGTATACTCACATATTTTGCCATGCGATCGTGAATTTGTTGTGCAGCTAACATCGATGCGTTCATTTTGATAGCGAGTAGAACATTGTCAATGAGAATTTTCACTTGCTCCGGGTCAGAATTTTTTTTATGTGACAGTTCATTTCTCTTCTGCCGTTCCTCCATGCTCTCTTGCAGTAAAGATCTGATCCCCAACCCCTGCTTATGTCTCTTTACAATGCCCACAGCATGTAAATGTCCTTTCGTTCCAACATGTCGCGTTAGGTCAAGGGTGGGGAACCTTTTCCAGAAAGGGCCGGTGTGGGTGCAGGCTTTCATTCCAACTAGGTAATTACACACCTGATTCTACTAATCAAGGTCCTTAGCAAAGATTCCAGGGGTTGATTGGTAGAATCAGGCGTGTAGCTGCTTGGTTGAAATGAAAGCCTGCACCCACACCGGCCCTTTCTGGATAAGGTTCCCCACTCCTGCTTTAGGTAGTCAAGTTTCCATTCACTCCAGACTTTCCCCTCTGAAAACCCGCCCGGTACTTTCGCTTCACTGCATGTCTTGCAAACGACTCCAATCTCGCTTGAAAAAGAAAAACGTTCGCTCGTCTAACGTTATGTATTCCGCCAGCCAGTCCGCCTTAAACGAGGTGCGTTTTTTCTTTCCAGTGGATGAAGTGCCACAGCCCTCGCGTTTAGCCATGTTCTCTCGTCATTTTTGAAAGGACGAAACATTTAGCCTGAACGGTTAGCATAACACAGCAACATAAGCGACAAGAGCGGTTAGTCGAAATAATGCCATTGATTAGCTGGCTATGGGGTGCCGAATGGGACATTTAATGGGCTAGCAGTGGCAAGCTAAACAACTGTTGCAGGTATTGGCTGGGCAGCACCCGGCGGGCGTGTTTTTTAATCATCACTGAGTGAACGGACACTGTCACCTGTCACTCATTAAATAGACAGATGCCCACAGTGGGGTTCATATTCACTGTCCAAGTCATGAATTTCACCATTCACAGGCACATTAGAAAAAAAAAAAAAAAAAGTGAAAACTGGTCGGGGATGTTTGAGTGCGCATCTTTTTTCTCTTCTGCGCCAAGAGGTGGGGAGGAATGCGCAATTGCGCAGTAAAACACCTTAGAGGGAACAGTGGCGCTAATATATATTGGGGGGTTTTATTACTGAGAAGGGGTTTTTTATTTGATATTAATATTTAATATCGCGAATGCATACGCTATGCATGCCCTACCCGGTGTGCCATCAGTAACATGGCTGCTGCCGTTATATACTATTACCATGTATAGCTGCACTAAAGATTAAACTAAATTTTTTTGACTGGATGTAGGCTTGATGTTTTTACACACCCGAATGTTTCTCTGGGTACCAAAACATCAAGGTAAGCCGGAAAAGTACTGATTTCATTCAATATTGGTGAAGGTTGAACACAGAATTCTTTCCCCAATAAATTGTAAATATGTTTCTCAACTTCCGGAGAGATAATATAATACATGGCGGAATTTAAAATCACTTCGTCATCGTATACTTGTTTCCGATGTTTGTTATCGCTCTATCACATAGCTGGATGTCCTCTAACACAGATATTAAATATAAAAATAATAATGACAACGATTTCCAGATGTGCAAGTTGCACCAAAAAACTGCAAATTGTGTGATGGTTGAGGTCCTGACCGTCTTGTGTTGGAATTCGAGGATCAACCGACGTTGGACTAGACGATCAGAACATACCTTACATTTTCAGAATCTAAAAAAATGTATGATTCACAGAAAATTAGAGAATGGTCTCAACTCATAAGCAATGTATAGACTTTAACCCATTAATATGAAGGGATTTTGGCACTTCCTGCAGTAATCGATAATTTTAATAATCAAGTATTCCATTGATTATTCGGAAGATTACTTCAGTAATCTAACGACTAATACTGCACACTTGGTAAATTTTATTTAATCACCTTTGTTTCATTCAAGCGCAATGGTAATATTCAAAAATAGGACCAAGGGTCCTGTGGCTTACCGGCAAGTGATCTTATAGTGATGATACAAGTTATGAAAATTTCATGTGAAGTTTGACATTCGAATCATAGACAGTCAACGCAAAGGACACTAAATAAAAGTTCACATACATTGATAAGACCTCCTGTTATATAATCCTAAGCTCTGAATCAGTTTTGGTGATATAAGTCATTGAAAATTCAATATGTCAATTGTGAACTTTAAAAGGTCACAGAAGGTGAAGTATAGGTCAGTAAATGGACTTCATATAAGACTTTCTAAATGTCTCTACACAAACCTTGGCTCAATCTGTGACCAATTTCGTGATAGAAGTCATTGTAATTTCACTGTTGAGTTTGACCCTCAAAGGTCTCTGACAGTCAAGTTGAATGTCACCAAATGAAAGTTCATATGTGACTTCCTAGATGTCAGTAACACAAACCTAGGCTCCATCTGTGACCATTTTAGTGATACAAGTCACTGGATCTTCCCTAGGTCACATTCGACCTTCGAAGGTCAATATGAAGGCCACCAAATGAAAGCTCATATATGACTGTCTATACGTCTCTAATACAAACCTAGGCTCCATCTGTGACCGTTTTGGCAATACAAGTCATTGTAATTGTATTATGTCCAGTTTGACCTTCAAAGGTCTCCAACAGGCAAGTTGAATGTCACCAAATAAAAGTTCATGTGTGACTTCCTTTGAGTCTGTGACACAAACTTAGGGTCCATCGGTGACCTTTTTAGCGACAGAAGTCATAGAATTTTCACTCGGTCAGGTTTGACCTTCAAAGGTCAATATGAAGGTCACCAAATGAAAGTTCATTTTTGACTTCCTATATGTCTCCAATACAAACCTACACTTTATCTGTAATGATTTTGCTGATATAGGTCATTGAAATTTCACTGTAAAGTTTTGCCATTGAAGGTCACTGAAGGTCAAGTTCAAGGTTACCAAATGAAACTTCATACATGACTTCCTATATGCCCACAATACAAACCTAAGCTCTATCTATAATAGTATTGGTGATAGAAGTCATTGAAATTTTGCAATGTGAAGTTTGACCTGCAAAGGTCACCCAAGGTCAGGTTCAAGGCCATCAAAAGAAATTTCATATATGACTTCCTGTAAGTGTTTAATACACATATGTTCCCAATCTTTAATATTTTCAAGCCTAGAAGCCTTTGAAAATTGTAACATTTTGCTTTGACCTCAAGTTTGACCTTTCAAGCAGAGGCGGACTTTGCCATTAGGCAGGGTAGGCAATTGCCTGGGGCCTCCAACATCCAAGGGGCCCCCCGTAGACCTAAAAAAAAAAAAAAAAAAAAAAAAAAAAAAAAAAATATATATATATATATATATATATATATATATATATATATATATATATGGTTTTGCTTATTTTTAACTCTTTCGTTATTAATCACATCATTCTAAAATCTATACGCTAAAATTGCGTCAGAGAATTATAATTATTCACAAATTGCTGGGCTAAACTCCCCCGTCTTATTGCAATTGACTATTCCAAGAGCGCGTCTATGGAATTACACCGGTGAAAACCATGGGCTGTAGGCTGTACACAACGACCGACTGAGTTTGTTCACATTCATTCAGCAGCAAATCTGACGCCGATCAAAAGCGATGTTATTCACGAAGATATGGGTTGTGACATCTATGAAATTGGCATTTGTAATGATAGATCATACAAACAAGTTTTACCTCATGAAACTTGTACTGGAGCCACTGAAAACAGCCTGGAAAAAGACCCTGCCAGTATCAATATGTAACCAGGATTCTAATGTTAGCCCCGAACAGCTACACCAGCCAAGAGAAATAAGTGGAGTGAAGAAGCTATCCAGTTAGCGTTGCTCTTTAATGAATGCAACCTGCCAGATTTCGCCACTCACATAACTGTTCCCCAAAATCTAAACATGAGATCCCATATCCCAACTCAAAAATGGTAGCGGTAGCTATCTTACATCAGCTAACTAACAACGAACAGCTGCGATGATCATCTAGAGAAACCGGAGAAGAGTAGCACCCTGGTGAACATTAGTTTTTAATTATTACATCTAAACCGAATGAACGACTCACTTCCCCGACTTCACAATCACGTTTAAGAAGGTTTTTATGCTTTGCCTGTTTCTCTTGGTTGTAATGGCTGCCTTGGCTGGGTACCTCGCTAGCTTCCGCCAGAGTTCTGGGATAACGTAATTATAAATTAGGGGAAGTGAGTCGTTCATTCCGCTCGGTAGTATTAAAGACTAATGTTAATAACCAGGGGGCTTTTATCTTTCTCCAGTTTCTCTTAGTTGTCGTAGCTGTTAGTTGTTAGTAACCTCGATAACTACCGCTACCATTTTTGAATAGGGATATGGGATCTTGTGTTGAGTTAATAGGTCAACATTTAAGTGAGCTAATTCGAGCAGGTTGTGGGAGCTAGTTTGACTGTGTTTTCGGTGTGGAGGCTGGCCTGACCGCAGTTATTTACTTCATAGTAATGTTAACGAGAGCTTCTTCTTTCCTTTGATTTCTCTTGGCTGCCGTAGCCTTTCGAGGCTAACGTTAGAACCCTGGTGGGAACATATCGATCCTGACGGTTCTGGTACATGTTTCACATGGTAAAACTCCTTCAGAATGTTTCTATGATCTCTCGTTACAAATGCCAGTTGCACCGCTGTAACAACCCATTTCTTGTGGGGCGATATCTGGTAAATGGGGTTAATGATGGGTGGTGGGGGAGGGGGAAAGGTGGCTTTATATGTCATAATGTTCAGAAATTAAAATGTGTTATGTTGCTGTGCATCTTTTTGTATTACTTTGATGAAAAGGTAAAAAAAAAAAACTACTGTTGTACTTTCCTGTGTTTTAGTGCTGTCTGTATTTAAAAAATAAAAAATAAAAAAATTAGGAGCGAGACATTTGTTTGTTTGTTTTTAGTTTGTTTGTTTTTTGAGATTTGAAAAAGGTGGAGGGCCCCATGCCTCTGTTTGCCTAGGGCCCCTAAATTGCTAAATCCGCCCCTGCTTTCAAGGTCATCTGAGGTCAACTTTAACACAGCCAAGATATAGGTCATGTATGACTTCCTTTATGTTGATGATAGAAACTTAATCTCTATCTGCAACCACTTTGCTTCCACAGGCCATTTTGCCCATTCTCCGTAAGGCCCAATGTTAAAGTACAGCGCCCCCACTATGCCCACTTCCGTCGATTCAATCAAAATGGCACTCGCACTGTGCATAAAGTATATCAAGATGAGTTGATTGCCAGATTTAGAATAACATTTATCAGACAGTTTTTGAGAAATAATTTTTTGAAATTTCAAGTCCTATCTTTTAACATTGTTAATATATTCCTTGACCTGAAGTTTGACCTTTCAAAGTCATCTGAGGTCAACTTTATCATAGCCAATGTATAGGTCATATATGACTTCCTATATGTTGAAAATACAAACTTAATCTCTATCTGGAACCATTTGGCCTCCACAGGCCATCTTGCATATTCATAAAGTACAGTGCCCCCACTAGACCCACTTCCGTCGATTCAATCAAAATGACGCTCGCACTGTACATTGACGGTACTAAGGGAAGTTGATTGCCTGATTTAGAAAAAAATTTATCATGCGGTTTTTGAGAAATAATTTTTTTAAATTTCTCAGTCCCATATTTAACATTGGGGCCAAAATTTCAAGGGCCCATAAAATGGACAAAAATGATTCAATCAAAAATCTGAAAAAAAAAAAAACGCCTGCAGATATGGTCTGGTAGTATGTTATGGCAAATTTACACAAAAATTCATCAGGCCAAAAAAAGCTAAAAAATTTTCCGGACGACGGACGCCACACCACGACAATAGCTTATCGGCCCATAGGGCCGGTAAGCTAAAAATGAAAATAAGACAGGTCTCTTAAATGAAAAGCCAATTCTTTACTTTTTTGAGTATGTTTTTATTTATACCGTTGAGCTTTATTTTTTTCTCTTGCTCTGACATTGCTCTTTTAATGTGCTTATTATTGTTTTTTATTGGTGCTTATCTCACTTTTAAAATAAGCAAAAGCCACAGTGTTTCAAGTGGAAACCATTTATTCATTTACCATTTATTAAAGATCAAAAATGGGTCAATCAACCCCTAAAAACAGCAAGATGAAAAGGTTCATATTTAACATGATACATCACACTTCAGACAAAAGGAATGTACTATCACACTTTTTTCTCTCTGATAACCTGTAGTGCCTGACACGCTGCAGGTTTAGGGAGCTTGTCAATATTCTGAACGCATTCAAATTTGAACAGGCATTCAAAAATGAACAAGTCTCCCTTCGTGTTCAGCTACAAAACGAACGGCAGAGTGTTCAAAAATGAACAAGCATGTGTTCATTTTGCTTTCAAAAATGAACAAGCATGCGTTCATTTTTGACCGGACGGCATCCAAAAATGAACGCAGCTACGCTCTTTCGCATTACAAAATTAATCTGCTCTCCACTTCGCAAAATTTACACCAACATGCGAAAATATTTCCTTCTTACGAGAAAAAAATTCCCCGTCGCCCATCCTGCAGAATTTAGAAGTATATTGTAAGGTACATGCCTATTAAACGCTAGTTTTCACGTCGACTAAAAAATCCTACCAAATCTCCAGTTTCGAGATTATATCTTTACCGATCGTCAATCTTCCGCTATACGCTTACGCTTTTCATCGAGTTCGATAAGATGCTTTAACGCATTCCACACTCAAGACCGGAGATAAATTGTGATTCAGTGGTACCGGGGTACGTTCAGTCAGCCAAAACATTCAAATGTTGCTGTGTGAATACTTAACTGGAATGAACATCGCTTCCGTGTGGTGTCAGTGTGCCACTTTTTCCTTCTTATATAAAAAAGCATTTTAGAATTCCAAATCATGATGTAACCGCTAGGCAATTTGTATGCGAAAGATTGTAAATAAATTAAATTAAATACATTAAAATTATAGTTTACGCATTGTATCACATCATCTGCGCGACAGCCCAAGTTTAATTCTACTATTCTGTGAGTATAAGAACTAAGATAACTTAGTCCCGCTCAAATTAAATTGCAAAATTATCCGCGATATTAATCCTTTCTTTTAAACCTGTGAACACGCAAGCCAAAAAAAAAAAAAAAAGCCACACATTACAGCCCACTACGTACACAATAAATTCTGCAATGATATTCAGATTTTATTCCATTGATTGTCGCAGATTTCGTACCATTTGTCATGCGATATACGCAGTGTCTAAGTGTCCGAAAGTCGGACAGGGTTTTAATATATCTCCGTGTCTGACAGTCGGATGGTTTCAATATAACTCCGTGTCCGACTGTCGATTAGGCCTATTGTTTTTCATTTCTTCAAATCTACTGAATCTTTTAGATATTAAACGTAAATGTTTTGATAAGAGGGCTCAGTTCTTCAAGATGAGTACCGAGAATTTCAATCAATGTTTCTGTTTAAGCTCTGCTCAATATAGATAAGTCGACATTGCCGCGGGGCTTTGTGCATTTATGACGAATTTAGCGACTGTCGGACAGAGATCCTAAAATACTCCGTGTCCGAAAGTCATAAGAGTTCTAATTTTTCGAGTATTCCAGCAGTTATTAGACGTACAACCTTGGCCATGTTTGTGTTCGATCTTCACAAAATGCAAATTGATAGCTATCGACTTTTCTTGGTCTTTTTATTCGTCTGTTTTCTTCCGTTGAAGATAGACAACAGTCTTTATTCGGTCTCTCTTTTGAAAATTAGTCAGATGGATCAAACAGATTCACGCTTTATTTCCACACCAGAGATAAAATAGTGCTTGTAGTCAGTGAGCAAGTCAATTCCATGACCATTGACATTGTGAATTAAATATCGCATGCACAATCAAGACTGTCGGACGCAAAATGCAAAATACTCCCATGTCCGGCAGCCAGCAGAAAGTAGAAGTATTGATATGAGAACTAATTTATAACGAAATAAAGAATAAAAATATATCACCAACAATCAGAACATCCAATGGGCACTGCAATCAATTTATTTGGGCCATTTTTATAAATACAACGAAGTCCGTAGGGGAGACTGGGTCTAGTTGTTACACTTTTTCTTTTAACGGCTGTAGCATTGACATTAACAGGTTTTTGTTATCAATATGCACTGTAAAGATAGAAAGTTTATAAGACTACATGACTGATCTGCAGCAACCTCTATATTCTGCGCATGTAAAATGCTGGTGAGGAAAAAATAGACCCCTGTCACCTGTAACAAACTACCCCATATATGGGGTAGTTTGTTACAGGTGGGATAGTTTGTTGCAGGTTGTGGGGCATTTTGTTACGCTAAGAATTTGCTTAAGTGAGACGTGTTTCCCACTTAAGTAGGCAAGTTAAGGGGGATGCCTTACTACTATTATCAAGGCATCTTTCTGAAATACAAAAAGGTAGAAAGTCATTCAGTGAGGTAATTTGATCTTGCCCAAGTTGTTACAGGTTTTGTGGCAAGTTCTTACTAAGGCATCTTTCTGAAATACAAAAAGGTAGAAAGTCATTCAGTGAGGTAATTTGATTTTGCCCAAGTTGTTACAGGTTTTGGGGCAAGTTCTTACTGTAACAACTTGTGTATCAACTAGTCCATCAGCAACCCTTCGCCATTGTCCTGACATTTTGAAATGTTCCAGTGCAATCTTTACATGGGTGTGTCATGACACAGTGGCTAATGTCTTCCTCTCTCATAATCCAGAAAATCTCAGGTATGTATAAATGAGCCCCTAAGAACCATACTGGGCCAACCCATGTTGGGGTACTTTTGAGAAAATGGGACTCAAAGTTGCCAGAGTAAACACTGCACCTAGAGTCATCTAGTTTAAACACCGCATTTGGTACAAACTCAAGATATGTAAAATCATGCACATGCACTTCTTGTGCAGGTTTTGGGTGCCCTTCTGCTGCATTAAATTGAAACCAACCTCCTTCTGAGGAGGAAGCATAATCTTCTGATTCATTTGGGACAAACTTTGGGTCTCTGTCATCTTCCACTTCACCATCATCATCAATCACAATAAGCAACTCCTCATCAGTGAGATACCGAGCTGCCATGTTTACAATGAATTATGGGAAGGTTGTGGGATGGCGATTATGGCTAAGGCAGTGCAGTGCATATATACAGGGCAGAGAAGACATTTGCTTGTATTAACAATCCATGTGGGCAGATTGGGTTGGGCTGGTAGGAAATGTAGATCTCAGTTTTCTGCACATGCTGACTACCACAACTCAATTTCGGCAAAAGTGCGGGATGGCCCGGTATGGTTCTTAGGGGCTCAAATATGAATAAGTATGAATCAAAATCTCCCAAACACCAAGAGAGTTACTTTTTCGAACATTTTTCTGAAACACTAACCTGCGACTTTCGACGTACGTCCTGTCACGTAAAGACGCAGGTCACCTTCGCGGAGCAGCAGGAAAAATTATAGCGCCGTCTGTGTTTTATTATCGGAACTATTTAGAATGTAATAACATGGACGTGTAACAACTAGACCCGGTCTCCCCTACAATGCCTGTCGGACATTAAATGCAAAATACTCCGTGTCCGACAGCAAAAAAAAAAAAAAAAAGGAGGACGATTAGAACAGATTGATAACGAAATAAAGCATAAAAAAACATTTTAACAACAAACAGAACATCCAATGAACACTGCGATTTGTTTATTTGCGGACCATCTTTTTTGCATTTTCTGTTTGTTGGTGATATATTTTTATACTTTATTTCGTTATAAATCTGTTCTCATATCAATACTTTTACTTTTTGCTGGCTGCCGGACATGGAGTATTTTGCATTTCGCGTCCGACAGTCTTGATCGTGCATGCGATATTTAATTCACAATGTCAATGGTCACGGAATTGATTTGCTCACTGACTGCAAGCACTATTTTATCTCTGGTATGTAAATAAAGCATGAATCTGTTTGATCCATCTGACTAGTTTTCAAAAGAGAGACCGAATAAAGACTATTGTCTATCTTCAAAGGAAGAAAGCAGACGAATGAAAAGACCAAGAAAAGTCGATAGCTATCAATTTGCATTTTGTGAAGGTCGAACACAAACATGGCCAAGTTTGTACGTCTAATAACTGCTGGAATACTCGAAAAATTAGAACTTTTATGACTTTCGGACACGGAGTATTTTAGGATCTCTGTCCGACAGTCGCTAAATTCGTCATAAATGCACAAAGTCCCGTGCCAATGTCGACTAACTTTATTGAGCAGAGCTTAAACAGAAACATTGATTAAAATTCTCGGTACTCCTCTTGAAGAACTGAGCCCTCTTATCAAAACATTCACGTTTAATATCTAAAAGATTCAGTAGATTTGAAGAAATTAAAAACAATAATCGACTGTCGGACATGGAGATATATTAAAACCCTGTCCGACTTTCGGACACGTAGACACTGCATTTCTCATTTATTGTAAGGTATTTTTTTCAGATTGAAATCACAACACATGAAACCGCCGCTCTGTGGGAGCTGCCGACGACAAGTCCAGATCTAGATAATCAGATGAGCAAAGTAAAACCTCTGCATGTGTACAGTAGGCTATTATAAAATCAGCATGTCTGAATGTTAATAAATATTCATCTTCCTCCCCCCTTCCCTCTTTATGAATATAACCCTGATCATAAGGGTGTTATCAGTTCAATCAGTGAATAAGCTTGATTGCAAGATAAACGACTAAGTAGTCTTGTGATGCCATGGGGATTAGCTGGTTCAGGGATACGACATCACAGAGTGAGACCTGAATTCATGCGACACGCTGGAATACCGGTGACAAGACTTTTGGATGATGTGCACGATTAATACTTAATTTGTTCAGTCGACTAAGTTTAATATGTTTTTGTTTAGATAACCGGAATATGTTTTTGTTCAGAGAACAGGAGTAGGCCGCATAAAATCCCATTCCTGAAGCGTCACCTAAATTGGCAAATGATCTTTAGCCGGTGGATTATACCCTACCCAGTATATGAAAAAAAAAAAAAAACTAACAATGACAATGAGAACTATTTCGCTTTAAGGAACTGAGAATTTAAAATAGGCCTGTACAAGCGTTTATATAATCCGTCATCCATATTCAGTCGTCCTTCACAAAAGAATATCCGCGCCCATAATCTAAAAGCTCACTTCACACTTAGATGAACGCATCAGGCCCTGGGCAGGCATCGGAGAATGAACACATCGGGAAATGAACGCATCAGAAAATGAAGAGAAGGGTGTTCATCATCGAACGCAGTGACCAGGTTTGCAGCCTCGAACGCATCCAAAAATGAACAGGCGTCCGTTCAAAAATGAATGCATTCACTGTTCAGAATATTGACAAGCTCCCTAACAGAAGCAAAGGACAAGAAGAGACAAGAGTGTGTACGACTAGCCTAATTACCACACGAATGAAGCCCATTCTTTAGCATATTGACTGCAGGGCTTTATTTTCTGTGGCTTGTTAATTTCTTGAACAAAACTTAGCTTATGTGTGGCCACGGAACTGATTTATGTCTTTGGCAAGCCGTTAAATATTGCCTTAAGTAACTCACGGTCTTTAATAGCCTTAATCAGGACTAGACAAAACATTAATTGGTCATACTTTAGATGAAGTGTTGCTCTTAAAGGCTTTATACAGCATGTATAATGCCTTCGTAACTTAGACAAATGTCTTCATAAATCATATACAAGCAAATGTCATGCCTTGTAAAGGGTGAAATAATACATCCTTATTCAGCATTTGATGCTAGATGTGATACTTATTCAGCATTTGATGCTAGATGTGATATAACCGACAATGTCACTTAGCTAGTGGGTAAATGCTATAAAGGGTGACATTGTCAGCCAAGTGACATTGTCATTGTCACATCTGGCATCACATGCTGAATAAGGATGTGTCATTTCACCCTTTACAAAGCATGACATTTGCTTCTGTATGATTTATGAAGACATTATGTCTCATTTATGAAGGCATTATACATGTTGTATAAAGCCTTTATGAGCAACAATTCATCTAAAGTGTGACCTATTAATTTATGTTCAATGCTGCTGCTAACGTTTGTTACCTTGTTGTGTCCATCTATGAGCTGACTGCATAGACTGGATGTTTTCAGTTTAAGTGCTGCAGCATTGATGAAGTGCTTCTGAGGCAAGCTAATTCCGTTTTACAGCAGAGAAACTGTGCTGTATTTTTTTCTCATTTCAACGTGTAGTGATCCCACACTTTGGACATTTTATGTCTTTTTCGCAGGGGTGTCTGTTGTTTTTGCTCGCAATATCCTTCCCAGACTCATTCTCTGTGATCTTTGTTGTTCGCGCTTGCGCCTCATCCCATTAACACTACAGCTGCCGTATTGATGCACATATACGCACATACGCCAATAAGTGAATTTGCGCCTACAATCGAGTACAGGCACACCTGCCTATAATTGAGATCAACTGCATTTTCCCCTGCTCAAAACCATTTTCACATACAGGCGCTTCCGAGACAATTTTGAATTATGGTTGAACAAAATGGATTTCAATTTAAATCAAGTATCAGATGCTGTGCATTTCTGTTAGAGGATGCCGTCCCCATATGCACAGATTCTGTTGGCAGCCTACGAAACTTCAAAATACAAAATGTTGTGTACATGGAGATCACATGATATATAGCTGTGCAAACGTATCTGGGATACATCCACTCAAGATTTACAATTATTATTTGCCCAACTGCTACGGGTCTATATAAGACACTCAGACTTTGAAAACAATGTACCACTGTGAAAAATTTACAAAACTATTTTTAATATTCGTGTGTGCCTTTTAGTGAATATTGAGGTGCGCCTGTATTCGAATAAGTGCGACAACTTACTTTTTTCAATGATACAAAAATATGCATTATTTAACTAATTAGGTTATGCGCTTATATGCGCATCAATAAGGTACAGCAGAAAGAAAGGAACTGTGCCACAGAAATAAGTGTCCGTCTAAAATAGGTGTTGTGTTCTGGATTTAAACGAAGCCTCAAGACATATGATTTTCCTCAAGGCGTTTTAGTAATTGAGTTACTTGATTTATTCGAGGAATCGTTTCAGCCCTGGTGATCACCACTATCACGTTATTATGTGTTCAACAACTTCTAGTAAATAGAATTTTATTGTATGCACTGATATAGTTAGTAATTTTAACAAAAGAACAATGCGTCCAGTAGGTAACTATGTTTATTAAGCAAGAATCAGTAGTCAGAGGTTTGTGACATGCGCAGGAGCTGTTTTTGTTGCTGAACAAATTTAAATAGATGGTCACTATGAAGTCTATGTTTAAAACTGTGAGCATGCAAAGTTTTGTGTAGTTCCCATAATTTTAAGGGGTCTTCACAAATTATTTTCAAAAAACTTGAATTGGGTACCCTATGTAATTTTGGCTCTGACAAAAACACCCCCCTATCTCAAAACCTATACCACAATTCAACTATACCAACTACCAGGTGTTATTCAGGAGGTTCTGTTCTACAACTTCCCACTGTCAAACCTTTTCTAATCGGTGGTTTGTACAAAACCCCCATCTGCTACTAGACTACTGATTTTACCCATGCAAAGTGGGGATAGTAAATTCTGTTTTGCAGAATCCAAAGTATCTTCTGAGAGTAGGATTACTGTGGATTTGTTCCAGTTTATCGTGTAATGAGAGATTTTTGAGAAGGAATTGATAAGACTGAAGGTTTCTTTTAGCGAAGGTAAGGGGTCCTGTATATACAATGAAATGTCGCCTGCATAGAGGCTAATTAGCAAACCTGGACGAAGTCCATGAGCTCATGTCATGGCCTGCTTGTCCGTCGTCGTGCGTCGTCGTGCGTCGTCGTGCGTCGGCATCTGTAAACATCTTCTTCTCCGAAACTACTGGGCCAATGAAGCTGAAACTTGGCATGCATGTTCCTACCCACGAGGACCCCTAAGTGTGTTCGAGGCGTTCCAATCCAACTTCAATTGAAAATGCTACTTTGGCTCATTAGTCACTCATTTCTTGAGCGATTCAGCTGAAATTTGGCATGCATGTTCCTACCCACGAGGACACCAAAGTTTGTTTGTGGCGTTCTGATCCAACTTCAAATTTGGCGGCTTTGGCATCCATATTGAAAATGCTATTTTGGCTCATTAGTCACTCATTTCTGGAGCGATTCAGCTGAAATTTGGCATGCATGTTCCTACCCATGAGGACACCAAAGTTTGTTGAGGTGTACCGATCCAACTTCAAATATGGCGGCTTTGGCACCCATATTGAAAATGCTATTTTGGCTCATTAGTCACTCATTCCTAAAGCGATTCAGCTGAAATTTGGCATGTATGTTCCTACCCACGAGGACACCAAAGTTTGTTCGTGGCGTTCCAATCCAACTTCAAATATGGCGGCTTTGGCAGCCATATTGAAAATGCTATTTTGGCTCATTAGTCACTCATTTCTGGAGCGATTTAGCTGAAATTTGGCACGCATGTTCCTACCCACGAGGACACCAAAAGTTTGTTAAGGCGTTCGATCCAACTTCAAATATGGCGGCTTTGGCAGCCATATTGAAAATGCTATTTTGGCTCATTAGTCACTCATTTCTGGAGCGATTTAGCTGAAATTTGGCACGCATGTTCCTACCCACGAGGACACCAAAGTTTGTTCGAGGCGTTCCGATCCAACTTCAAATATGGCGGCTTTGGCAGCCATATTGAAAATGCTATTTCGGCTCATTAGTCACTCATTTCTGGAGCGATTTAGCTGAAATTTGCTGTGTATGTGCCAAATAGCAAGACTGAACATATATATCACGGGTTTAGCTATGCATCGCATTTTGACTTTCATTTGACCTCTGTCATGTGGCCACGCCCCTTAATTTCAGAAACACCTTTAAAAATCTTCTTCTCTGAAACTACAGACTGATGGAACTGAAACATTGCATATATCTTCCTACCACTAAGGAGACTAAAGTTTGTTCAGAGCGTTCCAATCTTACGTCAAATGTGGCGGCCGCGGCGGCCATATTGAAAATGACATTTTGGCTCATTAGTCGCTCATTTCTGGAGCGATTCAGCTGAAATTTGCTGTGTATGTGCCAAAAAACAAGACTCAAAATATCTAACTCTGGTTTCGCTGTGCATGGCATTTTGACCTTCATTCTTCATTCTGGTGTTCTGATTCGATTTCAAATATGGCAACAGAGGCAGCCATATTGAAATTTCCTTTGTAGATGCTAAGCAGCAAGGCTGAACACATGTTACAGGTTTTGCTGTGCAATGTATTTTGACCTTCATTTCACCTCTTCATTTCACCATTGGGCAACACCTTTTTATAGAAAATACCAATAAAAGCACTTTTTCACTGCTCATACTGATAGTACTCAACTGTATGAAAAGTATATTATTGCTACAGGAAAATATAGAGCTATCTAGACTAAAATTCACTATGAAGCCAGCTGTTGTGGGAAGCCTCAGGAAACAATATGGTGTGGTACAGTGAAGCATTAATTGGTAAGTAAACTCTTGGACGCCTGTTAGAAATGATTACCACAGAACATCCCATCTGTCCTCTTTCTTTCGATCAATGTATGAATCTAATAAATAAACTTTTCCAAACATGTCACATTTTTTATTTTTTCCCAATGCATTGAAGGGAATTTTAAATCGATCTACAAACATGATCACTTACTCTTTTTAATTTAGATATATGGATTTGGGAACAGAAAATATTTGCAAAATAATTCTGATTGAATTTTTTTTGTTTCCAAAATATTTTTATCAATTAAAAATTGTGCCCAGCTTATAATGTACGCAGTAAGTTTTTATTTCAAAAATATTTTCATGGTAATGTGTAGGGAAGGTAAGTCGAGTTAGGGGTTTTAAACTGGGTGCCTGTCTAATATAATAAGCAAATATCCGCAATGCTTATTGCATTAGTCAACAAAGCAACCAGTTCATTCCGCTACAAAGGTAAAATGGCGTCATGAGGCACTTAGAATTTTATTCAAGATATTCATTGCTTGTTGTGGAACATGTCAACTTTTCACTGTTTGCCTAAATTGCCACATTTTTTATAAATAAATTGTAAAAATAACTTTAGTGTTTGTATTTAATTGGCAACTGAAATAACACCATTCAATGGTTGACTTAAACAAAAGAAGTGAAAAACTTTGGTGGAGTGAATGTCCAGGTGAGCTACAGTGCCGTGGCACTATTTTTTTTATGTTGGAGGTTTATGGTGTGAACTCCTTTAATAGCATGATTTTGTCTTATAGCAGCAGCAAGTAGTTCTATGGAGATAGCAAATGATGAAGGAGAGAGTGGGCATCCTTGCTGGGTGCCCCGGTAAAGTGTGAAGCTTTTTTATGTGATTCCATTTGTGCTGACAGTGGCTTTGGGTGAGCATATAGTGTCTTCATCCAATGAATGAACGACTCCCCAAAGCCAAATTTATGTAGTGTGCTTCATAGGAATGCCCAGTTAACTAGATCAAATGCTTTCTCTACATTTAGTGATACGATGATTGTTTTAATTTGATTTTGCTGTGAGAGGTTAATGATATTGACTAGTCTTCATACATTATCTGAACCATGTCTTCTCTGAATGAAACTTGTCTGATCGGGATGCACTCTGTTGGATATGATTGTCTCCAATCTTATGGCTAGGGCATTTGTAATGAGTTTTAAATCAGTGTTTATTACTGACGGGGGGCGATAACTGGCGGGCTGACCTGCGTCTTTATTGAGTTTAAGTCAGTGGTCTTCAACGCCGTTCCTGGGGACCCACTGTGCATGCTGGTTTTTGTTCCAACCACAATTGTAATCACAGGATATTAACGAGCTGTTAATGTTTTAATTAGGTTTTTTTTTTCCTGTTTAGAGTTATTACTCTCTTTAGTGATATGTTACAGAGAAACATCCATACGTGCCATGAAGAATAAAATACCCTAGAAGATGGTGTGTTTATTTCTATATTGCAAGAAATTTCAAGTAATATGACATTTCAACCAGATTAAATTAGACACTGAAGAGGAAATCAGTTAACCCCAAATTGGGCTGCTGGACACAACTGTTTCAAGTTCTTTGAAAAGGCTTCAGGTGAACTTAATGAGATTAACATAACGCACAACTGGTTTGACTCTTTACCATTTGCTTGCTGAATGCATTTGTCATGATGTGCAAATTAGTTTGCACCAATTAGGAGCCAACTACATCTTTAATTTGATTGGTTACATGGTTTTCTCTCATTTTATGCTGTTATTTCTGATAAATTGCAATGTTGGTATGGTATTTTTTATTCTTGTCTTTTATTCTTGATGGCAAACATAGATATTTCTGTTAACTTGAGGGTTAAGAGGGCAAATAACTGCTCTCAACATTAAATGCACTAAGACAAATTAACAGCTTGTTAAAATCCTGCAATTACAATTGTGGTTGGAACAAAAACCAGCATACACAGTGGGTCCCAGGAACGACGTTGATAGGTCACAGGTTTAAGTAGAACTGATATAATGGATGCACTCATGTGCTCAGGGATTTGTGAAGTACTTTGTATTTCTAATGTTGATCTATAAAATAGTGGGGATAGTATATCCCAAAAGTGTTTATAAAAATTCACGAGGATGCCATCTTGACTGAGTGATTTATTATTTGGCATCTGGTGTAGGGCTTTGTACAGTTCTTTTGATGTCAGTGGTGCGTCCAGAGTATCTGCGTCTTGTTTTGACAGTTTAGGTAGCTCCAGGTTATCAAGGAATGATTGCATCTGTGATGGGTCTGGGTTTGTCTTTGAGGAATATAAATCACTGTAAGATATCCAAAAAATGTTATTTTTTTCTTTACTCAGGGGTTGAAAGCAATGGAATTCCATAAAGACTTTCAAATGATCTCATTTCATTTAAACAATTTAAACGATCATGAAACACATGCATTGCTTCCAACCCCTGAGTAAAGAAAAGTGTGAGGAGTCCAAAGTCATAATCGGTCTCCAATTACTAGTGGCAAAATCCACCGTAACGCACGTGCAACTGATAAACCTCCATGCACACGGACTTCAATTCCCAGCTAGAATCTCTTACATACATGTTGATTGAATAATTGCTGACTACAGCAGGGGAATGTAAATATGCCAATAAAACTCACGCCGAATGTGTGAGAGTTGGCAGGCATGCGTTATTAATGGAAACTGGCCACACCGGATAATATTCAGAGTTTTCAGAGTTTCTGTAATGGTAATTTAAATATGTGATTGAAAACAGGTCAAGATTTAGGCTACTCGTGCTCATTTGAAATTAACAAGGAGAACTGGCGACACCTGATGGTCCTTAGGCTTCTTGAAGTGTCTAAAATGTATATTTTAATTTGATAATAATCCAGAGCGACGGATTTTTAAACCAGCGGCTCTTCAAATTGGCTTCAATTTCAGGGGGCAGACATTTTTACTTGGAGAATCTGATTTTGAATTTGATCGTCGGAAACCTCACCTTTAAATGCTTAAAAACCTAAACCTCTCACATTGTTATGCATTGCACCCGAAAATTATGAGGCGTATTCTTCTGCGCGTAAATGACGATATAAAATATCAATATGTCTTTATAATTTTTGTGCTTGTGTAGCAGCACAGATTTGCGTAAATTAGTTTGCGTGGCTCATTAAGCAATAAGGCACAAGAATCCGTTCTATATTCTTTTTTTTTTTTTTTTTTTTTTTTAAATTTGGCATCTCCAATCCCACCCGAATATGGAATGCCCAATTGGTGAACTATGTACAAGGCTTGCTCATTTGCGACCCCTTGTTGCCAATTCAGGAGAGTGAAGACAGTTCCCAGCTCTCCTCCGAAGCACGTGCCTGTCAGCCACTGCTTCTTATACACTCATTGGTTGAATGTTCGCAAGTTCAGAACGAGGGCGGAGGATACCCGGACATGAACAGGCTTAGAATCTTCCTGACGAGCACCCGTCTGACCAACAGGAGGCGCTCGAGCACCGAACAAAGCTATTTATTTTATTTCCCTTTCCCGGCAGTCCCTTCCCAATTTGAAACCCTGTAGCGCAATAGCCAATTGTGCGCTACTCTTAAAAAGCTGCCGACCACTGCCGGTTAGTACGACCGGGGCTTGAACCCGCGACATGATAGTCACTTCTGCACTGCAACGCAGTGCCTTAACCGAGTGACCTATCCGGCAGCTCAGACTTCATTCTATATTCTGAATGCATTCACCGCTAAAGGGTGTTGAAGGCATGTTGCACAGCTGAGTGACAATTGTAAGGATGGCGAAAATAAATGCTGCAAAGTCAGTGAAAGTTTTGGATTTTTGCGTTTATACTGCCGTTCTTACAATGCCATATCACTCATATAAATGTAGGCAATATGCATTCACTTTTTCATTACCATATCTAATTTTGGTCATGTATTGGTTTTGATCGCTCTGTCGATAAATTGTTTGATTGTTAATCAGGCTAGCTTAAATAAAAACAGCTTGCGGTGTCTGGAGAATACTCCACCCCAACGATAGAGATTACACATTTTTCTCCATCCCTCATCAGGTTTTTTCCAGAATAGACTATTTTCTCTCCTCAAGGTCCTTATTAGACAGAACAGCTGACTGCACAATTGGCATTCAGTTCATCTCTGACCACTCCCCTGTAGCCATAACGATCTCCCCTCCCTACAGGGATCCTTCATGCCGGCACTGGAGACTTACCCCCGCATTATTAAAATATACAAACTTTGTTGAGTTTATAACTAGGCAATTTGAGCTTTTTTTTGCTGAGAATAAAACTCCAGACATCAGTTCCACTACTCTTTGGGAATCTGCTAAGGCCTATATACGAGGTGCCATTATTTCTTACACATCAGCACAGAAAAAGGAGGCTATAAAGAGGCAATTGGAATTAGAGGAGAAAATACATGACCTTGAAGCTCAATTTAAATGTTCACCAAATAAATACCTGGCAAAACAATTGGAGGCAGCCCGTTCTGCTCTGAACCAGATATTATCACAAAAGGCAGAATCTCAAATATTTTTTGCCAGACACAGACTATTTGAATCAGGCAACAAACCTGGGCGCTTGCTTGCCCGTCTTGCACGTGGTAGGACAGAGTCTAACCTGATTCCCTCGCTTCTTGATAAGCACGGAATTAGACACTTCAAATCAACAGAGGTGAATAAAATAATGAAGTCATTCTATGCCGACCTTTATAGCTCAGGCTGTACATCCTCTTTTGAGGACAGGAGAAAACTACTTGATAAGATACAATTCCCATCTCTCTCAGATGAACAAAAAGCGGTATTATGTAGGCCAATAAGTGAAGTAGAGGTGTCTGATACTATCAAAAATCTCCAAGGAGGTAAGGCACCTGGCCCTGATGGGATTGGCCCGGATTTTTCTTAAACGTTTTGCAAGGTACTAGTGGGCCCCCTCACAGATATGTACTTAGACTGCTTTGACAAGGGTTGTCTCCCCCCTACTTTAAACCTTGCCCACATCTCGGTTATTTTGAAGAGAGGCAAGCCCCCGGACATGTGCGGATCTTACAGGCCAATTAGCTTGATATCAGTTGACAGTAAACTGCTCTCAAAACTTCTTGCCAAGCGCCTTGAGGGCTTGCTTCCAACTCTTATTAATCCAGACCAGACCGATTTTATTAATGGGCGCTACTCTTCTAGTAATGTCAGAAGGCTTTTGAACATTATACAATCTACATCTCAGAAAAAACAGAAGGCACTGGCCATCTCCCTTGACGCCGAAAAGGCCTTCGACAGAGTCGAATGGCCCTATCTGTTTGACATTATGGAGAGATTTGGGCTGGGGGGAGACTTTCTGAAATGGACCCAAACCATATACCGGGCGCCCAGGGCTGTTGTCATAACTAATGGCTGTCGTTCTGATCCCTTCCCAGTAGCTAGAGGCGTCCGTCAGGGATGCCCCTTAAGCCCTCTTCTTTTTTCTTTAGCTTTAGAACCATTAGCGGAGATGATCCGTCAGCATGCAGAAATAAGGGGTGTCCTTTTAGGCGACAAGGAACATAAAATTGCCTTGTACGCGGATGATATTCTTCTGTTCGTATCATCCCCTGGAGTATCTATCCCTGCTATCATGGATATTTTTGATGGGTTCAGTATGATATCTGGCTACAAAATTAACTTTAATAAATCTGAGGCCATGCCTCTTGGGTGCTTGAAACAAATTGAGATCTCAAATGACTTCCCCTTTACTTGGTCTGCATCTGGCTTTACATATCTGGGAGTTGAGATCCCCCCTGTCTTGAAAGACCTGTGGAAATTGAACTTTGTCCCAATCCTTGTTGCAGTTAAAAAAGACCTTGAACGATGGCATAATCTCCCTTTGTCATTATTTGGGCAAATTAGTCTAATTAAAATGAATGTCCTCCCACGTCTCCTGTATCCTTTACAGATGCTTCCCCTTTATCTTACCAAAAAAGTTAACCGTGACTTAGAGAAATCCATCTCCAAATTCATTTGGCATGGCAAAAAACCCAGGTTGAGTTTAAAAACACTGCAGTTATCTTCAGATTTGGGAGGCCGTGCATTACCCAATTTAATTTTCTATAACTGGGCCTGCCATGCCCGCCACATTTGGTCATGGCTACATGCCTTTATCAGGGGGGAAGCCTGTGTTGACTCTTGGGCTTGTCACCCACATGCTCTATGGAGCCTGGTAACATGTGACGCAAATAACATTCACCCTGAAGTCAAACACAACCCTGTACTTTACAATAGCATTAAAACCTGGCGTGATGTCTCTAAATACTTTGGGATAGATGACAGGAAATCCTCACTGTCTCCTATTACTCAAAATCCTGACTTTCCAGCTGGCATCAGTTCACCTATTTTCACTGCATGGCGTGCTAAGGGAATCTATGTACTTGGCCACTTATTTAAAGACAATGCTCTGATGTCTTTCCAGCAACTACAAGAAACACTTGATTTCCCAAAATCGCATTTCTATGGCTATTTACAGTTAAGACATTTTATTTCTTCCCTCAGTAACTTCCCCCCCTCCACTTCACACATCAACAACCCAGAAACCTTCCTTTTGAACCGCAAAAGTCTGAAACAGTTTATCTCAGGTTTTTATTCCCTTCTGCTTTCCTGTGGCACGTATGTGTTACCCAACATCTCCCGTAAATGGGAAAGCGACCTAGGAACTGAGTTTATTGAGGATGATTGGAAAGTGGCTATTGATGTAATTAGATCAACATCTACCTGCACTAGACTGGGGGAGACTCAATACAAGATACTTCATAGGTTGCACATCACCCCTGTTATACTGCATAAAATAGATCGCTCTATTTCCCTCTCTGCATTAAGTGCAAATCAGAGAGGGACCTATTTTCATTGTTTTTTGGGAATGTAGGTTTATCTCCAGATTCTGGACTCAGGTCGCCAAAATAATTAGTGAAGTGCTTGAAGTTGAGATTAAGAAAGACCCAAGTGTCTTCCTGGTCGACATCCCGTCTAAGGTACTACAGCTCCCTGTACCAAGATACACTCTCCTTGAGAAGCTCCTCCTAACGGCACGAAAGTGCATATTATTACACTGGATCAAAGAGCGCCCACCAACAATCTCACTATGGTACAAAGAAATCTTTAATATTCTTCCACATGAAAAGTTGATGGCTATTATGAAAGGAAAGGAGGGTTTGTTTTTGAAAATTTGGTCCCCTTTTATACATTATCTTCCTGCTGACTTGAGTTCCTTACTTCTTAGAGGGGAATTAAGTAGTTTCTGGTCTCAGACCAGATCACCATCTTAATATTAATAGACTAGCTATCTCTCAATTCTATTTCATGCTTCATTGTATATTCATTTCCCCAAACTTCTATGGCTGTATGGACTAGACATGAAACTCTGCACTGGAACATTGCCCCTGTGGACTTTTTTTTTATTTTTTATATAACTTAGTGTCCTTATTGTATGTACTTATTTTATTAATTTATTTACTCTCTTCCTTGTGATCTAAGAAGGGATGAAATTGAAAAAAGGACAAAGGCTGTTTAGCCCCCCTTTTAGTTTACTATATTTTATTTATTTTATTATTATTATTATTATTATTATTATTATATTTTATTTATTTATTTATTTTATTTTATTTTTTTTATATGATGACTGCTGTCTTTTGTGGGTGGGGGGAGGGTTGGGATGTTATGTGGTTGATGTCAGTTTGTTCTGTTGTATTATGTCAAAAATAATAAAAAGTAAACAAAAAAAAAAACAGCTTGCGGGCAGTCAAGCTGTAAAGGGTGAGCTTACCGAAGGCCCTCTGAACAACTACATGGCCCGGATGAAAGGAAAGAGCACAACTGACATCACAAAAGTGAATAACTGACGCCACAAGCACCGCAGCACTGGTATTTGATTGGATAATGCGTTCAAAATGTACACTCACCCACTATATAGGGCACTATATAGTGAATGTTCTACATTCAAAATAATATAAAGAAAGTAAGTGAGCGAATGGACAAGTGTGCATTCCGAATGCAGCCTTAGATTCCCCAAGTAAAAATGTCTGCCCCCTGATATTGACGCCGATTTGAAGACTCGTCGGCTTTAAAATGCGTCGCACTGGATCATTACCAAATTAAAATTTATAAAACTATGCGTTTTAGACACTTCAAGAATTCTACTTTCCGCTGAAATATACTTCGCCGAGATGCGGTCTCCTCCTTTAAGATTGAAAACAGGTCATGGCCAATCATTATTTTTAAGGGATGGTTTGAGCTTTCCCATTTGCCAGTTCACCAGCCGCCACTGTTCCGTATATAAGGCGAGAGTTTGTGTGTGCGTGTGGTCATGAGTGCGAATGCTTACAGATAAGCAGTGGGTAGAGCCGATGCTAATATATGTCTAGAGTGAAAGAAAAAAAGAGGAAAAAAGATCAAACAAAATAAATGTAAATTAAAAAAGCCATGAATACAAGAAAAGTAGAGAGTCGGCAAAAGGTGTGATGATGTTTCTGTTTTTAGATGAGTGAAGGAGTTATTTGAGAGTCTCGGGAAAGTTGTCTGTCAATAAACAGTTTGTCCACAACCAGATATGCTTGTTTGTTATTTCTCCGGTAATCCTTCATGATGGGGTATAGTACTTTGCAGCTTTCATTTATTTCGCGTGGAAATTATTGTTGAATTTGGTTCCTTTTAGTTCTTTCCCTTTGCTTTTGACCAAATCTTTTCGTTGAAAATGTTCAAACTCAAATGTTCAAACAGTGATTGCTCTGGGACCTCGGGCAGATGATGTAGTGCCGATCCAGTGTATGCGGTGGACGCTGTTAATGTTATCTGTGTCAGGTGGGAGTTTAAGGCGAGTTTTAATGAAGACTTTACTCTTTGTCTCGGGGTGGTTGGGCACAGTTTCTGGAATACTGTAAAAGATAAGACTGTAAGTCCAAAATAGTTTCTTTCATTATTTTGTCTTCTCCGGTGACAATTTCGACTTGTTCGGATAACGTTTTAACGGATGATTGTCGCAATTTATTTTCCTTTTTCGATTGCAAGGATTTGGTTGTGGGCAAATTCAAAGCAAGACCTCAATTCTTTCTTCTCTTCGTGAAGAGGAATGAAAAGATCAAGTTTTTTTTATTAATGCTGGAAAGAACACTAACCTCAATCTCTGTGGTTTGTAGGTCTTTAGTATCCATGGATGAATCGGTTTCCTTCTTTTAGTGAATTTGAATGAGTTTCTGTTGCAGTCCATGCTGTCCTGGCGGTAGTGGTAATGGTCGATGAATGCTTCCAAGTCAAGGAAATCCTCCACTGTGAGGGTAATCCGCTCCGTGTATGATGTGCGGTAACATGACCGATCTCGTTCTGTCAGGTTGGGTTTATTTTCTCTCGCAGTACAATCTAGGACGGGGCACTTGTAATTTATCATCGCAAGTGCTGGGAACCTTGATAACGAGTGTTTTATTCTGACCGCTGCCAAGTGGGGAAACCCGTTTACAAGCTAACTCTCGCTGAAGAAATGCCTTTAAGAAAAAAGAAAAAAAAAAAAAAAAAACACTGGTTTGTTATTGGATCTTAAAAAAAGAAAAACGAAATACACATCGGTTTGTAATTGGATCAGACACATATCGATGCCTATTTTTTATTTGATAGAAATACTGCTGCACAGTGCAGACCCAGACACTGACATTACGAAGGACGAACAACTAAACCTATTCACGTCCACTTACAGTGAAGCAGCTACTGATTTCAATGGGTTTTCAGATGTGCCTGATGCTGAAGTCAGGAGTGATTCAAAGTACTGCGGTATTTTCGCTCATTAGGACTTCAAGTATAGCACTCAGTGGAAATCAATAAAACCGAATGTTTAAGCAGTCAAGCACGAATAAGATGTCTATTTCCCATCCAAATAACCTGACAGATCTGGTCCTATAAGCCACGACGTTACCCCCGAGGCAACCAGGTGATCTGGTAGTGGGAAAGTGCTAGTCAAGACTAGCTTTACACCGTATAGCTAAGTTTGATGATTTAAAGCCAATAATCTCAGTTGTTCAAGCTAAAAATAATTTACATGTGAAAGGTTAAGTCGACAACTTTCCCTCTCCTGTGGCTGCAATTCACAGCGACACAGTGGTCAGGCATTCAGAGAAAAATTATTTGAAAGAAGTATCCACTTTGCTGCACCTTGCTGTATTGGACGCCCGTCACAAGATGGCAGCCAAACTTGCATATTGAAATCGTAACATAGCGCCTCTAGTATATATAGCTCGTTGGGTAAATCAACAATCCTCGACCATAGATGTCATGAAATAGTACGCAAGTCTGAAAAAAACGCTACGCCCCCTATTGTCCTGGTGGTGAATTTCTTTGCAACACTCATCAAGCGATGGAGAAGTCTGAAGGGTCCACATCCCCGTCGATACAACTGCGTGTCTGCGTATTGACGGAGTTGGACAACTTTAAATTAGGCTTCACTGTGACATGTACATTGCTGCTGCATGAGAGCATGTTCATGATTCTAGGGAGAAGGTGAGGGGTGAGAGGGAGCGGCTTGAGCTTTAGTGGCATCTCAAAAGTGAACCCCCATGAATGTATAAAATCACAGAATACACTTTAACCTCTTAAACCTGACCGCCCCCAGTACCAGGGGCAATCAAATAGCATAATAAATACAGCATGTTTACAAATAGCAACATTGTCATGCAGCATATTAGGCACCAAGTATGTAGCAAGCACGTAGCAAAACATAAGATAAAACAATATCAGTGCTCGATCGCTAGCGGTTCTACTGAATTTGTGGTATGCATACGAACAATACATCCAATGAAAGAGGAAAGTCCACAGAATCCAACAATATACGCCATGTAATTTTAAACCAACACCACATTCAAAGAACAGCAGATATACACTTTACATTCTACAGCGATGAGCAAAAATTTTTTCTTATCTTTAATATTTAGAAATAAAAACTGTGTTTGAGAGGAAATCTGCACTGGCTTTTTTTGTCCAGGGCACTGCTTCAAAGGAGGTCAGGTCCTGAGCATTCCGCTTGCATGCAATGTATTTTCCTCTCTGTGATTGGCTTGTGATGCAGTCAGTAAGACTTTTCAGGTGGCCATTTAATTCTATCGGCTCTGACGTTTCCAACGAGCCCTGAACCACCGTAATTGCACAAACCTAGCCTGTGAGAGAGCATTGCGTTCCTGATGCATGTAACTGAGAGTCCATGCGCCATTAAGCACTAGGGGTGGGACTTGTAAACGTGTACACGTGTACACGGTTAGTCAATCATAAACATTTCTAAAAAAACACTAACCGTGTACATGCACTCATCGACTGCGTCCGAAAAGTTTAAAAAATTACGTCCTATCGTCTAATTCCTAACCACTTTTCTTTAACCTGTGTAAAACGTCATGAGGTAAAGGAAAGGTGTAAAGGGGACTCTTTTACAGCTGAGGAAGAGAACCGCGCTAATAAGAGAATCCGAATGCACTTACACTAGGCACAGTGATCAACCACCTCCTGCCCGTCATGTTTGTTTCTTCTCGTGATTGGCCGGTCATTGTGGAATTGCGGGATGGCATTTCCGCCTTTCTTTTCGAAAAGGTGCTTCAGTGTACCCTATGCTAAAGGTGATAAATTAGGAAGCATTGTAGCACATTTCCTTTACATTTAAAGAATCCGAGCACTCTTATCATGACTGCCACGTAAATCCTTCCAGATCGTTTTCTAGAATTTAGGAACTTTCCTAACCAAAAAAGACTATTCGGACGCAGCCATCGTCTCCATGCTCAATTCCTCTTTCCGTTGCTTTAAAACACGATTGGTTAATAGCTTATTATTTTTATCTCACATATTGTTCACTGTGTTTTTTACATTTTTGGGGGACGTTCTGTCGGCTGCCTATCTTTGCATGCACAATGTCATCTGCGCATCTGCTCGTTAAAAGAAAAGCATATTCATTTTGTTATTTGAATATGTAAAACGCAGTTTACATTTTTTTTTTGTTTTAGCTTTGTGGATGTAAAAAGTGTTTCTCAATTTAGTTTTACTTTATCAGCTGCTTTTCCTCCTCAATTACAATTCACTTTAATGACGCAATGAAATGTAAAGATAGTGAGACGCAGCTCCCGCTGTGAGTGAGGGATGTAGTTTGCTGTTTAAGTTTACAAATCAAATTGTACAAAAACAAGGTATTATAATAAGGACAATGACAAAAAAGCAGAGCTGAACTGTTAGAATTCATTCATGTCCATGTTCTTGCTTGTCAAAATTATGATTTTCATTTTTGGTTAATTCATTTACAACGGTGAAAGGGCCTAATATTATTCATTTAGTTGTGATTTTATGCCCATCTGATGTGGGCAGTAATTTTGTATTGGAGTAATCTACAAATTCACTGTTACCGTCTATTGATTTAATAAACGTATCTGGCTGATAACTGCGTTAATGGATGTGTGGACTGTGTTATTGGAATGGTGACAGTGCCCTCTAACGGTTGTATAGCGGTCAAAATCCACAAACTCTGAAGACACGTGTACACGCAATTATACGGCGCGTGTACACGTTTAGAATTTTTTGTACACGTTCCCACCCCTATTACGCACATGCACTCAAAGAGCGCAACAAACAAGTTTGTTATTGGTATTTTCACTATAACTATTATTGGTATAATCACTATAATTATAATAATTAAATATTCAACAGTCATTTTCAAAGTAGTCTCTATGGGTGCATCTGACTGAGAATCCTTGCGCCATTATGACCAAGTACTGAAAGAGCGCTGTAGTACAAGCGCTAAATCGGTGTGCATGATGTGTTTTGTTGACTCACTCTTCATATTTTCAAGGAGACTCTTGTGCCATAGCCTGTTCAGTCAGCGTAGTGACTAAGGCAGAGCGCTTTACTTTGGGAACTCCGTGTTCAAGTCTTGACGAAGCGCATACTCCTTTTGAGCAGCGGAAGCATAGTTCTTGCATACATAATTGCTGAGGTGTTTGTTCTCTTTACTTTTTACCATTTTTTACCTTATCTTCATATGTATAATTTTGTTTATTACCTTGTTTTATTGAAAATAAATCTGTTCCAGGGGAGTCAAACTTCATTTCCTTTGCAAATACTTTCTTTGAATGAGAAAATGTATACAGGACTGGCTGCAATAAAAACATAGAAAATACAAAAATTAAAAATTAAAAATTGGTTTAATTTAGATGGAATGTATGCCTGTAGTGATATATAAGTGAAATTAAATCAGTCTTACAGTTTGATACCTGAGAAATCTAAAATGACACACAGCGCCCAAAAAGATGCCAATTTGGAGATGCCAAGGAGACATTCCTGAACTTAAACCTCTCAAAATTTTGCTCTGATTTACTTGATTAGAATAAACTTGGGCACAGATAATGGTGAGATTCTACGCTGTAATTTTTTAGAGGTTTCAGACTGCAACTAAATCATTTCAAAAGGGATGAAAGTAAAATTTTGTTTGGTGGAAATGAAATCTTTCATTAATGCTGTGTTCCATCTTCATTTTCTCTGACTCTGTGACATACATATTGATTTTTTCACCATGACAAAAAAAACCATGAGATGTAACGTTTATTATGATACCAAGATCATTCAAATGGACCAAGTATTTGCAGAGATATACTCATTTCATTTTGGGCATGTCATTTTTGAGCCGGAGGCTCAGGGCTTAAGAGGTTTAATATATTTTTCATTCTGGACTCTTCATAAGAACCTAAACATCTGTGAACTGGGCCGTAGTCAGATGCGCAAATTCTTCAGACAGCCTATGTACAGGGGAGGGAGGTCCTCCTCTTATTTAAATGGAAATATTCAAAATTGTCCCTCATGTAGATGGGTCCTACGTGCAAAAATGAACAATAATGATAGTACTAATAATTACACTGGTTTGGTCAGATTGGAGATAGTAAGTATACACTCACGTTCATGGGGGCAGAAGCCATACTTCCCATCTTCATCAAAATTGTAGGTGGTGGAGCACCAGAGAAAGCCATCATCACGACCCTGAGATGTGCAGCTGGTGTACTCCTTTCCCATAAAGAGGAAAGGAAACTTACAAAACTCCCCTTCAGCATTTCCAAATTTAGCTTTGACCACTGAAAAGGAGAAAGAAAAAGTCAGAGATAACTTTGCATTCTTAATATCAGGCAGCAGGTATAGACAGATATTAATCAGCATATATGGTTTTCATGCACTTTGTAAAAAAAATGAATTCATTCAACAATATCTTGATCACAGAGTTCATGTGACTTATTCAACAATGACAGAATCGGGCGACTTATTTTCAGTGGCGGCCTTAAGCATCTGGGGGCCCGTTTCAAAAGCAAATGTGGGGCTCTATAAAACATAAGAGCTTCATCATTTTGCTGGAAAAAATCTTACATCTTAGCCTATCCAGTGAAATTTCAACTTTTCTGGCTGGAACTTGATGTTTATTTGTGATTATTTATTAAAATATTGCCAATAAAAATATGCGTATGTGAATGTGATACATTTCTCAAAAACTGAAATGTGCAACTCAGCTCAACAAGCTAGCTGCATTGCAAACTGCACAGCAAACTTATTCTTTCTTTTCTTCTTAGGGGACGGGGTTACTAGATTGCTCTAATCACTGGGATAATGAGACGGTAAAAGTTGGATGTAATTCAAACTTCCACATCCCACCAATATAATTTAATGTCGCTTGAGTAGCTAGGTTTAGAAGCACTAGACGACTCGTATTGCCTGATAGTCAGGGGGCATACGTCGAAAAATAAAGTCCTGTATGCATCTTCTGGTGAAAGCAAACCACCTATATACAAATATTAAGGGAGCTCTAAGGTATCTAAAAACAGTTGTTGGCACTGGCATATGTGTGGGACAGCTGCAGCAAAGGTTTGAAAATCAAACAACGCAGAGCCATGCAGGATTAAGTTTTAATCAAATAAAATCAGCATAGAACTTTTTTGCATCACAGAAATCACCAGAAAAAGCATGGTTTTGAAGTGAGAAAGCTTCAAAATGACAAATATAATCTAAATAGGTCTCCACTCGAGAAGGTTTCATTATTATCCTGTTCACTTCAATCTTGTGATCCGATTTGACGAACCCAAAACATCTTTTGGTCAGTAAGTATAAACATAAAAAATCAGAAACAACATGAGTTTGAAATTAAAAAGTTCATGCTGATGAATCTAATCAAGATAAGGATCTCCATCAATGTCATCATCATCATCTTCATCACAAGATGAATCAGTGTCTACTCCATCATCTTCAATGATGCTATCCTGTAAATGGCTTGCAGTGTTGACACAGCACTCATCAGTGTCAGAACATCCACACGTCAGTGCACACTAGTCCAGCTCGTACATAAGTGCATTGCTTTGTGGCACACTTGGTTTTCTGGCAACCACACTTCACCAAATGCAGCACAACATCAGGAGCAGGTGGCAGTGTGCTCATCACTGGCTGCCACTGAGACTCTCCTTCCTTTTTCCAGCCATAGCGTTCTGGGGAAGGACTTGTGGGATTAGCAACATTGTCATTGTTCCATATCATAAGCTGGTAGTGTGTTCGTAACACAGCTTGGTGCAGTGCAGCTTTTGTTGGTGGAAGTATGTCAGATTGTGCTTGCTTCTTCTTGAAAAACCACCAACGCAAGTCACCAATACTGTTCACCTTTGTTTTAGGAAGATATAGAGAGCAAACAAACTGCTCAACCACTTCTTGTGCCAGCTGAGGTGGCTGGTCAGATGTTCCTAAACTTGCTAGTCCTGTCAAAGTCTTCTCAAAAGCTTCATTGAACACCTTCCAGCATGACATTTTTCCTTTTCCAGAGAAGCTGCCTGTTACATCAGCACCGCTGAGGGCATGAAAAGCTGGCAATGCATCTGATTTTAAGTCACCCAGGGCAGCATGGATGGGTCCAAGCTTGATGATACAATGGTTCTGCCCAACTCCTGTGACAAAAGATGTGTCCTTGCATAATTCTTGGTATTGCCAGATAGGTAGGACAAGAACGTCTGTATCAGGAGAGTGTACATGAACAGTTAGCAACAAGACTCTTCTCTGTTTGTTTTTGGCATAAAATACACATTGAGAAATCTGTGCGATGACAGGTGACTTTTGCTGCGGGTCCAAAGTCACCTTCTGAAAGATTTTCCATAATTCTAGGTGGGAACTGACTTGGGACTCTAAATACATGACACAACACCTCCATCAAAAGTAAGGTTTGAGAAATATACTATTAAGTCTACTCAAATCTACGCTACACTTCAGTTTACTGCATCACAGTTGCACGTCTGAAACACACAAAACAAAAACGAAGACAAATAACCACAGATGGCTGTATAAAATGGACAGCTGAATGAAAAAAGCAGATACAATACAGTTTACATAATATCTATCTCTTATTTTCATCAGATGTGTATCACATAATTTTAAAACAAGTAATACTTATTTACAGTGTGCACTTTAATTCACCAAACAGAACTCAAATTTACAAAGCAAAACTCAAATTGGATAAATTAAGCAAACTTTGTATGGTATGTATGACATAAAAACACATATTTCCTGAAAATAAGTTGGTGCTTAGCCACCCAATAACCAGCCATTGCAACAAACAGTATATATGAAACATTATACACCATTTATGATTATTATTATTATTATTATTATGTAGTTATGGGTGTTAGCAGGCCTTCTTTGCCTAATGATTCCCCTAAATGTCATTGGCACTTCATAGTGGAACTTACAACCTCTCACTGCAACTGTCCTACACATATGCCAGAATGCCAACAACCATTTTTTGGAACCTTAGGGACTTCTTAACATAAGCAAATGGGTCAGATGCTCTCACCACAAAATGCACATGGGACTTCACATGCCCCCTGACTATGAGCTTAATTCAAATTTGAATTGTAACTTTAAACATTACACAGCACTACGTGACGGGACATCCCTCCGCTTTGTCTGAGAATAAGGCTGCCTTGGCTATAGCTATGATTATAATGATGTATACAACAGTGACGTGCCGTCGGAGGTCAGTTAGGGTAGGCAGAATCCTCACTGTTAAACAAACAATAACTCTATTACTTTGCTTGATTAGCAATCTGAGGATTGATTAACTAATTCACAAGACTAAACGGCAGAATGGCGTGCCAGTTCCATGCACGACATTATTGCTCAGTGCATTGAACTTAAAATGCTCACGAGATAGCAAGTTTGTTCATATTTGCTTAGAGGAAGCTAAAACAATGCCATTTACAAATATTAAAACCTTTCTTATGCGGCGTTCAATGCGTGGTCAATATGTTTACGATAATATTTCCCCCCTTATAAACACATACTTTTTAATGCCATTTTTAAAAATAGGGAGTTTATTTTCAGTCTTCTTTCATAGTCCGATAAACAAAAGATCAAAACAATATACGGCATTACCAAGAGAGATGAGATTTTTTTCTAATTAATTATTAAGATTTACTTCACTTCCTTGCAGTCTCGAATCAAAGCATAAAGGTAAATTAATCTTTTTGTCACTATCACCTCTTAATCATTACAGGCTTAACTGACCCGAAAAAAGGTCAAATTGATTGATTGACAATCAGGCATAGTACGTGGAAACAGGTTGACAAAATCTAGCGATAAAAAAGGAGAAGTCACTGCCTACCCTGACCGCACGTCCCTGGTATACAAAACCATCAATACTTTTTCAGAGTGTTCACCGTATTAATGTTTTCATTCAGTTGCGATGCCATGTGAATGAAAGAGCATGTTTTTTCGCCCAAAGTACATTTAGCTAACGTTAAATTAAAACACGGCACAGTGTGTAACGTTAATGCTATGGTCTGATACCAGATATGAGAAAATTGAACAGGTCCGCATCTGTAATTTTCTGCCTGATTTCTGTTTCTGCGCAGAGATGCCTGAACTGCGACTTGTCCCAGAAAACATGCTTCTTGTTGGCTTTGGTTGGGTTATGTCCCAAAACTCCTTGAATATTGAGTAGCTGGAAGTTAACTTACCGCTATAATTTCTAATTTTAGAAATCTGCGCTCTTTATGCATTTCAATGAAAGGTTAGATGCATACGTTCGTTTTAAAGGTGCCCAATTTCCGTCAAATCGGCTACTGATCAGACACCAATAAAAGCTAAGTAGACAGGTTTTTTTAATTTTGCAATTTAAATTTTGCGAATTATCAACGCATCTTGTCGATCAGAAACTATTTTGACTGGGCCGGTCCCAGAGGCTACCGGACCGTGATCTGGCCCGAATTCAGAAACCTCGGCAATGTTCACTGATAACATAATGGGAAAAAAACGCACACAATTTATTCTTTGAAATGTATATATTAAAGCTCACCAATGTATTAATTATTAAATACCCCCGGAATGGAGCAAGCGCATTAGGCCTACTTTTTTTTTTGTTCACATACCAACTGATAAGTCTAAGGCGCTAGCAACATTGGCTAAGGTGACGACTGTATTTCCAAAATTTTCAGAGTATCAGCTACCAAAACTCTTTAGCTTCCATAATTTGTAGACGATGAAAAATTACTACACTTCTTAGCCAGCTCAGTCTTTGTGCAACTAATACATCTGACAGAGAAAACCAGCAACTTCGACCATGGAAAGCCATGTATTCTCCCCATTCGCCTCAACTCCGAGAAGGAGTAACGGCCGGGGGTGCGCTATAATGCCTTCATAGAAGGCTTAATGCGGTTTTTAGAAGTCATTACAAAATGTACTAATATGAGTGGCTATCAGGGATCCCAAACATTTGCCTTTTTTGAGGGCCTCAAATATTTGCTCGGTTTGCCTTTCCTGGCGGTGCGCCTCTGCATCTTTTCATACAGTCAAGGTTTAAGATGTTAATTCTTGCCTGGCAGTTGGGGGCCCCCTGGAGGGCCGGGCCCGTTTCAACTGAAACGGTTGAAACATAGGTAAGGCCGCCTGTGCTTATATTCAAAGTCTTCGTGTGAAAACAGGAAAATCAGGTGACTGATGAAATCAAAGTGAGGAAATCAGGATATTCTTCCATCCTTCTGCAGTCAAGGCAAAGTCAGTAACAAAAGTGGTAGATCAATTTGCAGTTCAGCTCATCACTTTTTATCTTAGGGCCAGTGTCCACAATTGACTTTTTGATCAATCTGCCAATGGCCAATAAACTGAAAAACCTCACCAACTAAAAAATTTTTTCTACCGGACAGAAAATGGTGTCTATATCACATCATTAAAAATGATTGCCCAGTGTAAAAATCCATCAACTGGCAAAGAAACTGAAACTGTTAAATGTTAGCCGATTCGTTTTTTAAAGTTGTTCAAATTAATTTTCACTAATTCAAAGGATAATCTCAACTCATCCGTCTTTCGGATGAGACATTAAACCGAGGTCCTGAATCACTGTGGTCATTAAAGATCCTATGACATTCTTCGATAAGAGTAGGGGGTTCCCCGGTGTCATGGCTAAAGTCCCAACCTGGCTCTTTCGACCTGCCACCTAATCATCCCCTGATCTAATTGGCTGTGCAAATTGCCCTCTCCATCTCCACCCCTACCCTCAGGGCTCCCTTGAAAAAGAGACTTCAATCTCAACGGGACTTCCCTGGTTAAATAAGGATTAAATAAACATTACGTTTAACACACACACATACATAAGTCACCCATATCACAGCAGCAGAGACCTAAGGCTCTATTTTAACAATCTGAGCTCACGAAGCAAGTGGCGTAAGTGCACATAGGGCGAGTCTAAATCCATTTTCGCTTGTTAATCAGCTGTTTATCTGGGCGCAAAGCAAGAAGCATGATTAGAAGGGTTCATACTTAATTTTTCAATTAGTCATAGGTGTGTTTTGGGCGTGACATGAAATAAACCAATCAGTGTCATCTCCAATTCCCTTTAAAAGCGATATACCAGTGTAACTTGGCAAAGTGCTATTATAAGGGCGGATTTTCCAAATAATACGAAAAACAATTCTGCAGAGATGGGTCTACTCGTGCGCGAAGTGAAGGCTTGGAGCAAACCACTGCTGAAACTGATCTCTGGAATGTCCAAAAATGTTAATGAGAAATGTGTTTTTTTAATATTGTTCAAAATTGTTTTCACCATATTCCAGTGAAAAAAGTCATACACAGTGAATCTCGGGGTCAAATTTCATCATAACCTTTATTTCCCTAGGAAGTCTCATTGAAATTAAGACAGGGCAACAAACACAAAACAGAACAAACATCAAATCACAATATTAACAAAATAAATACAAAGATATATTAAAGGTACATTGCATACAAAATGAAACAAAATGAATGTGTTTGATTAATTATCTATAATAATTGCAGTTAGACATAACCACTTCCCTTAATCTATGCTTAAAATCTGTTAAAGAGAGGAGGGTCTCGAGTTTGAGCTTGGCCTGAAGATTATGCCAAGACCAAGAACCATGAAAGAACAGGCTAGATTTGCTAGCCTCAAACCTGATAAAAAATACCTTCAACAGTAGCCATTTTTGTGATCTGAGATTAAGACTGTTTTGCAAGAATGAAAACTTTTGACTTAAGTATACAGGAAGTTTGCCCAAGACTATCTTGTAGATTAAAATGTACCAATGTTGAAGCCTATGCAAGCTGAGGGATGACTAACCCATCATACTATATAAAAGACAGTGATGGGTCCTGAAGCTGGAGTTAGTAACATACCTAAGGGCTGAGTGACACAGGGGATCAAGCTTGGACAAAATGGACAGTGAAGCAAACCAGTAAATACTATCACCTTTGTATCACATTCTTACATGTGCATAACACAAGAAACCAAAATTAATTTAATTCAGGATTGCGGATAAAAAGATAATTATCTGCAGGCCGGGCAACAACCGAGAGAAATAACAGTGAGTCAAGAAAATAACAGCTTAGGAGAATGATTATGCTGCTGTAACTAGGGATGGATATTTGGCACTGGTACATGATTGGTCATCACCTAAAGTATCGATAAGCTCATGGACAAAAGGCGCTCTGATCGTTAATTAACTCTGACATTCCATTTTATTTTATATCATTTTCATTCACTTGTTACATTCCAGCATAGCTGGTATTCGTCCCCTGGTAATGAAAGGGCCACCAGTGTCAGGCAATGACAGGGTTGGGAGCAAAATAGCAGAGAGGGGGGCATTGCTTTAATACACAAATTCCTCTATGTCTATCACATAACTCCATTCATAACCTTATTGAAAAGACTTGGGCCAAGACGACTAATTTCAAATCATTTTTTTTTTTTGAGGTAGAGGTTCTCTCTCCTCGAGGGGCATTACCTCCGATTGGCTGTTCTATGTGGAGGGTTTTAGCCTCAAAGACTCCCTGACGTATAGAACAGAGAATAAGGGCCAAGAATTAAAAAAAAAAAAAACTGAAAGAAGGAATAGGAGGAAGATTCGATTTTTAACTCTGCATTTCAAGAATGAAGTCGAAATGTCACAGATAAAACAAAGGGTATTTTTAGGGGTTCAAGCCTGTAGGGCTGAAACCCTATTGTTTTTGTGCTGGTTTATTATAGGGCGCACATATTATTATTGTGCGGGCTTATTATTCTTATTCTTATTCTTATTATGTGCCTGCCTATGCATAGCATAGGGCGCACATATTATTATTGTGCGGGCTTATTATTCTATTTCTTACTATGTGCCTGCCTATGCATAGCATAGGGCACACATATTATTATTGTGCGGGCTTATTATTGGGTGTGAATGCTGAAAGCATTCACACACTATAATATTCATCTCCGCCATTTTCTTTATTTTTATTATTAGAGTGCATGAAAATGCACTCTACTGTTATTCCAGTTCTTCTTAATGAGTGCATGAAAATGCGCTCTATTGTTATTCTGGTCTTCTTATTAGAGTGCATGAAAATGCACTCTACTGTTATCCGAAGTCTTTTTATTATTTTTAGAATGCATGAAAATGCACTCTATTGTTATTCTGGTCTTCTTATAAGACTCTACTGTTATTCCAGTTCTTCTTATTGGGTGTGAATGCTGAAAGCATTCAAACCCTATGTTCTTCTGTTACCAAAATTCTTTATTTTTCTTATTATTATTCCGCCGCGTTTTTTGGCTCACCGTAACTTCAACATACTTCAACCGATTCAAACCATTCAAATTTCATCTTATTCAGTTCCATGAGGACATTATCGGAAACTTTCAGATTTTCCGTAACATTCATAGTTTTCCTGAAATTCAACGTTAAAATTCCGATTCCGATTAAATCCCATTCAAAAAAAACTTTGGCCCTGGATGCGTTCCACAAACTTCAACCGATTCAAACCATTCAAACATCAAAATGTTCAGCTGAATAAGGACTCAACTGGAATGACTTTTCAAATTCCTAACATTCATACTTTCCGAGATATTCCAGGTTTTTCCAAATCGTTTTCCCATTGGAAATGAATTACGGAATCTTCAAAAATCAGAAAACTTCACCTTTTTTCAAACGGTAACTACCGATTCATACTTTTAGTTAGAAACTCCATTCCAACTGGAAAGTATTCAACATTTTCCTGATGTTTTACTTATGATTCAACTTTTCAATCCCACTCAAACTTTAAAAAATTATTCACCGTTTTCTGAAACTTTGTTGTAATGGAAGTCAATGAGAAAATCCTTCAAACTCACTCATCTTCACCCTCTCACCGTGAACTCATACATTCACGCAGAAACTCCGTTCCAACTCTCAAACGTTGACAATCCCGTTGACTTTCAGTGTCTGACTCAAATTTTCATTATCTCTTTTAGTTTTTCTACACCGGCAGTTTAAAAAACATTAAATTTTGAGCCCTTCTCAGACTTTATAATGGGTGTCTATGGCTTGGAATCTTCGGAGCTAGAGTGCGTCATTTTATTCCTAGAGTGTGAGCTGGGAGCAGACACGCTGAAAAAAATACTTTTTAAATTGCTGTAACTTACACAAATTTGAATCTCTCTTCATGACATTTCACAAAAACGTAGGAAAATTTGTTCTTGTTCCAGCGGTATAATTTTTGTAGCAGAGAAGTACATGGTTTTGGCTCAGGGAACAGTGAAAGGACAGGAAGCAGGTAAAACTTCTCTATCTCTTCCATTCAAAATTCACCCAAAAATTTTGGGAGAACAGCAAACGGGCAGAGTTTTTAGATCGCTGTAAATCCAACATTATATCACTCAAAGAAATAAAAAAGACATACACACACTCAGCAAAGTCTCCTGCCTTGAACGATGTGGTTACATTGGTGACAGGACGAACATTTTTTGCGTGAGAAGCAGGAGTTTGAGGTGAGCGCTAACAAGGATTTCTTTGACTGAGTGACTCGGCGGCTCTGTGTGTGTGGTGGTTGTTTGCTCCTCGCACTGTTGCTAGGAGACAAGTATTGGCATAGCCCTCTGTCAATCAATCAAACGGAAAAAAACGTTCGCTAGAAATGCAACGTTAAAAATAGAAACATATGTTAATGAATGCGGTATGCCGCGGTTTGCAGGCTACCTTAAATTAAATTACTGCTTAGCAGAACTAGTGTTGGTCCAATGCAACGTTTATTGGCAAAAGTTATGTCTTCACTCATTACAATACAGGCTCTCTAAGTCAACAGCAGCTGTTTGCCAGCGTTACCATTAAGATAAGTGAAACCTCCGAGAATATTCGCGCAGATAACGGAAGAGCTATCACAGGACAAATGCGTGCGATTATATCTCGCAAGTAAGCAATGCCTAAGTTACCGTCTGTAACCTCTTCAAGTTCTGTAACGTTACTGTATCTAGCTAGCAAGTGAACAATGTTAATTAACTGCTTAGTCTCCTGAAATATTAAGAACTGGTTTAAGAAACAGAACAATTAATAGCGCGACTCAATTACGGTTTCCCTATAAGTTAATTAATTGTATTTGAGCATTTAAAGTGTCTCCCTAGAGTTTTTCTGCCAAAGAGCGATGAAGGATAAAAAATAATAATCAGCTAAGTTGAAGACAAATGCATCATGCTGAAAACAAAGTGCTGACAGCACAATACCTGGGAGTTAGATGCAAGCTGCCAGTGGTCCCTTCTGAAGGAAGCCAACCATTTATTCTGCCAGTGTAGCGAAGTCTTTCGCGATGGAATTAAACTGTCATTTGGAGATTCTCTGACGACTGTTGTTACAGCAAACTGTACTACATATCCCGGGCATATTGGATTCACATAATTTAAGCATTTTGAATAACGAAGAGAATTAGCTCCACCTGAGATGGGAGAATTAGAGTATCTTTAATCAAGGGAAATGACTGAAAACAATTCAAGACTAATCCGTTTAAAGACATGTTTATCGCCCTCCCAGCTCTCTGTCCACTGGCCGCCACTGCTAGCGACAGGAGCTGTAGCCTACTCCCCGTAGCTCCTTGCATAGCACATCAGCAAACGTGGATATGTATTTAGTTTGTTAATTTAGTCAAATGAATATTTAAAATATTCTCAATCCTTCACAACTCTGTCTCATATTGTATGTTTTGTTATCTGTGTTCTATTCTTGTAAAAAAAAAAAAAAAAAAATCATACGAACAAATCAAATAGCCTATCGTACCGTAGATAATTTACGAAGAATGAATGAGTGAATGAATAAATGACAGACAACCCGTACAGCTGGGGACTCAGCTAATCAATACTGAGGTCATTAGATTACATATAAAATGCTCTTTGGCAGTTAAAGCCTCATACAGAGACAATTACTTGTGAAGCAGCTCAAGGTTTGAAATCATGAACAATATAAAAGGCTGTCTGTCAGTCTGCCTGCCTGTCTGTGTCTGTCTGGGTGCTTCTGTGTCCATCTTGGACATTTTAGACTGCAGTCACAGGTCATTCAAATGTCACTGTGCCGTTGCCCACAGGTGATTGGTCTAATCAACTGCAGTTCGGCCAATCGCCTGTGTGTAACAGCACAGTGAAATTTGAATACTGAAAGGGCCTATTTCACCAACCTGAGTTCTTGGCAGTTAAAACCTCTTACAGAGAAAATTACATGTGAAGCAGCTCAAGCTTTGAAATCATGAACAGTCTAAAAGATTGTCTGTCAGTCTGTCTGTCTCTTGTCTGTCACTCTGCCTGCCTGTCTGTGTATGTCTCTCTCTTTCTGTATCCATCTTGGACATTTTAGACTGCAGTATTTTTTTTTTTTTTTTTACTGTTAATACATTCTAACTTTGAGCTGGTTCATGTTTAACTCATTCATTCAATCATTCTTTCATTCTTTCTTTGTTCAGCTTTCTTTCAGTTTTTTAATAAACATTCGAGTATTTGACATAATTCAAATATTATATTTTCATGGCAGCTATTCAGTGTGGCATCAGCAAACATTCAAATCATTCAAACTTTATTGTATTCAAGACAGCATCGCAGTGTGGAATCAGCTTTCAGCATTCACACCCGCAATTTCTTCAGAAATTGCTTCTCTATTTATTATTACAGTGCATGCAAAGCAATGCACTGTACTGTTCTGTTCTTCCTAGACTTCTTATTATTATAGTTTTCCTTTCTTCCAACCAAGCCATTGCGATTAATTCAGACTGAACCGTTTGAAAATCGTTTGGTGTAAGCCCAGCATTCGAGAGGTAGTGGTGCTGCACTCACCACGATTTCCATACAACTAATTTATTTTCTCAGTAATCATAATTATTGTTAAACGCAATTTTACATGTAAGCTGCTGAAATTATTGCACAAAAATCTCAATGTCACACATCAAACATTGGTTCATTAATAAACTTATTGTAGCCTATACTTGATGTCATTCATTATTAGTGTGACTTAAGATGAGCAAACCAGGGGTGTTTCCCAAAATCACAGATGCTAACTTACATGGTTGGGCCCATTGACTGTGAATGGATGAACTATGTTGGAAACGCGCCCCAGAGCAACTAAGTTTTTAACCAACAGGATCAGTTTCTGTAACTAAAAATGATGTTCCTCACCAAAGTAAATACTGATTGAAAGCGCTTGTGATTACAAGTGTACCGTATTCTGACGCGATAATGTATTTTCACTTAATCTATGTCACAATGCTTTTTAAAACTTTGCTCTCTGTTAATCATGCTTCAACTCCTGTTTGTCACTATCCATATACTGTGATATTTGTTTTCCCCGTGGTGTTCCTCCGTGTGTTATGATGAGGTAACTTCAATAGTGCATTCATCACTCTTCTTATCTTTCTCTGTACCTCTCTTTCTCTCTCTCCGCTAAGTGAGTAGGGTCTAGGTGAAACAATTACCCTGGTCTTTACTGTTTCTACTCAAGCATACCTACTCAAAGTTGGCTCTTAGATGGCTGTGCAACTTCTAGCTTTTTTTAAAAAAATCATTAACTGTGAATTGATTTTCTGATTTTACAACTCTGCTTTGCATACACTGGTATTTCCTTCAGGAAATGCAATTCTAGTTATTACAGTGCATGCAAAGCAATGCACTAAACTGTTCTTCCTAGACTTCTTATTATTACAGTGCATGCAAAGCAATGCACTGTACTGTTCTTCCTAGACTTCTTACTATTACAGTGCATGCAAAGCAATGCACTGTACTGTTCTTCCTAGACTTCTTATTACAGTGCATGCAAAGCAATGCACTGTACTGTTCTTCCTAGACTTCTTATTATTATTATTACACTGCATGCAAAGCAATGCACTGTACTGTTCTTCCTAGACTTATTATTACTACAGTGCATGCAAAGCAATGCACTGTACTGTTCTTCCTAGACTTCTTCTTCTTCTTATTATTATTATTATAGTTTTCCTTTCTTCCAACCAAGCCATTGCGATTAATTCAGCCTCAACCGTTTAACTTAGAGACTTCATTCAAACTCCGTTGCGTAGGTTTCGGAAAGCACACTGATGCTATGTTATTTTCATTTTTCTATTATTTTTACTTTTTAAACATTTTTAAAATTAAGTATCTTAAACTTTACAATGGGTTTCTATGGCACGGAATCTTGAGACTTTGAGTGTGTGACCTAATCATTAGAGTGGAGGGGAGTTTGAAAATCACCAAAAATTTTTGTCTTTGATTTGCTATTTCTCCCACAAATTTTAGACTACCTACATAATATTCACATCAAAAAGTAGATGAACTTGTGCTTGTTCCTCTCATGTATCAGTGGTCTGAATTGGACCTACACTTTTTGCCGTCTGAGCCTCAAACCAACAGCAAATCCAGACAGATCTCTCATCTAACCCCATATAAAATGACAGCCTGACTTTCCTCAGAAACCAGTTCAGGACAGTTTTTTCAAACTGCTCTAATGCTACATTTTTTCGACTTAAATGACCCAAAATTTATATTGAAATTTTTAGCAAAGCCTCAGCGTGCCTCCTGTGGCGTTATTTAAGTGATACAACCTACGACTTTCGAGAAATCTCGCATTTTATAGTGGGTGGTTTAAGAGGAAAATCATTTTCGAATGACCTACGTGATTCAGCCGTTTAGTGAGTCAGTCATTAATTTTTTAAACCGTAACCGTGGCAACTTAACTGTCAGCAGCAATACTATACAGCTGCAGCCCCGGAGCAGAGGCCCCTAACGTGACACAAGCCCCTGGTTTGACGGATGTGAAATAATGGTTATTCACTATTTTTATTCACTTAGCTAGCTCTTTAGCAAGGCTAGCGACCTAGCTAGCTAGCTATTTTGCTAGCCTAGCAAGTGATATTTATTGAATAGTCATGCTAGCTAGCCTGCTGAAGAACAGTAAGTGATGGTCTATAAGAACTATTGTTATTCCAGTTATTCTTCTTATTATTAGTGTGCATGAAAATGCACACTATTGTTATTAGTGTGCATGAAAATGCACACTATTGTTATTCTGGTCTTCTTCTTCTACTTCTTATTATTATTATTATTAGTGTGCATGAACATGCACACTATTGTTATTCCAGTTCCTCTTCTTCTTATTATTAGTATGCATGAAAATGCACACTATTGTTATTCCAGTTCTTCTGATTATTAGTGTGCATGAAAATGCACACTATTGTTATTCCAGTTCTTCTTCTTCTTATTATTATTCTTCTAATGCACTTAATGCGGCTTCAACCGTTTAACGTAGAAACTTCGTTCAAACTGCGTTGCGTAGGTCTTACTTAGGACACCTGTGCAATGTATTTTTCATCTTTGTGACTTTTATACTTTTTAAACTATGAATAAAAAACTATTAATTTTTTTCCCCATAGACTTAACATTGGGCTGATGACATCACAGTAGGGCCATTAAGCAAATGGAATCTTGTGCCAGATGTTCTGACCACCTGCAGCAACTGTCAGTTTCTCAGGCTTTCAGACTACAGTCTGGCTCTCTTAACACTACAGATCCTGTTCAACTGTTTCCCCTGCCTACAACTGTTTCAAAATAAAAGTCCTCACAACAAGAAATCACTCTTAAATAATTTAACTATTTAAACTACTCAAATATTTAACTGTTCAGCCATTCCAACTGTCAGTTGTCATCAAGTATGACTCCTGCCAACTGTTTCACCTGTCCAAAACTGTTTCAAAATAAAAGTCCTCACTGAAATAATTCCCTGTTAAATAATTTAAATATTTAAACTACTCAACTGTTCAACCGTTCAGCCATTCCAACTGCCCATTGTCATCAACTATGACTCCCGGCAACTGTATCCTCTGTCCAAAACTGTTTCAAAATAAAAGTTCTCTCTGAAATAATTCACTGTTAAATAATTTAACTATTTAAACAACTCAACTATGTAACTGTTCAGCCAATCCAACTGTCAGTTGTCATCAACTATGACTCCCGCCAACTGTTTCAAAATAAAAGTCCTCACTACAATTAATCATAATTAAATAATTTAACTATTTAAACTACTCAACCATCCAACTGTTCAACCATTCCAACTGCCCATTGTCATCAACTATGACTCCCGCCAACTGTTTCCTCTGTCCAAAACTGTTTCAAAATAAAAGTCCTCACTAAAATAATTCACCATTAAATAATTTAACTATTTAAACTACTCAACTATTTAACTGTTCGGGCATTCCAACTGTCAGTTGTCATCAACTATGAGTCCTGCCAACTGTTTCACTGTGTACAACAGTTTCAAAATAAAAGTCCTCATTACAGTAGATCACAGTTAAATAATTTAACTGTTTAAACTACTCAACTTTTCAACCGTTCAGCCATTCCAACTGCCGGTTGTCATCAACTATGACTGCCGCCAACTGTTTCCTCTGTTCAAAACTGTTTCAAAATAAAAGTCATCACTGAAATAATTCACTGTTAACTAATTTAACTATTTAAACAACTTAAACTATTTAACTGTTCGGGCATTCCACCTGTCAGTTGTCATGAACTATGAGTCCTGCCAACTGTTTCACCTGTGTACAACTGTTTCAAAATAAAAGTCCTCATTACAATAGATCACAATTAAATAATTTAACTATTTAAAATACTAAACTTTTCAACCGTTCAGCCATTCCAACTGCCGGTTGTCATCAACTATGACTGCCGCCAACTGTTTCCTCTTTTCAAAACTGTTTCAAAATAAAAGTCATCACTGAAATAATTCACTGTTACCTAATTTAACTATTTAAACAACTCAACTATGAAACTGTTAAGCCATTCCAACTGTCAGTTGTCATCAACTATGACTCCTGCCAACTATTTCCACTGTCCACAACTGTTTCAAAATAAAAGTCCTCATTACAATAAATCACAATTAAATAATTTAACTATTTAAAGCACTCAACTTTTCAACCGTTCAGCCATTCCAACTGCCCACTGTCATCAACTACGACTCCCGCCAACTGTTTCCTCTGTCCAAAACTGTTTCAAAATAAAAGTCTTCAGCGCAATAATTCATTATTAAATAATTTAACTTTTAAAACTACTCAACTATTAAACTGTTTGGGCATTCCAACTGTCAGTTGTCATCAACTATGACTCCTGCCAACTGTTTTACCTGTCCACAACTGTTTCAAAATAAAAGTCCTCATTATAATAAATCACAATTAAATAATTTAACTATTTAAAGCACTCAACTTTTCAACCGTTCAGCCATTCCAACTGCCCGTTGTCATCAACTTTGACTCCCGCTAACTGTTTCCTCCATCCTAAACTGTTTCAAAATAAAAGTCCTCACAACAATGAATCAAAATTGAATAATATAACTATTTAAACTCTCAACTTTTCAATCGTTCAGCCATTCCAACTGCCCGTTGTCATCAACTATGATTCCAGCCAACTGTTTCCTCTGTCCAAAACTGTTTCAAAATAAAAGTCCTCACAACAATAAATCACAATTAAATATTTTACCTATTTAAACTACTCAGCTTTTCAACCGTTCAGCCATTCCAACTGCCCGTTGTCATCAACTATGACTCCCGCCAACTGTTTCCTCTGTCCACAAATGTTTTCAAAATAAAAGTCCTCACTGAAATAATTCACTGTCAAATAATATAACTTTTTAAACTACTCAACTTTTTAACTGTTCATCTATTCTGTCAGTTGTAATCAACTATGACTCCCGCCAACAATTTCCTCTGTCCACAACTGATTCTAAATAAAAGTCCTCATTACAATAAATCACAATTAAATAATTTATTTAAACTACTCAACTTTTCAACCATTCAGCCATTCCAGCAGCCCGTTATCATCAACAATGAATCCCGCCAACTTGTTTCCCCTGCCCACTTTCCACCTTAAGCAACTACGGTTTGCATTTTCATGCACTTGTAATTCCCTGGAATTACATTCTCTAGTTATTATTATTATTACAGTGCATGCAAAGCAATGCACTGTACTGTTCTTCCTAGACTTCTTCTTATTACAGTGCATGCAAAGCAATGCACTGTACTGTTCTTCCTAGACTTCTTCTTCTTATTATTATTATTATTATTATAGTTTTCCTTTCTTCCAACCAAGCCATTGCGATTAATTCAGCCTCAACCGTTTAACTTAGAGACTTCATTCAAACACCGTTGCGTAGGTTTTGGAAAGCACACTGATGCTATGTTATTTTCATTTTTCTATGATTTTTACTTTTTAAATATTTTTAAAATTAAATATCTTAAACTTTACAATGGGTTTCTATGGCACGGAATCTTGAGACTTTGAGTGTGTGACCTGATCATTAGAGTGGAGGGAAGTTTGAAAATCACCTAAAATTTTTGTCTTTGATTTGCCGTTTCTCCCACAAATTTTAGACTACCTACATAATATTCACATCAAAATGTAGATGAACTTGTGCTTGTTCCTCTCATGTATCAGTGGTCTGAATTGGACCTACACTTTTTGCCGTCTGAGCCTCAAACCAACAGCAAATCCAGACAGATCTCTCATCTAACCCCATATAAAATGACAGCCTGACTTTCCTCAGAAACCAGTTCAGGACAGTTTTTTCAAACTGCTCTAATGCTACATTTTTTCGACTTAAATGATGCAAAATTTATATTGAAATTTTCAGCAAAGTCTCAGCGTGCCTCCTGTGGCGTTATTTAAGTGATACAACCTACGACTTTCGAGAAATCTCGCATTTTATAGTGGGTGGCTCAAGAGGAAAATCATTTTTCTAATGACCTACGTGATTCAGCCGTTAAGTGAGTGAGTCGTTAATTTTTAAAACCGTAACTGTGGCAACTTAACTGTCAGCAGCAATACTATCCAGCTGCAGCCCCAGAGCAGAAACCCCTAATGTGACACAAGCCCCTGGCTTGACAGAGGTGCCCCTGACGGAGGTGAAATAATGGCTATTCATTATTTTTATTCACTTAGCTAGCTCTTTAGCAAGGCTAGCGACCTAACTAGCTAGCTATTTCGCTAGCCTAGCAAGTGATACTTATTGAATAGTCATGCTAGCTAGCCTGCTGAAGAACAGTAAGGGATGGTAAACTAACCATTTACTGTTTCTATCGGTTTAGCTATGTGCACAAGATGCAATTAGCTCTCAAGCTGGCTAGCTAGGTGGTTCGCTAGTGTAAATATCACTAGCAAGGCTAGCGAAATAGCTAGTTTGCTAGCCTAGCTAGCGAGCTAGCTAAATGAATAACGCTGCATTCGCTAACACTCGTAAACACGAGTCGTGTCGTGAATTAAAGTCGAAGGTACGAGGAAGTGAAGTCGTGAGCTCAAAAGAATGGAATTCACCGGTCGTGTCTTGAGAACACGGATCGTGGGACGCGTTACCGAACGCAGCATTAAAACGGTGAATAGCCATTATTTCTCTTCCGTCGCGCCAGGGGCTTGTGTCACGTCCAGGGCTGCAGCTGGATGCTACTCGTCAGCAGAGGTGGCTCTGGCCTCACCTATGTTTCAACCGTTGCAGTTCAAACGGGCCCCGTTTCTCGGAGTTGAAGTGAATGCGGAGAAAACACGGCTCTCTCATTAGACTGGGTGACAGTCAGTTCCAATGAAATACGTTTCTTACTGACAGTGAAAAGAGCCTATCCAGGCCCATTTTTGCCAGTTCAAATGTTGGGATTTCTACTGTAAACGAGCTCATTCCTTGCGCTAATACCTGAATATTATAATTATTGGGTACGCATTAGTTAAAATGGTCCGATCAAGACGGACGTACATCTGCGCTAGCGAAGAGAAAGTGATTTCGCACCTCCGCAATTTTTTGCGGAGTGACTTAAATCAGAGTTGGCTGCTAGGCTACAGTCTCCGTCAGATGTATTAGTTGCATGAACGCTGAGCTGGCTAAAAAGTGTAGTAATTATCCATCGTTTACAAATGGTGGTAGCTAAAGAGTTAAGCTGCTTTCCCAGCAAACACACTAACGTGGCCGTCACGTGGCCGCAACGTGATTTTCCGACCAATGTTCACGTTGCCGCCACGTTAGGTTCCGACGCGGCGGCAACCGGAAAAGTGAAAGACGCCATAATGTTGCCGCGACGTTATTTTCCGACCTTACCGCAACGTATCGGCGACTTAATGGCAACCTTGCAGCAACCAAAGCGACTTTCCGGCAACCTTCCTGCAACGTAATTGCCACGTAACCGCAACATCGTAGCAACGTTGAAACCATGTGCCTGGAGGTCGCCAGAATGTGAGGTCGCCAGAATGTTGTCAGGATGCTGCGTTCAAAAGCAGCTCTAGGCGGATCTCAGAGGTGTATAGTAACGAAGTACATGTAGTAAAAGTAGTTTTTTTGAGGATCTGTACTTAACTTCAGCTTTTTTTTTTTAACCGGGACTTTTACCCAACTACATTTAAAACATAAAAAGTATACTTTTACTTCGTTACTTTGACACTGACCACTTCGATACTGGTTACAAATTAAAATATGAATGTAATTAATCATTTAAGGATTATCTAGATTTGGCGTGTTCGAGAAGAACAACAGTGCTCGGCAGGGTATCTTTGTGCAGATGTGTACGCCAGCGGACACGGAGCTGCAAATTTATGCAAGCAGTTACAATATTCTACTACTAGATGGCACTCTCGGATCAGTTATTGAATATTCACAAGCAAGCCAAGCGTGAACACTGTTCAATCCCTGTTTTTCAGGAGTTGCTTGAATTTAACTACTAAGCTAAGCCCTGATGTGCAAACTGCTCAATATACTTGCCCATAGTATCTATCCAGCAGTAAAAAAAAAAAAAAAACAACTCTCTTGCGACAGAAAAAACAGTTATCCTCTATAGCTACCACATCGGCTACAGTGAGCCAATGATATCCCAATTAGAAGTTAAGAAAAATCAGTCTTCTGAAGCAAAAATTTGACATGGTATTATTGATCCTATGTCATTCTATTAATTATAGTCAATTATAGTGGCTTTTTTAAACCGCCAGTAAACTATAAGAAGAAAAAGAGGAAGAAGTATCAGTTTGTTTTTTGAATACTTTCTTTCACCTGAAAGTTGATTAAAGAGAACAAGGAGAGAACAATGTGTGGTCGTTTTGCTTCTTTCCATACGTACTTTTGAAAATACTTTGTACTTGTACTTTTGATACTTAAGTATATTTTTTCACAAGATACTTTTTGGTACTTAAGTACATTTAATGTGAGCTACTTTAAGACTTTTACTCCAACTTTTACCAAAGTAACTTTAAGTAATGGTACTTCTACTTTTACTTAGTTATTTTTTTCTGAGTACTTTATACACCTCTGGCGGATCTGCAGATGCAGTCCTCATTTGCCCACTCACTGGGTTTAAGAAGAACAGAGCGACATTTCACGTTTGATTACACCATTTATTTTAATTAATTTAACTTTGGAGTTGCTGCTGCTGACTAGGCTGCTGCTGCTGCTACCTACTCCTTCTGCAGCTGCCAGGCCTGCAACCAAAGAAGACAACCTTTAGCCTAGTTTAAGGTTCAGGTAAGAGCTTTTTTTTTTTTTTTTTTTTAGTTTGTGCAGACTGTAGCATTGTGACAATATCATCCCTGCTGAAAATCCAGCACAGACCAGCATTAGCTGGTCAGTGCTGGTCTTACTGATGACCAGCATATGTTGTGTTTTGGACACACGTATGCTGGTTTATGCTGGTGTCCAGCACATGCTGGTTTATGCTGGTGACCATTACATTCTGGTTTATGCTGGTGACCAGCACATGCTGGTTTATGCTGGTGACCATTACATTCTGATTTATGCTGGTGACCAGCACATGCTGGTTTATGCTGGTTAACAGCAGGATCAGCAAATGTTGTGTTTGGTGCTGGTCCATGATGGTGGACCATCTTCACCAACAGCAGGATATAAAAATAATTTGGTCCTACTTTGTACCTGCTGACCAGATCCACCTTACAATAATACACACAAAAAATAACCGCACTTGTTGAAAGTTACAGTAAAAAAAAACTAAGTCATGTGTCTCAAATACAAACATTTATTGACAGATCGTTAGAAAAAATAAGAAAATAAACTGAAAATTGAGTACAAAACTGGGCATGTGGATTGAATGCTGAATAAAAGACCATAAAAATGTACATTTTAGTAATCCAGAACAATCACTATAGGAACTACATAAGAACACAGGTAGTCAATAATGTATCTCCTGAGGTGCACAAATGGACCACAGCAATTTTATCCTCTAATCCTTCTGCTCCTTCCCCATCCCAATCTCTTATTGAAGAGTAACGTTTTTACCAAAGCTTCCATCTCGGATACTGTGGCCGGCCGCTTTTCGTCGCTGCATCTAAGAAAGAAGAGAAATTAAAATGTAAATGTAAAACATAAAACCATGATTGTCCATGTGCGAAGTATACACTTGAAGGGCACAGGGGAAAAACAATCTATGTCACATCATATGAGTTTTATCACCCCATCTGTAATTTATCCCAGCCGTTTCGAATTTTCCTCATTGTTTTACAAAATCTCCAATAATTTAAGGTAACTTTTTAAAAATGCATCAAGGAGACTGGAATAATGTCATAAACCCACTGCCAGTGGATATTTCCCAGGCTTGAGACCCAGTAGATAACTGGGCTGGACAAAGCTGGATTTTCATAGTGTAAAACATGTAAATGCCCCTGTAACTACTAATATAATGTAACATAATGTAGTATACTAGTATAATCATTATCACATTTGATTAACATAATCAGTATCATATTTGAGAAGTCATGTGATCAATACTCACAAGCAGTGGACTGGGTCCAGTCACCCCATTCTGAATAGATCTCACATTGTTGGTGGAGCAGGACTGGGGGGGAACTTATCAGACACCAAGGCAGATGCAAAAAAAAAAAAAGGCAACAAGAAAAATATCTTCAAAACAGTAGATAATGATGGTAAATTTACTATATCATTGCATTTTCTAACAGGATTATATATGTTGACAGAAATGAAACGAACATGCTTCCTCGTTGTCCAAAATGATTGTTATTGATGGAACAATTCTCAAAGCTTTTGGATTGGTCCAGACAACAATATCGACAAGCTAGCTCTGTAAGCCGAACTGCAGGCTTTCAATCACACTTCTTAATGTTAAAAACCAAGTGCGCGTCGCTGGTCCAACAGAAACAATAATTTAGTTCCAAGAGCAGAAATAAAACTTTGGTGCAGTGGGGCTTTTCATTGCAAATTATCCTCTTTAGTGACAGAATACACTTACATGAAGGCTCTGAGCAGACCGGTTATGTTCTGGCAAGAAGTGATTACTCATGAGCTAAAGTAATATACACGTTCTATATCACCTTAACATTATCATTACTGTATTCAAATAACGTGTTAGCTAATCAGTTCCTTTCGTTAACTGCAAAAAGTGGCATTAAATGAAGATGCACATTTTTTAACAGCCGAATTAAAGTTATATGCCATGTCAAATATAATTGAGGAGTTACCGTGGCAACGTCTGCTCATCGACCTAACTAGCTAGCTATCCTGCCTGTCATGAAGCAATTTCGCGCAATGCTTAGCTTTAGCGGTTTTCAGACAGCTGTAAATATTTTCATGAGGCTTTATTATAAAAGCGCGTAATACCCGCAATTATCTAGCCAGCCATATCAGCTTAACTCCCAAACATCAGCTAGTACACGGTACGACTTGAACATAATAGCAACCTACCGGCCAGCTGACTTGACGTTGAACGTTAGCCATGTTTGAATTTCGATTTTCTGTTTGACGAGCTTGCTAGCTAGCGAATTAGCTAACGTTACTTCGCCTGAAGATGCGTAAGTAAATCTAAACTAATGCCTCTAGCTTGTTACGTTAGAAAGCCATAAAAGGGTTTAATCTTAAATTACAAAAAGTAATGATTGACGTTTTACATGCGGGGAAATAACGTAGCTTAAGACTTCAAAATCCCAAACATTACCCTTCCTTTAAATTGGCCTCACCTGAATGAGCTGCTCGCTGACACGACCAGTGATGCACGCGCTCCAGCTCCATAAATGCAAACGAACGGTCATCAACCGTCCTTCCCAACGCTCTCTCTCGCACATAGAACGCGATCAAAAGGCGAAGGTCCTTCTTGATGTTGACACACGTTCATGGAGCATAGAAAACAGTGAGCACTCTCATCGATTTGCCAAGCATTAATGCAAATATAAATAATTCACTTAAAAAAATCAAAATAATATTTATTGGGCTAAGTTTTTAGAAAAATTGATGTTATGACATTTTAAATTAATGTAAAATACTGAATTAAATATTTATTGATAAATATTAATATCTCAAAGCAGAGAAAGGAAATACAATTATAGCTGTAAAAGTGTTTTATGATTCTATTATTATTCCAATGACATATTACAGACTTCATAATATCTAATCTGTTGTGTTACTGTTTCAATGACATGGCTTATTCTTTGCACTTGCAGTCCATCTCTTTGGATCAAATCCTCTGCCAAATAACTATAATGTAATGAAATGATATTAAAAGTTTAAGAATGCATTTTGTATCATTAACAGTACTTATTCATGCTTCAGTAATTTGGCCTGTAAGCCTAATTATTACCAATTGTGTGTGCATGTGTGTGCACATGTCTTATTTTAAAAGATATGACATGCAGTTGTTGGTCCACCTTCCCCTATGCCCCATCCCCATCAGCCAAATTTGGTTGGCTACCTGAGTCAGGTATGTTTACTTTTCTGAATTTCAAAACATAAAAAAAGAAATTAACAAGAGACTGTATAGTGTTCTTCCTCTAAGAAAAATAATATGAAAGTCGCTACAAATCAAACACAGACAGTACTTGTCTTGCAGTCTTGTTGACTGTGTGCAGTTTTAGTTGTATAGAATGGGCCATTGAAGTGTGATTGGCTGTTGAATGTTGACATTTTTATGCAACATTTGCATGGAGACTGTGAATAAGAAAAGTACTCTTACCCCCAGCCCTAGAACATCTATAATCTTAAAACAATGGAACTGTTTACGCTGGGGTTAGCCCACACCGAACCCCATTGTGGTTCCAAAGGGCAGAACTGCTGTAGGCTCCTAGGGGCTAGCTAGTGCTGTGCCTGAGTGGGCAAGCTCAACTGAGGGCTGCCCACAGAAAGCCCGCAAAGAGGCTCAAAGGGGACAAATTGCTGTAGGCCACACCTGGGCTAATCCACTGGGGTCCCAGATGGGATTAGTGAGGATTGCCCATGCTCAAACTGCATACAGTTAACGCATTTTGGGCCTACGCAGGCATGTTTGCTGGGCTGTTTCTTGATGGTGGACTAGCTTCACCCGCAGCTACACCAGCAACAAAACAGCAAAGACCAGAATGGAGATAATGCTGGTCTGTGCTAGTCTATGCTTGCAGACCAGCATAGATCAACACCAAACCAATGTAGCAGGGTTGAGTATGTTTCCCTGAATTTCCCCCCTCTCATGGTCAAGGTCTTTGCCATTTTTCCTCTAACTTCCTATTTGCATATTTACCTTTTCTTACTCATCATTGGGGTAAAGTAAGACTTGTGGGTGTGGTTTTCCCATGATGGGACCCCTTAACTTTTCATGTTGCTCCCAGCTCTGCCTCTTTCGCGATTATCCTGTGGCAGAGGTAGGGGGTGTCATATTAACATGCATCGTTTTTGTTTTCTTATTTGCTCATTTTATATGTGTACCTATCATAATAACTTTCTTTGTGCATGGTGCATTGTGTGCACGAGTTCATGGGTTATTTGGTGGTATTTTAAGCAATATTGCGGGTTTTCTCACGCTGCAGCCAGTTAGTGTGGCTGCACGTGGAGTAAGCTAGTTAGCTTGCTTGTTCTATCAATCACTGCGTGCTAGCAGAGTTTGTACAATACTTTGAAATGTGATTTACCTGTGTTTGGCAGGGGCTGTGATGCGTCTGGCTTGCTCCGGTGCCCGATTGTTTTTACTTTTTTTTTCCTTATCGAAGATCAATAAATCTAAAAAACGCAAGGTCGGTTGTGGCGTCTGTCATTTACACAATGCAGAGTGAACGAAAGAGAGGGAGAGATAACCTCTGTTACACCAGCATGGAGATGATACTGGTCTGTGCTGGTCTATGCCAGTCCATGCTGGCAGACCAGCATAAACCAGCACAGACCAGCTTAGATATAATGCTGGTCTGTTCTGGTCCATGCTGGCAGACCAGCATAGACAAGCTCCAAACCAGCATCAACCAGCATAGAGATAATGCTGGTCTGCTAGCATTGACCAGCATTATCTCCATGCTGGTTGATGGTCTGGGACCAGGATAAACCAGCTTTAAGCAGCACCAAACCAGCATCGACCAGCAAAAACCAGCATGAACCAGCATGGAGATAATGCTGGTCTATGCTGGTCCATGCTTGCAGACCAGCATGGACCAGTTTGGGCCAGCAACAAACCAGCATGGACCAGCAACCAGCAGGGACCAGCATGAACCAGCATTGACCAGCATGATTTCCATGCTGGTCAATGCTAGTTTTTTCAGCGGGGATGTGGTCTGATTCCACGTGGCCACAGCCTTAAAGAGCCTAGGACATGAAATTCAGCTCTTTTTTATGTGAAACAATGCTGCAAAGTACCTATCTTGAACAATTAGCGATGGCTTTAATATCGTATGCTTTACGCAATGTTAAAAAAAAAACAAACACATTTTATCCGCTGAATTATCCACTTGAGGGAACCGCCCCTTGCGCTGGCCCTGCTCAGCCAGGAGACGTCATTAGTTGGACACGGAATGTGTCAACCACAGTGTAATGGTTGTGGGATGGACGGAGAATATCCTAAGAATGGACCAACAAAAATCACCGAGAGTGAACAGAAAACGATGTGTAGTGTGGGGGGTGCAGTGCAACGCATGCATATGGCCGTTTCTATGGCCAAACGATGCAGAATTATCGAGAATATGGACAAAACAAGTGCAATGTAAGGATCATTGGCAGACCACTGCTGCTGTTGCTGCTTTATCAGGCTTATAGCCAATTGTCCGTGTCTCGGATTGTCCCGAATTGTACAACGCTGACTAGCCTAGTAGAAAAAATGATTATTTGCTGTTCCCCTATCGTTTCTTTGCATGGTGTGTTCGATAGCCAGACAACTCGCTGTTCAATGTGATCTAGCCAGCTAAGTAGTGAAATGATACTATTCACGGCTCTATTTATTTCGGTGCACTGTGTATTTTTTGTAGTACAGTATTATATTTCATGAGTATATTTTGCTATGACTGTTTGAATATCCAGGTGAGCGATCTTGTTATTATTGCTCTCAATTGTCAGATGTACTTTACCTTTATTGCTGCAAAATAAATCTGTTGTAAAATGAATTCCATGAAAGTACCGTCTAGAAACTCAATTGCACTGTACACATGAAATCTTGTTGGAGTAACTTGGTCATTTGTGGACTTGAATTATTATTGTTTTATAATGATGAGCTGCACAATTGATCCCAGCAGCATGCAAATGACCATAGCACCACGTTACGGCAACGTTATTTTCGCCACCAAACGGCAACGTTACCTAATGACCATAGCGCCACGTTACGGCAACGTTATTTTCGCCACCAAACGGCAACGTTACCTAATGACCATAGCGCCACCTTAGAGCAACGTTATTTTCGCCACCAAACGGCAACGTTACCTAATGACCATAGCGCCACGTTACGGCAACGTTATTTTCGCCACCAAACGGCAACGTTACCTAATGACCATAGCGCCACGTTACGGCAACGTTATTTTCGCCACCAAACGGCAACGTTACCTAATGACCATAGCGCCACGTTACGGCAACGTTATTTACATCACCAAACGGCAACGTTACCATATGACCATAGCGCCACGTTACGGCAACGTTATTTACACCACCAAACGGCAACGTTACCAAATGACCTTAGCGCCACGTTATGGCAACGTTGCTCAAGTCACCAAATGGCAACTTCATAGAGGCAACGTTGCGCCCACGTTGCAGGAAGGTTGCCATTAGGTTAGGTCACCGCAACCTACTGGCAACTTATAGGCAACGTGGCTGTTAAGTTATGTGTTAGCTGGGTTCACACCGGACGCGACACAAATTCGCGTGTATCCGCGTCTTTACATTGACTTTGAATGTAACCTGTAGTGCGGAAAATTCGTTTCTCGTCCAGTGTGAAAGCGGCTTTATGGTGGCTGATAGTCCGGCAATTTCGCTAATACAGATCGTCACCTTTGCCAATGTTGCTAACGCCTCGGACCTACTGATTGATATGTGGGGGGAGAAAAAAGTAATTAAGTTGCTGCATTCCGGGGCTATTTAAAATTTAATTCACGCATTAAATTATCCATGAACATTATGGACAATTGGGAAATCAGGCAACAAAATGAAAGGGAAGTTTACCGAACTGGAAGCATGCTGTTTACCTGGTGAATGATTTGGAAGCTGCACCCAAATATTAAGTTAAAGTAGCGGACAAGCACAGATCTCCACAATAACCTTTAATTCCACACACAAAATTTGCTTGCTAAGTAGCTAGCAACTTAACTCGCTTCATTTAGACAGCATAATCAGACAATTAACCGAATTACTTACTAATTTTTCCTTGCGTGGCCATATCGCGGCCACGCCATTTAGCTTGCTACACAGATATCCAAATAAACATTTTATTTCATTATGCAGCATTGATAGCGAAGTTAGCTATCCAGCTAGCGAAATGTCTGTATTCTTTCAATCAATACTAAGATGCATACACTCACAGAATGGACAAAATAGCTTGATGTGTCATTTTGATATCGAACAAATAAGACAGCCATCATTGTAATCAGGAGAATAAACTCGGCTTCATTTGCTTGTGCTTAAAGCGTCTTCTCCTCTTCCGTAGCTGCCCTTGTTTTTGTGTCTTCCTCATGTACTTTTCATTTCTAGTAGTAGTAGTAGCTCGTTGTTAGTGCTATTATGTATATTTTAAATATTATATTAATCACATATTCATGATATTTGTCATGGTATAAATTTATCTTGTGGACATTTTGAGAAATTACATAGTAATTTCCTTGGTTGTCATTGAGACATCTACAATACAGAGATCAGGGTTCAATTGGAGAGGTAGTGGTGCTGCATTCACCACGATTTCCATACAGCTGATTTATTTTCTCATAATTATTTATACAATGCAATTTTACACGTAAGCTGCTGAAATTATTGCACAAAAATCTCAATGTCACACATCAAACATTGGTTCATTAATAAACTTATTGTAGCCTATACTTGATGTCATTCATTATTAGTGTGACTTAAGATGAGCAAATCAGGGGTGCGTTTCCCAAAAATCACAGATGCTAACTTACATGGTTGGGCCCATTGACTGTGAATGGACGAACTACGTAGCAACTACGCTTTTGGGAAACGCGCCCCAGAGCAACTAGACTGAAGCAGGTTTTTAACCAACCGCATGAGTTTCTGTAACTAAAAATGATGTTCCTCACCAAAGTAAATACAGATTGATAGCGCTTGTAATTACAAGTCTACCATATTCTGACACGATAATGTATTTTCAATTAATCTATGTCACAATACTTTTTAAAACTTTGCTCTCTGTTAATCATGCTTCAATTCCTGTTTGTCACTATCCGCATACTGTGATATTTGTTTTCCCCATGGTGTTCCTCCGTGTTTTATGATGAGGTAACTTCAATAGTGCATTCATCACTCTTATCTCTCTCTGTCCCTCTCTTTCTCTCTTTCTGCTAAGTGAGTAGGGCCTAGGTGTAACAATTACCCTGGTCTTTACTGTTTCTACTCAAGCATACCTACTCAAAGTTGGTTCTTTGATGGCTGTGCAACTTTTAGCTTTTTTCAAAAAATCATTAACTGTGAATTGATTTTCTGATTTTACAACTTTGCTTTGCATGCACTGGTATTTCCTTCAGGAAATGCAATTCTAGTTATTATTATTAGAGTGCGTGAAAATGCACTCTATTGTTATTCCAGTTCTTCTAATTATCAGAGTGCATGAAAATGCACTCTACTGTTATTCCAGTTCTTCATATTATTATTAGTGTGCATGAAAATGCACACTATTGTTATTCTGGTCTTCTTATTATTATTATTCTTCTAACACACTTAATGCGGCCTCAACCGTTTAACGTAGAAACTTCATTCAAACTGCGTTGCGCAGGTCTTACTTAGGACACCTGTGCAATGTATTTTTCATCTTTTTAACTTTTAAACTTTTTAAACTAAGAATAAAAAACTATTAATTTTTTTTCCCCATTGACTTAACATTAGGCTGATGACATCACAGTAGGGCCATTAAGGAAATGGAATCTTGCGCCAGGTGTTCTGACCACCTGCAGCAACTGTCAGTTTCTCCGGCTTTAAGACTAGAATCTGGCTCTCTTAAGACAACAGATCCTGTTCAACTGTTTCCTCTGACTACAACTGTTTCAAAATAAAAGTCCTCACAACAAGAAATCCACATAGTTTCCAAAGTTTCTTAATTTAACTTAATTTAATTTAAACTTAATTTCCAAAGTTTTGGAAAATAATTAAAGAAAATTCTGGCCATGTACCATCTAGTGAACTTCCTACTCACATTGTTCACAATTCCTGTACTCTGACTGACAAGTCAGCCATACGTAATTGTTTTAATGAGCATTTTATTTCTTCTGGTTTTTTATTTGAATCTTTGTTTTCTGAAAAAATAAACTCTGTTGTACAAATAGACAGTACTTCCACAAGCTCATATAGGCCTACTGATTGCACATTTAAGCTTATGCCTGTATCTGTTGCTGAGGTCCATAGAGAGTTAAGGCACCTGGACCCTAAGAAATCAGCAGGCCCTGATAAGCTGGACCCTTATTTTCTTAAGTTAGCTGCTGATTTCATTGCTGAACCTTTGTCTTTGATTTTTTAATCTTAGTTTTATTAGCAGTGAGATCCCAAAAGTCTGGAAATCTGCCTTTGTTCTTCCTCTTTTTGAAAGGGGGCAACCATTTGACTTAAATAACTATAGACTGATCTCCAAACTTTGTGTCCTAGCTAAAGTATTTGAAAAGCTTGTGAGCAATCAATTAAAAGAATTTTTAGATTCTAAGGGCATTTTATCAAATTATCAGTCTGGTTTTAGGAAAAAACACAGCACTATGACTGCCGCTCTTAAAGTCACAAATGACATTATTGAGGCATTAGACTGCAAAAAATATTGTGCAGCACTTTTTATTGATTTATCGAAAGCTTTCGACACAGTTGACCATAGCATTTTAGTCGGCATGCTTCACCAAATTGGATTGTCTAAGCGAGCAGTAGCTTGGTTCTCCAACTATCTGTCTGCTAGAACGCAGTGTGTTCAAATAGCAGGGTCCACCTCCTCTTTCTAAACAGTATCCATAGGGGTGCCACAAGGTTCTGTTTTAGGACCTATTCTGTTTACCCTTGATGTTAATAACCTATGTGAAAACCTTTCAAATGCTAATTATCATTTTTATGCTGATGACACCGTTATTTATTGCTGTTCATCATCTGTTATACAGGTCATTAACTTTCTACAGTCTGCATTTGATATTGTTCAGTCCCGCCTGCAGAAACTAAATTGGTATTAAATACAGAAAAAACTAAACTCATGCTGTTCTCTAACAGTAGTGCAATACCAACAAATCTTCCGAACATAATCACTGCTCAAGGAAGAGTAATTGAACTAGTTACAAGTTACAAGTATTTAGGTATTCTTATTGATCGTCAGCTAACTTTTAAGTCCCATATTGCAAATCTAGTCATTAAGCTCAAGGTAAAGCTAGGCTTTTACTTTAGAAATAAATCCTGCTTCTCCTTTCCAGCTAGGAAATATCTTGTGTCAGCTACTTTCCTGCCTTTGCTAGATTACGGTGACTTATTATATATGAATGCTTCTGCACAATGTTTACGGTCCCTGGATACTGTCTATCACTGTGCCTTGCGGTTTGTTACTGGTTTTAAAAAATCTTACCCATCATTGTACTTTTGTATTCGAAGGCTGAGTGGCCATCTTTGTATGTACGTAGGCGTACCCATTGGTTGAATTTTATTTATAAAACTCTCCTTGGGCTGGTCCCTTCTTACTTGTCCATATATCTTTTTCGAAGTGAAGGCCATTACAACCTCCGTTCTCAAGATATTTTGCATTTGACTGTTCTGTGTGCTCGCACGGAGCTTGGAAAAAAAGCTTTTAAATATGCTGCCCCTTCTGCCTGGAACATCCTTCAGAAGGACTTGAGATTGTCAGAACTGATTTCTGTTAATGCTTTTGGTTCAGTTTTAAAGGATTTAGAATGTGAAAGCTTGAGAAACTGTCTCTGTGCCTAATTTACTTATTTATGTATTTATTTATTAATTTATTTTTTAATATTTTGATATCTGTGTGTCATTGTCCTTGTATGAAACTTATATGTGTCCTTTTTATTTATGCTGCCCTCTTGGCCAGGTCACTCTTGAAAAAGAGATTTTAAATCTCAATGAGTCTTACCTGGTTAAATAAAGGTTTAATAATAATAAAAAAAAATCAATATTAAATAATTTAACTTTTGAAACTACTCAAATATTTAACTGTTCAGCCATTCCAACTGTCAGTTGTCATCAACTATGACTCCTGCCGACTGCTTCACCTGTCCAAAACTGTTTCAAAATAAAAGTTCTCCCTGAAATAATTCATTGTTAAATAATTTAACAATTTAAACAACTCAACTATTAAACTGTTCAGCCAATCCAACTGTCAGTTGTCATCAACTATGACTCCTGCCAACTGTTTCCTCTGTCCAAAACTGTTTCAAAATAAAAGTCCTCACTGAAATAATTCACTGCTAAATAATTTAACTATTTAAACTACTCAACTTTTCAACCGTTCAGCCATTCCAACTGCCCATTGTCATCAACTATGACTCCCGCCAACTGTTTCCTCTGTCCAAAACTGATTCAAAATAAAAGTCCTCCCTGAAATAATTCACTGATAAATAATTTAACTATTTAAACAACTCAACTATTTAACTGTTCAGCCAATTCAACTGTCAATTGTCATCAACTATGACTCCTGCCAACTGTTTCCTTTGTCCACAACTGTTTCAAAATAAAAGTCCTCATTAGGATAAATAACAATTAAGTAATTTAACTTTTTAAACTACTCAACTTTTCAACCATTCAGCCATTCCAACTGCAGTTGTCATCAACTATGACTCCTGTCAACTGTTTCCTCTGTCCAAAACTGTTTTAAAATAAAAGTCCTCACTGAAGTAATTCCCTCTTAAATAATTTAACTATTTAACTGTTCAGCCATTCCAACTGTCAGTTGTCATCAACTATGACTCCCACCAAGTTTACTCTGTCTACAACTGTTTCAAAATAAAAGTCCTCAGTACAATTAATCACAATTAAATAATTTAACTATTTAAACTACTCAACTATTGAACTGTTCAGCCATTCCAACTGTCAGTTGTCATCAACTTTGACTCTCGCCAACTGTTTAAATAAAAGTCCTCATGACAATAAATCACAATAAAATATTTTAACTATTTAAACTACTCAACTATTCAACAGTTCAGCCAATTCAACTGACAGTTATCATCAAATATGACTCCCGCCAACTGTTTCCTCTGTCCACAAATGTTTCAAAATAAAAGTCCTCACTGAAATAATTTACTGTCAAATGAAATAACTTTTTAAACTACTCTACTATTTAACTGTTCATCCATTCCAACTGTCAGTTGTCATCAACTATGACTCCCGCCAACTGTTTCCTCTGTCCACAACTGTTTCTAAATAAAAGTCCTCACTACAATAAATCACAAATAAATAATTTAACTATTTAAACTACTCAACTTTTCAACCGTTCAGCCATTCCAGCAGCCCGTTGTCATCAACTATGACTCCCGCCAACTGTTTCCTCTGTCCAAAACCGTTTAAAAACAAAAGTCCTCATTGAAATATTTCACTGTTAAATAGTTGAGTAGTTTAAAAAGTTATATTATTTAACTGTTCAGCCATTCCAACTGTCATCAACTATGACTCCCGCCAACTTGTTTCCTCTACCCACATTCCACCTAAAGCAACTACAGTTTGCATTTTCATGCACTCGTAATTCCCTGGAATTACATTCTCTAGTTATTTTTATGATTATTATCTTCTAACACACTTAATGCGGCTTCAACCGTTTAACGTTCAAACTGCGTTGCGTAGGTCTTACTTAGGACACCTGTGCAATATATTTTTCATCTTTGTAACTTTTATACTTTTTGAGTTATTAATAAAAAAATTTATTTTTTTTCCCTCATAACATAGGGCTGATGACATCAGAACTATTTAACTGTTCAGCCATTCCAACTGTCAGTTCTCATCAACTTTGACTCCTGCCAACTGTATTCTCTGTCTACAACTGTTACAAAATGGAAGTCCTCTTTCTTTCTTTCTTCCTTTCCTTTTTTCTTTCTTAATTTGTTTCCTTCCTTCCATTCTTCCTTCCTTATTTATTTCCTTCCTTCTTTCCTTCATTCCTTTCTTTCTTTCTGTCCTTCTTTCTTCCTTTCCTTCCCTTCCTTTCGTTCCTTCTTTCCTTCCTTCCTTCCTTCCGTCCTTCTTTCTTTCCTTTCATCCATCTTTCCTTCCATCTTTTCTACCTTCCTTAGTGCTTTCCTTCCTTCTTTCCTTCTTTCGTTCCTTATTTCTTTCTTTCCTTACTTCTTTGTTCATTCTTTCCTTCCTTTTTTCTTTTCTTCTTTCCTTCATTCCTTCTTTCCTTTTTCCTTCCCTCTCTTTCCTTCTTTACTTCCTTCGCTCCTTCCCTTTACCCTTCCTTCTTTCCTTCTTTTCTTTCCTGCCTTCCTTCCATCTTTCCTTCTTTCTTTACTCCTTTCCTTCCTTCCTTCTTTCCTTTTTTCCTTCCTTTTCTTCTTTACTTCCTTCCGTGCATCTTTCCTTCCTTCGTTCCTTCCTTTTTTCCTTCTTGCCTTCCCTCCTTCCCTCCTTAATTTAACTATTTCAACTACTCAATCATTCAAATGTTCAGCCATTCAACTTTCAGTTGTCATCAACTATGACTCCTGCCAACTGTTTTCTCTGTCCAAAACTGTTTCAAAATAAAAGTCCTCACTGCAATAATTCACTATTAAATCATTTAACTATTTAAACTACTCAACTATTGAACTGTTCAGCCATTCCAACTGTCAGTTGTCATCAACTTTGACTCTCGCCAACTGTTTCCTCTGTCCACAACTGTTTCAAAATAAAAGTCCTCACTACAATAAATCACAATTAAATATTTTAACAATTCAAACAACTCAACTATTTACCTGTTCAGACATTCCAACTGTCATCAACTATGACTCCCGCCAACTTGTTTCCTCTGCCCACATTCCACCATAAGCAACTACAGTTTGCATTTTCATGCACTCGTAATTCCCTGGAATTACATTCTGTAGTTATTATTAGAGTGCATGAAAATGCACTCTACTGTTATTCCAGTTCTTCTTATTATTATTAGGGGTTCAAGCCCGTAGGGCTGAAACCCTATTGTTTTTGTGCTGGTTTATTTTTATTTTTTTATTATTATTATTATTATTATTATAAGGGGTTCAAGCCCATAGGGCTGAAACCCTATTGTTTTTGTGCTGGTTTATTTTTATTATTATTATTATTAGGGGTTCAAGCCCGTAGGGCTGAAACCCTATTGTTTTTGTGCTGGTTTAGTAGTATTATTATTATTATTATTATTATTTCTTATCTTCTTCAGAAATGTTTTCGCAAATTCCCGTGAGATGGGAAATGGTAGAGACCTGAAATTTTGCACATTGGTTCTAAGTCGTGTGTAAATGCTGACCAAGGCATTTTTATCTCAATTGGCCTGATGGTGGCGCTATGATTCAAGAAAAACCGGTTTTCACTTTAAAGGTCATAACTCCTACGCTCTAAGTCCGATTTACACAAAACTTGGTACAGACATTCCTTGTTCCAATCTCTACAACATTCCCATGAGGACCTCTAAGGTCCGCCATATTTGATTTGCCAGAATTTTTTGAATTTTTTGAAAAACACATTTTTGACATCTCCTCCTAGGCCGTGGGTCCGATTCCTTCGAAATTTGCTGTGGATCATCAGTGGACCAAGCTTATCAAAGATTGCATAAAGCTTGTTGAAATCTCATTTCGTTTCCAAGATATTGACCAATGAACTTCAGCAGGGGCGTGGCTTAGCACATAAATGGACAAAATTCAACAACCATTGGGCCAATCATCACAGAACTTGCAGAATATGTCCATATAAGTACCAGGAACATAACATGACAGTTTTATGCAAATCGGCCTATAGGGGGCGCTATAACACAAATCAGACTATAAATCAGCAATTGTTTGTCCTATAGGCATAAAACTCACAGGATATATTCATATAAGTACCTGAAACATACCCAGAAAATTTCATTTAAATTGACTGATAGGGGGCGCTATAACTGCAAAACAAAGCAGCATGGTATAACAGAAATCAGACTAGAAATCAGCAATTGTTTGTCCTATAGCCATAAAACTCACAGGATATATTCATATAAGTACTTGAAACATACTCTGAAAAATTTCATTCAAATTGACTGATAGGGGCCATAAAATAAATGCAAAAAATTAAAAGCAGCGTGGTATAACACAAATCAGACTATAAATCAGCAACTGTTTGTCCTATAGCCATAAAACTCACAGGATATATTCATATAAGTACTTGAAACATACTCTGAAAATTTCATTCAAATTGACTGATAAGGGGCACTATAAATGCAAAACAAAGCAGCGTGGTATAACACAAATCAGACTATAAATCAGCAATTGTATGTCCTATAGCCATAACTACCTGAAACACACCCAGAAAATTTCATTCAAATTGACTGATAGGGGGCGCTATAACTGCAAAACAAAGCAGCATTGTATAACACAAATCAGACTATAAATCAGCAATTGTTTGTCCTATAGCCATAAAACTCACAGGATATATTCATATAAGTAGTTGAAACATACTCTGAAAATTTCATTTAAATTGACTGATAGGGGGCGCTATAAATGCAAAACAAAACATCGTGGTATAACACAAATCAGACTATAAATCAGCAACTGTTTGTCCTATAGCCATAAAACTCACAGGATATATTCATATAAGTATCTGAAACATACCCAGAAAATTTCATTCAAATTGACTGATAGGGGGCACAATTAATGCCAAACAAAGCAGCGTGGTATAACACAAATCAGACTATAAATCAGCAATTGTTTGTCCTATAGCCATAAAACTCACAGGATATATTCATATAAGTACTTGAAACATACTCTGAAAATTTCATTCAAATTGTCCGATAGGGGGCGCTATTGATGCAAAACAAAGCAGCATGGTGTAACACAAATCAGACTATAAATCAGCAATTGTTTGTCTTATGGCCATAAAACTCACAGGATATATTCATATAAGTACTTGAAACATACTCTGAAAATTTCTTTTAAATTGTCCGATAGGGGGCGCTATAAATGCAAAACAAAGCAACATGGTATAACACAGCCAGACTATAAATTATAAAGTTTTTCCACTCATTACAAAACTCACAGGATATGTCCACATAAGAACCTGAAACATTGCCTGAAAGTTTCAATCAAATCGACCATTTGGGGGGTGCCATAAATGCACAAAATAGCCTAACATAACACAAATCAGACTATACATCATAAGTTGTTGGTCCAATCATTACACTGGCAAAATAGGTCCACATAAATACCTGCAACATACTCTTAAAGTGGTTTTTGTCCCCTGCCGCCACGATAGCGAGCGGAGCGGGGGACATAGTATTCAGCTCCGTCCAGCCGTCCGTCATGTCCCGTTTGTTCTAAACGCGATATCTCAAGAACGGTTTGACTGATTCCATTCATCTTTGGTGTCAAGGTATATTGGTGTGATACGCCGACCACAGTAGATTTCTGTGACCTTGGAATTATTCTCAAGCTCATTACGATCATTTGACCACTTACAAATTCCTTGTCAATATGATATCTCAAGAACGGTTCGACCGATTCCATTCATCTTTGCTGTTCAGATGTATTAGGGGAGGGATACATAATATTCAGCTCCATGCGTCCGCCCGGCCATCCGTCTGTCCGTCCCATCCCGTTTGTTGTGAACGTGATATCTCAAGAACGGTTCGACCGATTCCATTCATCTTTGGTGTCAAGGTGTGTTAGGGGCGGGGGACATAGCATTCAGCTCCATCCATCCGCCCGGCCGTCCGTCCGTCCGTTCGTCCCGTCCAGTTTGTTGTGAACTTGACATCTCAAGAACGGTTTGACCGATTCCATTCGTCTTTGGTGTCAAGGTGTATTAGGGGCGGGGGACATTGTATTCAGCTCCATCCGTCCGCCCGGCCGTCCGTCCGTCCGGCCCATTTGTTGTGAACGTGATATCTCAAGAACGGTTTGACCGATTCCATTCATCTTTAGCGTCAAGGTGTATTAGGGGAGTGCTCACAGCCCACTCGATTTACGTGACCTTGCCATTATTCTCAAGGTCATTACTACCATTTGACCACTTACAAATTCCTTGTCAACATGATATCTCAAGAACGGTTCGACCGATTCCATTCATCTTTGGCGTCAAGGTGTGTTAGGGGCGGGGGACATAGTATTCAGCTCCGTCCGGCCGTCCATCCCTCATGTCCCGTTTGTTGTGAACGCGATATCTCAAGAATGGTTCGACCGATTCCATTCATCTTTGGTGTCAAGGTGTATTGGGGGCGGGGGACATAGTATTCAGCTCCGTCCGCCTGTCCGTCTGTCCTTCATATGCCGTTTCTTGTGATCGTGATATCTCAAGAACGGTTTGACCGATTCCATTTGTCTTTGGGGTCAAGGTATATTAGGGCCGGGGGACATTGTTTTCAGCTCCATCAGTCCATCCGTCCGGCTGTCCGTCCGTCACGTCCCATTTGTTGTGAACGCGAAATCTCGAGAAAGCTTTGACCGATTTTTTTCATCTTTGGCTTCAATGTGTAATTTTGTGATACGCCGACCCCGATCGATTTCCGTCACCTGGCGGGGGACATGGCCACGTTTATTGGCAACACTTGTTAATTAAGCTGTCAAAGCTTTCAACTACTAATGGTCTTTCTTGGCTTGAACCCCGGAATTGCCGCTTGTGTCTATATTTATTATTTCTTTTATTCTTCAGAAATTTTTTCGCAAATTCCCGTCAGATGGTAAATGGGAGAGACCTGAAATTTTGCACATTGGTTGGAAGTTGTCTTTAAATGCTGCTCAAGGCATGTTTAACTCAATCGACCTGATGGGGGTGCTATAATTGAAGAAAAGGGGTGTGGCTTAGCACATAAATGGACAAAAGTCAACAACCATTGGGCCAATCACGACAGAACTCGCAGGATGTGTCCATATTTGCACCTGAAATATACCTTGACAGTTTCATGCAAATTGTTCCATAGGGGGCGCTATAAATGCAAAAAATAGGCATGGCATGACACAAATCAGACTATAAATCAGCAATTGTTTGGCCTATAGCCATAAAGCTCACAGAATATATTCATATAAGTACCTGAAACATACCCTGAAAATTTCATTTAAATTGCCAGATAGGGGGCGCTATAAATGCAAAACAAAGCAGAGTGGTATAGCACAAATCAGACTATAAATCATAAATAGTTTTCCCAATCATTACAAAACTCACAGGATATGCCCACATAAGAACCTGAAACATAGCCTGAAAGTTTCAATCAAATCGACCAAGAGGGGGCACCACAAATGCAAAAAAGGGGCGTGGTATTACACACATTAGATTAAATATCAGAAATTGTTTGTCCTATCGCCAAAAAACTTGCAGGATTTGTCCATGTAAATACCTGAAACATACTCTTAAAGTGGTTTTTAGTTAAGCTGTTGAAGCTTTCAACTACTAATGATCTTTCTTGGCTTGAACCCCGGAATTGCCGCTTGCAGCTCTATTTTTTTTGTTTTTGCATTTCAAGAATAAAGTTGAAATGCCAAGGATAAAGTTGAACAACTGTTGAGGGAATAAAGGCAAAATTTCACCATTGAAGTCAATATCCATCAATTCGACTTTAGAGAAAACGACTGGTGGATTACCAGACTATTCTGCCAGCTCAGTGTAGATCATGGTGTAATGTTAATTTCATCTTTGGGTCCGGGCATCCTCTCAAGTGCACAATGGATGTAATGAAGTAGTCCGCTATTACTTTTGGGACGTTGTTTGTTCTGTAAGCTTCCATCCATACCAGATACAGCGGGGAAAGTAAGTATTGCATGCATCAACCTTTTTCTCAGTAAATATATTTCTAATGGGGCTATTGACATGAAATTTTCACCAGGTGTCAGGAACAACCCAGGTAATCCACACATATATTGCTGCAGCGAACGCGTGAATCCATAGTAGCCGCCGGACTTTGTCCGGGGGCTACAATGAGGCAATTATAAATTTTGAAGCTCTGAAGACACACACTACATGACTTTTTAAATCAATTTTCAGTTCATGTCTAGGACTGCGCCTCCTGCCATCCAGCTCTCCGGTCTACTAAGACCCGGAGTGCACTTCGGCCATTATTCAATTATCACCTGCACCTGTTGCTCATTTCCACTGTGCGGTAGCAGTGTGCTATTTAAGACCAAGCTTCGCACTTAGCCTTTGCAAAGTCTTGTCACTACATGCCTGTGCTGTATTCCAAGTCTTGTATAGACATACTTTCCATGAGTCGCGTGTATTATTCTCAATATTTAACTAAGTGCTGTTTATTGTTTTATACCAGCACTTTATTTAAAGGAACCTCGCTTATTTTTGTTCTCCTATTTGTAATAAATTGTTACTGCAGCTAAAGCCCAGAGTCTGTATTAGTAATATTGTTAAAGAAGCTCGTTTCCATTTTGTTTTGTATTGCAACGTTTGTGCCTTCTGTTGTGCAGTTGGCATAACAAAAATAACCAAGTCCATCGTTGCACCTGAGTCCAGTCCGGCACTTTCTGTCCTCTGTGCATCTGAACTGTGCACAAAGCACAACCGTTACAAAAGACTTTGCCAAAGTGTGGACCCAGCAAGGATTCCTCTGCCCACTGAGTCAGGAGAGTTTGCTACCCAGCCTCCTGACCTCTATCAACTGGTGGTAGAACAGCAGAGGGAGATCGCTCGTCTAGGGGCCATCCAGGACGAATTGGTTTGCAGGGTCCGCAAACTCTCCATCTCTTGAGCTCAACTGCCACCACCAACCTCCGTCTCTGGGATGCAGGTTCCTCCAGCTGTTCCCTGGGCTGATTCACCAGTACGCCTACCAGAGCGCTATGATGGCAACCCCGCTGTATGCTTCATTCTACAGTATGCCCTCTACTTTATGTACCATCCAGCCCTGAGTGAAGCAGAGAAGATCGTCACAGTGGGAACTGGACTCTCTGACAAGGTGCTTGACTGGGTGACTGCTGTCTGGGGGGAGTCGGCTTTTACCACCTTTGCCAATTTTTTGCTCAGTCTATGAAAACCTCGGGAAGAAGGGTGGAGACCAGCTACTGGACCTGAAACATGGGAACAAGACCGCAGCGGACTATGCCTTCCAATAGTGCACCTTGGCTGCCATCAGTGGCTGGAACAAGCCTGCATTGTTGACCATCTTCTGGAAGGGGCTGTGTTTAGAACTAAGGGCAGAGATGGCCTGCGGGGACCCTGAACTGTCCCTGCCATCTCACATCGACGCAGCCATCAGCCTGGACCAGCACCTGCAGGAGAGACGGCAGGCCCAGCCCAGAGGCCTTACCCAGCTGCCAACAGAGGGGGCGGAACCTATGGAACTGGGGCTCTCAAAACAATCAGAGCGTCACCCCTGGAAGAAGACCAGCCCCTGCAACTGGTGTCACGAGGGAAAAACAGCATCCCCACAGTAAAGGTGTCGCCTACAATCATCACTGGCCGACGTTTCAAGGTTCCAGTTAAGGTATACTGTAACGGTGTGACCCTTCACACAGAGGCCCTGATTGACTCTGGAGCAGCAGGCAACTTCGTCTCCAACCAGTTAGTGCGGCAGCTAGGGGCCCCGGTACAATGACTCCAAACACCCTTCGCTGTGGCAGCCATTGATGGGAAACCTCCGAGCAATGGCAGCGTGACCCACTAGACGGCTCTGATCTCCCTCTGGGTACCAGAGCGCCATCTGAACTCCCGCTGCTGATCCTCATCTATTCAAGCCACCATTCGTCCTTAGCCTCCCGTGGCTATTATCACACTATCCCATCATCTCCTGGCACACCACATGTCTCCACTTCCAGTCACCCTCATGTCGGCAGCACTGTGGCCTCCTCTCCATTGCCTCCACGACTGTCGAGAGTCCTGACCAAAGAGACCAGCCGAGATTCCCAAAGAATGCTGGGACCTTTAGATGGTGTTCGGCAAAACGAAGGCAACCCATTTACCTATGCATCATCCATGGGATTGCGTTATTCAGCTCCTGTCTGGCACTTCACCCCCCAGGAGCCATATCCTCCCTATCGGTGGCTGAAACTCAAGCTATGGAGTGGTATGTACAAGAAGTTCTACAGCAGGGCTTCATTCGTCCTTTCACTTCACCCGCGTCCGCAAGTTTCTTCTTCGTCCAGAAGAAGGGTGGAGGGCTCCGCCCCTGCATTGACTACAGAGGCCTTAATGTCATCACGTTGAAGTACTGATATCCATTCCCCCTGGTCCCCAGCTCTGTGGAGCAGCTGCGAGGTGCAAAAATTTTCACTCAGCTCGACCTCAACAGCGCATAGAACCTAATCTGTATCAGGGTAGGAGATGAGTGGAAGACAGCTTTTAGCACCCCCTCTGGGTACCTCGAGTACTGCCTTATGCCATATGGCCTTGATAACGCCCCGTCTGTGTTCCAGTCTTTCATCACTGACGTGCAACGAGAGATGCTGGTAAGATTCATCATCGCCTACCTTGATGACATCCTCATCTACTCCAGGACTTATGAGGAACATGTGGAACACGTGAGGAGAGTACTCAAACGCCTATTACAACATCAACTTTACGTCAAGGCAGAAAAGTATGTCTTTCACCAGTCCATTGTCTCTTTCCTCAGCTACGTGATTGGACCAGAGAGAGAGGCTATGGAGACAAAGAAGGTGAAGGCAGTAGCCAATCCCACGAATGGCCAATCCCACGGATGATAAAGGAGCTCCAGCACTTCATGGGGTTCGCAAATTTCTATCGACAGTTCATTAAAAACTTCAGCGCAGTTGCCCACCTTCTAACTCGTCTGTCCAAGGGAAAAACCCAAAAACCTGGGATGGAATCCAGAAGCTCAACAAGCATTTAACACACAATCTGCTCCTCACTGCTCCTATAATTTAATTACCAGACCTGGAAAAGCCCTTTATATTGGAAGTTGATGCCTCCAGTGCGTGGGTGGTAGCAATCCTGTCCCAGCGGCACGGGACTCCAGAGAATCTGTACCCTGTACATCTCTGTAGCGCCACCATAAAGCCAATTGAGGTAGTTTATTTTTTTTCCTGAGTAGTGGGTGACCATAGGAACCCAATTGCCCAATTTGGTATGTCTTTCCCTTATAGTTTTTGCTGTTAAAACACTTCTAAGGAATAATAATAAAAATAATAATTTCTTGTATGCTAGAATTGTTCATAAGAGACATTTCTCGCAGGTGTGAATTGGGCTTTTCTGGTAGGCAAGAAATGGACATTTATCATCTTTACCAGGAGTGCGCCTTCAAATTCTTGGTCCAATTTTATTCACAATTTATATAAATGACATTGCTCGTAATGTAACAAATTGCAAGGTTCATTTTTATGCTGATGACATAGTGCTTTATTCCTCTGCTCCAACATGCTTACAGGCCATCACATGTTTAAAATCTGCTTTTAACGTTATACAGCATGCTCTAGCTGATCTTAAACTGGTTTTAAATACTGATAAAACAAAGTTCATGATCTTTTCTGTGTGACAGGTAGGGCTTTAGGACCCTGTTAAAAGAGGCATCGCCCGGCACACCGCTGGCGTGAAAATGCGAGTGCTCTCGCGGTAGTTGGAAAAAAAACCCATTCTCTCGCGGTAGTGGCTAAAACCCCGTTTGTAAGGAAGTGTGGCAGACAGTCCACGTTGCCGACGCTGGAAGCAGGGAGCAAACGAACCATTTAAGCTGCAGCAAATGTTTGAAATGTAAGTTCTGTCAACCTATAATGTGCTTACTAGTATTCTAATGCATTCAGGAAGTGATTTTATGCCTGGTAAAGTGTAGCCTGTGTAAGTATTTCTAGGCGAAGCTTTGAAATACAAACCCATCTTGTTAACCATAGGTGGTAGATGGGCCATTCTCAGTCACGTGTGTGACCAAAAATGTAACAAATAGTAGAAAAAATCTCCTCCAATTACAAAAGCATTGGAGGTTCATGATTGTGGACCTTGTATAAGAGTACTACTTATCCAAGTCTATCAAGTAAAAATGTTATTTGTTACATTAACTTTAACTACTTAAGGTCAGAGGTCAAATACGACTGGTCACGTGTGTGACTTCACACGGAAACAGGTTTTTCATAACTCTATTTGACTTCAAAAACTCTGAGGTTGAAAAATCTAGAATTTTCATAGTTTTGGGGTATGGAGAATAGCAAGGAATAAATTTGATACCTTTCATTAATTTTCAAAGTATTTCTTTATTTGATGACATCTGGTCATGTGTGTGACATTTTGGTTCACCTCTCAAAGAATGGCCCAGATGCATTGCGTGGAACTACTATGTAGATGGGCTACCCAGCATTGCACATTTTGTTTACATATTGTTTTTCATATGGTATTAATATTTTCTGTAAACATTGTTTTTTTTATAGAATATATATGATCCTTAAGTGATACCAGCAGGGCCGGTTAGCACTAGGATCAAGGTGGGCATTTCTTTTAAAGTAAAGCTATACATTAAAGGTTATTGTTTTAATAGGTTACATATTGTATACTAAAAGCTTCTATGTGTGTGACAGATTGCTTGTGCCAATGCCATCTACTGGCAACCACTGTTTTTCCTAACCTAGAAGTTTCAAAAATGTTTTAAGAAGCAGCCATAATATCCAGTCCTGTATTTGGGAGGGGGGATAGCGAGTACCAGTGATTCTCAGTTCAGTAATGGCACGGTTGTATTCGGTGTGTACCAGTGTGCAGTGTATTATCAAGTTGTAGTGAACCACCAGTGTGCAGTGAATTATTAGGTTGCAGTGAACTACCAGTGTGCAGTGAATTATTAGGTTGTAGTGAACCACCAGTGTGCAGTGAATTATTAGGTTGCAGTGAACTACCAGTGTGCAGTGAATTATTGGGTTGTAGTGAACCACCGGTATGCAGTGAATTATCCAGTTGCAGCGAACCGTCAGTGTGCAGTGAAACATCAGTGGACAGTGTTGTAGTGAAACCCTGACTGTGCAGGGGGATAACTGTTTCCTTCACCGTACTGTTTTGGGCTCTAGAAGCCGTCTTATGTGTGAGCCTTATCACTTTAGGTTGGGTTACTTGAGCATAGTACCTGGTTGTCTCTGCCCTCCTAAACACTTGGGTTCTGGTCAATATTTCACCTTGATGTACATGCTTACCGTGTTGGCAGAACTTTGATGTCATGGATTTGAGAATGTCCCTTCACCCATCATTTTAGATTTTACTGAATAAATATTGTTATATTTTTCTATACCTCTGCCTCTGGGTCATTTATTTTATTGAGAGTGTTGTTTGGGGGATTTGCAACGGGGAAGCACAGCTTGCTCATAGATATTACGGGTCACATCTGCACAGAATGCAATTATGCCAGGTGACTCCATTTTCTCAGTGACTGGTGCTCTAATTGAGCAGGTTCAGTCTTACAAATATCTGGGTATCTGGTTGGATCATGACTTCTCTTTTAAGACGCATGTGTCCAACCTGTCCAAGAAACTTAGAATGAAAATCGGGTTTCTTTACAGAAACAGGTCTTGTTTTTCTTTGGACAACAGGAAGAGGATTGTCGAGGCAACAATATTACCCATATTTGATTACGGAGATGTCCTTTACAGGCATGCCTCTACAGGGCTCTCGATGACCCGAGGTCTCGGGTCAAATACGCACCAAATCAAGATTTGATGCACATTAGAAAATTGCAAGTCAGTGCGACGCACGAATATTTACAGAACTTTGAGTCCTCGTCTTGAATAAATGATGCATGCACAGCGAAGTTTTCTGACCCTTTTCCAGTGTTTAATGCGTGGCGATCAGGAAATGATGCACAAAATTGTTTGACCAGCCGGAGTCGGGGAAAAACGTAAGGCAAAACAGCGCCGTCGAAGTATATCCCGATTCCACGGGCTCAAATGAAAGTTAATTTATGCAGCATAGTCATCCTGTGCAGCGTCTTTCAGTCCTGACGTCATAATACAGTATGACCGGCACCTGGTCTATGGCAAGCCGTTTTAACATTTAATAGCTAGACTGGATATGTGTTGCAGATATCCGCTATTCAATTCTTCCTAGTCAAAAAGAGCATTTAAGATATCTACAATGACATTCCTCCTATCCACAATTGTCATTTAAGATATCTACAACGTCATTCTTCCTAGGATAAATGACGTCACTTTTTCCATTCATGTGAATGGGGTTTCTCTTAAGATATCTACCAGTTGCAGATATCCGCAAAGTGAATTACGGATATCTGCCACTGAATTTTTTTCCAGTTTGAGATATCTACAATTAAATTTTGACTAGTCAAAATTGCCGTTCAAGATATTTGAATTGGCCTCAATTCAAGATATCTCCATTGTCCTATGTAGATATCTTAAATTGCTTTGCCTAGTCAGAGTGTCATTGTAGATATCTTTAACTGGATGTATGTCTAGTCAAAATTAATTAGTAGATATCTCAAACTGGAATTTGGGATATCGTAATTTAATTGTAGATATCTGCTATCAAGTTACAGATATCTCGGAGAGAAATTTGATAAGAGATATCTCAAATTGGAGACATCTTTCACTTCCATTGTGCCTAGTCGTGTAATTGAAGATATCTTGAATTAGAGTTTTGACTAGGCGAAATGACGCTCGCAGATATATCTGTATGCCAGAAAGTTACGGCAAGCGGGATCCGGCGCCGCGGCTGATTCAAAGCTGCATTTAAACGCTATGTCAGAGCAAGCAGAGGCCGGGTTGTTTTTTATCGTGTTTTTAATGCCGCAGTCCCACGACAGGAGCTGTCAAATGCACAAGGTTTAACGTTACATTCTGCAACAACGACTCTTTAGCTTGTTACCCAGGGGCGCGTTTCCCAAACGAAGTTGCTAACATCTTAGCAACTTACATAGTTCATCCATTCACGGTCAATGGGCCCAACTATGTAAGTTAGCATCTGTGATTTCGGAAATGCACCCCAGAATTAAATATTAGGTCCTCAAGTGTGTCTGGAGACTACAAATATTCGATACGCTGTAAATTTCTACCACAAGTCTCTAGTGAACGAAGCTCTCGTTAATTTGATTGGTGATAAGCTCTTTTCTATTTTATGGCATTTTCTAACAATGTTATCCACAACAGCAACCGCCATTTCTTCCGCTAACGCTGCACAACAATTCTGACTGGTCATAATGACGTTTGAGATATCTTTAATGTTCATTCTGCCTAGTCAAAACTGAATTACAGATATCTACGTTTGTCAGTTGGGATGCAAAAAGTCGAAAGTCGCTTTCAGTGACGTTTCTGCTGATATCTGTAATTCAGTTGTGACTAGTCAAAACTGAATTACAGATATCTCTAACTGTAGTTTTCCTAGTCAAAATGACGTTATAGATATCTTTCATTAAAATTCTGACTAGTCACAATGTAATTACGACGAGTCAAAATGACGTTGTTGATATCTGCAATGTTAATCCCGGATAGTCAAACTTCGCTATTAAATGCTAAAACGGCTTGCCATACCTGGTCACTGTTTGGATACTTCAGTCAATCGTGAGCCTTCACAGCTCACTCCCCGCCCACTCTCTTCACAAGGCTGTATGAAGTCTAGCAAAGCCGAATTAAAGTGGTTTAGCAATTTCTACACGTTGTTTTCATAGTTGTCTCGCCTTCCCATCTTATTTTATTCTGAAATCACCAGTTGGTAGCATAAGGGCCTTCGTCCACAGCCAGCGTTTTTTTTTTTTTTTTGGAAAGCCCATAACCTCATTTCCAGGGCACTCCCCTCCAGCGATTATTGTTGCTAAGTTAGAAGAAACGTCTTCTCGGCACTTCCGCAGTCCGTCGTTGCAAATGTCAAGTCTAAAGGCCCATTCACACCAAACGCGGATTTCCGTGCGGATTATTCGCGGGATTTTTATAGGAGTTAATTCCATGGGCTCTAATGTATGCTTGCACAAAGGAGAATTTCGTCGGCAGAAAAAACATCCGCACGGGCTTAAGCTTTCTGTAAAATCCGCAAAATTGTACTTTTAGCCAATGAAATGATTTGTTTTTATTGATGTAACAAACAGCATTCGAACCTTTTGATTAGCTAGATAGCTTGTATTCAGTTAACACTGAAATTTAACGTGACATCTTATAGCTATGTTGCTCAGTTTTTCATAGTTTTACTTTTTCATAGTAGTTAGAGATTTTTTTAATCAACGTAATTTGAATACATTGCATTATTATTTTTTTTTTTATGTTAACGGGTTGGATATGTTAAGAATACCCCAGGTGCACCAAATCACGATGTCCGCCGCAAAGCTGGAAATTATGACGACGCTTTGTTTTGAATGTTAAGTTTATTTTCGCTGTCAGCCCCAGGTCCGACATCAATAGCTAAATGTTATATTTGCACATGCAGTGCGTGGGAGCCTGGGGCCTCGGTTATGGTTCAGATACATACAAACAATGTCATGCTGGGCTGCTGCCGCTAATGGTTCATTTAGAACATTCCTCGTGCAAAGTATTTTCCGGGAATTAACAAAGAACGCTAAATTTCGTACCGAGTTCGTGTGAATGGTTTAACAATTTTCTTGCTGTAATATTCCGCACAACTCTTACCAATGGGCCTTTATATAATGTTTCAAAAAAACCTACATCTTGTGGTAGAACAGTGAAACTACAAATAGAACTGTATACAGCGCACTAAGAGAGTCACAACTATCCTTCAGGAAACAAACTAGGCTCTCCAAACTTTATTTGGTTCACTCACACAACGATGTCCCAAGACTTTTTTGTTTTCTAATAGAGAGAAGCTTGAAATTTCTTGAGCTAGCTAATTATATTTGCACATGCAGTTAGCCTGGAATTTATCAGCAGACAATTTGAATAATTTGTAAGAACATTCCCCACGCAAAGTATGGGATTTATCAACTTGTACTTGCGCTGGAACATGTGTAAATTTAAGCAACAACTTACCATGAACAAAACCTAGTGGTAGAACAGTGAAACTACAAATAGAACAAAGAGAGTCACAGCCAGCAATCTCAAACTTCACACGACTTATTAATAAAAAAATTCTCAATTAGTAATTTAGCAGACAATTTGAATAATTTGTGTTAGGATAAAAGACAGCTGTGACGGGACAACCTGAACAGAAGACTTGAAATGCAAGTGCCATGACTTATCTTGCACTATTGGAGGATTTGGAGAACCGTGCGCTCTGCAGGGAGTGTGTTTTCAAAGAGCGTGCTGATCTGCTCAGTGAGAGCACAGAGTGGCTTCTCAGCAGGTACCGCTTCCCCAAAAACATACTGATGGATTTATGCCGAGATTTACAACCCATGTTGGAGCGAGACAAAAACACCAAAGCCATCCCAGTGCACATCCAGCTCCTGTCCACCCTGGGATTTTTGGCCATCGGAACATTTCAGCGAGATTGGAGACATATCATTTCATTTCGCAGCCGACACTAAGCAGAATCATGCCGCAGTGCTGGATGCAATAATTTCTCTGGCCCCAACTTACATCCAGTTCCCATACAAACATCACCCACAAACCGAAATTAAACGAGGATTTCACGCCATCGCCAGATTCCCAAACATAATTGGAGCCATAGATTGCACCCACATCGTAATAAAAGCACTATCACACAATGAATTCAGTGACGTGAGCAGAAAAGGATTTCATTCAATCAATGCACAAATAATCTGCGATACAAATATGTCTCTGTTAAACTTTGTTGCCCTGTGGCCTGGAGGAACGCAGGACATTCTGCAGAACAGCTCTGTGGGTGTGCGCCTCCAAGCAGGAGCTGTTGAGGATGGCTGGCTTATTGGTGAGTGTTACAAAGTTTCGAAATTATTTTCTGGGCTTCGTATGGTTTATGACAACATCTCGATAGGTGATCGGGGATATCCATTGAAGCCGTGGCTAATGACTGAGACTGCTCTTTCCGCTGACCCAACAGAATTAACAGCAGTCGTTACCTTCTCCCATGCAGCATTTTTTCTTTTGTTGATCACACCTGCATTGAGTGTTCCAAACAGTATTTTTTTTGGTTTGTTTCAACTTCTCCTACAAGCACCTCAATCTCTGTGTCGGAGAAATTCCTCTTCTTCGCCCTCTTTGCCATGATTTCAGTGAGGGAAAAAAATCCATTCACGCATTCTTAAAGGGATTGCTGGTACCATATATGGTCAATTGGAGGCATTTCTGAATGCAAATGAGCCTAACCATGCACGAGCATGGTAGTTTAAATAGTGCTGCGGCAAGACCTGAAAAAGGGCCCTATTTAAGGAGGTACCCCTCCACCCGGTAGAACAAAACAAAACCTGTTTTAAATTAAAGGTATGGATGTCAGTCAACATATTATCGGGTTTGTACTAATGTAAAGTGCGTACAAGGATATGCATTGACCCCTTGTTTGCCAAACTTTGGAAATTTCTACAATTCATCCTGCATGCCCCTAAGTCAGTTCTGGGTAAGAAATTAAAAGACATTCCTCATATTGTAATGGTTTTTATTCATGACACATCTGAAGGAATACACAAGTGTGAAAAAAATGCAAGATTAACCCTTCAGGTCCTCATTTTAACCCCTTATTGCCCAAACTTCAGTGTTTTTAAGCATCTATTGACTTCTTTTCCTATTTTCTACTGACTGAATGGGTGGACCTTCATGAAAACTGCTCCTAAGAAGGAAGTGGATGTGCTTTCCAGGAATATTGGGTGTTTGGGGAGCTAGGATTAGGAAAACACACATATTAACCCTTAATGCTTTGTAAGGGTTTGTAAGATTACAGTCATAAAAATCTCTATGAAGATACAGATGTAACATTCCTAAATAAAAGACATTGATAAACATTGAAATTTATTCCATTCTATCCCAAAGTAACGAAAACATGGATTAAGGCCTTGTATGGCGGCGTTGGCATTAAGGGTCAATATGTGTGTTTTCCTAATCCTAGCTCCCCAAACACCCAATATCCCTGGAAAGCACATCCACATCCTTCTTAGGAGCAGTTTTCATGAAGGTCCACCCATTCAGTCAGTAGAAAATAGGAAAAGAATTCAATAGATGCTTAAAAACACTGAAGTTTGGGCAATAAGGGGTTAAAATGAGGACCTGAAGGGTTAATCTTGCATTTTTTTCACATTTGTGTATTCCTTCAGATGTGTCATGGATAAAAACCAGTACAATATGAGGAATGTCTTTTAATTTCTTACCCAGAACTGACTTAGGGGCATGCAGGATGAATTGTAGAAATTTCCAAAGTTTTGGCAAACAAGGGATTAATGCATACCCTTGTATGCACTTTACATTAGTACAAACCCCATAATATGTTGACTGACATCCATACCCTTCATTTAAAACAGGTTTTGTTTTGTTCTACCAGGTGGAGGGGTCAGGTGATTTTTTTAGCCTTCTTGCCGCTGCACTACAAACCAATGCTAAACCCAAGTCCAGCTTCAACAACTCAGTTTTAGCCGCTACAGTGTGAAACGGAGTGGTCAGTCACACTCTTACTCTTGAATAGATCTTGAAGCTGTACTCAGGTTAATTGAAAAAGCAAAGCTCATGCAAAGGCAAAGCAAACTGCGATACAAGTGAGGAAATCATTATGAAGAAAGAGGGATAAGTGCGTCCATATCTGACCCCTGAAAAGTTGTGAAAAAACATTTATGACCCCTGAGTTCAGAGGGTTGACCCCTGAAAAAAAATCACAAGAGTCACTGACCCTTGACTCCAAAAAAAAACTGTGAGAGCCCTGCCTCTATTAGTACCTTAAGATCCTTGGGTGCAATCTACCATAGCGCATTGCCCTTCATCACAGGTTATGGTTTCCGAACCCATCACTGTGCTTTATATAATTCTGTGGGGTGGTTCTCCCTTCATTTTAGATGGAAGCTACATTGTATTTTATTTATTTATAAAGCTTTGCTCGGCAAACTTCCCTCATATCTCACTAAGCTCTTATCCATCAAAATCAGAAGTCAGCATACCAGATCACAAGAATGGTTTTTGTTAGAGGCTCCCAAGACTAGAACAAATTTGGGAGGTACCTCTTTTAGTGCATTCGCTCCTTGCATGTGGAATAATTTCCAGGATACCTTGAAGCTAGACACCCTAATCCCCTTTGTGTCTTTCAAGAAATTAGTGTTGGATATATTGCTTCTGGACGCCAGATGTATTTGCTTTTAGTTTATAGTAGGATTTGCTCATTTATTTTTCTCTGTCCTTTGTTCTTATGTGTGTGTGTGTGTATATATATATATATATATATATATATATATATATATATATACACACACACAATATTTTATATATATATATAAAATATTTTAAAATTCATTTTTATTATGTTTTATTCTAGTTTAAAACTTGTTATTCCTTTAATCTGAAATTGTTGTTTAGGACTTTTGTGTATTTTTTTGTGTGCTGTTTGTCTTTAAACTTCCATTGTAATTGTTTTATTGTAATCAGGGCTCCCCTGCAAAAGAGACCTCTGTCTCAGTGGGACTTCCCTGCAATAAAGGTTATTGATTGATTGATTGATTGAAATTGACATGATCCGATTTAAGTTTAAGTCACGGGCATAACTCTTTTTAAAGCATGCAAGTCTGTTACCTAAATGTCCTGGCTCAGTGGTTTTGTCTTTTGTCTTTTAATCAGCTGCTTATTCTTTGGCTGAACTGTCTAACTACCAAGCCACATCCCAACCGATGATGACGAATGAAGTCTTTAAACCTGTTTGGATGGTGGTACTGCCCGCACATAATTTAGGGAGATTGGTTTTGTGATCTTTGTTCAGCAGCATTTACCTTCCATTTCACTGTATTTATCGAGGGCTGACTGCAATAAACAGTTATGTCCAGATGTTTTACATTGGACATAACTGTTTATTGCAGTCAGCCCTCGATATCTTCCATTGATTTTGTTCAAAGAGCATTTTGACATCCATGACTATAGGATACTGGTATGACTATATTTGCTGTTCATTTTCATTAGAAAGTGGTGTGTTTTGTTTTCAAAAAGATGCTCTGTTTTAGTACTCTGAAATAATAAAATGTAATGCTGTTAACTTCTTAAAGCGAGTTCAATTTTCATTATTTTGAGGCATTTGCTTCTAGGCGTACTCAAGTCCTCAGACTGGTGTTTGAAATATCTGGGCCAATAATCAAGATAGAGGCTAGTAGGTCTCCTAATATGTTTTAAGGCATATTTTCTGATATTTCATTACATTTACATCAGCTTAACACTTGTAACATGATCCCCACAAGTTGTCAAATTCTTAAGATCTCGTTTCTCTAAAAAGACGAAAACGGAATTGCGCACTTTTGGAAATCAACCCTTCAAGTATAACTCACTGACGCAGTAATATCTGAAATACACCTCCTCATTTTATCAAAACAGGCAGTCAGCTATCAGGAAAAAGCAGGAAATATGCTACTCTAGATTGAGCAGAATCCGTGCAGCGAACGTAGTAGGGGATTTAGCAAAGTCCTGGAGCTGTTCTCATTTTAAATGAACGGAAACCTAAGCTTTCAATTTCTTTGAATATGGCATATATTTTAAAACATTGCCACCTTGAGCAAAATGCCACCATATCGATGGCCTCATGCAAGAAGGGCATAAGTGACACTTCAGTGAAAAATGACTTTTTTGGTTGTTTTGGAATTACTGAGACTAGCCCATCTCCTGACCAAGTCTGGAGTCTCAATTCCTATCCTAAAGGGGTTAAATGCCTTTTTAAACTTTGGTGCAGCTGTGATTGAAATGGTCATCTTCGCCCATGCTAAACAGGCTAAAGTGCATTTTGCTAATTATCTTCCAAATTACGAAGAATTATGAAAATGTCTGGCAGGCATCCCAGTAGGTTACTAAGTACTATACACTACCGCTCAAAAATTTGGGATCACTTGGAAATTTTCTTGTTTTCCATGGAAACACACATGAAATTAGTCTGAATAGGAAATATAGCAAATGAACAGAACATGCTGACATTGTCTGAGTTAGAAATAATGATTGTAATGGAAAATAATGAATATGTACTTCAAACTTTGCCTTCATCAAAAAAACCCACCTTCACTGTTGATACTGAAACTGGTGTTTGACGGGAACTATTTAGCGCAGCTGCTAGTTGACAACCTGTGAGGCGTCTTTGTCTTATACTACAAACTCTCAGATATTTGTCTTCTTGCACAGTTGTGCATCGGGGCCTCCCACTCCTTTTTTCTGTCCTTGTTAGTGCCAGTTTGTGCTGCTCTCTGAAGGGAGTAGTTGACAGCATGGTAAGAGATTTTAAGTTTTCAATTTCTCGCATTGAATAGCCTTCTTTTCTAAGCACAACAATAGACTGATGGGTCTCTAAAGGAAGTTCTTTCTTTCTGGCCATTTTGAGCCTGTAAACAAACAAACAAACAACTGCTGATGCTTCAGGTACTAAACCAACCTCAAGAATGCCATGCTCCCTTTTGCGCTCCCTTATTAGTTCAACGGTTTTCAGCTGTGCAACAAATTTGCAGAAGGGTTTTCTAAGAATCAATTAGCCTTATAAAGTGCTTAACTTGGATTAGCAGCCATACCAGGAGATTGATGCAGAGGACTGACAGTTGCTGATAATAGGCCTCTATGCAAAAATGTAGATCATTCTTTGAAAATCATCTGATTAATTTTAATCGTTTGTGAAATGGATAAAAATGTTTGTGAAATGGAGAAAAATGTTTGTGAAATGCATGAAAATGTATTTTTTTTTGGAAAACAAAGAAATTTGCAAGTGATCCCAAACTTTTGAGCGGTAGTGTATTTCTTTCATGGATAGTTCAGCATATAGCTAACAGGTGCAGCTGTGGCAGTTTTTTGGCTCTCCTGTAAAATTTGTAAAGTGTCACTTACGCTCTTCTTGCATGAGGCCATCGATATACAGTATTATTAGCAAAGGCCAATGGTTACTTGTACTAACCAATGTGGCAAACAAGCCCTGTGATCATCATGGCTATGGTAAACCAAAAATAAAAAACAGCCAGTCAGCTTGCTAGCTAGCCATAAGCACTCCGTATTATTCCACTGTATTCATGCATAATGAAGAAAAACTCTCCATCATTGAAGTCCTCTAGATAAACAGACCTACAGAGCTTTCCGGTACAAGGAATCCTCCAGTACTGTTCCATCCAGATTACTCCCATTATCCATGTCGATATCACATTGCCATCATGTAAACCATTGGGTTGGTTTTGGAAGTCTTTTTTTTTTTGTACTCAGGTCATTCAGCTGTGCACAGTTGAGAGAATACAATGTAACTTGCTGTTAAGCAAGGGTTTAAATACTGATCCAAGGGGTTAATCAAAGTCTTTCAATTACTGTGGAAAGTTTATACTGTCTGGAATTGGATAAAAAGGAGTCAATCAATAGATAGTTATCCAGGTTGTAGTTCACATGGGCATGAACTATAACTGTGCTTCATGCTGATAAGCGTGAGAAAGCATTAGAGAGACTGGATTTCAATGAGAGATCGTTTGAGGTTGCAAGGAACCACTGAATTCGTTGAGGGATGAATCTATGCATAAATCAATGGTAAAAAATCACGCATTCATCATGTCTGACGACTATAATTGATTGTAGCATAATATAGTTTCAATACCATGTTTAATTTTTTGCTTCAAAAAAAGCTGATTTTTTTTTTTTTCAGAACTTAATTGAGATATCTTTGGCCTATTAAAGCTGAAGTGGTTGCATCAAAGGACAACAATTTTTTCTGTCAAAAGAAATCATTTTTATTGACTGCTGGATAGATACTATGGGCAAGTATATTAGGCAGATTGCACATCAGGCTTGGCTGAGGAGTTTAATTCATACAATTCATGGGAAACAGGGATGGGACTTAACTTGTCCAAATTCTAAATCGCTGCTTCCTCATGAATTCTCAATAACTGTTTCGGATGTGCCACCTATTGATAGAACAGTGTAACTCCGTGCATAAATAGAGCAGCTCCATGTCCATGGGCGTCTAAACTGCATGAACGTGTTAATGGTCAGAATACATACACATTTGCAAGCATGAATAAATACTGAGTGCCTCATCTTCTACCTTGTCCTTCTCCAAGAGTCCACTGCTCATCATCGTCAAAGTGGGAGTCCCCCCCAATTGCCGGGCCTGGAGCAAAAGCGTGGGCCAGAAGACCATCTTTTCCATCAAAGGGGTAGCCATCACCATGCTCTGTGGACAAAATGCCCATTATATCAAATTCAGCCACAATTTCATGTTTGTAATTTTATGGGGAAAAATGCAATTCATATATTGATAATAAAACCATTCCAACATTTATTAAATTAAATGGAACATTATTAAGTCTAATAAAACAAATCCATCAAAGCGGCACCTTGATCAATTATTTAACCCGATTCAGGACTTTTGGGGTCCAATGGACCCTAAGCACTTTCATTTATTATTATCTTTTTCATTTTAAATGACGTGTGCGAGATTTCATGTAATCCTCCATGGTTTAGTCACACCAAATACCGAAAAGAATGGCATTGCTAGGGCATGCACTTTTTGAGTAAATTGATTATAACACTTTGGGGTCCACTGGACCCCAGAGTGATACAAAAGATATCACATTCTTCTAAGCAAAGCAGAAGGCATTGTGCCATTTTTATCCTGTTGAAAAGTTCTGGATACTTCCTGGCTAGAATATTGTTGCAGCAGCAGGATCATTTCTTGAGATTGGGAGGACTTTATCCCAAGTAAGTTGCATAATTATCACAGACATAAAAATTATTTATTTCTTGTCCACGGCCATGTTTAACCATGTAGCCCATGTTTTAACAGTATATAGCCCCCTTTTGATAGCTTACAACTTCTAATTACACATGTTACATACAAAGTTATATAGTCAGAGCGGTGCTGAATTAGAACAGTATAGCGCAGGGACCACTGTCCCTTCGCAAGTATACCAGGGCTGCTTTGATCACTCTTGGATACTTTGATCTAAGAGAGAGCACAAAACATGCAGCCAGCTGCAACGAGAAGATGCTTTCTGGGCCCACGTGAACAAGACTGGAAGACAAGAACCTGTTGCATTGATTGCGGAAACCATGTGTGTTATGAGCATTGCACAGATGGGTAATTCCGTGCCAAATCACCAGAAGGCTCCTGACTGACCATCTCAGATTTGCTTCATAACTTTTTGTTTTGATGACCTTGTTACTAATAATTACTGTGCAAAATTTTAGGCCAATATCTCCACTAGTTTTGGAGATATTAAGCCAATAAAAAGGGGCGTGGCCCCATATTTAGCATGAAAACGAGTACTATAATCAAACATCCATAGTTTGATGGCAAATAACTTTTGAACTGTTCACACTAAATGGTTAAAATTTTCACACACGATTCTTGATTCTTTGATATAATAAGGCTCTGTACACAGAAGGAGAGCTTTGTATGAGACATATTTGCAGATTTATGGCATGCCAAATATGGCTTCCTGGAATGTGCATTCATCCATTGTAGCACTTTTGGCTCTCTATATCTCCAGATTTAATGACACTGGATGTCTGATTCTTTTTAATATATGAGACATGTTATAGTATTTTCAGGAAAACATGTTATATCTGTAACAAAAATAATACTTTCTCATATATAGGCCCCTAAAAATGGAAAAAAGCTTTTCGCGTCTGTATTTTGAATGCTTATAGCAAAAATCTGACAAGGTCTACCAGTTAACAAATTAGATCAGTGAAAAGAGCAAGGTCTAATTCATATATGTACAACCCCAATTCTGAAATAGTTGGGACAAATTGTAAATTGTGAATAAAATCAAAAAGCAATGACTTTCGAATCACACCAGCCAGTATTTTATTCACAATAGAACAGAGATAACATAGCAAATGTTGAAACTGAGAAATTTTACAATTTTATCCACAAAATGAGCTCATTTCAAATTTGATGGCTGCTACAGGTCTCAAAAAAAGTTGGGACTGGGGCCTGTTTACCATGGTATAGCATCCCCTCTTCTTTTTAACACAGAGTGGAGGCGTCTGGGCATTGAGGAGACAAGTTTCTTGAGTTCAGCCATTGGAATTTGATCCCACTCTTGTTTAATACAGGCTTTCAGCTGCTGGAGAGTTTTGGGTCTCCTTTGACGGAATTTTCGTTTAATTATGCGCCAAATGTTCTCAATCGGTGAAAGATTAGGACTGCAGGCAGCCAGTTCAGCACACGGACTCTTCTACTATGAAGCCATGCTGTTGTAATAGCTGCAGTATGTGGTTTTGCATTGTCCTGCTGAAATACACAAGGCATTCCCTGGAAGAGATGTCATCTGGAGGGCAGCATATGTTCCTCTAAAATCTTTATATACCTTTCAGCATTCATGGTGCTTTTTAAAACATACAAGTGTCCCACACCACATGCACTAATGCATCCCCATACCATCAGAGATGCTGGCTTTTGAACTGAATGCTGATAACAGGAGGGGTGGTCTTTCTCCTCTTTAGCCCGGAGGACAGGACACCCATGATTTCCAACAAGAATGTCAAATTTGGACTCGCCTGACCACTGGACACTTTGCCACTTTGCTACAGTCCATTTTAAATGAGTCTTGGCCCACAGAACACGGCGGCGCTTATGGATCATGCTCAACAATGGCTTCCTTTTTGCATGATAGAGTTTTAGGTGGCATCTGTGGATAGCACGGCAGACTGTGTTTACAGACAGTGGTTTCTTGAAGTATTCCTGGGCCCATTTAGTAATGTCAATGACAGAATCATGCCGGTGAGTGATGCAGTGGTGTCTGAGGGCCCGAAGATCACGGGCATCCAGTAAAGGTCTTTGGCCTTGTCACTTACGGACAGAGATTTTTCCAGTTTCTCTGAATCTTTTGATGATGTTATGCACTGTCGATGATGAGACCTTCAAAGCCTTTGCAAATTGACGTTGAGGAACAATGTTTTTAAAGTATTCCACAATTTTTTTTACGCGAGCCTTCACAGGTTGGAGAGCCTCTGGCCATCTTTACTTCTGAGAGACTCGGCCTCTCTAAGACATCCCTTTTATAGCCAATCATGTTACACACCTGATGCCAGTTAACTTAATTACTTGCTAAATGTTCTTTCAGCTGATTCTCTTATATATTAATTGCTTTTTCAGCCCTTTTTTGCCAGTGTCCTAACTTTTTTGAGACCTGTTGCAGCCAGAAAATTTGAAATGAGCTCATTTTGTGGAAAAAAATGTAAAATTTCTCAGTTTCAACATTTGAAATGTTATCTATGTTCTATTGTAAATAACATATTGGCTCATGTAATCTGAAAGTCATTGCATTTTGATTTTATTCACAATTTACACTTCATCCCAACTATTTCGGAATTGGGGTTGTACCAAATATGAAGTTGGTGCTGTGAAGAAAACTATTTTATTCAAGCTGTTGAATATAGAAGGTTTCATGACATGCGAAAATGCCATTCACAAGGTTACATCACACATGCTAAATCATTATTAATTCAATTCTCTTGACTATACATATATTTAGTATATTTGTAAATATGATAAATGATTTACAAATCTCACAAAAGTCAATTACACAAATTTAATTCTATTTATGTAGACTTACCATGTCTACTTGAAGCGTTTGAATAACTGGTCAATTTCTTTAGCCACACCAGACGGAACTACATATTGTCTACCAGCTGATGTGATTGGTGCATCTATGATCTTTATGATGTGTATCAGTGGAACCCAACAGATATCTTCTCTTCTGGGCCAACTGTAAGACTTCGCAGGACCATGAGGATGCATAAATTGTACATGCACATCTTGTTCCTCCTCTGATATTGCACAGATATTACCAATCCACCATTGCTGGTCATAAAAACATGCAACATATTTTCCTAGGATCATGTCTGACAGGGTGTAACCTTCTTTCACAGCATCATCTACAACCTGGGGATGAGTGCCACTCATGTTCACATAAAACCTTCTATATTCAACAGCTTGAATAAAATAGTTTTCTTCACAGCACCAACTTCATATTTGGTACATATAGCAATTAGACCTTGCTCTTTTCACTGATTTAATTTGTTTTCTGGTAGACCTAAACTCTAAAGTAATTTCTGAGATTAAGTTTTAGTGCTGGGACACTTTGGCAGAAGCTATTGTAATGTAGAACTTGCAAGGTCCAATGGACCCCAGAGATATTATATCATATTTGCTGCTGAGAAATGAAGACATTATGGAAGGCAGTACTAGACTGACATTTATTGGCATGCTATGCAGTAGTTCTTAGTAGTTGAGCTGCAAATTTTCAAAGAAATTGTAATTTCTGGCTATAATGCTATTTTGTTGAATTTTTAGTTGGCTACTATATGTGGCATTGGAAATCTGATAGTAGATTTTAGCTAATGTACAGTTAAACTCTGTATTTTATGTGATGGTTCTGCCCTGCAGTCCCTCCCCCTCTTGCTTTCTTCGCCTCCACTTCAACGAGCCACACCTGTTGCTCGTTGAAGTGGAGGTGAAGTTTAGAGTATTTAAGAGCTGCGCTGCCAATTGGCAGTGCAGCTGCATTCTGGCATTTTAGCCCCATGTGTGTTGCTGCCACTCCCCTGTCTCTTTGTCATTTTTTAAAGTATATTTATTAAATATCTTTCTATTTTTTGTACCAGCCTGTGCGAGTGGGTCCCTTTATCTGCCGTTGGGTACATGGTCCCAGTGCCCGCCGGATTGCATGTTGCATCCGGCGGGACTAAACCATGACATTTTATGCAGTAATAAACTCTCCTCTGGAAATAAACAGGTACTTTAAGCTGTATGAAGTGTTTATTTTAAGCTAAAATTATGAAAGTTACCTTTGGGTCCATTGGACTCCAAAAGACCGTAATGTACGTTTTTTCGAAGGTCCTGAATAGGGTTAAAGTCAGTAATACTTCTAGAATGTAAATCAGAAGCTGCCTAACTTCCATCCCATGTAGTTGATGAAATATATTTAAAAATTGTTCTTCCGAGATGAGATCTCACTGGGACACCTTGAGTAAAAGGTTGTTAGAAGCGTAGGTGTTATTGCTGATCCTTCAACAGCTTGTGCAGAATTCCTTTTACAGGTACCAATGCTGTTTCTGTGTAGGACTAAGTGCAGGCCAGCTTATTTTTTCATATGAAATTCACTGAATAACGTTGTTTGTCACCAGTGATAAACCTAAGACCATAACATTGAACAGCTTTGAGGGTTTTGAATCCTCTTCCAGCCCTTCTCTTCCTGTCAGTAATACAGGGTACTTGCCATTTTCCCAGATAAGAATTCCAGACTTTTTCCGAGACTTTTTCCTAAACAGATTATTTTTCTATAAGATATTTATGTTTTGTAGTTTTCGAAGACTGGAATTTTCACTTTCTGTGTTTAGGATAATTATCAATTTTAATGAATAAAATGAACAAATGAATGGAGCTTTGAGGTAAATTCTGATTAGTCATGAAGTCAAGCTTTCATACAGCAGCTGCTTGAACCTGCTGAAGGGTCTGTTATTTGACTTGCCTGTCAGATGATTGCTTGAATGGTAATACGCAGGCTTATTTAAGCTTACCATCCTGAGAAGCAGCTACTTGCCACGCTCCCCTGACAAACAGACCCACCTGCTGTTTACGGTTTTCTTTCTCTCTGCTAAACTTTTAAAACGCTGCACACTTTGGTTGCTGCACTTTGGCAGAGTTGTTTTGGCTCATGGTTGTTATTGATTTTAGACTGGTGCACATGCCACTTGATCCGTGCTTTTCTGAATTTTTCAAAAACATTTTTAGGGCCCTAAAATGCTTGAAAACCTGCAAAACTCTGCATCAAGTTTAGGAACGTGATGTTCGTCAATTTGTTATTGCAAAGGGGCCTGGGCGTGGCATATTCGCTCCATGGCACCCCCAAATCATCTTTTTAAATATATTGCATTTTTGAAGACCTAAACATGCTTGAAAAGACACACAATGTTGAAGACGCATCAAGCCTGGCGTATAAGTGACCACTTACCTATACCTCCCCCCTAGTCCTTTTTTTAAATGAAGTGTATTTTTGAAGGCCTGACCATAATCAAAAACATGAAATTTTGCTCACATCAGGCCTAGCATAAGAATCACTACTATGCTGTTTTTTACAAAGCATGGCACAATGGTTCCATAGTGCCCACTAGAAAATTTTAACATAGCAATCCAAGCAGCTTGATAAAACTAGATGCTCAAAATTTGGTAAACACATGAAATGGGTCAAGAGGAAAAACAAATCTCTCCGTGCCCTGACCTAAATCCAACAGAAAGTCTGCCATTTTAAATTGAATTTGCAACTTTTTTGCCATTTCAGGCATAGTACTTTGATGGACTCCTCCGACATATTCAATGAGACGGACTTCAAATTCAGCGGACAACATCTGAAGACCTTGATAATGTTACATTGTGAAGCATTTTTGGTTATGTTGTTTGTTGTGTCCATTGCACTTGGCGAATTCCCATGTTTCGCCATGAAACAGAAAGTTGCTGTAACTCAAAAACACATTGTCCAAATTGGTCAAAATTTCACACGCTTGATAAGACCCTTGTTCTGAAGATGTCAACGTGCTGGTCTGAGCTTTGAAATGGCCAGGTGGCTCTATAGCACCCCCAAGCACAGGGTCATGTTTTGTTAAAGGTGTTTGGACTCCATGCTAGGGCTGTATCAGTTACCTGGGTACCCAAAACCTGACCGATGATCACAGGCATCCAGTTCCATTCTATTGGTTCTATTACTCGTAACTGCCCTTTTAAATTCTGGAACAGCACTTCTGAAAGGCGGATGTCCTTCTCTGTTGATCACTCACCGATAGATAAATAGCCAGAAAGAAAGTTAAATGTCTTTTGTATCCATTCACCAAAAACTTTCCAAAATCCAGATTGGGGAAAAGGGTATTTACTTCTACGTCTATCTAGAGAGAGATGTTTTTTGAGTGAGTCTATTCACCGACAATTCAGGGAACTTTCGGTTTGTATCGAATCATTTCTATCAGTTAAACTTTGATACATTGCTTCCTCTAAACTGTATCAATGAAAAGGTGTGCCTGTGCCGCCACGCCGCCGCCCCCCCCCCCCGCGTTTAAAGCTGCAGTTGATTAGTCTTATAAAAGTAACTTTTTGTCATATTTGCTAAAACTGTCACTAAGTACAGACAGCATTACATAAAACTAGTATTCTGTAATAAAAAAAAGGCTCCTTTTGCCCCACCTACTGCAATTTAGCAGAATCCATTCGGACCGATCAAAAAGAACCAATCAGAGCCAGGATGGTGTCTAAGGGAGTGTCTGACAGCCGTCAATCACTGCACATGCACGCGCTGCAGACAGCCTCCTTCCCCGTTCCTCCTCAGTTCACGCCAGTGCTCGGTCAAGCTCAAATCTCCGAGAGAGGCTTCAGGAGCTTAGAGAAACTAATGGCGCCACAACAGCCATCAGCGAGGAAAAAAATACCGATACCTCCATTACCGACAACAGCATACACGTTTAAAACAAGTAAGAAGAGGAAGCCAGAAAAAAAAGCAAAAAAGAAAGAATTCGACAAAGCCAGGGATAAAACCAGAGTCAACATCGGAGTGGCTTTTCAGAGGTGGAGGGAACTCCGTGATCTGCAAGGATTAAAAACCGACGCAGAGTTGGCGACTTTTCTGCTTGACGGGTAAACCCCTGCTTTATTTACGTAATGTTTGATTTTCGGCGGGGCTAAAGAGTTAATTGTAATTGTTACACTACTCCGTAGTCAGAGATGTGCGATGAGGTGAGGCAGTGACCCAAACTTTTATCACAGGATTCTGTGAACCTGTTCCCACGTACTATTCCTGATTGACAATCAAAACAATTAAGACCAAGCTTATAGGAAGCCTGAATACTGATAGAGGAGATAATGACAAAAAGATTAATTCACGTATACGCCTCAATTCGAGACTGCAAGGATGGAAATCTGAATAATCAATCAGGAAAAATTCTCGGCTCTCGATAATTCTGTATATCGTTTAAACATTTTGTTAATTGGATTATGAAAGAAGACTGAAAATGAACGCCCGCTTTTTTTTTTTTTTGGGCGTAAAAGCGCATTTTTAAAGGAGAATACAATGTATATTGATCAAGCATTGAACTCTGCATAAGTCGAACTGTTTTAATATTTGTTGATGACATTGCTTCGGCTTCCTGGAAGCAAGTACGCGCAAATCTGCTGTCTAATGAGCATTTCAGGTTCGATGTACTGAGTAATAACGCCGCGGAAACTTAAACTGGCCCGTCATTCTGCCGAATAGTCTTACTAAACTAGTTCATCGCCCGATTGCTAATCAAGCAATGCTAGGATTCTGCCTCACCAAACTAACCTCCGACCGCACGTCACTGTCCATAGTGCATGTGAGGTTACTGTGATGTTGCAGTCGGGCTAACGTTAGCTTGTTTCCGATGCTAGGGCTAACGTTACTGGCATTTCATTGGTTCATTTTTGCTCCACAATGCTCTGCAAATAAGAAAGTTGGCATCGCTTACATGCACAGCTGCTACTAACCCCAGCCCTAACCAGCATCAATTCATTTTCGCTCTGCAAATAACCTAGTGAACGTTGCTTGCAAGCACAGTCGCTGTTCGAATAGCCAGCATCTTGTAATTGTTACACTACTCCGTAGTGCATGTGATGTTAGTGTGATGTTGCACTTGGTCTAACGTTAGCTTGTTTCCAATGCTGGGGCTAACGTTACTGGTGTCGTTTCATTAGAAAGTAGCAGAAAATATCTTTATGAAGTGACCTGGCAGTCTTATCGGTCGCATGCATAACAGGTCGCGTGCCTTCGCGTGCACGGCAGCCTCCTCTGGGGAGGGTCTATGGAGGCAGGGCAGGAGTGCAGTGGAGAGGGAGGGGGAGGGATCTGAAAGTAGCATTTTTTTCAAATTTTCATGCTAAGTCCTCTCTCTCCTCATAGTTACCAACTGCAGCTTTAACAAAAAATGAAGTGCTTTGGTGCAGTTGTAAAACAAAACTTGCTCGAAAGTATTGTGCCGTTTCCATGTGATCATTTCGTGTCTCTCTAGCAGGGTATTTCTTCAAAATCAAATTCTCCGCACAAGTCACAACCTTGGCAAAGAGTGTTAACTTTCTTCGCAAATTTAGACACCCAGAAAAATCATAAGGCTAGTAAGCATCACAAGTAAAAAGAGCACTTATACACGTGATTAAGGTTAAATAATGTCATGAATAAAAGTCGCTAGGATTAGCATAATGCTGCCCTATTAGGCTACTGGTGTGGTATTATTTTAAATTGGTTTAACACTTCAACTTGATTGCAAATTGGTTTAGCCATGAAACAATGTTCGTGTTGCCGCTCCATGTGAAGGATGAGGAGATGTTTCTTTAAACGCCTTTTCCTACATGGATTTTGTCTGATTTACTGACTTCATTTTTTAAGTCGTTCATGAATTAATGGTTTTGAGTAATAATAATAACTCCAGCTCAGGTTTAGGCTTACTTTAGTTTATTTCATACTGAAAGCTTTATTATTATTCATCGGGTCTCTTGCTGCATAAAAAGGAGTGCAGTAGGCCTGTACATTTATTAGTTGCCGAGCGCACAGGTGAGTGAGCCAGCAACTAATACAATACTTCGTGTGATGCGGCGAAAAATCACAGGTCCACTTTTAGGGTACCCGGTTACCCAACCATTACAGGAATCGCATCTCCCGGTACCAAAAATACCCTTTAAGTGCAAATTAATCGAATTTTCTATAATAAAAACTAATCTGGTATATGTTTGAATGAACATTTCATGAACAGTATGCTGCTAATTGAATGCTCCAAATTTGCAGCTTTTTCTCGAAAATGAGCCTTTTATCTAGGTCTGAGTGGAGATTTCCGAGAACAAAAGGAAGATTGACTTAAATTTGCCAATTAGTGGATGTGCCGTTACGGGAGGTGTTCCAAATGTGGAACTCGAGCTGAAAACAATAGGAAAACAAAATGTTGTCAAAGAACATTACTTCCATAAATTGATGAAAACAGATATTTTTCACATCAGAGGGGGAAAATGAACAAGGTGACAATCAGCCTGTAGGCATGGTGCACCGAAACTAATCGTCTAACTCTCTCACTAAGATTTTAGGCCATGACAAGGAAAGGTGTCCAAAAATAGGAAGCCTTCTTGCATGATGACAACTCGAGACCTTCAGAGCCTATTAAACGCCACAGCGCACACTAAACAAACAACACGGCACGTGCAGGTCAAATGAGGCCCTAGTTGCACAGCTGGGGTGCGTTTCCCTAAATCACAGATGCTAACTTACATAGTTGGAACCACTGACTGAATGGACCAACAATGTAAGTAGCAATTATGTTTTTGGGAAACGCAACCCTAGCTGGCAAGCATGCTTAAGCTTTTCGCTATTCAAGTATTAAGTTCTATATGTCACAGTTGTCATAGAAACTTGAATTTACTAATTTAATGGCAAAAAGTGTTAGCATGCTAGCTAGTGAATTATTCATCCTATTGACTTGAACACACTTGAAGCTCATGCTTTTTTCATTCTCCAATTGCAGCTCCTGGTCTGGTTCCAGCTTTGCTATCATAGCCAAAGTTTCGATTTTACTCAAAGTCTTGTGATGGAGGATGGATCATGTTTCGTTTGAGTAATTTTTTATACAAAATAGTTTCTACACTCATTTTAGGATGGACTTATTAAGCAGCGCCCTGGCTTTTTAACGCACTTTCTTAGAGCAGAATAGATGGGGAAGATTCGGGACTGGAGCAGTTTGGGCTCGGCTTAAAGAGCAGATCTCCAATCCTGATTCAGTGTTGTGTCTGATTGAGTTCCCCTGTCAAATCGTGTTTCCGCGAACAATGCAATCCAGTGGCATTCCTAAATAGTGTTGAGAGCAAATATACTGTAACAGACTGGATGTGTTTTGGATGTTGTATTGCACTGTTCAGATCAGTTCTATTTCAGCGATGTAAGCCTTATATTGGGATTCCAGAATGCATGTCAGGTCAGTGAACATAACAAACAGGAAGCACGGTATGTTTTTAGAGGCTGTGAAGCCTGTCATTCAACCAGGCTACCTGTGATTGGGCCGGACCACAGGTGGGAGGGCTCGATACAGGTAGCTGGGGGGTGTGTGTGAGAGACGAGAGAGGGAGATAGTAGTTTTGGAGCGGTGTTTCAATCGCAGTAGACATTGCAGATTTGTTGTGTTGGCGTTGGCTATGGCCCACAATAGCCTGAATACTGTTCAGAAATAAAGTACTTGTAACTTGAGTTCATGCCTTGTAGCTTCTTTGCATAAGACTGCTACAATACACTTTACACTGAATTTGACGGCGGGACAGATTGTTAAAGTATGGGGTAATTGTGTGATCACTGCCGAGCAGAAGAGCTCAACATTGCGAAAGGAGAAATCACAGGAGATGGCTGAGTATCAAAATTCATTGCTTTATGAGGTGTCTGTGATAACATTCTGAAGAGCGAGCTGATTCATCAATGCCCATTACGTTATTCCTTTCAATATTTTCTTAAATCAGCAACAGCATCATAAAACTTTCTCGATGGGGCAACACAATTTGACAGGGGCACAGAATCACACACAACACCGGGCTCTGTGAAAACTGTTCATTTCCTCTTCACAAAATTGAATAGACTAATTCTGCATCTCTCTGTGTGCAAAGCATGCTGGTCCCGGTCAAAGTTCAGGACTACCCAGATCGTGCCCTCAACAGTAAATATGGCCGAATGTGACACAGATATTGAATACTTTGAGCGTTGTTAAGTCGATGTTTAGAAAGATTTTTGTAAGAAACAGGGCTACGCTGTTACCAGGAAGAAAAAAAAGAACTTGTGGCCCTCGCTTGGGCATTGTCATTGCAAAAGGCCCCCACAGTGTTAATGAAACAACAGGAACGGGAGGTTGTCAGACTAGACTACAAATCCTTGCTCGCGACTGATGTTGACAGCTGTCAGTTGACAATTCCAGACTCCTGAGAACTGACAAATGGCTGGGAGAATGAATCCACAGCAGCTAACAAATGGCCCCCCTGCATGTACATTGATATTAATGATTATCTGATTCGCAAGGACGAGCGTATGCGTTAAATACATACCCGGTACATAATATTCATTGCAGGCCTATACAAACTGCATACATATATAAAGTGGCGGATACTCAACAGCTGAGAGGACGGAACGCAGGCCTTTAAACATGATGAGATCTCATCCATTTTCAATCACTTTCGTTGATTAAAGATTTGGTAACTCTTCGAACATCCACCTATTGCACATGTGGCTAACTCACCTCTTTGAGGTAGCTGAAGTAAAGAAACGAAACGCTTCATTGGGATGTGAAATTCATTTTCTAACTTGATTATGAAGCGCAGGTTTGATAAACTGCTTTGCAGGACATGCCAAATTAACGCGCATAATCCATAGTAGTTTAGGCTATTTCATTTCATATAGAGTAACCTATTTCGGCAAATGAATAAAACTTTTTTTTTTGCAATTATTATTTACTCGCCTTAACATTGCATTGACAGGGAAGCTGCAACTGTCAATGGATTATTGATATCATTGGGAAAACATGTTAAAGACAATGATTGGAAACGGGTCAATAATCGAATGCTTCAAGGGTCATTCCATGTCAATTCAACAAATTTCAGAAAATTTCCCCACCTGACCATCTCAGATTTATTTTAAAAAATTCTCACACCAAGGCCATGTACTTAATAGGATATGTGCAACGTTTCAGTTAAATATCTTCTTTAGTTTTGACAAAAAAAATTAATAAAGATGGCAACGTTTTGCTGATTTTCGCGCTCCTTTTTGCAACGTCAAATAAAAGTGGATTTTTAGGAGGCAATATCTCTAGTTATATGAATGCCATGGGCTTAAAGATTTCCACAGTGTAACATCTATGCCCAGTACACTTGTGAAACACATTTTCAATGGCAAATATGTTTTTATTAGGGAGCTGTGGCTGTTTGAAATTGCTAATTTATTTGACAAAGTTGTCTGTGACGCCAACTTTGAAGGCCAATTATGACCAAAGTTATGCAGGTAGAGAGCTGATTTTTTTCTGGGCAAGCTCTCCTCACATAGTGCTATTGGTACAATAAACAGCAAGCATGTCAATTTTATGATTGTCCAGAAAATACACAGCAAAATCCTAAAAAAGCCAAAATTTCATGAAATTTGACATTAAATTGTCGAGGTGTGACAACCTGTAAATTCTTGAAATCTTCACCATCTGAAAGCTTACATTCTTGGCTATCTTTGTTTCAAAGGTGGTTGTGGTGCAACTCTTCATTAAATAGTTATGAATTTTTTAGTAACGCCTTGTAAACGCTCGTTTTTCAACTGTTTTTTAATGTTAATACAAATTTGAGATCTGATCCTAACAACCATTGGTGTCTGAAAGTCCACACCAAGGTGTTCCCTGTTCCTTTGGGGTTTCTCTGTCTTTTTCCAATGTAGAACACTGGATACAATGTGCCTCAATTTCGGGTACACCGGGGCATACGTCATATGGAAGTGCCGGCTGTATTGTTGTAATAACGCAGAATTCCTCTAGGGGGCGACATAAGTTACGCACTATAGCTTTAAATGGCAGCCCTCCCAGGGTTGCCAACTCTCACGCATCTGGCGTGACAGTCACGCATTCAGCCTCAATCTCACGCTCTCACGCTCAAGAAAGAAATCTCACGCCAAATCTGACATTATTTGATGTTGTAAATTTTTCCGCTCATGTGCACTCATTTCTGAATGACTATAAACAAGCTCTAGTTTTACATAGGCTCTAAATTCCTAATTAGACCACTCCAGTGTCTAATGCGTTATTTACACTTTTCTCTGATTGTTGATTCGCAGAAAACATTTGCCTTCATTACATCAGTGACGTCCGTCTGCTGCCTATTTATTGACATTAACTTCAGTGTTGGTCAGAGGGTCAGAGCCAGTAAAGCAGAGGAGGAAGTGGCGAGGTGTGAAATCCGAGCAGTTATGGAGGTAAGAAAAATATGATTTATCAAAACAAGATAGGCCTACTTGCTCGTCTGTATTTCATTGAGATGGCAATTTCGACACCGAAGTTCGAACGGTTTCAAAACGTTTTAAAACTTCCGGTTCCGAAGCGGTGTTCGAGCGATGTTTCGAAACGTCACGAGATCACTATCAGTCCACCGCGAAAGGTTTTAAATCGCCACGGGAAAATACAGGTGTTTTGTTGCGTTGAGTTTCTGAGAGAGAGAGAGATTGATTGATTTTCTAAAGCTTGCCAGGTACTCTTTTCAATGTGTCAGTAAGTTGAAGCATCTATATATTAGGCTATTACTGAGTTTGCGATTTGCGTAATTTCACACATCTCCTCCGAAACCACCGTGAATAATGAGTCTGTTTTCCGCATAAACCGGTTTTACTGTGTGACAAAGACGATGTGCTAGGTTTCGAACTTAGCTATGAAGTGAAAACTGCATTTTGAAGCCGTCTTTGCAAGTAAACCAGCAAATTCAATCAGCCGTGCGCAGCATGGGTATCGGCTAGTGTTTATTTGCTTGTTTTTTTGTTTAAATAAATTTGTAATTTGATTTCAGATGGTAGAGAAACAGATAAGCCAGCTGAATCAGAAAAAATGTGCAGCAAATATTATCCCTGAATAAAAATCCTTGAGCAAAATGTTTCTGAATCTAAATCTTTATACCGCATTTTATTGATGTGTGTAATCACAATGAGGTGCAATACCAACTAGGCAGAATCAAAAATTGTTATTGTCAAGTCCATTTATATACAAAAGGCTGACCTGCCACAATCATTCTCAATGAATGAATGAATAAGAACATTTAACTGCAAAATAAACAAACTGTGCCATACAATAAGAAACAGTCATATCGTAAAAAAAAAAAAAAAAAATTTACTGATTGTGCCTCTGCCAAAACTATTAATATTTTTGGATTTTTGGAAAGGGGGGCTTCAGCACATCAACACCAACAATAATTAAAGGCTGCAATGACAACTACTGCCAGTTAATGCCAATGTTGAGCGAGCAAGTTTTGAAATATTTTAAAACATTTCGAAACAATGATTTAAATGTTTTGAAACGTTTCAAAGCTTCAAATTTGCCATCCCTAGTATTTCATAGTTCAACGTTTTCTGATGGAAAGTCACATTATGTAGCCTACTCTTAGCGTAGCAAGGAAATGGTAAAGTTTTAGGTGTAATGAAAGCTAGTTTGTATAGGTCGGCTAAGCAGCTACCAGTGACGCGCGGTCGGAGGTTCGTTTGGTGAGGCACAATCCTCCCATTTGCTTGATTAGCAATCAGACGATTAACTAGTTTAGCAAGACTATTCGGCAGAATGACGGGCCAGTTTAAGTTTCCGCAGCGTTATTACTCAGTACATCGAGCCTGAAATGCTCACGAAACTGCAGATTTGCGCGTACTTGCTTACAGGAAGTCAGAGACGTGCGGTGAGGTGAGGCAGTGACCCAAACTACAGGATTCTGTGAACCTGTTCCCACGTACTATGCCTGATTGACAATCAAAACAATTAAGACCAAGCCTATAGGAAGCCCGTATACTGAGAGAGGAGATAATGACAAAAAGATTCATTCACATATATGCTTCAATTTGAGACTGCAAGGATGGAAATTTGGAAAATTAGGAAAAATTCTCGGCTCTTGGTAATTCTGTATATCATTTTAACATTTTGTTAATCGGATTATGAAAGAAGACTGAAAATAAACGTCCGCTTTTTTTGTTTGGGTGTAAAAGTGCGTATTTAAAGGAGAATACATTGTATGTTGATCAAGCATTGAACTCTGCATAAGTCGAACTGTTTTAATATTTGTTGATGACATTGCTTCGGCTTCCTGTAAGCAAGTATGCACAAATCTACATTGCTAGTTTATTTGTTGTTCCAGTTAACAGAGAAGACACTTGTAAAGACAGGACTTTTTGTGAGCACATGTATTGTTCCTTCAGTTCACAAATGGGTGTGTGACATGCCACACTGATTTTTGGTTCCAGGGGAAATTTCTATTACGTACTTGTAGAAAATAAGTTTGATATTGTATATATTCATTAATCTTACATCATTCTCCCTCCTCACTATTCGTATTTCCATGAAAAATACAAAATTGGTCGACTTTTACACCATTCAAGTACTAAATGTCACGCGGTAAAACAGGAGTCACTTAATTTCAAAAAAAGACAACTGCTTTTAAAATGATTAAAAATGTTTAAAATCATCAACTTTGGTCTTTGGCATATTTTTATAGTGTACAGAAAAGCACTGCAAAGTATTAATAGGATATATCTTTAAGAAATGTCATTAATATCTAAATCACTTTGTTCCGCAAAGACAGATTTCCCTCAATGTCATGTAGTAAAACAAAGATTGGAAGCCATTTTGTACTTTAGAAATATGACTCAAGTCATGTGACCTGTGATGACATCACTCAGAGGACCCCTGAGGACAACCAGAGTTGGAGGCACGTTCAAAAATGTGCTCCTATATTTAAGTTATTATCACCTTTTCCAGGTGTCATACAAAGTGTCACAGATTTGAGCGTCATGCGGTCCAACGTCAAAAAAGTGTTGATAAAGTTGAACATTTTAAAAATATTGATTTAGACATGAAATTTTATGTTTATAGGTCAAGGTCAAGGTTAGTGTGGTGAATAGGTGGCCAAGCAACTGCCTGTTAGGAATGAAAATGATGGAATCCGTCATGCAGACAAACAAAATATGTCATGTGGACAAACGTTTTTACAAATGACATGCTGTATTACCACATGACACAGAAGATTTAAACTGAATTATCTTTTTCTTTCTTAATTATTTTAATCATTTGTAAAGTTTGTACAATTATTCTTAATTACTTTTAATATTTGTAATACATTTTTGTATATTTTAAACATTATTTTACAACCCCAATCCCGAAATAGTTGGGACGAAGTGTGAATTGTGAATAAAATCAAAATGCAATGACTTTCAGATCACATGAGCCAATATGTTATTTACAATAGAACATAGATAACATTTCAAATGTTGAAACTAAGACATTTTACATTTTATCCACAAAATGAGCTTATTTCAAATTTTATGGCTGCAAGAGGTCTCCAAAAAGTTGGGACACAGGCAAAAAAGGGCTGAAAAAGCAATTAATATAAAAGAGAATCAGCTGAAAGAACATTTGGCAAGTAATTAAGTTAACTGGCATCAGGTGTGTAACATGATTGGCTATAAAAGGGATGTCTTAGAGAGGCTGAGTCTCTCAGAAGTAAAGATGGCCAGAGGCCCTCCAACCTGTGGAGGCTTGCATAAAAAAATAGTGGAATACTTTAAAACAATGTTCCTCAATGTGAAATTGCAAAGGCTTTGAAGGTCTCATCATCGACAGTGCATAACATCATCAAAAGATTCAGAGAAACTGGAAAAATCTCTGCGTAAGGGACAAGGCCGAAGACCTTTACTGGATGCCCGTGATCTTCGGGCCCTCAGACGCCACTGCATCACTCACCGGCATGATTCTGTCATTGACATTACTAAATGGGCCCCGGAATACTTCAAGAAACCACTGTCTGTAAACACAGTCTGCCGTGCCAACCACAGATGCCACCAAAAACCCTATCATGCAAACAGAAAGCCATTGTTGAGCATGATCCAGAAGCGCCGCCGTGTTCTGTGGCCCAAGACTCATTTAAAATGGACAGAAGCAAAGTGTCCTGTGGTCAGACGAGTCCAAATTTGACATTCTTGTTGGAAATCATGGGTGTCGTGTCCTCCGGGCTAAAGAGGAGAAAGACCACCCCTCCTGCTATCAGCATTCAGTTCAAAAGCCAGCATCTCTGATGGTATGGGGATGCATTAGTGCATATGGTGTGGGGCACTTGCATGTTTTAAAAAGCACCATGAATGCTGAAAGGTGTATAAAGGTTTTAGAGCAACATATGCTCCCCTCCAGACGACATCTATTCCAGGGATGGCCTTGTGTATTTCAGCAGGACAATGCAAAACCACATACTGCAGCTATTACAACAGTATGGCTTCGTAGTCGCAGAGTCCGTGTGCTGAACTGGCCTGCCTGCAGTCCTGATCTTTCACCGATTGAGAACATTTGGCGCATAATTAAACGAAAATTCCGTCAAAGGAGACCCAAAACTCTCCAGCAGCTGAAAGCCTAAACAACAGTGGGGTCAAATTCCAATGGCTAAACTCAAGAAACTTGTCTCCTCAATGCCCAGACGCCTCCACTCTGTGTTAAAAAGAAGAGGGCATGCTACACCATGGTAAACAGGCCCCTGTCCCAATTTTTTTGAGACCTGTAGCAGCCATCAAATGTGAAATGAGCTCATTTTGTGGATAAAATTGTAAAATTTCTCAGTTTCAACATTTGCTATGTTATCTCTGTTCTACTGTGAATAAAATACTGGCTGGTGTGATTTGAAACTCATTGCGTTTTGATTTTATTCACAATTTACACTTTGTCCCAACTTTTTTGGAATTGGGTTGTACATTTTTACAGATGCCTCTTTCCAGTAAAGAGAGGGGTGCACGTTTCCGTACAAAGATCAGGGCAGATCCTGCTGCTAGAGAGGAGAGACTAGAAAAGAGAAGGGAAAGGCATAACTGTGAAAGTATATGATGGTAGTAATGTCCGTATACATGTCAGTTATGTCAGTACAGGCTGCATTCTCTTTAAGCCTGAATTATACTCTTTATCATCATAAAGTGTCTTCAATGACTTGCAGTAAATAAAGATATTAATAAATGAACTATTAATGAGTATATTTTATTCATATATCAGATTAATGTTATGAATATTAACATATAAATAGTTTAATTATGATTCTTGATTTTCTGTTGGAAAACACATTTTAATGTCATTACAAGATTCATTTTGAAAGCCCTGAGTATCTTTGGCATTTTTCAGAAGTAGCCATCTTCAACTTGTTAGACTTATGTGTTATGGTCTAATGCAGTTGTGCTATGTCATGCGGTAAAACAAAATATGTCATGCAGTAAAACACTTAATTTTGAAATAAATATACAAAATACTCTTAAGATAAATTGTGAATGAACACAATCAAGAAGAGCTAATAAAATCTGAAGATATGCCAGATTTTAAAGCAGTTTTGCCTCTCTAATTGAAAAAAGATGTAACAAATGTTGACAAATGACATGCTGCTGTCTTTAAAGACAAAATATCTAATATTTGAAATTCTAGTGTTGACATTCTGCAGCTGGGTATAATATCTGTGTAGATCAATAATTACATTTTGATTGTTTGTAACAGAGCCACTAACATTCATTTTAATATTATATTGAAAATAAATTAGTTTTGCTGCATTACATTTTTAAGGGGTGTATACAGGCAAATGCATTAAAATGTCACATATTGTCATCTTTTGCGAGGGGCACTCACAAAAATCAAAAATACACATATGGATTTACACAGGAAAAGCTGAACCTGACTTAGAACTTCATTTTTATTTTTTTGCTGGTTTGAAACTCAAAAATGTCACTGACCCTTGTTGTTAACAAGGTTAAATCAATAAATGGAGATTTTCAAGAAACTTTCCCACTAATTTTTTTCCCAGTAAAATTAGCCAAAGCAAAATTGTTGAGATAGACAAGAGCATACTGGACCATTCTAAGGGCCCGATATACAGTCATTTCCTGAACATAAGCTGCACCATGTATCAACCTCAGGTCAGTGTGTTATGCAAACAAAAAAAACAAAACCATGTATTAACCTCACCAGTGTATTAACCTCAGTTTACTAAACATTACCTATTGAATTAGAATCAGATCATGATTTAATGACAAGGTAGCGTGATGAAAATATATAGCCCTCACCCATGTATTAACCTCATAGATTATGACCTCGGTTAATAATCGGGAAATTATGGTAGTCGGTAGGCCTATAGGTTTAGACGGTAAGAGGTTTGCGGCAGCGATGGCCCAAAATTTCTAGTAGGCCACCGCATGCACATGTTTGGGGAGAAATCTCACTCCAGCCAAATGACCAAAGTTGGCAACCCTGCCCTCCATTAACCCCACCTTTCAACATGTTTGCTTTCAACCAGTGCACGTTCAACACTTTCCCCAACAGGGCATTTTTTTAAGTTGCCAGCCATCGCCAGCATTTTCAATAATATTTACTGATCTTTCATCAACACCCTCAGAATATCCAGTTCTATTAACACATAAACAGAAAGTATGGAGCTGCTAGTTCTAGACACAAGAAACCATTTCATTTCATCCAGCTCACTTCATTCTTTTTATGTACACTTGGATGTAAGTCATATTCATTAAAACACCTAAGTTTCAGACATGAAGCTGAGAAAAACGTATGGATGTTTTATGATAATAATTTGCTTTATTTATGCCAACTTAGGGGTGTCAAGTTTCAAGTGCCCTTAGAAAAGTAGGAAAATAGAAATATGATTTTTAAAAAATAGGAATGCAATGGAAAAGCCTGACAAAAAATGCCAAAAATAGGAATTTTATTATGAATAAATGCACAAATAGAACAATAAAATCAAAAATAAACAAAGAGGAAAGTAAACCTCCACTTCGAGGTAAGTTTTTGGACAAAACAGTTTATAGTTATGTTGTTAACATGCATCAAACCAGCTCAGCTCAGCTTGAGCAAACATTCAGTTCAAAGGGTCTTTCATCATCGATTTTCCATGCTAGCTAAAGTGACCTATTGCTAAATCTTGCTACTATCTAAAAACTATTAGCTAGCTAGTAAGCTAAGGAGTAAATTGAGATTCTGTAGGGTCACCCTCATTAGCTTGTTAGCTAGGTAGTTAGAGCTAACGTTAAAACGCATGATAGTGGGGAGTTTATTTACCCATAGGCTTTATTTGCCTTTTCTTGAATGGCTAATTAAAATTTTTTGAAGCTGGGTTGTATGAGGCAGCTAGCTTGCTACTTATCCATAGTCAATTTATTAATGTTCACTTCCAAGCTAGCTAGCTTGCTATCTAGTGCCGGATATTGGCAAGGGAGTTAAACAATGAACTGCCAAGGACGAGGAAAACAGCAAACGTACTTTAGCCTCATACAACTCTACTGAATTACAAATCTGACCCTTTTACAAGCCATCAGTCGGAGTAGAACTGGTCTCAATTCTCCGCACAAAAGGTGGCACTGAACACTAACACTGAAGGAGCCACTCAGTAGATATGAATATTCAGGGGAAGTGCTTGTTACCACTAAGTGGGGCGGATATATGGGCCAGACCTCAGTACCGCGACTCAAATACCGTCACTACTGTGCAGACTTTGGCTCCAAATGTGCAACATGCCAGCCTTTGAGCGAAGGATATTTTGGCCCCATTTTTGTACAGTGCCAGAAAGTGGAGAAGCGTTGTCTTTATCTACAGTGTATGCTTCACAGTGGTACCACAGTAGCAAAATCCATACATGGCATATAAAATATCCATATAGCCTCAAAACTGCCCAAAAGACATAAAAATATCCAAAGCAACATATACATGTTCAATGGTTGCAATTTTATGATCAGAGTGAAAAATAGGAAAAAAATAGGAATTTGCTCGAAAAATAGGAATACATAGGAATTGCCCCAAAAAATATGGAAAAAATAGGAACTTGAGACCATACAGCACCATGCAACTTGATAATGCATGAGCTTGAGGGTTATTTCGAATCCAGCACAGTGCTAGATATACCAAGGACACTTAAAAATGGCGTGTCAAGGCTCAAAATATAAATATTGGCTCCCTGTTTATTTAGCCGTCTCTAAATGCATACTATCATAGTACATACTATTAATTTATACGGTCATACTATCACTGAGACTGACAAAACTGATTCGCAACATGCTATCGAATAAGAGATTCTTAGAGGACCTCAGTGGCAGAGACAGGACACAGAAGAACGGGTCCCACAAGGGAGTGCCCTTGCTCCTCTGTTGTTAAATATCTACACAAATGACCAACCCATCCACCCAGGCACCAGAAGCTTCCTCTAATGCCAGGGCTGGGGAACCTTATCCAGGAAGGGCTGGTGTGGGTACAGGCTTTCATTCCAGCTAAGCAGCACACCTGATACAACTAATCAACCTCTGGAATTTTTGCTAGGGCCTTCATTAGTAGAATCAAGTGTGTAACTACTTGGTTGGAATGAAAGCCTGCACCCACACCGGCCCTTTCTGGAATAGGTTCCCCAACCCAGCTCTGTGCTGATGACATGTGCAGCGCATCTCAGAAGCATATCTTTGAAGAAGTGGAAGTCTCCCTTAGCAATGCTCTGGACGGTCTTATCCAACCAATACTGTGCCATACACCATCTCAGCACTAACCCGAAAAAAACACAAATATGCACTTTTCATTTGAAGAACAGGGAAGCCAACAGCCAACTATAGATTAGGTGGTATGGGAAACAGCTGCAACACATCACCAAGCCTGCCTACTTAGGGGTCACACTTCAACGGTCCCTTACATACAAGGACCATATCATCAAGACTAGGGTGAAGTTGGAATCTAGGAATGGTATCCTCAGGAAGCTGACCAGTACCGAGTGCGGTGCGGATACTAGATAATTTGTACTACAGCCCTGGTTTTGTGCTTTTCTACGGCGGAGTATGCATAACCGGTCTGGAGTAGATCAGCTCATGCCACCAAGATTGACCCAGCTTTAAATGCTGCCTGCCAAGCTGTCGCTGGCTGCCTGAAACCCACAAAGGTAGAGGACCTTCACTTGCTGTGTGGCATTGCACCCCCTAGCATTAGGACTGTGGCATCCCAGAAAGAGAATATGAAACAGGAAAGTGATCCACGCCACCCTCTCTTCAACCCCATGCCAACGGGAAAGAGGCTCAAATTTAGGGGCAGCTTCATACATTGCTGAACAACAGCCTTCACAACCAGCGACTATCCCTGTGGACCAAAAATCTTTCCGCATAGCATGTCTATCAGCCTTAAAGGGATAGTTCACCCAAAAATGAAAATTCACTCATCATCTACTCACCCTAAGGCTAATCGAAAAGCTTGTGAACTTCGTTCGTCCTCAAAACACTTTTGGAGTTTCAAAGAAAAACGGCATTAAAGACAAATCCAAATCAACTGAAGTCATTGATGACCACTCTTTCAAGCGTATAAAACAACATTTAAAAAACAGAAAACGCCTCCATACTGCTCATGCGGCGTAATCCAAGTGTCCGTAGACCCGACATTCAAATGTGACTCAAAAAGCTGTATTTTCACCATGTTTTTAGCCTAAATGTCCAATGCGTAGCCACTTAGCTAGGAGCCCTGTTTATTTTCACGGAAGAAGTTGACCTCACTACGGTGGCCAAGGAGGGTAAATAACGCTGCAACGGCCCTAAACATCTACAGTTGGAGAAACGCGTTGCAGTTTTGAATGTTAGTATTCACTGACTGAACAGCTTATTTACCCTCGTTGGCCACCATAGTGAGGTCAACTTTTTCCGTGAGAATAAACAGGGCTCCTAGCTAAGTGGCTACATTGGACATTTAGGCTAAAATATGGTGAAAAGACGTCTTTTCGAGTCAAATTTGAATGTTGGGGCTTACGGACACTTGGATTACGCCGCGCAAGCAGTATAGAGACATTTTGCGTTTTTTAATTGTTGTTTTTTTTATGCTTGAAAGAGTGGTCACCAATGACTGCAGTTGATTTGGATTTGTCTTCAATGCTGCTTTTCTTTGTAACTCCAAAAGTGTTTTGAGGATGAAAATAATCCACGGACCCTTGGGGGTAGAGAAAGAACAAAGACATTGGCTGCCTCTGCGGAGAGGAACCGACTATGCAACATCTACTAGCCTGCCCACATTTACCAGACCCTTGCACTCAAAAAAGACCTGTAAGCATTGTCCTCCTGTGCAAAATGGGCGTCCAACAGTGGATTGGGACAGTGTAATTTGGAGTTGTTGCGTAGTGACTTAAGAAAAGAAAATGCTATTACTTCTCTAGAGCATAGAGATACAGCATGTTTTCAAATTAAAAATCATCAGTCATTGTAAAGACACTGTGGAAACTACACCATAAGGGGCTCACCTGAAAATAATATCAAATCTCTTACATAAGAAATATTAATACAGTGTATATATTTTTTACACAAGTAATCAGCATTTACAGAAATTCGAAAGAAAGGTAATTTTATGCATTGTTGCTGTTCCAAATCAGGGAAAATTTTACAAACGGATTGCACGCAGCCATTCTTACCTTAGTAACATTTTATGACATGCATTTTTCAGACTAAATATCAGATACCAGACTTAACTCTAACTGTTTTGTGGAAAAGGTTTACTTCCCTAGTTTAGAAAATTAATTGAACCATATTCTTAGCCTTTGTAGTGTTTGGAATGCCGGGCTTGCTATGAAACTAGATAAAAACAGGAGAAAATGGGCTCTTTTTCATGTTTTTGATAAACTGCTCTAAAATTTGAATGGGGAAAGATTTCAAAAAACTTTTTTTTTCAAAACTATACTCACCAGCATTAAAAACACACCACTTTATTTTTATGGCCAAGATATAAATTATTTATGTTTATCATGTGTAAGTGTTACAAAAAAACAAGATCAGATTGATGTTTCTAATGATCAAATTGGACACAGACAAAATGATTTAGGTTTAGATTTCCTGCCTATAGTTCAGAGTCACCCTTGCTTTTAAACAGTACAACAGTGGTGTCTTTGGTGAAAATAGGCTCAAGTGGGGGTTTAACATGCCATTTTTGACAGTGAAATTGGACATTCGACCCCTTTGACATCATATTGGTGAGCCGTTCGAGTCAATTTGAATGTTCTCGATTCTTTAATTTACACCGTGGCTGGGAAACTGTGGACAGTCAGGCACTAGACAGATACCTCCAAACTTTTGGTCAATCCTCCCAGTGATGCAATAAAGACCATGCTGCTGCGTAGCGAGAGCACAGATTCATACCCACGCTCGCAACATTATGAGAGGCCATTTGAGAGAGAATTCATACTTGCTTTCACATGTAATATCATACTGTCACACAAACACCATCATTCTCTCACATACACACCATCATCCTCTCACGCACACGCTATTATACTCTCATAGACACCATCATTGTCACACACACCATCATTCTCTCACGCACACTACATCTCACACACATACCATCATTCTCTCACACACACACCATCATTCTCTCACGCACACACCATCATTGTCTCATGCACACACCATCATTCTCTCATGCACACACCATCAATCTCTCACACACATACCATCATTCTCTCTCACACACACCATCATTCTCTCACGCACACACCATCAATCTCTCACATACCATCATTCTCTCTCACACACCATCATTCTCTCTCACACACACCATCATTCTCTTCACGCACACACCATCATTCCCTCACGCACACACCATCAATCTCTCACACACATACCATCATTCTCTCACACACACCATCATTCTCTCTCACACACACCATCATTCTCCTCACGCACACACCATCATTCTCTCATGCACACACCATCATTCCCTCACACACACACCATCATTCCCTCACGCACACACTATCATTGTCTCACGCACACACCATCAATGTCTCAAGCACACACTATCATTCTCTCACACACACACACCATTATACTCTCACGGACACACCATCATTCTCTCTCACACACATCATCATTCTCTCACGCACACACCATTATACTCTCACACAAACTTAAACTTGTTAAAGTGACAAAATGACAGTGAATGTAAAACAGAATGATAGTGTATGTGAATGAGAAAAGGTGATTGTGTGAGAGAGTTTGATTGAAACGGAAGTTAGTTTGATTGAAACGGATGCAGCATTAAATTCTCAGTTCCTGATTGGTTATAATTGAAATCTTTGAAAAGTTAGTAAGAAGCGGGATTTCACGGACATATCCCACCCTCCAGTTCGACAAGGAAGCATGGTGAAAAAACTGCATGCTCGTCGCGGGAGCAGCACGTCATTCCAAATCCATTTGAAACGTGAAGTGTTGCTCGTTATTCATCCCAATTCCGTCCGGAAAGTGGAGTATAGCGCCAAAGTGAAGCATATCATACTATAAAATTGAAGTATAGCTCGTTTTTCTTTCCAATTCCATTCGAAAAGCAGAGTATAGCACCAGAAGTGAAGTATACCTGATTTTGCCAAAAGCGAAGTGTCGCTCGACTATCATCCTAATTATTCAAAAAGTGAAATATAGCGCCAGAAGAGAAGCACAGAACATCATTCATTGCAATTCCATTCCAAAAGTGAAGTATAGTTTTACTGGGGGAAAAACGGGTCTCAGGTTTCAATTACTCGCGAAGGCATATCCATTTCAGACTTTAAATAATCTATGTAATTGCGTCGCAACAAAACATCATAATGACACGTAGGCTCATACTAGCTATAACGAACGCAAATTGCACCTAGCTGGTTTACTCCACGACTTAGCTTTTTATGGATCTAAAGCCCCGTTATGTAGCCGAGTAAATAATGAAATTTAAATGGTTTGAGCGAATGTATTAGGCTACACTTATATTACAAGAATAGTAAAAGAAAAATCGAAACGAGGTTCCGTAAATTTATAAGTGCTGGAATCTCACAGCACTTCTATCAATGGTTTGGTTAAGCAATAGAAAATACGTGAAACGGGGCTCTAAGCTGTGCAAGCGTATAGCTTACGAGAACTTGCAAGGGACCATGGCAAAGCTATAGCGTTATATACTGGCTGCTATCACCCAGCAGAAACAAGGAACAGATGGTTCCAGTTGACTGATGCAGTAGCAGCGCTCCAGGTCTTAATTGGCCAGTGCATATGCTGGACCGTAGAAACCGAGAACCTGACAGGACAATATATTAGTGGTGGGACACGATTAAAAAAAAAAATCTAATTAATTAGAGGCTTTGTAATTAATGAACTGATATTGATTAATCACATTTGTATCAAATAGCAATATTTGACACAATAAGCAAAGTTTTTCAACTCAAATAAATTTTGATTGACGACTGAATCAATGAATTGACATATGTGAACTTAAACTACAAGAAATGTTTATTTTTCTTCTATGTTCATTTTCATCTGTCTGCTACATTCACAGATTAAAGCAAAGTTAAAGTGCAATTACAGCCATTATATTCAACATTTTAAGACTTTAGGTGCATTACTGCCACCTACCGGGCAGATGTGTGTGCATCAGTGTTACCGGTGTGCCAGAAATTAAGGAACTGAGAAAGGTGCAATTAAATGCGTTATTTTTATTTATTTTTTTTACGCGTTATTTTTTCTGTAATTAATTAATCGAGATTAACGCATTAGGGCTGGGAATTTAACGCGTTTCTGGCACACCGGTAACACTGATGCACACACTTCTGCCCGGTAGGTGGCAGTAATGCACCTAAAGTCTTAAAATGTTGAATATAATGGCTGTAATTGCACTTTAACTTTGCATTAATCTGTGAATGTAGTAGACAGATGAAAAATGAACAAATATAGATGAAAAATAAACATTTTTTGTTGTTTAAGTTCACATATATGTCTATTCATTGATTCAGTCGTCAATCAAAATTTATTTGAGTTGAAAAACTTTACTTATTGTGTCAAATATTGCTATTTGATAAAAATGCGATTAATCGATATCAGTTAACTAATTACAAAGCCTCTAATTAATTCGATTATTTTTTTAATCGTGTCCCACCACTAATAGATTGTCCTGTCAGGTTTTCGGTTCCTACGGTCCAGCACATGCACTGGCCAATTAAGACCTGGAGCGCTGCTACTGCATCAGTCAACTGGAACCATCTGTTCCTTGTTTCTGCTGGGTGATAGCAGCCAGAATATAACGCTATAGCTTTGCCATAGACCCTTGCAAGTTCTCGTAAGCTATACGCTTGCACAGCCTAGAGCCCCGTTTCGCGTATTTTCTATTGCTAAACCAAACCATTGATAGAAGTGCTGTGAGATTCCAGCACTTATAAATTTGCGGAACCTCGTTTAAATTTTTCTGTTACTATTATTTTAATATAAGTGTAGCCTAATACATTCGCTCAAACCATTTAAATTTAATTATTTACTCGGCTACATAACTGGGCTTTAGATCCATAAAAAGCGAAGTCGTGGAGTAAACCAGCTAGGTGCAATTTATGCTCAATAGCTAGTATGAGCCTACGTGTCACGCTGATGTTTTGTTGCGACGCAATTACATAGATTATTTAAAGTCTGAAATGGATATTGCCTTCGCAAGTAATTGAAACATGAGACCCGTTTTTTCCTCGGTCCGTTAAGTTGCAATATTTAAACTATACTTCACTTTTGGAATGGAATTGCAATGAATGATGTTCTGTGCTTCTCTTCTGGCACTATATTTCACTTTTTGAATAATTAGGATGATAGACGAGCGACACTTCGCTTTTGGTGCAATCAGGTATACTTCACTTCTGGTGCTATACTCTGCTTTTCGAATGGAATTGGAAAGAAAAACGAGCTATACTTCAATTTTATAGTATGATATGCTTCACTTTGGCGCTATACTCCACTTTCCGGACGGAATTGGGATGAATAACGAGCAACACTTCACGTTTCAAATGGATTTGGAATGACGTGCTGCTCCTGGGACGAGCATGCAGTTTTTTCACCATGCCTCCTTGTCGAACGGGAGGGTGGGATATGTCCGTGAAATCCCGCTGCTTACTAAATTTTCAAAGATTTCAATTATAACCAATCAGGAACAGAGAATTTAATGCTATATCCGTTTCAATCAAACTAACTTCCGTTTCAATCAAACTCTCTCACACAATCACATATTCTCATTCACATACACTATCATTCTGTTTTACATTCACTGCCATTTTGTCACTTTGACAAGTTTATATTTGTGTGATAGTCTAATGGCGTGTGCTTGAGAGAATGATGGTGTGTGTGAGAGAGAATGACTGTGTGCGTGAGAGTATAACGGTGTGTGTGAGAGAGAATGATAGTGTGTGCGTGAGAGAATGATGGTGTGTGCAAGAGAGAATGATGGTGAGTGCGTGAGAGAATGATGGTGTGTGCGTGAGAGAATGATGGCGTTTGCATGAGAGAATGATGGTGTGTGTGTGAGAGAATGATGGTGTGTGTGAGAGAGATTGATGGTGTGTGCGTGAGAGAATGATGGAGTGTGCGTGAGACAATGATGGTGTGTGCGTGAGAGATTGATGTAGTGTGCGTGAGAGAATGATGGTGTGTGTGTGACAATGATGGTGTGTGTGAGAGTATAATAGATCAGATTTTGTGAACAGACCCCAAAAGACATTATTGCGTTTTACCCTGGTGAGAAAAATCTTTCGACCTGAGATGGCATTAAAATGCGCCAAAGACCTAATTTTGCATTTTGCCATTTTGTCAGGAGGCTTAATACACTTTTATAACAATTACAAATATGCATAATCTTTATTTTGGCCATGGAATTTGGGTGGTGTCTTTTTAATGCTGCTCAGTATATTTTTGGGACATGCAGATGCACCAGATTGGTGTCATTTCTTCCATTCCTGCTTTTGCTCATCAATAAAAAAAATCTCCAATATTTGAATTTGAATTGCAATTTTCATTCTCTTTACATTATTGGATGAAAAAAGCATTTAAAAGCTTTGAACCATATGTCTCGCATTTACAGTTTTTAAGTTATGGAGCTTTTTGCAACAATTCTCAAAACAGGCAGAATTTTACCCATTCTCCCCCTACAGTTAGGAGGTCATTAAACAGCCTGACCAGATATCACATCACCACAGTCCAAAAGAGAGAAGCATTGCCTCAACCACCTATTATTTGACATCTATAATAGAAATGGCCTGGTTTCATCCTCCAGCTTTCATTGTGCTGCTCTCTTTATAGACTTGTCCAAAGCATTTGATACAGTTAATCATGCACTACTAATAAATAGATTATTTGAAATTGGCCTATCTGAACATGCCGTTAGCTGGTTCTCAAATTACTTGTCTGAAAGAACTCAATGTGTTCAATTTGCAGGGTCCTCCTCCTCTTTTCTCTCTATTTCCACAGGGGTACCCCAAGGGTCTGCTTTAGGGCCTATACTGTTTTCCATTTACATAAATGGTCTTTGTGATAATTTACCAAATGCTGCATCTCATTTTTATGCTGATGACACTGTTATTTACTGCTCTGCGCCATCAGCAATACACTCACTTGAATGGCTACAATCTGCTTTTGATGTGGTCCAGTCCCGTTTAACTAAGTTGAAGTCGGTTTTAAATGCAGACAAATCCAAATTCATGATATTCACAAATGGTAAAAAGCCACCCACTGACCCAAAGCTTTCAACCTCTCAGGGGGCTGAAATTGAAATGGTAACTGCTTTTAAATATCTGGGAATCATTATTGACCAAAAGTTGTCTTTCCAACCACACATTGAAAATCTGGTATCAAAGTTGAGACTTAAATTAGGTTTTTTTTTCGAAATAAATCTTGTATCTCCCTTCTAGCACGGAAACATTTGATCTCGGCAACGTTTTTACCCCTTTTGGATTATGGCGACTTGCTTTTTATGAATGCTCCAATTCAGTGCCTTAAGAAGCTTGATATTGTATATCACTGTGCATTACGCTTTGTCACAGGCTGTGGAAGCCTTACACATCATTGTACACTGTATGATGCAGCTAAACTGCCTTCTTTATATATCCGCAGAGCTTCCCATTGGTTGATTTTTATTTACAAATCTGTGATTGGGTTACTGCCATCTTACTTATGTTCATATATGTGTAGGAACCATAATCAGTATAGCCTGTGGTCACAAAATATTGTGCAAATGCTGGTACCCAAGGTTCGAACTGAACTTGGAAAAAAAGCTTTTCAATATGCTGCCCCCTCGACCTGGAATGACATACAGAAGGAACTTAAATTGTCAGAGCTGGTTACCTTAGCAAGATTTAAGTCAATCATAAAGGAACGGGAATGTGAGAGTCTCGGGAAATGTGATTGTGTCTAATCCTTTTCTGTTAAAGCCAATAGTTTTCTATTGAATTTAAGCCTATTATAATAATTTATACGTGATTCATGTTTTATACTGCATACTTTTGTTGCTCATATATACAGTGTGATTGTACTTGTCTGGCTGTAATGTTGGTTTTATTGTTGAAATTGCTTCATGCTGCCGTCTTGGCCAGGTCACTCTTGGAAAAGAGATTTTTAATCTCAACGAGTCTTTACCTGGTTAAATAAAGGATAAATAAAAAATTAGGTTTTCCACACGCAAGTTAAAACACAACCCGTCATCAGCCAGATCAATGTATTCTTAGCAGGAGGTGTATTCACTGATTTTTCCACGCATAGCACTGAAATTAATATTGTTATACAGGCTTATAATGAAGCAGCATAAAGAATCATAGACAGGTCATGCCAAGTCACTCAATGAATACCACCAGGACAACCACATTTATGGAATGAATATGTGGGATGCTCATTAGTACCAGGCAAACATGCTATGGAGCATAAATGTCAAACGGACCTTCATCAAAACGGGATACAATTATAAGAACCAAACTGGACTTTATAAAGCATAGCTGAAATTTTTGGAATCGGTATTTATTTCCACATACTACTTTCAAAATGGAGAGAACTTTGTTGCAGCTAGACCTCAACCAAAGTTGAAATGAGAACTCTCCTGGGACTTTCTGGAAAGCAAATAAAAAAATTTGGGGAGGTCAGTTCAATCAGCTGATTTAAAACCCTGAGCTGTTGTAAGATTGTCAAGCAGGCTTCCGCAAGTGCTCCAGGCATGCAGAACGCAGTGCCAACGCTTTCTTGATTACCAGCCAATCATTCATTCAACTTGCTCACTTCTGTCACCTCATCGCTTATATTCTCTGGTGAACTGCAACAGCGGGTTCATTGTTTGGGCTATGTTTGTATTGCCTAATGTTCTGCCTTCAGTAGCAGGCCTGCTTGTTTCTGGTTTCCCAGCCACTGCCTTGGATGTACTGGATCACATAACCGCGGGAACGTTTTCTGAACAGGGAGTTCTAAGGAAACAGGGGTGTGTGTGTGTGTGTGTGTGTGTGTTTTTGCGTGTGTGTGTGTACTGGTAGGAATGATGTTATCAGTGTACATATAAACGCTTAACTATCAATGCATAAGATATAGTCCACTGGAGGGCATGACTTTACTATGGAATGCTTTTATGCTGTTTTATACTCCTATTGTTTAAGTTAACATACGCTGGAGTCCTTCTCTTGGAAAGAATTCCATATCCAACCTCCACTTTTTTCGGCTTTTTTTGCCAGAACAATTTTCAAAGGGGCGCCAATATATTTTGGGGATTTTATCAGTGAGAAGGGGGTTTAGAATTTAATTTTTAATATTTAATATCACAAATGCATATGCTGTGCATACCCTAGCAACCCACTGTGTCATCAGTAACATGGCTGTCGCCGATATATGCCATTACCATGTTTATCAGCACTAGAAATTAAACTTCAAATTTTCTTGACTGGATTTTCTTGACAAATGTTTCTCTGGGTGCTCAAAAATCAAGGTAAGCTGAAAAAGTGTTGATCTTAATCAATATTGGTGTAGGTTTAATATGGAATTCTTTCCCTTCCCCTTATACAGGAAATTCATAAGTCATCTCATAATCAGCAGCCCAGTTAAAAAATGTACATAAGGTTGATCTTTGCTTCGCACTCATATGTTTCTTTCTTCTGGGACTCTCGTATTGTCTTGGTGCAGATGGAGTTCAGCTGCATCATCGATTCTTCATAGCATCCTTCCCGTGCACTGATGCTGCTCACTAACAGTGTGTCTTTCACATTTCATGTCAAGCGTTTCCTGTCCACTCAAAACCTCTAGCTAATAAAGGCTGAACTACAAATACTATGTCTGTTTGTGCAGTGCTGTCATGCAAGTTTGGCACATGTAAATAATAGATACTTAATATTTTGTCTCTTATCTTAAATGTTGCTGAAATGTTACGACATCAAGTATACTTATCTGCTATTGGTTTAAGAATTAGGAGTGCGCATACAATGGTCAATAATTGATTAGCTATGCAATTTTTTGGGCTGAATCTATACCGTGCTGAAAGTGCGCACATCGACGAAGTCAATGCTACTTAGCTAGCCACATAGCACATAATTCATGAAGCAGCAAAACACAGTACCGTGAATCGGTGTAAGATATTCAAAGTAATGGAAATATACAACTCAGTTTATGTACATCTTAAACATTTTAATACAAAAAAGCAAAGCAAGTGTTAACTACATGCACGATAATAGGATGTCACCTTCAATAGTTATCTACCGAATACACACCCGTTATCCAATGTTAGTTAACCAACAACAGCCTTTGCTAGTTTACTGTTTATTCTGTAGCGTTAAATAAAGGCTAACTGTAGCAATTGAGTTGCTACATACCAAAGCCATTCATCAAATACAATAAAAGAAAACATTTGTATTATTAGGCCTGCTCACTTTACCAACTTAGCAATCACCTTTAACAGCACAGAATCACTGAAGAGACTCCAATGCTCTTCTCTTACAGGCCTATCAAAGAAAACGGCCAAGCTGTAGCAAAAGGTTGTAAGATGTCTACCTTTTTCCAAAGAACCAGCAACACAAAATTGAAAACTCATTTGATTCGTCTCTGGGTTTGTTACAGGCTGTGCGATTTTTTGAGTTTGGTTCTGGCAAAAATGTATCGGGAATGTGGCATGTTTTCAGTTTTGTGTTGCTGGTTATTTGAGAAAGGTAGTCATCTGACAAACTATTGTTACAGCTTGGCCATTTTCTTTGGTAGGCCTGTCTTAGGTGCTAACATCCGCCACTGTGCAATGAGAACGCGGTTAGAGCCAAGGTCCCCTTGGTGTTCACATAGCCTGAATAGAAATAAAATTTTTGTCGCTGCTGTAGAAAAAGAAACCAATGATTTAAGTAATAGTATGACAAAATTTTGCTGTCATTTATGGCTTAATGTTACAATTATACTGTTTCTAATGAATATTAATCAATTTTCATAGATTTTATTTAATTTATTTAATTTTGGATTAATACATTTTTTGGGTGCTGCTGCGCCAACAGCAGGTGTTGCAGCACCTCCAGCACCCCTACTTCTTGCGGTTATGCCGGATCATCCAGTATTCTGGTATATTGAGAATAAGCATCCTGGTAAGAAACTCACATCTGTGTTGCCATGAATACATACAGGGATGACGTGGATTGTAAAGTCTGTGAAGATGCACCAATGGAAATTATCGTCCATGTGGAAATCCATTGAGAATATCTTTGTAAAATTAATATCCCAAGTTTGCATCTCACAGGGGATACTTTGGTAAGAAATCACTAAAATAGACGACTGTGTTATCATTAAAAAAAAAAAAAACTTTTGCCCCATTGTAATTGCTATAATGATGTTTGTTTGTTATAATTTAAGTATATTTTAAAATTCCAATTAATAAAATAGCTAGAATTACTTAAATGGAAAGTGATTCAATACTTTTGAACCATACTGTATGTTTGACCTGGACAATTTTGTAATTCTGTTGGGTACTCAAAACTGTATTTTTCTAAATGAGTATACACAAAAATGATCGCTGCCAACAAGAGGAAACATGAGTGAACAAGTGGATAAATGTTTCAAGCCAAATGACTGTTGCAAACTGGATTGCTTTGCCTTTCATTTCTGTTGACCTCCGTTGACTAAAATTTGGCTAAAATTTAGATTGCCTATGTAAAGCTAGAAACAGACAAAGTCAGATGATTTCTGCGCAGCAATCATGGTAATCATCTGAAAGCTAATGACAAGTGATGTAAGAGCTTGTCAATACAGACCTCAACCTTCAAACTAATTATAGCTTAATCACATCTTTTCTGTATGAGACATGGAATAACTGCTACCCAAGCATGTAATTTTTTACCATCTCTGACTAACTGCAGGGTTAACAGTCACCTTTCCCTTAATGCTCTGTCTCGTGGCATCAGGGTAACCAGACTACCATCATCCTCACTTTCAGTTTCAGCAGTTTCAGCAAAACATAACTGTGAACCAAAAAGCAGAGGCAGTGGAGAACTCAACTGTGAACAAAACAGGCTGAGGCACTCCTGAAATGCATAATGTTTTTGTGCACCTACAGGACATTTTGCCAGGATTGTGAATTTTAAAAGATCTTAAAATGCTCGTTCATCCAAAACCAAGATTTGGACCACGGAATCTTTAATATAAATACGTCCTTCCGAGCCCAAACTGCTCAGGTCTCAAATTTTTCCCATCCATTCTGTACTCAGAAAAGCCGGCTAATAAGCCCAGGGTGCCACTTATAGGAGCTGTGTCACAGTGACTGCGCATACTCAGAAGTTGCTGGTTAGCTAACTTTGCTAACAAAGTTGCATGTGAAATGAAAGGTTTTTGTAGATCTGTGTAGCTAGTTATGTAGCGTAGCTGCGATTGTCATGTAGGGAACGTTATCTAATGATTTAGCTAATTGTCTGATGATGTTGTTTCAATGAAGCTAGTTGAGTGGCTAGCTAATTAGCTAACAAAATTTGTGTGTGAAATGAAAGGTCACAGTGGGGATCTGCATTTGCCTGCTACTTTAATTTAATATTTGGTTGCAGCTTCCAAATAATTTACCACATAAGCTGCATGCCTTCTGTTCTGTAGACCTCCCAGTCATTTTAAAGCTATAATAGTCTACGATTTTTCCCAAGGTTAAAATCATTATCTTCAGTTTGATGATGATTGTGGCTCTAAAATATCTCCAACACACTACTCATAGCAAAAGGAACCAAAAAAATCCACTCTCTCTGGAGGCTGCAGGCACACAAAGAAATCAACCAATAGGAATCGTTCGGGCTGAATTGGAGTGTCCTGGCTCGGTTCTGCAACTCCTTTTTTGCTGCCATGTACCTCCCTCCCTCATTCAAATTTGGCACTCCGGTTCTTCTGCCCTCCCACTTCTGCTGTGCCCTGTAGCCACCCTGCTCAGACGTCACGTGTGCAAGCGCTGAAAAACGCCAAAGCAGAAGAACAACAACAAACTGTAGAGACATGGAGAAGGAAAGCTCTGGGCAACCACCTGTCCCACCTCTACTTGCCCCACCAACCAAGAGGACTAGAAAAGGAAAGCCTGCAGTTGAAAAGGCTGAAGAGAAGAGAAAGCTGGATCAAGCCAGATCTCAAACGAGAATAAATATAGGAGAAGCCTTTCCACGGTGGAGACTGCTACGGGACTCGCTGGGCCTAAGGCACGATGCAGTCACTGCGGCATTTCTGTTGGACAGGTAATCATTTGTTTTATTGTAGAAGTTGATTTATGTTTCTATAATATTGATCGTACGTTGCAACGTCGATAACTCATAGATAAGTATTAAGTCAGTGCTGGCTTACTGCAGTGAAAGCTAACCTTAGTAACGTTATTTCGGTCAGCCTACCTACTATTGAAATTACGTTAGCGTTAGCCTCTAAATGCTTGTGTGTTGTGAGCATTGGTTGTGAGAAAAGCAAACAAATCTTGATAGGGGAATGGTTTTGGACACAACACTGGACTTGCTAATATCCTTTACATATTGGTTGTGCAAAGTCTGTATGAGCGTTCATTTGTTTGATAGAGATCCACATTGCGGTGTCAATGCTAGTTACAGTTAGCCTCTAGGTAGACCTTACATGCTAATATAGCTAACACGTTTACACATTGTGTGTGCAAAATCACTCTATTTGTTTGGTTGAGGCAGCTCAGCACTGTTGTCATTATGAAGATAAGAACCTAACATCAGCAATTCTTTGCCTTCACGTCAAATCGGCGCTCTGTGTGCGGCGAACCTGCTCTCTTCTCAGCGGGAGGGGGCGTGTCGGTTTCCGAGAGAATGAGACGGTGCTTTCAGCGGAGGGCGCATGGCGTCGGAAGAAGCACAGAGGGGGTGGGGAAGGTGTGTGTGGCGGAGAAATCGTACACTATAGCTTTAACGTGAAAATGCCCATTTTCAGACGGCAGCTATGAGCATCAAGTTTTCAAAGTTCCGAGCATGCGCAGTAATTATGACACACTTAAAACTTAATCCATCTTCCACCATGAGACCTTGAGTAAAATCGAAACTTCAGCCATGATAGCAAAACTGGAACGAGACCAAAAGTTGCAATTGGAGAATGAAAAAAGTGTTAATATCTAGTCTGTTCAAAACAATGAGATGAATAATTCCGCCAACATGCTAACGCTTATCGCCATTAAATTTATAAATTCAAGTTTCCATAACTGTTAGTTAATACTTTAATAGCGAAAAGCTTTAGTATGCAAGCCAGCCAGCTGTGCAAACCGGCCCTCATTTGACCTGCATTGGCCTTGTTGTTTGTCCAGAGTGCACCGTGAAATGAAGGCATGTTATCATGTACGTTGGATACCTATTTTCAGACACCTTTCCCAGTCATGGCCGAAACAACTCTCAGTAAATAGTGTTTCGTTCCGATGCACCATGCCTACAGGCTGATTGTCACTTGAAAACTGATTGTCAGACTGATTGTCACTTGAGCTGAAAACAGACTTTTTGACTCTGATAGAAAAAAGAACGTACCATTCCGACCAAAATTTATCATTATGTCAGCTTCACCATCCATTATACGGGTGAACTTCAGTGGGGTGACATCACTCCACACTTTGAAAGCCCGGAAAAAGGCATCATCCACAGTCTCCTCATCCAGATCTGGAGTGTACCCAAGAATCCTGAAATAGGGAATGAAGACAACAGCTATTCCAAAAGGGTCCAAAGCAAAAACATTAAAAACAACTTAATTTACATTGTAAGGGGTTCCTCTTCTGTCCTGATGATTTTTTTTAGTCAGTAAATGTCATATTGTTACAGCTCACTCCCCTTTTCAACTTGAAAATGAAGCCACCCAGTCAATGCATAAATAATCAGAGAATAGAAAAGCATAAGAGCAGCATTAAAAAGTAATAGAAATCGTAAACATCAGATTACCAAAACCACTGTTGTTTAATTAATTTCTGTCAATAATCAAAGCATTCTTACAATCACAAGCGACAATTAGCTAATCAAGATTTATAACAATTCATGAAATTGTAAACTAAGGACCTGTATAAGAGTAGGCCCATCAGTACTCCAAAGAGGAGTTAAACCAATCTGTGTAGTACAGTCAGCTTTACTGACCAAAAATTAAAATTACTATTGCCAGGCACAAAAATACTGCATTTTTTCTCACGACTGCTGATTGAAAATGGTCATTCTCGAAAGAACAGGGGTATTACACGGTTCCATTTAAGTAAAAAGCATTTTCACGGTTCATTCAAGCAACTTGTGTAAGATACAGTTATAGTTTGGCATCCAGGCTCTGACCCCAACACCCTCGTTCTGAGCTTGAGTAGAAGAGGGCAGGAATGTGTCAAAATCCCCCCTGGAGGAAATTCAGTGCTGGGGTGGAGGTGGGATGTTATAGTAACTGGCAGCAGGCAATGTTACTAGTACCAAAGAATGATGCATTGCAGCAGCAGTAAGACATTTATTTTGCCACAGAAGTAGAGTGGGAGAGAAGTTTAAAATAGCCCCCCTTATAGGAGGCAGCAGCAGATGCTCACAGTAGTGTTTATGAGAATGAGAATGCTTCAATTTGTCTGCCTGAACAAGCCCAGCTAGCTGCGTCCTATATATAAGCCTTTTAGAACAAGAGTGGTCTAACTACATTTTTTTTGTCTTTTATGGGATGATTGCACTAAAGTCAAACACAAATGAAAACATCAGCTTGCAATATATTATATTATTTTTGTATGCATATAATTGCTTTGATTCTGTTTTATCTCTGCAGAGAAAGGTTTTTATTTTTAAGACATCATTTTCAAAATTTCTTCATTTCTTTGTGAAATTTATGGAATTTCGAAGGGAATATATTTTTTTCTGAATGATATAGAATTCTGAAAAACAGTTGATTGATGTCTAAATGCTTATTGCAAGACAGGAAAATTATATGACAAACCCTTAAAATGTTAATCACTTCTCATTCATGAGGAATAACTTGTAGCATGCCTAATTCACGCTTCTATTGATAAATATTTTCTATATATTCTTCGAAGGTACCAAAAAAGAGAGGGCCAGGGGCCAGAAGACTGATATAGATGGGCTTGATTCTGGACCGGGTGAAAGTAGGATGAATGCATTTCATGGTCCGAGGTATTAGTAGCCATAGGGCCACCGAGTTGATAACTTTAGAAAGGGGCTAAGGTCTGATAATGGGAAAGCCTGGGAGATTCCATTGTGATAGGCAGCTCCTTAGGAGACAGCAAGACCTTCTGACCTCCTACATTGTGGAGGGCAAGAATCCAGCCGCGGTTAGCCGCCCTCTCCATTTTGAAGGCGGCCTTGAGAAGGGCCACCCAGGTCTTCTTCCAGCTGGTGTGGCAGCAGCTGATAAACCAAGTGGCTGAAAGACCTCTCCCCTCCTCTTCCAGGGCTGGAAAAAGCAAAGGTTGATTGCCTGGCAACACTGGAAATATGAGAGTCCTGTGGAGGATGATGGCAAGGAGTTAGTCGAATAACACCCAGGGAAGTTGTTTGCTCCAGAAGGAAGGGTCCCCAGAGTTGCGGCAGCGAAGCACTGTCTCGATATACTGATTAGCCCTTCCCGTCTGGCTAATAGATTGGGGGTGGTAGCCAGAGGAGAGGCTTACCACGGTCCCCAGTAGATTGCAGAATGCTTTCCAGAAGAGGGAGGATAACCTCAGTCAGAGACAATGTCCACCAGGAGACTGTGCAGGTGGAATACATGATCTATAGTAAGTTCAACAACCTCTTTAGCCAAGCAAAGTCTAGAGCAATGTGTGACCAAGGAAATCGGGAACAGGTAAGGGCTGAAGAAGTTCAGTAAGCAGGGAATTGCTGTTTTTAATGGCCGCACAGACTGGGCAGACTCATTCTCTGGCATATGAAAGTCACGGTGCACTGAACCCCAGGATGGCCAGTGAGGTGGAAAGAACGACCTCACTGAAAGACCTGTGAGTGGCTTGTTGGGGCATACAGAGATAATTCAGACAGACCCTGGGATCAGGGCCTGCCGGTTGCACGGAATGGGCAACTATTTCAATGTCCTACAGTGCCACTGCAGCTCAACAATTGGAAGGAAGGATAGTATCAGGTCCCTCCTTCCCCTCAGTAGGATCATGAACCCTGAAGGAACATCTGGTTTTCCATTCTTGGTTCCAGGGACCAGTACGCTAGCCTTGGGTTAAGATGCTGGGCAGCCTTGAGATACTCAAGGTTGTGATAATCGGCCAACAACAGAAATGGCGCTTGAAAACCTTCAAGCCAATGACGCCCCTCTTCCAGGGCCAGTTTAATGCCCAGTAACTCTCAGTTACCGATGGAGTACTTTCTCTCCATAGGGCTCAAGCCGTGTGAGAAGTATGCACAGGAATGGATCTTTTCACCCGAGGTGGAGACTTGAGACAGAATGACCCTTACTTCACAGTCCGATGTGTCAACCTCCACAAAAAACTGGCGTGTAGGATCAGGCTCAACGAGGACAGGTGCAGAGGTAAGTCTTTGCTTCAGGGCTTGAAAGGCGTACTAGGCTTCAGTGGTCCAAGAGAATTTTGAGTCGGTACAGATCAGAGCTGTGTGAAGAGCAGATAAGGAGCCATAGTTTCTTCTGAAGTGTCGGTAGAAGTTTGCAAATCCTAAGAAGAGTTGAAGGTCCTTGCGGATCTCAGGACAGGCGACTCAAGAACAGCCCTGACCTTATAGCACAGACAAAGTGAACCTCAGAAAGGTAACTGAAGACTGGTGGGATTTGTATTTTTAGGCCTTGACGAACAGTCTGCTCTCCAGGAGGCATTGCAGTACTTGACAGACATGCAAAGTGTGCTCAGAGGTGTCATGGGAGGAGATGAGGGTGTCAATTAGGTAGACATATACAAACTGCCTAAGCATATCTTGCAAGACATCATTCAACAAATTTTGGAAGACCCTGGGGGAATTAATAAGCCCAAAGGGCATCACCAAATAGTCATAGGAGCCAGTAAGGTGTTAAATGCAGTCTTCCATTCATCACCTTGTCGAATACACACCAAGTGATCAGCATTGTGCAAGTCAAGCTTGGTGAGCACTTATAGTCTCTGAAAGGACCCGAAGGTCGTCAAGGCTGGACTTTTACAGTCGTCCAGTGATAAGAGATGACCGAAATCTTTTTGGGGCAACGAAAAAGACTCTGTGCTCCGTGGATTCTTTAATGGCACGTGATGCTTAGATAGCCATTAAACCAAAACCAATGATAGCCATTGCTGAGGTAAATAATAATAGGCTTAAAGGGAAACCTTAGCAGATACCCCGATTGAGATACTCTGAATTTAAACTATTGGTAATGACGGAGGTGCTGAGAGAGGAGTAAAGGAGTTTTATTGATGCCAGAAATTTAGGACCAAAACCCAACTTTCCAAAGTGCTAAATAAGTATGGCCATTCCACCCAATCGAATGCCTTTTCTGCATCTATGGACATAACCATTTCTGGAATCCCTCGAGACATGGAACAATAAATAACATTCAAGAGGCAAAGGATACTACTAAAGGAGTGGCGATTTTTTATAAATCCAGTTTAGTCATCAGAAATTACCAGATGAATAACTATTTCCAGATGCACCCCAAGGACTTTCAGCCATATCTTAGAATCTGCATTAACAGGGGATACTGTATTAGTCGATTCAATTTGCATTCATTTGCATCCTTTCCAGGCTTTGAAAATAAAGTAATTGATGTATTTGTAAGGGATTGTGGCAGGGTCCCTCGGGTTAAAGAGCCTTGAAAAAGATTAAGCAAAAGTGGTGGTAGTTTGTCTGAAAATCTTTTGGAAAAATTCAATCAGGAACCCATCTGGCCCAGGTGCTCAGCCGCTTTACATGGTTTTAACTGATTTCTGTATCTTGCCTATATTTGAAGGCTGGTCAAATTTCCTTTCTTGGTCATCAACATTAGGGAACACAAGACTGTCAAGGAACTTCTCTATGTCTGTGTTATTTAGTAGGCTTTCTGAGTGGTATCAGTTAGCATAGTAATTTTTGAAGATATAATTAATTTCTGATGGTATTGCTGTCACAACATTGGAAATATTTTTGTGATATATGCTGAGGACTAGATTTAACTTTAAGTCCTTGTGCTAATAACCTTCCTGCTTTCGCGCCATATTTATAATGGAATCCACAAGTCCTCAACCGTTGTTTTTCAACTTTGCCTGCTGACTATAAATCACATTCCATTTGTAAATTTGGTCTTTGTTTCAAAAGTTCTTGAGATGATGTCATTCAGTTTTGGAAGTCTAAATCTCTAATAGATTTTATAAGTTAATCTTGTTTCTGTATATACAATTTATTTCATAAAGGAGATAAAACTGTATAATTTCCCCCCTAATGACAATTTTATGAATCCCATAAAGAAGATATGGTGAAACAGTGTCTTTTTGGTTGTTCGCAAAAAACTCATCGATTGCTCTACAAAACCCAAAACCAGTGAAGTTGGCACGTTGTGTAAATCGTAAATAAAAACAGAATACAATGATTTGCAAATCCTTTTCAACCTATATTCAATTGAATACACTGCAAAGACAAGTTACTTAATGTTCGAACAGGTAAACTTTGTAATTTTTTGCAAATATTAGCTCATTTGGAATTTGATGCCTGCAACATGTTTCAAAAAAGCTGGCACAAGTGGCAAAAAAGACTAAGAGAGTTGAGGAATGCTCATCAAACACTTATTTGGAACATCCCACAGGTGAACGGGCTAATTTGGAACAGGTGGGTGCCATGATTGGGTATAAAAGCAGCTTCCCTGAAATGCTCAGTCATTCACAAACAAGGACGGGGCGAGGGTCACCACTTAGTGAACAAATGCGTGAGCTGATTGTCGAACAGTTTAAAAACAACATTCCTCAACGAGCTATTGCAAGAAATTTAGGGATTTCATCATCTACGGTCCGTAATATCGTCAAAAGGTTCAGAGAATCTGGAGAAATCACTGCACGTAAGTTTACAAGGCGAAAACCAACATTGAATGCCCGTGACCTTCGATCCCTCAGGCGTTACTGCATCAAAAACCGACATCAGTGTGTAAAGGACATCACCACATGGGCTCAGGAACACTTCAGAAAACCACTGTCAGTAACTACAGTTCGTCGCTACATCTGCAAGTGCAAGTTAAAACTCTACAATGCAAAGCGAAAGCCATTTATCAACAGCACCCAGAAAGGCCGCCGGCTTCACTGGGCCCAAGCTCATCTAAGATGGACTGATGCAAAGTGGAAAAGTGTTCTGTGGTCTGACACGTCCCACATTTCAAATTGTTTTTGGAAACTGTGGACGCCGTGTCCTCCGGACCAAAGAGGAAAAGAACCATCCGGACTGTTATAGGCGCAAAAGTTCAAAAGCCAGCATCTGTGATGGTATGGGGGTGTATTAGTGCCCAAGGCATGGGCAACTTACACATATGTGAAGGCACCATTAATGCTGAAAGGTACATACAGGTTTTGGAGCAACATATGTTGCCATCCAAGCAACGTCTTTTTCATGGACGCCCTGCTTATTTCAGCAAGACAATGCCAAGCCACATTCTGCACGTGTTACAACAGCATGGCTCCGTAGTAAAAGAGTGCGGGTACTAGACTGGCCTGCCTGTAGTCCAGACCTGTCTCCCATTGAAAATGTGTGGCGCATTATGAAGCGTAAAATACGACAACGGAGACCCCGGACTGTTGAACAACTTAAGCTGTACATCAAGCAAGAATGGGAAAGAGTTCCACCTAAAAAAAAAAAAAAATTGGTCTCCTCAGTTCCCAAACGTTTACTGAGTGTCGTTAAAAAGGAAAGGTGATGTAACACAGTGGTAAAAAGCCCCTGTGCCAACTTTTTTTGCAATGTGTTGCTGCCTTTAAATTCTAAGTTAATGATTATTTGCAAAAAAAAAAAAGTTTCTCAGTTTGAACATTAAACATCTTGTCTTTGCAGTGTATTCAATTGAATATAAGTTGAAAAGGATTTGCAAATCATTGTATTCTGTTTTTATCTACGATTTACATAACGTGCCAACTTCACTGGTTTTGGGTTTTGTATTAGTCAAATTACAATAGCTTTCATCCCCAAGCAAAAGAGATTTTACCCTCAGCGGAAGACAATTTTTCTGGGAGAGATTAAATGACAAATCTAAAAACAATGGAGCATGGACAGATTCCACAATAGCAGAGTATTCTGTATTTACCACTAATGAAAGGAAAATTTTATCTATAAAGAAATCTAGTTGAGAGTAGGACTGATGAGTATGTGAATAAAAAGAGAATGCCTTGTTGGTGGAGTTCTAGAATCTGCAGCTTGATCCATAAAAGCTGACAGGATTTTTGTCATTTTTCAAGGACTTTTTACTGTAGGGTCTGATCTATCTAGACTGGGGTTGATTACGCAATTCAGATCTCCTCTAAATATTACATAATGCGAGATTAGATGAGAAGTGCATGACACAATTATATAGTCTTCATTATCACAGTTAGGGGCATAAACATTAGCTAGTATCACTTGCGAGTGATAAAGCAAACCTGAAATTATAATATAACTGCCATTTGGATCACAGAGGATACTTTTTGCAGGAAATTTGATTTTTTATGAATAAGAATGGCTACCCCCCTTGATTTGTTTTCAAAAGCAGAGTAAAAGGTTTGACCAACCCAAGGTTTAGTCATTTCCATTGGATTGCTGAGGTTAGATGTGTCTCTTGAAAGAAAATTACTTTGGCTTTGAATTTTTTTAGGTCAAGCTCTTTTCATGGGAAATTTAGTCCTTTGACATTCCAGCTGACAAATCTAATGAAGGATTGTTCATAGAAAGATGAATTACCGAAATTCAGGCGAATTCCTAAGACTATATTGCCTTCAGAAACAGAATGGAATTGATTTGATGCCTTCAGACTGAATAGAACCGAAACTATTAGCCAAAATGTGCAGTTGACCTTTTGTTTGACCTTCACATTGACCTTGACCTTTCAGATCTGAAAATTTGGGAGAACATGAATATTTTTCTCTTTTATGAGAATATACAACCGCATTGAACTGACTCAAAAACCAAAGGATGTATGGGATGTTGGAAAATAAGACCATTTTCACGATTTTCAAAATTTACAAAATTGGTCAATTACATCACAACCCTTTGACCAATGGGGCTGAAATTTTGTGTATAAGCTGCTCAATCGATGGGTTAAATAACCGCTTAACGAAAAATATTTTTGAAAAGTCAAAAATTTACGTCATTTCTGACATCATTTTGTCGTACTTGCGTAAATGTGACATCATCCTAACCCATAACCTAACCACTAGGACCGATTTGTGTAGGCATGGGCAATACAAATGAATAAAATGACAACATTTCTTGAGTTCAAAAGTTTTATTATTTTCTAATGATTTTTTGCGGGTAAGTACAGAAGACACAGACGAAGAGTTTGCCACAAGTCCAACGCCTTCACAGGAAAGGGTCTCAGAGCCACAGGGTCCCAAAAATGGCTGACTTCGGCATTTTACGTATACGTGAAGGAATCATGTGACCGGTGGGCTTCAAAGGCCTGGCGCCGGTTTATTCCTTAGTATATTTTACTGAAACTTCACAAATAGGGTCACAGGATATTCTGTCAACAAACTATGTAGGGTACAGTAAAAATACGCTCACCTTTCTTGCTATTGTTGAGAAGAAATCACGGCGAACTCGCGACGAACTTCACCAACTTCTGTCGAACTTATTTCTCATCCCCTGGAGGTCTAGCCTGGACGAACAGACTCGTAATTTCTCAAATTAGATGGCCGTAAGCAAATCAGGGCTGTAGCTGGGATAAGACGTCGGCGCAGGCTATTTGAAATCTACCTCCTAAATGGTTATTTTTGCCACGCCGTGCACTTGAAAATGTGTAAACACGGCGCAAATTTAGGTCACGCATTCATCCAACGGGCGAACAATAGCTCTGTTCAAATCGCGTTTTTGGCCGTAATACGCAGAGTTCATGTATGAAATGCGGGTATCCTATTGAAAAGGTTGCTTTTAATCAAACCATGGTGTTCTTTTGTATGAAAATGGTATTTACGTCATTTTTTATAAGTTTTCTGAGGCTTGTTTACCGCCCCAGTTCAGCTGTTACGCATTCCATTAGAGTTTATGTAGAGCGTTGCCCATGCCTAATTTGTAAACCAATATGTGTTTTGGATGTTTTTGTAACCTTGACCTTTGACCTAGTTTCACCAAAAACTACAGGCCTCTGGTCAGGATCCTCCTGAATAAGATGACCTATAAAAGAAAGTCCAGGGCTCGAATTTCACAACGGCATTGACGGCAATTGCCATCGATGCCCTACCTGTTTGCCATGCTGCCCACCTATAAAAGCCCCAGTTCAGGGCAGTAGAATGCCGTGCCCTTTCCCCGCATTGCTGTAAGTGCCCCTCGGCCAAAACACCTACCCAAAATAAATAAATCACACAGGATTTCCCGTTTTTACCAGCGGCGGTTCGTCGGCCGTAACAAAGGGAAGCCAAAACCTCGCCCTTCAAAGCTTAATGTCTTAAACCTTTCGCAGTTTACTTTTCTTGATCAGCAGTTGCTCATACAAATTGGTAGGAGGACAGTCAAATTTATTTTCGATAGCAAATGAAAACGCAAATTATCAATACGTCTTTATAAATTAGTTTGCGAGGCTTCTTGTGCAAAAAGCCATGAGATTCCATTTTCTACAATCTTAACATAGAAGTAAAGAATGCGATGTTGCACAGCTTATTCCTTAATCAGCCTCACTAATCAATTTGCGAATCTATGCCGTTTCATAAGCTACTTGAGTGCGGAATTTATAAAGACGTAGGCCTATGGTAATTTATGTTGTAATTTATGTGTGAAAGAAAACCCCTCAATTTCGTGGCGCAATGTATAACAATGCTATCGAAAATAAATTTGACCGTCCTTCTACCAATTCGTATGAGCAACTGCTGATCAAGAAAAGTAAACTGCAAAAGGTTTAAGTCATTAAGCTTTGAAGGGCGAGGTTTTGGCTTCCTTTGTTATGGCCGACGAATCGCCACTGGTTTTCACAACTGTCTTTTTCTACCTTTTCTTGCGATCGTGGGCACAGAATTATTCTTGAGTAATGTATGTATCTCCTCTATTTTTCACTCCGATCTCGATGCCGACAGGTGAAAGGAACAAAAAAAAAAGGAAAAAAATGCCAAATTACAGTCGGCACCCGCAAAGTGTGGCAAATTGACGAAGTTATGGAGGTACTGAAATTCTCTTATAGGTTGCGTGTTGTGTGTTGACAAAGCTTGGGAAGTGGTCTTTTTAGCCAGAATGTAGCGCTGCTGTCAGTGTGAGTGTTGGAATGACAGGAGAAAGTCCGAATTTCGCGGGTGGCAGAAGATGGACAAAATGGCTGAATATGATTATTTTTTCAATGATCTTGCGTTTGACTGGAATGTCCTTTGCTTGTACTTGCATTATAGCAGTGCCCAAACGATGTCCCAGTGCAATAATGAGCCAATATCCAAGACAGCATGCGGGGAAAAATACGGGAAACGTTTTCTTTCAAGAATGGTTTTGATTTGCATAGCGCACACTGATTGGTCACTTTATGTGAGGAACACCTGAGACTACGGACCTTTACTTTTTATTAGCTAAAGTGATGACCTAAAACTCCATGGTGGATTTGCTGCTGTGCCTCCAAGGTAGTGGCAGACTTTGCTGTGGTGCCCCTTATATGGAGGCACATTTGCCGTAGTACCCTTACATTTTCAGCGTGGACCACGGCAACTTTTGCTGTGCCCCTTATCGCCTGTAGTTCCAGGCCTGAAAGTCATAAGTTGAAATAGTGGCCTGCAGAGTGCGAACCCACAGAAAAACAAACAATTTCTGCAACTTATAATTGCGTCTCCTGTCATTAATCCATTTAACAAAGGTCTTGTTTGAACTTACATTTTTTCCTCCTTCCCCTTCTCCCCATCCTTCCCTCTTCCTCTTTGCCCTTAATCATGCAGGCAGCATATATGCCATAAAATTCAGAACAATATAACAATATTATTTGAACATACAACACCATTCCTATGCTTGTCTGCCTTATCTATATCCTTCCAGTAAGGCCTTCTTCAATTTCTCCAAACTGGAAAGTGCTCCCAACGTAACGCCTTTGCCCAGAAGCCAAACATGGCTATTTATGCTTAACCCTATTTAATGCTTTATAATTCAAGATTTAAGCTTCATAAAGAAGGGGAATATAGCTCAAATGTCACAAGCCACTTGCAGCATTTACAGCGTCCTCCCCTGGTTAAGATGTCTTAAAAGCCTTAAAATAAATTCAATTTTTATTGCAGAAGCATACTCTCACACTGAAAATTGTACAAAAATGTAACCTTCAACTCAAGTGAATTTGAAGGGGAAAAAAAATCCCTGACTAAGAAATAATTATTTTTCATAAAATCACCTGTTCCACAATTATTGGCACCCCTAACAATTCCTAGGAAATAAATGTAATTGAAGTATTTCTGTCATTTCTACAGTAGTTTATAAAGTTGATCAGAGTATCTAGGAACATTTAATTAGTAATTCATCACTTCCTGTTGCCCTGGGGTATAAATATGACGTGACACAGAGGCCATTTCTCCTATCCACTCTTCAACATGGGAAAGACAAAGGAACACACCATTCAAGTAAGGCAGATGTGTGTCAACCTTCACAAGTCAGGCAATGGCTACAAGAAAATAGCCACTCGCCTGCACCTGCCCATATCTACTGTCAGAGGAACCATTAAGAAGTTTAAAACAACTGGAACAGTGGTAAACAAGCCTGGACGAGGACGCAAGGTTATTTTGCCACCACGCACAGTGAGGAGGATGGTAAGAGAAATAAAAAGTTCTCCAAAGCTCACTGTTAAAGAATTGCAACAAATGGTAGCATCTTGGGGTCACAAAGTCTCCAAAACAACCATCAGGCGCTATCTACATGCCAACAAGCTGTTTGGGAGGCATGCACGGAAAAAACCTTTTCTCACTCACAATCATAAACGCAAACGTCTGGAGTTCGCTAAGTGGTAATGGGACTTCAACTGGGACCGTGTGCTTTGGTCAGATGAGACCAAGATAGAACTTTTTGGCGACAAACACTCTAAGTGGGTCTGGCGGAACACAAAAGATGAGTATGCAGAAAAGCACCTCGTGCCCACTGTGAAGTATGGGGGAGGATCGGTGATGCTGTGGGCCTGTTTCTCTTCCAGAGGCCCTGGGAACCTTGTTAGGGTGCATGGCACCATGAACGCTTTGAAATACCAGGACACTTTAAATCAAAATCTGGTGGCCTCTGCCCGAAAGCTGAAGATGGGTCGTCACTGGGTCTTTCAGCAAGATAATGACCCTAAACATGTGGCCAAATCTACACAGAAATGGTTCACCAGACACAGAATCAAGCTCCTCCCATGGCCATCTCAGTCCTCAGACCTCAACCCATTGAAAACCTGTGGAGTGAGCTGAAGAGGAGAGTGCAGAGGAGAGGACCCAGGTCGCTGGATGATTTAGAGAGATTGTGCAAAGAGGAATGGTCGAAGATCCCTCTTTCTGTATTCTCCCATCTTGTGAAACATTATAGGAGAAGATTAGGTGCTGTTTTGTTGGCAAAAGGGGGTTGTACAAAGTATTAACATCAGGGGTGCTAATAATTGTGGCACACATGATTTGATGCCAAAGAATTATTTCTTAATGTGGGATTTTTTTCCCACTGAATAAATGCACTTGAATTAAAGGTTGGATTTTCCTCTTTTTTTTCATTGTGGTGCTATATTATTTAGAAAAAAACTGAATTTATTAGAAGCTAAAGAACACATCTTAACCAGGGGTGCCAATAATTATGGAGGGCAGTGTAGAATTCCATTGTATTTCACTTTATTTTCATGATTTTGGTTGAGAAAAAGGACTGCAAACATAAAAAAAATCGTCATGAAAATTCAGCATTGAAACTGTAAAAAAATTATACTGAGGATTGAAAAATGGCTGGGGGTTAAAACAATACATTTCTGGGATCACTCCCAGACCACAAGTACTCTTTATCTGAGCATGAAATACTAAATTACCCACTCTTTTTTTTTTTTTTTTTTTTAAATTTGGCATCTCCAATCCCACTCGAATCTGGAACGTCCAGTTGGGGAACTATATACAAAGCTTTTCGCATATACGGCCCCCTATTGCCAACTCAGGAGAGTGAGACAGCTTGCGGCTCTCCTCCGAAGCACGCGCCCATTGCCACCACTTCTTATACACTCATTGGTCGAAACCTCGCAAGCTCAGAACGAGGGCGGAGGATACCCGAATATGAATGAGCTTAGAATTTTCCTAACGAGCGCCTGTCTGGCCAACAGGAGGCACCTGAGAACGTATTATTTACAATACCCTATCCCAGCAGATCCTTCCCAATTTGTATCCCTGTAGCGCACTGGCTAATTGCGCGCTACTCTGAAAAGACCTGCCGACCACTGCCGGCTGGTACGAAGCGGGGATCGAACCCGCACCATGATAGTCACTTCTTTGCAAAGCGATGCTTTACTGAGTGAGCTATCCGGCAGCTCAATTATCCATTCTTGAGAAGCCAAATAAGACGGCTCTCCAGGTGGCTCCCCAAACTCCCAGAGCCCTCAAAGTGGAGCACTCACAAACCATTAAATAATGATATTTTTAACGCAAATCAACTTTGGACTCGCAAAATTCAATATAAATGAATGATTTTCTGGTTTAATTTAGTGTAAGTTAGGCGCAGCTGGATGTCAATGGTCACCAGTAACCTCTCCAAACCCAAAACATGCCTTTTTTCCATGATAAAGTTGAGTTTCGTCCATTTTTTGACAAAGCGGCATCAGCAAGCACATGTACTCATTAAAGAGACTGCTTATTTTACGGTCAGAATGTTCACTCAGATGGAAAGCTTACCATTTACAATTCCAATCATCAAGCCAAACGAAAGCTTGTAACAATGCTTTTCACTCCTTATAAGGAGCAAGTATAACTCCCAACACAGTAATAGCTCTGTTTTTGTTGAATGCGGCATAAATTCTAAAACAGATCGCCACATTAAGCAAAATGCCAGCACACTGCAGTATCGACTACTCGGCGGAAAACCAAAAATAAGAAATAGCTGGCTAGTTAGCTGGCTTGAATTAGGATAGGGCTACACCATAAAAAGACAGTTCAACTCACACTTCAAGAGGAAAAACTATCATTGAATTTCTCCTCTAAATACTCAATGCTGTCAACTCTCCAGTCTGTTCTATATAGAATCACTGCCATTTTCCATCTCAGATTCACATTTCCATCCCGCAAACTTAAGCTCAACACTCCAGGGTCAGTTCTGGAAGTCTTTTTTTCCATGCAATCCCATCATTCTCAGCTGCGCAAAGTTGAGCGCATACAACCTAACAGATATTACGTAAGTGTTCAAATACCTTTCTGATGGTCCAATCAATGTCTTTCAGTTAATGTGGAAAGCCTGTGCTCTCTGGAATTGGATAAGAAATGCGTCAATGCATCAATACATCATTACCGGGGAAGTTTCACGTGGACGTGAACTATAACTGTGTGTTATGCAGATGAGCCTAAGTATATAATTGAGTGACTGGCTAACCAACGAGAGTACTTAGGAGGATATAAGGAAGCACTGAATTGACCTATGGAGGAATCTACATGTAAATCAACGGTAGGGAACTATGTGTTTTTGATATGTGATGACTATTATTGATAGTAGAATGACATAGTATCAATGCCATGTGGAATTTTTTGCTTCCGAAAACTGATTTTTCTTAACTACTAATTGGAATACCATTGGCTCACTATAGGTGAAGTGGTTGCAACAAAGGACAATGATTTTTTCTGTGGCAAGTGATAATTTTTTTTTTAACTGCTGGATCAATACTATGAGCAAGTATATTGAGCGGTTTGCACAACAGGCTTAGCTGAGGAGTTTAATTTATGCAACTCCAGAAAAACAGGGATGGGACTGAACTCGTCCATATTCAAAACCGTGTTCGAGCTCGGCTTGCTAGTGAATATTCAGTAACTTATCCAGGTATGCCATCTAGTGATAGAATAGTGTAACTGCTTGCATAAATAGAGCAGCTCCATGTGCGCTGGCGTCCTTATCTGCACAGAGGGGTGAAATGAGTTTGTAACATCCCAATACGAAAATAATTGAGTATAATTACCCACAACAAGTAAATGTTAAAACTTATCAGTCAGTGAACTTGTGCTATAAATGGTGATCTGTATCTACAACGTTGTATAAAAGGAGCAGCTGTTACCTTAACAACAACTGTAGCAGGGATGACAATAACAATAGAAGTCTGCATATCAAGAAATGAGTTATATGTGACAACATAAGCATGCCAATTCTCGCATGCTCACATGACCCAGCTTTTTGTGTGACCATGAGTTTTTAACAGGCTATCCGCGGGTCCTCAAAGGTCTTTGCTTCTTCAGGAGAGTTGAAATACACGGATTTTCCTTCAAAGGTAATGTGCAGCCATGCTGGGTGAAGTAGATCGAAGCAGATTCCTTCTCTGTGCAGTTGCAGTTCTTGTTTAATGTCATTAAAAGCCACTCTCTTTCTAGCAAGGGTCACATTCATGCCCTGGTACACTCTCAAAGTCACACTGCAGTATTTTAGTTTGTGTTTCGTAGCCCATCTTAATAACTTTTCTTTATCAGACTGATTATGAAAGCATACGATGAAAGACCTGGACTTGGAGGATCCATGTTCTGGTAATGGTGTGCTTACACTTTATTACACATAATTTATGGACTTATTTGTTCTATTTCGTATGAGCTTCGCTCTTTAAGGCTGTCGCTATTAGGTTTATCCCTCTGCGCATGCACAGCTCTGAAGATTTTCTTTCCCGCCATTGTCCTGCATGATGGCCCCAATCAGGTCCACATCCACCGTATATTATACTCGCGTGACCTAAGTTCAGCTCCCTCTTTTTCTTCAGGGCGAACACTAAACTGCATAGTTCTGAAGATGAAGACAACGAAGTTTGTGAGAGCTGTTTGCCTCTGCCCAGCGTGCCGCACTGGCTACATACTGCTGAGTGATCTGCAGCCCCGCTGCGAGGCGTGCCTTGGAGCGACCCACGCTGGCCTTGCACTGACTCCTCAAGCTGCCTAACTGTACTGTGCCCTCCTGCCAATGCAGGAACTGCAGAGACGGGCTGACGCTTTTGCCGTGACGCAGAAAGAAGATTGCGAAGACTCCTGGGCTGGTCGGGCGTCTTTCGCCACTGAAGAGGCTATGGGCCTTGCAGACCAGTCGTCACCCAGGGCAGAGGATTATGGGCTAGAGTCTTCTGACTCTCCTCAATGCTCAATGGTACACCCCGACTGAACGACTGGGTGAGGACCGGCGGCGCTGTTACCGCTGCAATGAAGTGGGGCACATCGCTTGCTATTGCCCTGCTCCAGCGCCCAAGCACAAAAGGCTCCAACCCTCTGGAAACGAACCGGGGGTGGCGCAGTGAGGAGACCGCCACCCCAGGGTAACATCCTCCACGATCAGGTTTGTGCAGGCCACCCTGAACCTAAGCCGGCTTTGCCCACCCTGAGCAAAAATTCCTCTGCCCTTTCCAGGGCAAGTAAGAGCAAATTCCTCCATCGGGTTGGCCGGCTGGGTAGGGATGGTGGGCTGTACCTGCATTGTTGGCTGGATGGGCAACCTTTAAGGCGTTGGTCGACACTGGCGCCACCACCTCCCTGGTGTGCCCAGGGACCCTCAATGATGCTCACTGGGAGCCCACCAGCACGCAGCTGCAGTCAGTAATTGGTCAAAAGATGGGCATGAGAGGTTGGAAGATGGTGAGCGTGACCATGGGGGATAACCGGTTCGACCATCAGTTCTGGTTGGCTGAGATCAAAGATGACTGCATTGTGGGCCTGGACCTGTTAGAGCGCTGGGGCGCAACAGTTGACATCGCTCACTCGATCCTCATCATTGGGGCAACCACCTATGGTCTACAGCCAGCGGTGGGGGGGGCGAACAGCGAGGATAGCCCGCCGGCATGCCGTGGCCATAGCCTAAACAGCCAGTACACTGACCCAGCCTACTGACATAAGCTGTGGCATAGCCCCCGTCTGCCCAACCCCTCCGTCACAGCCTCGCTTGCCCTTGGCAGAGGTAGGGAGTACCATCCACGAGCTGTAGCAACGCAGCTGCGGCGGCCTCAACCCCTCCCAGAGCCAGCAGCTGAAAAATTTGTTGGCGAATAACACGGACCTCTTTGCTGCCTGCGATGAAGAATGTACTCAAACAGACCTGGTGCAGCACTCCATCGGCATAGGTGATGCTGCACCCATCTGTCTACGGCCTAATCGCTTATCTCTTTCTAAACGATTGGCGGCAGAGGAGAAGGTGAAGGAGATGGCAGCGGCTGGCATGATCGAGCCCTCAGACAGTCCGTGGGCAGCCCCTGCTGTCCTGGTCCCGAAGAAGAACGGTGAGTGGAGGTTCTGCGTGGACCACCGGCACCTGAATGCATTGATCCGGCAAGATGCATACCCCCTTCCGCGCATCGATGAGGCGCTTGACTACATTGTGGGCTCCAGCTGGTTCTGCTCATTGGACCTCCGCAGCGGGTACTGGTGAGTGCGCATGTCTGATGAAGCAAAACCGAAAACTGCATTCACCATTGGGCAGGGGTTGTGGCAGTTCAGGGTCATTCCGTTCGGTTTGTGTAATGCCACCGCAACCTTTTAGCGGCTTATGGAGAGGGTCCTGTCAGCTTTTCCCCGGAACCGCTGCGTCGTTTACCTTGATGGCCTACTGGTCCACGCCCACAGTTTCGAGGGTGTTCTCGCTAAACTGGAAGACGTGTTTGCTGCAATCTGGCGAGCTGGACTTCGGTTCAACCCCAAAAAGTGCCAGCTGTTCCGGCGTGAGACTGCGTTCCTGGGGCATGTTGTGAGTGGGCAAGGGGTGGCCACAGACCCAGCTAAGGTGGCCGCCGTGCGTGACTGGCCAACACCAGCAGATGTGGATGAGCTGCGCAGCTTTCTGGGGTTGGCGAGCTACTATCGGCGCTTTGTGCGGAACTTCGCCTCCATTGCCAGTCCACCCCATCGCCTCACAGACAAACACCAGCCCTTCAAATGGACAAAGGAGTGTGCCGCTGCGTTTGCGCAGCCTAAGGCGGCCCTCACCCAGGCTCCAGTGCTGGCTTATCCCAATGTGCAGCGGCCTTTCATCGTAGACACCGATGCCAGCAACACGGGTTGGGGCCGTGCTCTCCCAGCAGGATGATGAAGGGGAAAAAGTAGTTGCCTACTTCAGTCATGCTCTGAGCCGGGTGGAGCGCAATTACTGTACCACTCGGAGGGAACTGCTTGCAGCTGTCAAGGCGCTCCACCATTTCCGCCCTTACCTGCAAGGCATCACCTTCCAGCTGTGCACTGATCATGCCTCACTTACCTGGCTCTTGAACTTTCGTAATCCTGAGGCCAAGTAGCACGCTGGCTCGAGGTCCTGCAGAGCTATGACTTCACCATCGAACGCTGCCATGGAAATGCTGATGCCCTATCTCACCGCCCATGTGCTGCACAGGAGTGCAGGCATTGTCAGCGCCAAGAGGAGTGGGACCAGCCAGCTCATGAGGTGGCGGTTGCCCTGGCTTCAGGTGCGGAAGAGGGGCGATTGCCGATGGAACGCCAACAGCTGCGAGAGGAACAGGAGGCGGACAGCACACTAAAGGAGATGAGGGATGAGGAGCTGGCTGGAGGCAGGGACACCACCAGCGTGGGCTGAAGTCACGGCAGAGGGTCCGGAACTAAAGGCTTACCGGAGCCAGTTTCAGCACTTCCGCTGCAGGACAGGCTGGTAACAAAAACTCTGCGTTGTCTGAGAGGGCGGTTCTACTGGCCAGGTTGCCACCGTGATGTGGAGCTTCAAGCACACTGTTGTGATACCTGCACGGCTCAGAAGGGACCCAGCCAAACATCACATGCCCCCATGCAGCGGTACGTTGTCGGCGTGCCAATGGAGCGGGTGGGGGTGGATGTCCTTGGGCCATTTCCCACTACCGATGCTGGGAACCGCTACATAATCATGGCAATGAACTACTTCACTAAGTGGCCCGAGGATACCCTGTGCCCAATCAAAGCGCAGAGACGACGGCTCGCTGTTTGGTCGAGGAGATGTTCACTCAGTTTGGGGTCCCGGAGGAGTTGCACAGTGACCAGGGAAGGAATTTCGAAGCACAGATGCTGGCGGCAATCTGCAAGCGGCTCGGTGTGGTGAAGACTCGGACAACCCCCCTCCATCCGCAGAGCGACGGTCTGGTTGAACGCTTCAACCGCACCCTGACTACCTAGCTTGCCATCATTGCCAGCCAGGATCAGCGAGATTGGGACCACCACCTGCCCCTGGTCCTGTGGGCGTACCGCTCAGCTGTGCAGGAGTCCAGTCTCCGTTCCCCTGCAGCCTTAATGTTCGGGCAGGAGCTCCGAACGCCTGTGGACTTGGTGTTCGGGGCTCTGCCTGAGCCAGAGGAGCCAGCACGGGAGGAGGCAGGCTACTATCGGCAGTTGCTGGAGTGGCTGCGCGGCGGGCTCAGAACACTGCTGGAATGCGACAGAAGCGGCACTACGATCTACGATGTAGGGGGTAGGCCTTTGTCAAGGGAGACCAGGTATGGATACATTGCTCGGTCAGGAAGAAGGGCCTGTCCCCGAAACTGCAACACCACTGGCATGGGCCTGGCAAAGTCGTGGGGTCGCTTAGGAGAGGTAACGTACCGAGTGCGTATGCCAAACAAGGGGCGACTGGTTGTGCTGCACAGGGACAGGCTAGCCCCGTACCGACCCCTCCTCACCGCCGACACCCCAGCTGATGTAACGAGTCTGCCTCCTCATCCACCAGCCTCGTCTACAGGTCTCACTACACCCCAGTTGGACTCTCGTCGGGCACCCAGATAGCTAACAGACTTTGTTTGTGAATAGCTCCTGCGTGTGATTAGCATTCTTAAGTTTATTGTCGTTGAGTGTACTGATTGAGTTGCTAATGTTTAATGTTGTTGAATTCACTGGTTAAGTTTGTTAATTTTGCGGGGTTGTCGGGGACTACTGACCCCTTAGGTGGGGGCTGTGTGGCGCTCCTGCCCACATTGTTGCTTCGCATTCCTGGGCCTCTGTGATTGGTTGGCTGCGGTTACATTGAAGGAGCCAATCACGGCGCTCGGAATTCCTCTCAGCTGCTGTGATTGGCTGGTTACATCTGCATCGAGGGAGCCAATCACTGCGGACCAGTGGGTTTATAAGGGAAGGCAGTATTCAGTTGGTGTTTGTTTTATGTGCTCGGGAGCAGAGTTCTCCGGGGTTTTGCCGTGTTGAGCTAAGTTGTTCAGTAAAATGCAAAGAACGCCTGAAAATCCAATAAACCGAAGCTCTCTGGGAGCGATTCGTGGAACCCCTGTCCCTCCTCTGCATCCGCCTCCTTTGGAAATCACTACAATATGTTAAAATGCGGCACTGATTGCAACAATCAGCCTCATAATAATGCTAACTTTAGCTACTTAGCTACAGACATGAGCAGACCCACGTACACTACTAGCGATTTTTGTTGCGTTTACAATATATTAAAACGGTGTCAAACTAAGGTGATCCAGTGGTTTTCATATTTTATTCATTAAGAAATTATTTACCTTTATGCGTTTCTTTCAGTGCCTCTGTGGCATTCGCAATTATCTTGCCGATAATTCAAAAGATATTGTGGGACATTTCTCTTTTCCCTCCGTTTGTAATGTGCCCCTGAAAAATCTTCATTTGAAGGCCCAGAGAGTCCTCCCACTTAACCCTCCCCCTCTGTCTGAACAAGAATCAGGACATCACAACCCCTACACATGAACGTGCAAAACGAAGGGGTAGGGTTAAGTGGTAGGGCCAAGGGGTGAAATGGGATTCAGCCTTAGTCTTATAATGTAATTGCCCCTATGATGAAAACTTTTCCTTTTATTGTTGATTTTTCCAAATTCAAATTATGTAATAGTATTGTAATTATAAAATCCATTGGAATATACACTCACAGGATACTTCATTAGGTACACCTTGCTAGTACTGGGTTGGACCCCCTTTTGCTTTCAGAACTGGCTTCATTCTTCGTGGTATAGATTAAACAAGGCCCTGGAAATATTCCTCAGAGACGTTGGTCCATATTGATATGATAGCATCACAAAATCGCTGTAGATTTGTCAGCTGCACATCCTTGATGCGAATATCCCATTCCACCACATCCCAAAGGTGACCTATTGCATTGAGATCTGGTGACTGTGGAGGCCATTTGAGTACACTGAACTCATTGTCATGTTCAATATATGGACATGGTCAGCAACAATACTCAGGTAGGCTGCGGCATATGAATGATGATCAATAGGTACTAAGTGGGCCAAAGTCTGCCAAGAAAATATCCCCCACACCATTACACCATCACCACCAGACTGAAACACTGATACAAGGCAGGAGAGATCCGTGCTTTAATGTTGTTTACTACAAATTCTGACCCTACCATCCAAATGTCGCAGCAGAAATGCAGACTCATCAGACCAGATAATGTTTTTCCGATCTCCTTTCGTACAATTTTGTACATCAGCTACATCAGCTGGGGTGTACGGTGAGCCCGTGCTAATTGGAGCCGCAGCCTCCTGTTCTTAACACCCAGTGTGGTCTTCTGCTGCTGTAGCCCAACTGCTTCAAAGCTCAACATGTTGTGCGTTCAGAGAAGCACTTCTGCATTACTCAATTGTAACAAGTGGTTATGTTTTGTACCTCCTGACCGCCAGGGCAGTCTCTTGTAGTGGATATATCTCTGTGCGCAAGCCGCAGTCCGAGAGTTGTATACCAAAAAAGTCACCCCATGACATGGCGTGCGATGTCACCGCGTTCACTTTATATTAACCCCAGTCACACGCCAATCGTTCTTTTATCTCTTCTCGCAGTCAGACTTTAGAGTTGTAGTAATTCACTGTCTTCAGCCCGGAGACTTTCGTCAGATCTACGAAGCTGAACCCTACTTCGTCCTTCATGGGCTGGATAGGAAAAGACGATTGGATTACAATTCGCAGTATTTAACCTCGAGCCTCGCTCGGTTAAATACACCTGAATTAGCATCGCCTTGAGCCAGCTCGGTGACGGCTAACGGGAACAACCTGACACAGAACGATACCTTGAGCCTTGCTCGGTATTCCTTCTTCTGTCCACTTTTGAAGCAGCGTTACCTGGAGCCTAGCTCGGTAACCGCTAGCCCACGTTTACTTCTTCAGCATCCTGACCTAGAGCCCCGCTCGGCAGGCGTGTGAGACCAGCATTGACAACTGTAACTGCCATCTTGAGCCCTGCTCGGTGACGGCAAGCAGAAGTATATGCACGATTAACGAACTTATATGCGTATTTAAAAAAAAAAAAAAACGACAAGGTGGTAAGTATTGAAGACCAACTGTTGCGTATTGTTAGTTAGCCTTGTTGCGCGCATTGCCTCGTCGGTTATTAGCATAGGAGTGTGCGATTTGGAGCATGTCTCAGTCTGCAGGCTTACTTGATGTGGGACAATGCACACAGTGCCCCAACGCCCTGGAAGCTTACGATGGCCATACATGCTGCCCATCTTGCCTTGGATTAGACCACTTGCAAGAGGCTCTGATTAACCCTTGCATGAATTGTGCAATAATGTCTTTTGCGCAGAGACAGGCCAGACTGGCAGGCTTGGACGCTGCATGTGATCCGTCATTGCTAGCATTCCCAAAGAGGCTTGATAAAAAGTCGGCAAAGTGCCGCCATACAGGTGACCTGGCAGCAGAGCCCCAAAAGAAAAAACCTTCTTCTGGCCTAGCACAACAGGTTAAATCCCTCTCATCTGACATGGAGCAGGTTAAAGCTATGCTATTGGCATTGAGTGGCGATTTCCTTGGAGCTAATGCCTCACAAAGCACGCAATCAGAAACGGAGGACGAGTTTGACGTCTTGTCAACCACAGCCTCAAACACTGCATTCCAGGCTAGCCCTGCTAGCCCCAATGGCTCTATGCCTTGTGGGCAGCCAGCACCCCTGGCTAGTTTGGACTCAACCACATACTCCCGGGGCTCTGGTGATGATTCCTCAACATCAGACAACACCACCGCAGAACCCATAGCCTCTTTACAGTGCACCATGAAGACTGCTCTCGCTAAGCTGGCTCTGGACACACCACCTGTGCATTTTGCTGAGTCCAGCGCCTTTTTTAAGAGATCAGGTGGTAATGACATTTTCTCTGTCCCCATCTGTAAAGATTTTGTGGCAGAATTTTCAGCGGCCTTTGCGGCGCAACCCCAGAGAACTGAGATGCTGAGAGCCATAGCCTAGCGAATATGCCGGCCATGGATACGTGTATTGCAGCACTGGTAGTATCACCAGATGAGGCGCTTCGCCCGGACCCACGCTGCCCCAGTGCGGAGTGCAGACGCACAGATGAGCTTTTCATTAAGGCTCACAATACAGCGACTCGGGTTGGACGGCTGTCCAACTCCTTGGCTCACCTCTTGCTTGCCCTGCAGGCCTCACTGCCGGGCTCTAACACTGAAAAGGCTCCAGAGGAGCTTTTCAATGCTGCCCTTCAGACTATGGGCTATATTGCTCAGGACATGGGCAGACTTGTAGCTACCCTGGTGCGTGGCCGTCGCCAGGTGTGGCTGGCCCAAACCCCGTTGTCAGAACCATGCAGAGCCACCATCAGAGCCCTGCCCCTCGTTCCGGGCCACGTTTTTGGCCCTACAGTTAAGGATGCTCTCGACCGCCGTGCCCTTATTTCTGAATCGCGCCGTCAAGAAATGCCACAAAGACCCTTTCGCTTTCGGGCTCCAGCGCCCCCTAACTCCCGCCTTGGCCTGCCTAGTTTTCCGCGGCCTAGGGAGCCCCGACACCAGCAGCAGCCAAACCCCTCCTTCTCCCCAAGGGGACGACAAGGGAAATCCCCCAACTGTGCACGCAGACGTCCTGCACAGGGCCCAACACAGCGGCCTGCTTTTGACACCAGGCCAAGGAAGGGCCAGTGCTGACGGTCTTCGGCCGGTGGCAGGAATGTTGTCAGCCCCGCAGCGGGCATATTGGGAGCAGTCCGCGAAAGACCTGTGGGTCATTCGGACAATGACTGAGGGATACAGGCTGCAATTCCGTCACCGGCCACCTCTCAGTTCCCAGCCCAGGGTTACTGTTGTTCGAGACCCAGGGCGGGCGTTAATCCTTTCCAAGGAGATAGCTTCTCTCTTGGACAGAGGAGCCATAGAAATTGTTCACCCTCATGTTCAAAACAAGGGTTTTTATTCAATCTACTTTATTGTTCCGAAAAAGGGCGGTGGTCACAGGCCAATCCTCGACCTCCGTCAGTTGAACAAATTCTTAAAAGTTCTCCCCTTCCGTATGCTTCGCACTGCAGCGCAGAGAAGAGTGGTTCACGCTGGTGGACTTGAAAGATGCCTACTTTCACGTTCCGGTCACACCAGAACACAGGAGATTTCTCCGCTTTTCATTCCAAGACAAGACGTACCAATTCAGGGTCCTCCCATTTGGACTGTCTCTGGCCCCACGAGTCTTTACTCAATGCATACAGGCAGCGCTGATGCCCCTTTTATCCCAGGGCCTCAAAATTCTACCCTACTTGGACGACTGGCTCGTCTGTGCCCCCACCAGACAGCAGGTGCTCCGGGACACCCACAAGTTGCTTGTTCACACCCACGCAGAGGGTGAACAGAGTTCTGTGAACAGAGCCAAAAGCAATTTAATACCGACACAGTCAACACAATTTATAGGCATGAGACTGGATTCCAGAACGATGCTGGCTTCTCTCCTCCTGGAGCGAGCCCAGACAATTATGTCTTTTATCAGGCGCCTGAAAGTGGGTGCTATGGTAACTTACTTAACGCTACTCCAGCTCCAGGGCCTGCTGACTGCGGCAGCGCAGGTAATTGCACTGGGCAGACTCCACTCCAGACTGTTTCAGGTTTGGATAAGGGGCCTAGGGTTGGACCCCGTGCGGCACAGACACACACTGGTGAGGGTATTTCAGGAGTGCCTGACAGCCCTACGAGAATGGCAATCTATAGACTTCCTTCTTTCAGGAGTGACCATGGGGCAGCTGCCATCGCGCAGGGAAGTTGTGACAACAGACGCGTCAAAGACTGGCTGGGGCGCGGTCTGGCGCCACAGAGGGGTACGGGGCAAATGGTTGTCAGCAATAGCTCAAGAACATATAAATTTGCTCGAGCTACGGGCAGTTTGGCTGGCGCTGGAACATTTCCTACCAGTGTTGAAGGGCCGGCATGTTCTGATCCGCTCCGACAATCTGTCCACAGTGTTCCACGTGAACCACTATGGGGGCACGAGGTCACTGGCGCTCCTGCAGTTATCCCAAGAGATGTGGATATGGGCTCACCCCAAGTTTCTCTCTTTGAAGGCGATACACTTAGCAGGGGCAGACAACAGTGTAGCAGCCATGTTATCTCGGCAGGCCTTGAACCCCGGCCACTGGAGGCTCCACCCACAGGTGGTCCAACAGATTTGGAGTCTGTTTGGCGAGGCACAAGTAGACCTTTTCGCCTCCGCAAGTACAACTCACTGCCCTCTCTGGTTTTTGGAACAGGAGCAGAACAGCCCTATGGGACAGGACAGCCTGATCTCACAGAATTCTGTGAAATGACCACGAAATCCTTTATCCACAATCTGTGGTGGCAGCACGAAATCTGCGAGGTTTTCGTGATGGGACCACAGAAATAATGCCAGTGGAAAATCAATGAGGCTCATTTTTCGTGGTGGACACACGATTCCCTGTTTCAATGGCATCACTCAGTGGGCGTTGTAACGATCAATGCCGCTTTTTTTCCTCATCAGCTTAGATTTTTTTTTTTTTTGTCGCTATTTTTATCCTCTGCATTGATGACGAATTTGTTAATGAGGTTAATTTTGCGGTTAATTTTCCATCAAATTCAGTTTGATCACGTTAATAGTGTATTTTTTAATAACCGTTTCAGTTGCTTCCATATCAGCTGATTCCCCCCCCCCCACCAACGCAGTCTCACACCCAACGCGTCAAAGACTGACGCTTGGTCAGGGGCCTTTTGCGTTAGATACTGACGGTAAAGGTCTCCTTTAGCGTACTACCCCGACGCACGGGGCTTTCAAGTACTTACAATATAATCCCGTCTGCGGCAATATTTGAAGCTCAGAGCGAGTGCCCCAGCCGTGCATTCGCGTCAGTATTAATACAACCACGGCGCATACAGACGCTGTGGGCATCCGTCCCATTGGCTTCTGGATAACCTGACCCGCGGAAGTATTCTCCTTACTGTCATTTTTTACGTTAAAGGTGATTTTACAATGATATCTGCAACATTTCTCAACACAAAAACACCAATGTGTCCTTGTTAATTACACAAAAGTGACGGGTTAGTTGTATAGGCATCAGTTTTCTTGTTTTCCCCTTCGATTGTGAGAAACAAGGAGCTTTTTTCCCCGTTTTGAATAGCTGAAGTCACTACACTACCCATGATCTTCAGTGGTCGTTGCTATGGAGACGACGGCACTCCACTTTGCTAGACAAACCGCTTTTGCACAATTTATTTCAAAATGAAACAAAAAACGAATGTGAACAGATTAAAATTGATTACTAATTAAACTGGTTACTCAAAACATCAACATTTAGCTTCAGCTTGACCGGGAAGTTATCTTCCTTACTGTCACTTATTACGTTAATGGTGATTTTACAATGATATCTGCGATATTTATATGCACAAAAACACCAGTGTGTCCTTGTTAATTACACAACATTGACGGGATAATGTTATGGGCATCATTTTTCATGTTCCCCCCTTCAATTCTGAGAAACAAGGAGTTTTTCCTCCGTTTAGGATAGCTGGAGTCACTACACTACCCACAATCCTCAGCGGTCCTTGCTATAGAGACGAGGCCAGTCCGCTTTGCTTGACAAAACTGTAGACAATTTATTTCAAAATGAAACGGAATGTGAACTGATTAAAAGTGATTAATAATTAAAATGGTGTCTCAAAATATCAACATTTAGCTTCAGCTCGCTGTTGGCGATGGGTCACGAGAACCTTCATCCGGAAGTACTGTCCTCCGTTTTGGATAGCTGAAGCCACTACACAACCCATAATCCTCAGCTGTAGTTGCTATAGAGACGACGCCAGTCAGCTTTGCTTGACAAAACTGTTTTTAGACAATTTATTTCAAAATAATGTGAACTGATTAAAAGTGATTAATAATTAAACGCCAACACTTGTTACTGTCCCACACCACAGTCTATGCCCCACACCGGCTGAATGCTACAATGTGGATGCCCAGACACCTCCACTCTGTGTTAAAAAGAAGAGGGGATGCTACACCATGGTAAACAGGCTCCTGTCCCAACTTTTTTGAGACCTGCAGCATCCATCAAATTTGAAATGAGCTCATTTTGTGGATAAAATTGTAAAATTTCTCAGTTTCAACATTTGCTATGTTATCTCTGTTCTATTGTGAATAAAATACAGGCTGGTGTGATTTGAAAGTCATTGCGTTTTGATATTATTCACAATTTACACTTTGTCCCAACTATTTCGGAATTGGGGTTGTATGTATCATAACCAAGCAAAATATCAACTATTTGATGTTTTTGCAATGTACCATGAACCTGCATTAGTCAAAAACAGACAGCAAATGTGGTGTTTGAAAGGTAATTTCTAAGAATGTCATTGTCATGTACCTACACAAGAATACAATACCATCAAAATTGTTTTTATTATTGTAGCTCACACATTTGTAACATCTGAAGATAAGGAGGTTTAGTCTTTTTTTTCATTATTTTACATGATATCACTGAAACATTATTACATATATTTCAGCTATACACGTATATGTGCATATCTCATTTGTAAAACATCACTGGAAAAAAATGTATGGTTTACCCGTTACCTCATGGTGCTTATCAACATTATGTGTGCTAAAAGCAGAAATAGTATATGGATCTATGGATCTATATACACATACACACATACACACATATACACACACATACATATACACACGTGGACAAAATTGTTGGTACCCCTCTGTTAATGAAAGAAAAACCCAAAATTAGCTCTGAAATAACTTGAAACTGACAAAAGTAGTAATAAATAAAAATTGACTGAAAATTAACCAATGAAAATCAGACATTGCTTTTGAATTGCGGTTCAACAGAATCATTTTAAAAAAACAAACCAATGAAACAGGCCTGGACAAAAATGATGGTACCCCTAGAAAAGATCGAACATAATTTGACCATAGGGACATGTTAAACTAAGGTGTGTCCTCTAATTAGCATCACAGGTGTCTTCAAACTTGTAATCACTCAGTCTGCCTATTTAAAGGGTGACAAGTAGTCACTGTGCTGTTTGGTGACATGGTGTCTACCACACTGTACATGAACCACAGAAAGTGAAGGAGAGAGTAGTCTCAGGAGATTAGAAAGAAAATTATAGACAAGCATGTAAAAGGTAAAGGCTATAAGACCATCTCCAAGCAGCTTGATGTTCCTGTGACTGCAGTTGCACATATTATTCAGACGTTTAAGGTCCACGGGACTGTAGCCAACCTCCCTGGACGTGGCCGCAAGAGGAAAATTGATGACAAACTGAAGAGACGGATCATACAAATGGAAACCAAAGAGCCCAGAACAACCTCAAAAGAAATTAAAGGTGAACTCCAAGGTCAAGGTACATCAGTGTCAGATCGCACCATCCGTCATTGTTTGAGCCAAAGTGGACTTTATGGGAGACGACACCACTGTTGAAAGCAAATAATAAAAAGCAAGACTGGAATTTGCCACAATGCATATTGACAAGCCACAAAGCTTCTGGGAAAATGTCCTTTGGACAGATGAGACAAAACGGGAGCTTCTTGGCAAGGCACATCAACTCTATGTTTACAGACGCAAAAATAAAGCATACCAAGTAAAGAACACTGTCCCTACTATGAAACATGTAGGAGGCTTGGTTATGTTGCGGGGCTGCTTTGCTGCATCTGGCGCAGGGTGTCTTGAATCTGTGCAGGGTACAATGAAATCTCAAGACTATCAAGGCATTATGGAGAGAAATGTGCAGCCTAGTGTCAGAAAGCTTGGTCTCAGTCGCAGGTCATGGGTCTTCCAACAGGATAATGACCCAAAACACACCGCTAAAAACAACCAAGAATGGATAAGAGCAAAACATTGGACCATTCTGAAGTGGCCTTCTGAGCCCTGATCTAAATCCTACTGAACATCTGCGGAAGGAGCTGAAACATGCCGTCTGGAGAAGGCAGCCTTCAAACCTGAGAGAATTGGAGCAGTTTGCTCACGAGGAGTGGGCCAAAATACCAGTTGACAGGTGCAGAAGTCGCATTGACAGTTACAGAAATCATTCGATTGCAGTTATTGCCTCAAAAGGTTGTGCAAAAAAATATTAAGTTAAGGGTACCATCATTTTTTTCCAGGCCTGTTTCATTAGATTGATTTTTTTAAATGATTCTGTTGAACCACAATTCAAAAGCAATGTCTGATTTTCATTGGTTAATTTTCAGTAAATTTTTATTTATTACTACTTTTGTCCGTTTCAAGTTATTTCAGAGCCAATTTTGGGTTTTTCTTTCATTAACAGAGAGGTACCAACAATTTTGTCCACGTGGGTACATATACAGCGCCCTCTGTAATTAATGGCACCCTTGGTTAAGATGTGTTAAAAGCCTTAAAATAAATTCAATTTTTATTGCAGAAGCATACTCTCACACTGAAAATTGTAGAAAAATGTAACCTTCAACTCAAGTGAATTTTTAGGGAAAAAAAATCCCTGACTGAGAAATAATTATTTTTCATAAAATCAACTGTTCCACAATTATTGGCACCCCTAACAATTCCTGGGAAATAAATGTAATTGAAGTATTTCTGTCATTTCTACGGTAGTTTACTAAGTTGATCAGAGTATGCAGGAACATATAATTAGTAATTCATCACTTCCTGTTTCCCTGGGGTATAAATATGATGTGACACAGAGGCCATTTCTCTTATCCACTCTTCAACATGGGAAAGACAAAGGAACACACCATTCAAGTAAGGCAGATGTGTGTCAACCATCACAAGTCAGGCAATGGCTACAAGAAAATAGCCACTCGCTTGCACCTGCCCATATCTACTGTCAGAGGAATCATTAAGAAGTTTAAAACAACTGGAACAGTGGTAAACAAGCCTGGACGAGGACGCAAGGTTATTTTGCCACCACGCACAGTGAGGAGGATGGTAAGAGAAATGAAAAGTTCTCCAAAGCTCACTGTTAAAGAATTGCAACAAATGGTAGCATCTTGGGGTCACAAAGTCTCCAAAACAACCATCAGGTGCTATCTACATGCCAACAAGCTGTTTGGGAGGCATGCACGGAAAAAACCTTTTCCCACTCACAATCATAAACGCAAACGTCTGGAGTTAAGCTAAGCGGTACTGGGACTTCAACTGGGACCGTGTGCTTTGGTCAGATGAGACCAAGATAGAGCTTTTTGGCAACAAACACTCTAAGTGGGTCTGGCGGAACACAAAAGATGAGTATGCAGAAAAGCACCTCGTGCCCACTGTGAAGTATGGGGGAGGATCGGTGATGCTGTGGGCCTGTTTCTCTTCCAGAGGCCCTGGGAACCTTGTTAGGGTGCATGGCATCATGAACGCTTTGAAATACCAGGACATTTTAAATCCAAATCTGGTGGCCTCTGCCCGAAAGCTGAAGATGGGTCGTCACTGGGTCTTTCAGCAAGATAATGACCCTAAACATGTGGCCAAATCTACACAGAAATGGTTCACCAGACACAGAATCAAGCTCCTCCCATGGCCATCTCAGTCCGCAGACCTCAACCCCATTGAAAACCTGTGGAGTGAGCTGAAGAGGAGAGTGCAGAGGAGAGGACCCAGGTCGCTGGATGATTTAGAGAGATTGTGCAAAGAGGAATGGTCGAAGATCCCTCTTTCTGTATTCTCCCATCTTGTGAAACATTATAGGAGAAGATTAGGTGCTGTTTTGTTGGCAAAAGGGGGTTGTATAAAGTATTAACATCAGGGGTGCTAATAATTGTGGCACACATGATTTGATGTAAAAGAATTATTTCTTAATGTGGGATTTTTTTCCCACTGAATAAATGCACTTGAATTAAAGGTTGGATTTTCCTCTTTTTTTCATTGTGGTCCTATATTATTTAGAAAAAAACTGAATTTATTAGAAGCTAAAGAACACATCTTAACCAGGGGTGCCAATAATTATAGAGGGCAGTGTACATACACATATACACATACACACATACATATACACATACACACACACACACATACATATACACATATTATTATTATTATAAAAAAGAAAAAAAAAAAAAAAAAGGGCGGCACGGTGGCATAGTGGTTAGCACTGTTGCCTCACAGCAAGAAGTGTAGTGGCTTCAGCTATCCAAAACGGAGGACAATACTTCCGGATGTAGGTTCTCGTGACCCATCGCTTACAGCGAGCTGAAGCTAAATGTTGATATTTTGAGACACCATTTTAATTATTAATCACTCTTAATCAGTTCACATTCCGTTTCATTTTGAAATAAATTGTCTACAGTTTTGTCAAGCAAAGCGGACTGGCCTCGTCTCTATAGCAAGGACCGCTGAGGATTGTGGGTAGTGTAGTGACTCCAGCTATCCTAAACAGAGGAAAAACTCCTTGTTTCTCAGAATCGAAGGGGGGAACACGAAAAATGATGCCCATAACATTATCCCGTCAATGTTGTGTAATTAACAAGGACACACTGGTGTTTTTGTGCATATAAATATCGCAGATATCATTGTAAAATCACCGTTAACGTAATAAGTGACAGTAAGGAAGATAACTTCCTGGTCAAGCTGAAGCTAAATGTTGATGTTTTGAGTGACCAGTTTAATTATTAATCAATTTTAATCTGTTCACATTCGTATTTTGTTTCATTTTGAAATAAATTGTGCAAAAGCGGTTTGTCAAGCGAAGTGGAGTGCCGTCGTCTCCATAGCAACGACCGCTGAAGATCATGGGTAGTGTAGTGACTTCAGCTATTCAAAACGGGGAAAAAAACTCCTTCTTACAATCGAAGGGGAAAACAAGAAAACTGATGCCTATACAACTAACCCGTCACTTTTGTGTAATTAACAAGGACACATTGGTGTTTTTGTGTTGAGAAATGTCGCAGATATCATTGTAAAACCACCGTTAACATAAAAAAAGAAAAGTAAGGAGTATACTTCCGTGTGTCAGGTTATCCAGAAGCCAATGGGACGGATGCCCACAGTGTCTGTATGCGCCGTGGTTGGATTAATACTGACGCGAATGCACGGCTGGGGCACTCGCTCTGAGCTTCAAATATTGCCGCGGACGGGATTATATTGTAAGTACTTGAAAGCCCCGTGCGTCGGGGTAGTACGCTAAAGGAGACCTTTACCGTCAGTAGCTAACGCAAAAGGCCCCTGACCAAGCGTCAGTCTTTGACGCGCTGGGTGTGAGACTGTGTTGGTGGGGGGGGGAATCAGCTGATATGGAAGCAACTGAAACGGTTATTAAAAAATACACTATTAACGTGATCAAACTGAATTTGATGGAAAATTAACCGCAAAATTAACCTCATTAACAAATTCGTCATCAATGCAGAGGATAAAAATAGCGACAAAAAAAAAAAAAAAAAAAAATCTAAGCTGATGAGGAAAAAAAGCGGCATTGATCGTTGCAACGCCCACTGAGTGATGCCATTGAAACAGGGAATCGTGTGTCCACCACGAAAAATGAGCCTCATTGATTTTCCACTGGCATTATTTCTGTGGTCCCATTACGAAAACCTCGCAGATTTCGTGCTGCCACCACAGATTGCGGATAAAGGATTTCGTGGTCATTTCACAGATTTCTGTGAGATCAGGTTGGACAGGACGCCTTGGCTCGCAGTTGGCCGGATGTACTGCTTTATACATTCCCGCCAATTCCACTTGTTCCCGCCGTGCTGGAGCGGGTCCACGAGGACAGGCACAGGGTGCTCCTGGTAGCACCTCGATGGCCATCATGGACGTGGTTCCCCCTGCTGCTGTCCCTCTTGCAAGGAACACCTTGGAAACTCCCGGTGAGGAGCGATCTCCTATCACAACTGGAGGGACAGATTTGGCACCCACAACCAGAGTTTTTCCAGCTATGGTTATGGCCACTGGGATCAGCCCGGAGCTGATGTCCTGCACGCCTGAGGTCCGCGATACGATTTTGAATGCTAGGGCGCCATCAACTTGCGCCATGTATGACAGCCGGTGGAAAATCTTTCACACATGGTGCATAAACCACCATGTGGATTCATTGTCTTGCCCAGTTGAGTCAGTATTGGAATTCCTTCAGTCACTTTTTGAAGCAGGGAGGTCACATTCCACATTGAAGGTTTATGTGGCAGCACTCTCCAGCTACCGTGCACCAATTAACGGTTGATCCCTAGGATCACACCGCTTAATAGTTGCATTTCTGAAAGGGACACGGAGGTTGCGTCCCCCTAGGGTGACTAGACCGCCTCCCTGGGACCTTCCAACGGTTTTGAATTTTCTCTGCGGTCCTCCCTTTGAACCCCTCAATCAAGCCCCTCTGAAGTGGCTATCCCTCAAAGCGTCGTTCTTCCTTGCAATCTCAACAGCCAAGTGTGCCTGTGAACTGCATGCATTGTCTGTCAGCCCCCTGTGCCTTCAGTGGGGGGTTGACGACTCAAGTGTCAGGCTCAGACCTAACCCAACCTTTTTGCCCAAAGTGCTTTCGCCTGGGTTCATTAACCAGGTTATTGACCTGCCAGCTTATACTGACAGCGGTGACCCCAGACGACATCTGTTATGTCCGGTCGGGGCGCTGAAATGTTACGTAACAGCAACAGCAGGGGTATGCCGTTCGGACCAGCTGTTTGTTTGTTTTTTTTCGGAAAGTAAACGTGGACTACCCCTCTCTAAACAGAGGCTATCACACTAGTTCATTGAGGTGATAGACACAGCCTGTAAACGCTCTGGTCAAACCTTACCGGCACCGGTCACAGGACACTCGCTCAGGGGTGTAGCAGCATCTTGGGCGGCCCTTAAGGGGATTCCCCTGTCGGACATCTGTGCAGCTGCAACATGGTCATCACCATGTACCTTCAGCTGTTTTTACAGAGTCAATGTTGCATCGTCACATAGTACTGCAGAAGCAAGACTATCTCGAATGGAGGCAGACCTCATCTGAATTACTCCTTGTGACGTTTTGGTATTCTTCATCCACTACAAGAGACTGCCCTGGCGGTCAGGAGGTACAAAACATAACGCTAGTTACGAATGTAACTGTGGTTATGTGAGTAGTGGATGACCGCCAGGGTTCCTGGTCACTCGGAGAGTGCGAGAAGAGACCTGGTTCCTGAGAACGATTGGCGTGTGACTGGGGTTAATATAAAGTGAACACGGTGACGTTGCACGCCACGTCACGAGGTGACTTTTTTGGTATACAACTCGGTCTGTGGCTTGCGCACAGAGATATATCCACTACAAGAGACTGCCCTGGCGGTCATCCACTACTCACATAACCACAGTTACATTCGTAACTAGCGTTATTTGAGTAACAGTTGCCTTTCTATCAGCTGAAGACCAGTCTGGCCGTTTTCCTCTGACCTTTGGCATTAACAATTTGTTTTCGCCCAGAGAACTGCCACTCCCTCGATATTTTCTCTTTTTTGGATCATTCTCTGAAAACTCAAGAGGTGGTTGCACATGAAAATCCCAATATATCAGCAGTTGCTGAAAAACTCAGACCAGCCTGTCTGGCACGAACAAGCATGCCATATTAATAGTCACTTAAAGGCAATCGCGCTATTTGTTAATGCGCATCCTGGCCACGCAGCGTTAAGACTGGTCTGCTTCGATTGTAGCCGCTGCACAAGGCCTGTTTTGTTGATGTAATACATTTTCGGACATGATGGCCATCATCTGAACAAGGCTGGCTCTTGTCTTTTATTAAGTAATATTGATTTAGCAACGCAATCTCTCCTCACTCAAAATAAGTGACTTCAGATGAGTCTGGTGCAGAGTTATTATAAACACAGCCGTAATTATTTTACTCCTGTTCCTTGAAATTTTAATTTGACTATTCCTTTTCATAACACAGCTGTAAGTGAGATTACGGATAAGGAGTCTAGCCCCATCCAAAATAATTTAGTTACTGCAAAGCCCCCTAGTTTGTGCATTGTCTATCCTCAAAACTAGACTTCATCAAAGTTTGGGCTCTGCAGACGAAAGCTGATATTTTTGTGTTCACCCAGTTTTGGCTGTCCAGCAAGGTTAAAAATGATGTGATTTCCCTTGAAGGATACAATGTTATTTCGGTCCGATAGAGTCAGACCTTCAAGGGGAGGAGGTGTGGCCATAAGGAATGTTTAACTGTTTCCGTTTTAGACTCTGTATCGTTTTACAGGTGCTTTGAATTTTCAGCTTTGGGTGACAGTTTAGGAAATAGTGTAACCTGTAGCTGACTGACTGTAATTGGGGTTTATTATCCACCATCAGCTCAGTCCAGCGCAATCGAAAATTTTGCGAACTTTGTGTCTGCTCATGAAAACTCTGAAACCATTTCACTTGGTGATTTGAATATCGACTGGCTCTTGGATGCTTCAAATAGCTTGAAAGATGTGTACAATAACTTTTGATAATGCCTCAGCTAATCTTGTGTCCTACAAGGCCTGACCCTAAGGATCCTGATAGATAAAATAAGATCTGTAAGGGTCGCCCTAACAGGCCACATAATTTTAAAGCTAATGGCGTTTTCCCTCTGGAATTAGGTCTGTGAGGCTGTTGTAGCCAAGCAACTCAGGAAGATTGCAACAGAATGTGGGCTACCGTCTGGCAATTCACTGAGCAGTGGTATGTTTCCCAAAGGCATATCAGGTTGCTAACTCTTTTAACTACTTCCACAGTCTGGTTCAGACTAAGCTTTTGGGAACTGTACCCCTGAACTGTTACTATAAATGTACGTTGGTTTGCTTTAATGCTTTTGCGTACGTGAATACGCAAATAATATACAATCAATAGTATACAGTCGCCTAACGAAAAGTGTTCCCCACTTCCATATACATTTCCATTGAAGGACCGTTCTCTGTCGCATGCAGAATTTAATTAGTCGTATCTGGACCTCATTTTCGTTGTCCAGGTGGATAGGCCTAAATGTTGAAGATAAAGGCCTACAGCATTTTACCAAGATTAAATTTAGTAAAAAATAAAGTACAGGTGAGGCACATGTTGTAGATAAATTGAGCATATAAATGTTACTGGCTTGATTACATGCCCTTCAAATCCTTCCATCAACCATGCATCTGCTGTGTTAAAATAGTGCCGCACGCTGCAGATGGATAGTTAATAGTACACCCTATCTCGACCATGAAAATGAAATCCCAAGCTGCAATTTAAAAGCCAATATAACCTCAGCACTAAACTGAAGCATAAGCTACTGATTAAGGCAATGCGGGACCTTTTTTTAACCCATTTAAATCGGGACAGCATGTGCGCATTTTAAGAACGTGTGGTTGCCGACACAGATATGCGCGTAATTTTGAAAGTACCGTAATTACGGTAAGTTTTGCGCAATTGAAAAAATTTCCAACTGTTTCTGAAAGCTGAGAAGCTGTGCTTCAGCCCAAATACAGGTTACTATGGTAAACATGGCAGCATGATTCTCTGCTGGGATTTTTGCATTAGGCCTTAAAGGGTTAAAGGAGGTGGCTATTCCCAAGGCAGCCTTGTGGATAATATCCTATCCGCTATTTGCAAGGCAGCCTTGAGGATAATTTCCTATCCGCTATTCGCAAGGCAGCCTTGTGGATAATTTCCTATCCGATATTGGCAAGGCAAGACCCTAGTGACCAAGGTTATCATGAAGTCAATTTATAGTACTTTAATTAACCTGTTTTACTGAAATTACATGTAATTGCCACCACTGTTGCATCCTTTTGAGCCATGATGACAGAATCAGTCTTTTTCTTGAAGACGCAAGACCCTACTGGCCAAGGTTATCATGAAGTCAATTTATATTACTTTAATTAACCTGTTTTATTGAAATTACATGTAATTGCCACTACTGTTGCATCCTTTTGAGCCATGATGACAGAATCAGTCTTTTTCTTAAAGACAGAGATCACGCTCATCTAAGTTATTTTATTATTTTTTTAATTAAACATTACTTTGATTCTATCTGAAAAACACATATTGACACACTCTCTTGCAGTGCGTAAGCAATAATAGTCACAAGTTAAATTCTACAACACAGATTGTGGCATTGAAGAAAATAACAGAAAGAACTTGCATTGCAGTTTTGCTGAATTGAAATGGTTAAAATGCCCGGTAGTGCCCATTGGTGTTTATTCAAACAATGATTTAGTCCCCCAAACAGTGTTATGTTCTGCCTGCTCTGTTCATGTTTTTGGTTCATGTTCGTGTTTGTCTTGTCATGTTCCTGGTGTTTTCTTGTTCAGCTCCTTGGTTCCTTGTTGCTTGTGTTTCCAAGCCGTACCGTGTTTTCCTAGCCACGTGTGATTTCCCTTGTATCACTGCCCTCTTTGCGGCCCCTTGGGTGATGTTTTTTGTTGGCCTTCTTGCCCGCTTTTCCCAGCCTGTTTTCCTTTTCTTCCTTGTAAATTAACCCCTGCCTTGTTCCCTATCCCGCGTCTGGTGTTTCACTTTGTCACACTTAACAAACACTAAGTGTGGGGAGATATGAAATCGATAACTAGTCTCTCAGATAACCCATAAGTCTGTCACACTTATGTTACATCTGTCTTTCGCTCTCGAGAACTACTTCTACTTACCCATTATCTGTCTGACCGCTCCAAGCATACTGGGGTAAAGGAATTCTTGTTGTTGAAAGAAGATGCCCCTAGAGCTTTGTTTATATTGTTTTAAGTGTCAAGTTTTTTTCAGTATTAAAAATGTAGATGTGCAAATATGACAAGATATGGCCCTGGTAAGTGAGTCCCTTTTTTTAAAAAAATTGTAATAGATATTACATGGTGCATATTAAAATTTGGAATGTGAATATTGTTGCTTACTTTTTAAAGAAAAACTAAGAGACATTGTTAATCTCTTACCCATTTTTATGGGACAGTGTCTTCTTAATTTCCATCATTATGTTGTCATGTTTGTTTCAACATTGAGTTTAACACATGATGGCACATAAAACATACAGTTTCATGAACTGGTTGGAAGTATTTGGTCAATCAAAGACACGATTGATGTGATATAATAAATCATACAGCACTGTATTGGCTTTTCTCTGATACCTCAGGTTGCCATTGCATTTAGTATGGTTATATGTTTATACTTTTTCAGTACTTTACACTTTAACATTGTTGTGAACTCTTCCCATGAAGAAATATCAAAACTGTTTACATTCTGTGAAAATATCATCTTAATACAACTGTAATATGAACATTCTTGAAAGTGATAGTTTTTGACTCAATATCATGATTCACTTAATATGTTTGCCAAATTGTGTATTTGTGTTGTAGAGGAATCAGAAAATTGCCACAGATTATGTAATTTCGGGGTTCTTTATGATTTAAAAAAATTGCTTGAAAGCATTAAATATAAAGTATAACATACTGGAAACTACCAAAACCCCAGTACATAAAATAACTTTCTTCACAGTACATTTTATAATGGTGAAAGAGAAACAACAAGTTATGTTAAAAAGGTTTGATGACTGGGTAACAAAAAGTGTCTACATGATTTGCTTATGATAATGTCCCTTAACAAGTATGCACAGGTGCATCTCAATAAATTAGAATATCATCAAAAAGTTGATTTATTTCAGTAATTTGATTGAAAACATGAAACTCATATGTTATATAGATTCATTACACACAGACTGATATATTTCAAGTGTTTCTTTTAATTTTGATGATTACAAGTGACAGCTAATGAAAACCCAAAATTCAGTATCTCAGGAAATGAGAATATTGTGAAGAAGTTCAATATGGAAGACTCATGGTGTCACACCTGAGCCTTTAAATGGTCTCAGTCTGGTTCAGTAGGCTACACTATCATGGGGAAGACTGCTCACTTGACAGTTGTCCAGACGACGATCATTGACACCCTGCATAAGGAGGGTAAAACACGAAATGTCATTGCTAAAGAAGCTGGCTGTTCACAGAGTGCTGTATCCAAGCACATTTATGGAAAGTTGAATGGAAGGAAAAAAACGAGGTAGAAAAAGGTGCACAAGCAACAGGGGTAACCGCAGCCTTGAGAGGATTGTGAGAGGAAGCCCATTCAAGAACCTGGGGGAGATTCACAAGGAGTGGACTGCAGCTGGAGTCAGTGCTTCAAGAGCCACCAGACGTATCCAGGACATGGGCTTCTACTGTCCCATTCCTTGTGTCAAGCCACTCTTGAACCAGAGACAACGTCAGAGGCGTCTTACGTGGGCTAAGGACAAAAAAGACTGGACTACTGCTCAGTGGTCCAAAGTCCTCCTCTCAGATGAAAGTAAATTTTACATTTCATTTGGAATTCAAGGTCCCAGAGTCTGGAGGGAGAGAGGAGAGGCACAGAATCCTAGTTGCTGGAGGTCCAGTGTAAAGTTTCCACAGTCAGTGGTGGTTTGGGGGGCCATGTCATCTGCTGGTGTTGGTCCACTGTGTTTTCTCAGGTCCAAGGTCAGCGCAGCCGTCTAACAGGAAGTTTGAGAGCACTTCATGCTTCCCTCTGCTGACCAGCTTTATGGAGATGCTGATTTCATTTTCCAGCAGGACATGGCACCTGCCCACACTGCCAAAGGTACCAATACCTGGATTAAGGAGCATGGTATCCCTGTGCTTAATTGGCCAGCAAACTCACCTGTTCTAAACCGCATAGAGATTCTATGGGGTATTGAGAAGAGGAAGATGTGAGACACCAGACCCAACAACGCAGAAGAGCTGACGGCCGCTATCAGAGCAACCTGGGCTTCCATGACATCTCAGCTGATCGCCTCCATGCCCTGCCGCATTACTGCAGTAATTCATGCGAAAGGAGCCCCGACCAAGTATTGAGCGCTGTACATGTTCATACTTTTCAGTAGTCCAATATTTCAGTGTTAAAAATTCTTTTTTTTTTTTTTATTGGTCTTAAGTTATATTCTTATTTTCTGAGATACTGAATTTTGGGTTTTCATTACCTGTCAGTTGTAATCATCAAAATTACAACCCCAATTCCGAAATAGTTGGGACGAAGTGTAAATTGTGAATAAAATCAAAATGCAATGACTTTCAGATCACATGAGCCAATATGTTATTTATAATAGAACATAGGTAGCATTTCAAATGTTGAAACTCAGACATTTTTATCCACAAAATGAGCTCATTTCAAATTTTCTGGCTGCAACAGGTCTCAAAAAACTTGGGACACAGGCAAAAAAGGGCTGAAAAAGCAATTAATGTATAAGAGAATCAGCTGAAAGATCATTTAGCAAGTAATTGACCTATGGCTAAGCCCCGCCCTCAAATGCGATAAGCCAATCACAGTGTGTATTCTCTCCCCATATACTCAGACATTCTGAGCCTGAACTTCCATTGAAATGCATTATGGAAACTCCGCATCGTTCGCTTTTATGGGGTTTTAAAATGTTTCCAAGTTAAAAAAAAAATGGTCAAACGCTGTGCTCGGGGTAAATGTAACTCCGATACCAGGTATCCCAAGAGGCTGGGCGATGGGGTGTATTTTTTACCCTTCCCAAAGCCACATCATAATCGAGAGAAGTGTCTCCTCTGGATAAAGCTTTGTGGAAGACCCCACTATCAGCATAACGTAGCTAACAAAGGTCAACAAGGATGTCTACATTTGTTCCAAGCTAAGTCAACATCGTGATTAAGGCGACATCTTGTCACTTCCTTGGAGATTAATGTAACGTTATCTTTTACATCGCTAAGTTAGCTAACGTTAGATAAAGTTAGTAAACTCTATGCCTAACTTCAGTGCTGACGGACGTTGGCTTAACGTGAGCTCCTGGCTGTGTTGTTCACCATGTCACCTTGTTTACTTGGAAGGAGTTCAGTCACGTCAGGTTAGGTTTCTTAAATTCAGTAGCAATAATAATACATAAATTATATTTAGGCTATTACCCTGCAGTGCACGAACAATGCTGATCCTCTATCTTGTTGTGTGAGAGGGTGACGGAAACGAGATGCGGTTGATCGCGTTTGCACTGAGACCTGAAAATTTTAGCTTCTAATTGAAACTTTTCGTTGGCCTTCACCACTCTAAATTCATCAATGTATCCCTCCAATGCATAGTGTAACCCTTTTTGCTGACTTCTTGATGATATTTGAGCCTTCTATCGCCAAAAATCATCGATAGCATCCTGAAAAATATCTCCGACTGTGATACCAGCCATTAGCGCCTGTTCTAAAATGTTGATTGTTTGTCCGAGTCAGTGGAGGGGGCGGGGCTCAGCCATAGGTCAATTCCATTAACTGGCATCAGGTGTGTAACACGATTGGCTATAAACAGGATGTCTTAGAGAGGCTGAGTCTCTCAGAGGTAAAGATGGCCAGAGGGTCTCCAACCCATGAACGCTTGTGTATAAAAAATTGTGGAATACTTTAAAAACAATGTTCCTCAATGTCAAATTGCAAAGGCTTTGAAGGTCTCATCATCGACAGTGCATAACATCATCAAAAGATTCAGAGAAACTGGAAAAATCTCTGTGCGTAAGGGACAAGGCTGAAGACCTTTACTGGATGCCTGTGATCTTCGGGCCCTCAGACACCACTGCATCACTCACCGGCATGATTCTGTCATTGACATTACTAAATGGGCCTAGGAATACTTCAAGAAACCACTGTCTGTAAACACAGTGCGCCGCGCCATCCACAGACGCCACCTAAAACTCTGTCATGCAAAAAGGAAGCCATTGTTGAGCATGATCCAGAAGTGCCACCGTGTTCTGTAGGCCAAGACTCATTTAAAATGGACTGTAGCAAAGTGGCAAAGTGTCCTGAGGTCATTTGAGTCCAAATTTGACATTCTTGTTGGAAATCATGGGCGTTGTGTCCTCTGGGCTAAAGAGGAGTAAGACCAACCCTCCTGTTATCAGCATTCAGTTCAAAAGCCAGCATCTCTGATGGTATGGGGATGCATTAGTGCATATGGTGTGGGACATTTGCATGTTTTAAAAAGCACCATGAATGCTGAAAGGTATATAAAGGTTTTAGAGCAACATATGCTCCCCTCCAGACAACATCTATTCCAAGGAAGGCCTTGTGCATTTCAGCAGGACAATGCAAAACCACATACTGCAGCTATTACGACAGCATGGCTTCGTAGTAGAAGAGTCCATGTGCTGAACTGGCCTGCCTGCAGTCCTGATCTTTCACCGATTGAGAACATTTGGCGCAAAATTAAATGAAAAGTCTGTACAAGGAGACCCAAAACTCTCCTGCAGCTGGAAGCCTGTATTAAACAAGAGTGGGATTAAATTCCAATGGCTAAACTCAAGAAACTTGTCTCCTCAATGCTCAGACACCTCCATTCTGCATTAAAAAGAAGAGGGGATGCTACACCATGGTAAACAGGCCCCTGTCCCAACTTTTTTGAGACCTGTAGCAGCCATCAAATTTGAAATGAGCTCATTTTGTGGATAAAATTGTAAAATTTCTCAGTTTCAACATTTGCTATGTTATCTCTGTTCTATTGTGAATAAAATACTGGCTGATGTGATTTGAAAGTCATTGCGTTTTGATTTCATTCACAATTTACACTTTGTCCCAACTATTTCCGAATTGGGGTTGTAAAAAATGCAGGGTGTCAATGATCATCTTCTGGACAACTGTCAAGTGAGCAGTCTTCCCCATGATTGTGTAGCCTACTGAACCAGACTGAGACCATTTAAAGGCTCAGGTGTGACACCATGAGTCTTCAATGTTGAACTTCTTCACAATATTCTAATTATCTGAGATACTGAATTTTGGGTTTTCATTAGCTGTCAGTTGTAATCATCAAAATTAAAAGAAATAAACACTTAAATAAACACTTGAAATATATCAGTCAGTGTGTAATGAATCTGTATAATATGAATTTCACATTTTCAATCAAATTACTGAAATAAATCAACTTTTTGATGATATTCTAATTTATTGAGATGCACCTGTAGCCTATATTCCTGTTGTGAGAGCAAAAAAAATTGTGTGTACATCTATAAGCAATTTTCTTTAAATTGTACACACTTCTTTTTTTTTTTAAAGAGAGAATAAAACACGAAAGACTGAGGGGGAAAAAAGGGAACAGTACAAATATCGCCAAACCAATCTAGTCGTAATTCTGTACATTCACTACCGGTCAAAAGTTTTAGAACACCCCAATTTTTCCAGTTTTTTATTGAAAATTATGTAGTTTCATGTCTCATTGTACTCTGAAATGAAAGCATAGATCAAATAAACAATGAAGTTAAAAAATCATGGAATCAATTTATAAACCAAAATGTATTCTAAACTTTTGACTCATCCAAGTAGCCACCTTTGGCCGAACACACTCGTGGCATTCTTTCTACAATGGAAATCAAATACTCTCCAGAAAGGTCTTCCCAACTCCGTTGCAGAAGTTCCCATAAATGTGTGGTACTTTGTTTTGCTTTCACTCTTCTGTTCAGTTCATCCCAAACCATCTCCATGGTGTTTAAGTCTGGAGACTGTGCTGGCCACTCCATGTTTTCAAGCTTGCCATCTTGTTCTTTTTTCCTAAGGTAGTTCTGGCAGAGCTTGGACTTATGTTTTGGGTCATGTTGCTGTAGGATGAATCCCTGACCAACTAGATGCACACCAGAGAGTACTGCATGCCATGGTGCTGCAGATTGCTGTGGTAGCCATTTTGGTTCAGACAGAGGGGGTTGAAGTAATCAAGATAAGTTGCGACACCTGTAGGAATTGGTAGCACCAACTTTCAGGGCTTGATCAACCTTCATTGCTGCAGAAATGCTTGTGCCCTGAAAAAGGCCTTTTTGTATAATTGTAATTTGTATAATGAAAACTTTTCAGATTTGTTTGTTTATAGTAGTTACTGTGTGTTTGGTTAATATAAGTATTGTATTTAGGTGTTATAAAATCAGTTTTAAGCAGTTCCATAAAACTATTACATTGTGTATGCTATGTACACAAGCCCAGTTGTACATCTGGATTTAAACAGGGCTAATTATGCCCCCTCCTCCTTGGAGACAGGGCATATAGCGATTGACTTTTCCATCTGTGCGTCCGTCCGTTACAAATCTTGTCCTGGCTGCTTTTCTGAAACTGTACATGGCAGGCTTCTCAAATTTTACCATAATAGTTGACATAGAGGGTAGTTGTGCATGGGCATGTTTTTTCTCTCATTTGACCTTTGACCCCTTTCCAGTGACCTTGCAAACAGTGCGCTTGGTTTTTCATGACCAAAGACTGGGCTTATATATAATGTTAAAGATATTTTTTTGGGAAATTTTCCTTTATTGGATAGTTATACAGTGTAGAGAGACAGGTAGGTTGGGTAGAAGAATGGGGGAAGACATGCAGCAAATGACCCGAGCTGGAATCGAACCCAGGTCACTGCGGGAAGGACACAGCCTTTGTGGTACGCGCGCTTAGACCGATGAGCCACTGGGGCGCCCCGGTTTATATATAATGTTAATAAAGTAACAAATCTGGCTGGTTATCATGCTATAAACAGAACAACAACATGTACAAGTAAACTGGCATGCAAGCAAGCCTAAGATGAAGAAACAGGAACGAATGAATGAATGTTAAACAGATGACTTCATTAACAACTGCATGGGCATGCAAGTAAATTAAGAAGAATCAAATTCCCCATTAATCACTTATGTGCAACTATTAACATAAATAGTCAAATAAAATGTTTCCCATTAATTAACAATAATTAATGTGAATAAATGCTCCTCTATTTTCTGTACATTATTCTTTGCACTAAACCTGCAAATAAAGACTACTCAAAATTTGATAGGGATCATAGGAATTTTTTTGTGAAATGACATGCAAATTTGGTAACTGCCACTGATGAACAATATATTGGATAAATGACATGCAGTCAGACACAAAACACATTTGCAAGTGCATTTAATGACATTAAATGAGCGTGCAGCCTCACACTTTTGGCTTTCACGAACACTTCATGGTTTCACCTCTGACATGTAAAGTGAAAACAGACAGTGTTCATTTGATGTTTCATTACCACAGTTAATGTCAATAACGGGTATGGCCTCCCCTAGCTTGAATGACGGCTTGACAACGTCGGGTCATACTGTCAATCAGAACCTGGATGCTTGCAATTGGAATGTTGTTCCATTCTTCAACAAGGGCATTTCCAAGCTCTTCTAGAGTTGTGGGTTGTGCCCTCGACCGAAATGGCGACCTGCAGCATGTTCCACACATGCTCGATAGGGTTTAGGTCCGGCGAACGCGCGGGCCAGTCCATGCGGACAATTGTCTCCTGCTCTAGGAATTGATTCACCACCCTAGCACGATGGGGACGGGCGTTATCATCCATCAAGATGAAATCAGGGCCAACAGCACCAGCGTATGGTCTTACGTACACATTGAGGATCTCATCCCTGTACCGTACCCCTGTCATCGTCCCTCTCCCCATGACATGCAGGTCCATTCTGCCGTTCCTGCTTATTCCTCCCCAGACCATAATTGATCCGCCACCATAACGGTCGTGTTCGTTGATGTAGGCATCATTAAATCGCTCACGTTGTCTTCGCCACACCCATTGCCTCCTGTCAGTAAAGTCCAAGCAATATCAGGACTCATCAGTAAAGAGAACTGGAGCCCAATCGTTGTGTGTCCATGTGACATGATCGTGAGCCCAATCCAAACGGTCACGCCTATGACGCACGGTCAGTGGGATTCGAACACATGGCCTTCTTGAGTTGAGGCCGGCAGTATGAAGACGATTCCGTATCGTCTGAGTGGATACCCTGACCCCCGAGGTGTTTTGGTGACTAGTACGTGGTTTAGTCCGTTTAAATTTTCCAATCAGACAGCTGTCTGTTTTTTACAGCGAGTTGCGTGACCGTGCTGCAAAAACAGGTGTACGTACTTGTCGCCGAAATTACCTTCTTTCGCTGAAGAGTTCTGAAATGCTGTCGCCAAGTGCCGGTGCATAGACCTAATTAGAATGAAATTATTTTTCTCTACTGAATGTAGCCCATTATTTTGTCGCTTTTAGATCGCATGGGGGAGAGAAGCCGTGTCTTCAATTGCCACTTTATTCTTGAATTGGAAAACGTGTTAATAATCAAGGAAAACCATCTAGAATTAGCCAGGAATAATTGGTGTCAATAAAGGGAGGGATATTAGCCCCGGAATTTTCAGGTCTAACGCCGCGCCTGGTGATTCACTTGTGAGTGGAGTCCAAAGTGAGACTCCTGGCTACATTCTATGGTTGGATTCATTACTCCAGGCTCTGAGCCCCAAAATTCCATTAGACAATGAGGTCAGACCACACAAAAAATCCCGCCCACTGAGAGTTTTGTGTCAGAATCACAAGCAAAAATCAAGAAGTGCAAATGAGAGAGCTGGGAGCGTAGAAGCAAATCTGATAATTGTGAAAGCAGCAGAGGGCACAGTGAACGAAAGAGCAATTTATCAAACAAGAAAAAAACCAATGGTTTACTCCATCATAAAAATAATTTGTTTGCAACTTATAAGTTTGACCTTTGAGGTCACTTTTTTTCTTCAGTGAGTAATATTCTCTCTCAATTTTGAAATTTTTGTTTGATATCCAAAAAGTTTTGTTCGATAATTTTGACACAAATCTGATTCCATAAAAACCCATGTAATTTGTCATCTGTGTTATGTGAAACTTTCTGTGGGAGCGACTGGCAGCACTTCAAATATGCAAGCACATATTCGGAGACATCACCCCGACACTGTGCTTACCCAGCCCAGCGGAGCAGTAAGTAAACCACAGCAAACTCTTCACGAGGCCTTTAAAATGAAGCTTCCTCCGAATCAGATCGAGCAAAAGCAATTACAAATGCTATTGTGGTTTTCATGGCATTGGATATGCGCCCCTTTTCACTTGTTGAGAACCCTGTATTCAAACGTTTGCTAAATGTCCTGGAACACCGATATGACGCCCAGTCGACCACATTTCAGCCAAAATTTGTTGCCTAAACTTTACGAAGACATGAAGGCTAAACTGTGAGAGGACTTAAGCAGCGCAGAGTTCATTGCATTAACTATAGATGGCTGGACATCTCGCGCAACGGAGAGCTTCATCACACATTACATTACGGCACATTACATGACCGACGACTGGGTAATAAAGAATCCCATTCTTCAGACCCGCGTTGCCTACGAAAGTCACACAAGTGACCATCTGTCGGAAATACTACAGGCAGCTGTATCAGAGTGGAAGATTAACAGACCAAACGTCACCATTCCCATGACAACGGACAACGCCAAAAACATTGCCGTTGAAGAATGCAGATTTTCTCCAAGTATCAGGTGTTTTGCGCACACAGTTAACTTAGCATCCCAGAAAGGCATGGGAATAAACACGGTGTCACGAGTTTTAGGAAGGGTGAGAAAAGTGCTCACTTTTTTTCCCATCACAGCACAATTGCTGCAGCAGTGTTTTAGGATAAACAGGAGACGCTACAACTTCCAACACACTAACTGATTCAGGATGTCCCTACCAGGTGGAATTCAAGCCATGACATGCTGGAGCACTACCTTGAACAGCAGGCGGCTGTTTTCTCAGCACTTACAGATAAGAGATTGAAGAAGAATATCAAGGATGTTGTTACTTTGTCTGAAGAAGATGTTAAAATAGCTGAGGACGTTGTTCGGGTTCTGAAAACATTGAAAACAGTGACAACACTAATGAGCACTGAACAGTGGAATTCATGCAAGGGTGAATTCATGCAAGATGGCAACGCGCACTGGTGCAGCGGTTTCAGGCACTCTAGTTTGGTGCATTTTCTGTGTGTTTTTCTCCACGTGTTTTGAACTGTGTCAACCAGACTATGTGTATAGTCGGCTAGAGTTCATCAACATAGGATCGCGTTACAATGTGGAAATTTCAAGCGATTACCAGAGGACTAATAACATCCCCCAGGAGATGGCCAGACCACCGAGGTCTCCGTGGATAGTCAGCTGGCCCAGCAGACGACATAGGCGGAGGAGCGAGCAGAGACAGAAGCGAGGATGCCGGGCGGGCCTACAGGCTAGGCTAAGGAAGCGACCATTCAAACAGTCGCTCCCAAGTATTTTTCTTGCAAACGCCAGATCAATCACCAACAAAATGGATGAACTGGAGCTGCAGATCGCTTCCAACAGCTTCATTCGGACCAGCTGCATGATGGTTATCACGGAAAGATGGCTACATCCGCTCATCCCCGACGCCACAGTACAGCTAGCGGGCCGCACTAGCTACCGGCAGGACAGGAGCAATGAGTCGGGTAAGAGCCAAGGAGGGGGGCTCTGTATCTATATCCACAATGACTGGTGTACTAACAGCAGGATTGTCGGCCAACACTGCTGCCCTGATCCGGAATCCCTCACCGTGTCATGCAGGCCTTTCTTTTTACCTCGTGAGCTGAGTGTTGTTACTATTACTGCTGTTTACATCCCTCCCGATGCTAATGTTAGCATCACCCTTAGCCTCTTGCTAACCATTGTTAACAAACAGCAGCGAGCTCACCATGACGGTGCACACATTATAGCAGGAGACTTTAATCAAGCTTGTCTAAAAACTGTTCTCCCCAGTTTCTACCAATATGTGAACTGTGCTACGAGGGGGAAATTTTTTTTTTTTCCGTGTTTATTCTAACATCCAGCATGCATACAGGACTGTTTCTCTCCCTCATTTGGGTCAGTCAGACCACCTCTCACTGCTCCTGTTCCCTTCATATATACCCCTCAGAAGAACAACAGAGCCAATAACTATGTCTATTACCACTTGGCCTGAGGGTGCATTGTCACAACTGCAGGACTGTTTTGAAAATACGGATTGGGACCTGTTCAGCCAGGGGGACTTAGTGGAATATACAGTGTTATTTTACATCAAATTCTGTGCAGGCAATGTCATAGTCTGCAGGCATATCCGCAGTTCCTAACCAGAAAGCCTGGATGACGAGTGAGGTCCAAAGGCTTCTTAAGAACTGCAACACCGCTTACAGGTTAGGGGACAAAGCACAGTATAGCGCTGCAAGAGCTGAATTAAAGAGGGGCATAAAGGAAGCAAAGGAGGCTTACAGAGGAAAAATTGAGGATCACCTCACACACAATGACCCACGTAGGGTGTGGCAAGGGCTGCAGCACCTAACAAACTAGAGGCAGAAAAAACAGCACTATGCCCACTGATGGTGCTCTGGCTGAGGAGCTGAACCACTTCTTTGCCAGGTTCGAGGTCAACACAACAACCACCTCATCCTTCATGCCACCTTCCAACGCTGACCTCCTCCCCCCACTGGAACTGAAGGAACAGGAGGTGAGGCGTGTGTTGAGGTCAGTCAATCCAAGGAAAGCTGCAGGACCGGACGGTGTACCCAGTAAAGTACTCCAGGCATGTGCTGACCAACTCGCTGGGGTCTTTACCAAGATCTTTAAAGGAGGATTATTACGCTTACCTGTTTTGACCTGTATTAACTGCACTGAAGTTCAACAGCACCCGCTTCAAGTATTTCCGCAAGATAATTGGTCCTTTCCACGTAATTGGCGATAATTGCCCGTAATTTCCATGACAAAATCCAAAAAGGAGGCCGCCATTGTTTTGAACTCAAGCTACGCGAGACAGAGTTTCAGCCCGTGAAAGCATGGAATCGTGACATGAATGCAGCGGCTGAGAGTGCAAACAAAGCATCCCTGAACAGTGATATGCATTGTTCCATTGTGCGAGTTTATAACCCAATGGCGAATTAAATCCCTGCCCTTTGGGAACGTGTGCATTGTCACACTGGCCATCTTCTGTTTAGTGTCGTTGACACAATTGTATGCCTGACAATGCAGCATTTTCAAAGCGATTTCGGATCTGTCCACTGACGAGAAAATCCCATTAAATTGAATGCATGGCCATGATGCCTGGAAGCGCTAGACCTCCGCGCTGACGTCATGATCTCGCGCCCCAGAATCAGATGCGACAGGTGCTACGGAAAATAATGGTGCTGCCCAATGGGCTCAATTAAATTCGATTTTTTCGTCAATTAGCCAACTGAGCTATATGAATGCAGTTTAACTAGCAGGAGATTAACAAATTGAAATAACAGGAGGGCAGAAATTTTTTGATGATAGTCCTCCTTTAACATCTCCCTGGCACAAGCCTCCATACCACCCTGCTTAAAATCAGCTACCATCATCCCAGTCCCCAAAAATGCAGCCACGGAGGACCTCAACGGATATCGACTAATTGCACTCACTCCTGTAATAATGAAGTGTTTTGAGACACTGGTCCTCCAACACATTAAAGCCAGCCTTCCATCCTCATTTGACCCACATCAGTTTGCCTATAGAACCAACAGGTCAACAGAAGATGCTATTGCCATCACTGTCCACACCGCGCTGAATCACTTGGAACACCAGAAGAGCTACATTAGGTTGCTCTTCATTGATTTCAGCTCGGCATTTAACACAATCATACCAGACATCCTGGCTGGCAAACTGCTGGAATTGGGTCTCTCCTCCTCCATCTGCTCCTGGATCAAAGATTTCCTGACAGAGCATCCACAGAGAGTTAAAACTGGCTCCTAAATCTTCTCCTCCATCACCCTTCTCCCCGCAGGGCTCCCCGCAGGGCTGTGTGCTGAGCCCTCTCCCATATTCTCTGTACACATTTGACTGTTCACCAGCCCAATCATCCAACACCATCATTAAATTTGCGGACAACACAACTGTTGTCGGGCTCATCTCAGAGGGGAATGAATCTGCATACAGGGATGAGGTACAGAGACAGTGGGAATGGTGCTGAGTGAATCACCTTACACTGAACACCACTAAAACAAAGGAAATGATCCTGGATTTCAGGAAGAAGCAGGCCGCAGACCCGACCCCCCTGAGCATTAACGGAGTATGAGTGGAAAGGGGGCAGACTTTCAAATTCCTAGGGGTTCATGTTTCAGAGGACCTCTCCTGGTTACCAAACACCACCGTGACAATTAAAAGAGCACAGCAGAGACTCCACTTCCTCAGAGTGCTCAGGAGGAACAGTGTGGTGACGAGGCTGATGGTTGTGTTCTACCGGGCAACCATTGAGAGTGTCCTCACATACTGCATCTCTGTGTGGTAAGCGGGGTGCACTGCTGCAGATAAAAAGACTCTACAGAGAGTCATCAAGTCTGCAGAAAAGATCATCGGCTGCCCCCTGCCCCCCTGGAAGAACTTGCAACTGCGCGCTACACCAGCAGGGCAAAAAGCATTTTAAAAGACCCCTCGCACCCTGGCCACCATGTCTTTGAATTGTTACCATCTGGCAGATGCTACAGGACTGCCAAAGCACGTACCTCCAGACACAGAGACAGTTTCTTTCCAAATGCAATACGAACTGTTAATCAACAAAAGTGAACATGTTTACTACTGACAATTTACTACCCAGTACCTGCTGCACTTTAAATTTTATAATACTATTTAAATTTATTTATATTATGAATTTATTTATATTAATTACATTTATTAGCTTTTTTTTGTTTGTTTGTTTGTTGATTGCACCATTTGAGTTGCTAAAATTTCGTTGTGTACTTTTATGCAATGAAAATAAATACTTTCTGATTCTGATTCAGTTGCCAATAGTTTCAATGATAATGCCTCTGAAACATGCCATTCTTGCATCCATGGAGCAGAGTGATCACTTGTCTTAAGACAAATGTTTATCTTTGTATTCTTGGATAGCTAAGAGATAAACAGAAGTTTTATTTTTGTAACTGGTAAGAAAAGTGTTATACTTCAGTTAATATAACTTAAGTAATGTTCATGTTCTTGATACTACAATGCAACATTTCTTTAATAAAATCCAGACATTCTTTTGAAACTTTTCTTAGGTAGTTTTTTGAAAACCGAAGTTTGAAGCGAACCATGGGTTAGGTGAACCGTTACACCCCTAGTGACCACTGTCCTGTAGCTTGTGTCAGGAATAATAGTAATCAAAAATCAGAATATAGGGTCATATTAAAAAGGAATTTTAAACATTTCTTGGAACAAGCCTTTTTGCACGACTTGTATCAGAGTGACATGCATTACTCTGCTGCTATCCCTGACCCTCATATAACGCTAAGCCATTTTGTCAAGTCATTTAATGCTGTGGTGGATAAGCATGCCCCCTTTAACAAGTTGAGAATTAAGAACAGAGTGATTCCCTGGTTTTCCCCTGATATTTCTAAACTGTTAAAAGCTCGGGATTTTGCATGGAAAAAAGCACATGTTTCTGGGTTGCATTCTGACTGGCAGCATTTTGGCACCTTCATAATAGAAGCCTTACAGCTATTCGGAAAGCCAAATCATCTTATTAATCTAACTTATCAGACTCCGGCATCAATCCTGTGAAATTTTGGAAAATTTTTTAAAGTCTTTGTCTTAGGCCCCCTCCTCCACTTTACCCAGTAGGATTACCAAGGATTCTGTTATTTCAGATGAGGGGAAACTTTGTGATATTTTCAATGAGCACTTTGTTAATGCAGGCCATCTCTTTGAAAATTCAGGGTTATTGCTGGCTGTTCCAAGCTATGTTAACAGGCCTTCTGTGCCTGTACCTCATAACTCCTTTAGCTTTTCCTTCCGTCCTTTCTCTGAGGGGGAAGTGCTTGAAGCACTTCGTAGTATTGACCCTAAGCAGTCCACTGGGGCAGATAAATTAAACCGAGGTCTTTTATTGCTGGCTTTTAACCCTGTTGACAGGTTCGATTCTTGCCTTGTGGAAAACAGCCTTTGTTCTTCCCTTGCATAAAAGTGGCTCTTCAGATGATCTGAATAACTACCGGCCGATTTCAAAACTGCCGTGCTCAGCTCAGGTCTTAGAGAGGCTGGTCAATAATCAAATTAGATCATTTCTATCTGACCACGCTATTCTGAATGCGTTTCAGTCAGGCTTCAGACCGGGTCATAGCACTGTGTCAGCTGCAGCTAGGGTATTAAATGATATTGTTTCTGCCTTGGACAATAAGCAGGATTGCACTGTTTTTTATCGACTTATCAAAGGCATTTGACAGTTGGCCATTCCACTGTATACTCATTAAGCAGCTAAGTGCCATTGGGTTTGATATTACATCTCTGAATTGGTTTAAAAATCATTTAACCAGTAGGTGTCAAGCGGTTGTGGCTGATAGCTATCAATCAAACTTTATCTTAGCGAGGGGATCCTACAAGGTTCTGTTTTGGGCCCTTTGCTATTTGCACTTTTTATTAATGATTTTGGCGCTAATTTCGTCAATAGCACAATCCATCTATATGCAGATGATACAGTCATTTACTCAGCTGCTCCTTCTGCTGAGCTAGCTCTTCAAAATTTATGGTCAGATTTTCAAATCTTCCAACAGGCTCTTTTAGACCTTAAACTATTATTAAACTCTGCGAAGACTAAATGCAAGCTAGGTTTTATAATGGTAGTATTACGACAACAAGTGGAACACAAATTGAAAGAGTTCCTTGCTACAAATACCTGGGCATTTGGGTTGATGAAAACTTTATTTTAGGAAGCACGTTGATGAGCTAATTAAGAATTTGAAAGTTAAATTGGCTATGCTTTATAGGAATAAAGCCTGCCTTCCGAGGAGTTGCAGAAGGCAGATTGTTCAGGCAACTATTCTCTCTAGAATAGATTAATAGAGGATTGCGAGCTGGCTTGCTAACGTAGTTATATACTGATGGACTTTAAAAACTTATACGTCTGACTAGACAGAAATAGTATGGTTGGGTTAGGGGAACTTTAATTAGATGATTACATAATTGATATGCAGTTGTCTTTGAGTAAGGAGACACAACAGTGCGTGAGGTCATGACCTTGTTTGTGTCTGTGGAGCAGGATTTGAGGAATTAGTGATGTAACCTCGTCCGGCCTCACTGATCACAAGTGCAATGCTGTCAAATACCTTAAAATAATCCTAGAGGTCATTAAGGCCAGAACCCGAGAGCATTTGTTCAAAGACACTACGTGCGCCATGCCTTGCCTTTCCAGACCCCAACGTGATCAAGCCATTGGGCTGTGGATGGCTGGAACATCCCAAAATCGCCTCGCCCAGCGTTTGGGGGTAAGCCAACCCACAATCTCTAACCTTGCGGCTCGTTACCAGGAGACTGGAAGCACCAATGATCGACCCCGACCTGGTCAGCCTAGGGTCAAGACCCCAGCCCAGGACAATCAGATCCGCCGCGTCCACCTGAGAGATTGGTTTCGAACCTGCACCAGGACGGCTCAGGAGACCCTAGGAATCCACAGACTAAGGATCAGCAGAAGAACAGTGAGTCGCCGACTTGCAGAGCGAGGGATCAGAGCCCACAGGGCATGTGTTGGAATGTAGCTTGATGCACGGCGCAGGGCTACCAGGCTTCGCTGGGCTGAAGAATATGGTCAGAGACGAGTCCCCAACCGATTCTGGACAATGTTGTCTTCAGTGATGAGTCCAGATTTTGTCTGTGCCGACATGATGGAAGACAGAGGGTCTACAGATGACGTGGTGAGAGATACGCGGCCCCCTGCATTGCTGAGACAGATCGCTTTGGAGGAGGCTCGGTGATGGTCTGGGGTGCCATTCGGTGCGGCTGGAGGTCCGACCTGGTCATAATCAATGGAAATCTTAATCCAGCCCGCTACTGTGACCTTGTCATCAGACTGCACGTCGTGCCTTACATCACAGACCACCCTGAGGTCACGTTCATGCAAGACAACACACGACCTCCCTCAGCACGTGACCCAGCAGCTCCTGGCCCAGAATGGTGTGCGAGTCATGGAATGGCCACCTTTCAGCCCTGACATGAAGTGCATCGAGCATGTGTGGGACCTGTTGGATCGGCAGGTTCTCCAGCGCCCAGGACTAGGGCGGAGCTCCAAGAAGCCCTTCTCCAGGAGTGGCAGGCCATTCCCCAGCAGTAGCTCAACAGAATGGTGCTGTCCATGCTAAGACAAGTGATGGCTTTGTTGCAGACACATGGCGGTCACACTCGGTACTGAGATTGGAGTTGATCTTTGTTGTTGATTTTGTTGTTAAACTTGTCCTTGTTGATTCTTTTGTCATTCTTTTTTTGTTGATGTTATCTGACATTTTGTTGAAGTTGTTGTTATGGGTAAAGTCAATAAATGGTTACAAATTTGAATCTGAGTTTGGCTTCAATTCCGGTTATAAGTTTTTAAAGTCCATCAGTGTATATCCACTCACTTGGTATCAATCTCCAGGTTACAAGATCTGAACGGGTTTCATGAGTGCACTGAGACGGTTTGCAGCTGTCAGTTAAGGTTGTGGCAAGTTTATGTATGTGGCATCTTTGTATGAAAATTTTGGAGGCACCTTGCGTAGCATTATTAAAAAAACAGAGAACCACTCATTCGGATAATCTCTGTATACAGTAAAGGCAGTATCTGCACTCAGATTTACAAAAATTTTCCAGCTCGCTCACTACGCGTGCTCGCGTCACATACGTGTCCCTACCAATTCTCATATTAAACCTACGCCCTTGGTGTACAGTGCCCTCAGAAATGACAGGCACCCTTACTGAATATGAGCAAAATAGGCTATGAATAAAATGTTTATCCTCTTGGTCTTTCACTCAAACTATTCACAAAAATTTTACCTTTTCATAGAAGTAAATTATTGAAAGAAATTAAATTTGACATCAAGAAAAATTTTTCTCCAAAACACGTGCCACAACTCTTGGCACCCATAAAAATTCTATGATTAAATTCAAACAGAAGTATACTTCAAGTCATGTTTTACAATTTTAAGTTCACCTATTTGATTAGGAACTCCTCAGTTGTCAAGCATGGCTGCCTGTTTCACGAGGGTATAAATATGACGTGACATAGGCCAAATTTCCAGTCATTTATCAATATGAGAAAGACCCGAAAACACAGTAGCGTTGCATGACAAAATGTTCTTGATCCAAAGAAGGTAAGGAATAGAGGGTGGCTGAACACATGAAAGTGGACAGCTGTGTTCGCACGGTCTGACAAGCCCACCACTGGTGGAAAATTTAGAGAAATCTGATTTTAATCAGACATGGATGCATGTCAAAGGGATTTTAGTGGAATTTTCATTTTCATTAGCAATGCAAGTTTAACAGCTTAGTGGGAAGATTGTTTTTTATGGAATAATGATAAAAACCGAAATGTGTTCAGCATTTAAACACAGTCAATGCCAATGTGACTTGCAAACTATCAACTATACATAAAATCAAGCTAGCCAACACCGGTCTGCTTTATTCTGCTAGCCAACAAATTTGCTCAGACAAGAGACCTTGTAAACCGAAGGCACAAGAGATGTCCTTAAAAGAGGCAGGCATTCATACTATAACTTGCTTGCTAACTAGCAGTAAAAATGTCATCTTCCTTTCCAACTTAAATAATGCCCGCTACCTTGAACTTACACTAAAGCAATTCTTACCTTTCTGGCATTTTTACACTTTTCTTTTGTAATCTTAAAATTCTCCTAATAAGCGTATGGCACACTAAAATGTAAAAGAAATCCACCAGGTGTTGAAACTCTTCAATATTCAATTCTCATATATTTTTGATAAAAGTCTGACCAATCATTTTCTTCGGTCCAAATAAAATGATTTGCTGAGCTTCCTGTCTGTCATCCGTTGCTGCGCCCCTTCCAGTTGCCTACCGCTGTCACTGCTTGCGAGTCGCATGCCTCTCTGGCAGAAAAAAAAAAACGCATTCGACTGTAAACAAACGGGCGCTGAAATGCTATAATTATGATAATAGTGTTAATGGTAGTTCGTCAGACTACAAAGGGAACTAAACGTTACGAGGGCATTTTATTTTATACCACATATAGAATTGAATATTATGTAATCACTATTGGTTAGTTTTCACTTACTGGTGCCTCTGAATCTGACTCCCTTGATCTGTTTCACTCTCCTTCGAAAAAAAATATAGCCTGCGGCGTGAGGAAGTGAGCAGCGCGAGTGAAATGGGTCAATGGAGTCAGATTCAGAGGCACCGGTACGTGAAAACTAACCAACAGTGATTACATAATATTCAATTCTATATATGGTATAAAATAAAATGCCCTTGTAACGTTTAGTTACCTTTGTATTCTGAAGAACTACCATATATCAGCTATATTTTTTTTCGTAGGAGAAGTCTGGGAATTGGGGGGGAAGAGGGTGGGACTTTGGAGGGAGGCGGAGTTGTTCATGTTCAAATTTTTACTAAGTGCTGTGCGACATGCCAGAAAGGTAAGAATTGCTTTAAGTTTGTCTGCTGCCGGCTTGTATTTGGAAGGATTGAAGCAAATTTCATTTTATGTTCAATGACGAATGTGAGCCAACGAGACAAATTTATGTGAGAAAATCCTAGCTACATCACGAACAAGAAAAATGGCTTTCATTCCTTGATTTGTTATCACTGTCAGCGTGACAGAAGCCCTGTTTCTGAAAGCACACATGCAACGGCATTTTTCAACCATTTACTCTTGACTGGCTTGACGTGTTCACCTCATGGCTGTGATTGGCTGGACAGCTGTTCAATCAATCTAAATTGACCACCAGGTTTTCATTTATGGGTAACTCATTCACTAAGTACTTTTACAAATGACGGCACTTTCATTTGATCAATGACTATCCCAGGAAAAAGTGGGGGTGTGAAATCATGTTTCTGCAAAGGTGACGGTGTCGTAACACCTAAGGGTGCAATGTGCCTGCTTTCACTTGGGTGGAGTCCGCTAAACTGAAATGAAACATGATTCACTATGCAATGCTTTGTAGGCACAACCGTCAAGGGTACCCTCTCATTACTGATGAATTACGATGCTATGCGAGGATTCTGTCATTTGCAAAAATATCATCTCCACACACAAATCCTGTATTGTTTTTTTGCTCTACATGTTAGTTTATCCTGACAAAAAGAGAAAGCTCATGTTCTATACCTGTATGTTATTCCATCCTTTCCCCACTTTGGCTTCCTTGGGAAAAAGTTGTAGTTGGCCACATCCGGCACACCACAACGAGGTTTCTTCATGATCTCCACAGTTTTCTGATCAATTTCCCCAGTCTCTTGCAGTGAAAAAAACTTTTGCATCTTCTTCAGCGTATCTTTCAGGACCATGAGGTTGCATCTGTCTTTAGGGCATCCATAGAACTTGTTCAGGTAATGCTTTGAAGGGAAAGAACATATTACAGAATTGTAAACACTGTATTTAAGATCACAGGTCATGGTTGCTTTAAATAACCAACACCCAACACATTCCGCTTGCTTCTGTGAGTCAAGTGCCCATCTCTTAACTGTATTCCTATCTTGATTTCTTTAGAATTTAACCTGACAGCAGTGAGACCATGGATGAAACCAACCTCAAATCACAATCAATCAAATCACACTTCATCAGTGGTCTAAAGGGGTGCAAGAGGAGCTGAAGAAAGGTGTCCAGTAATAGATCAATCGAGCTCTGCACAACACAAGCACACCCAAGCTGGGTATTTCTTGTCAACTCACGCACCCCCTCCAGTGAACAGTATCAGATTTAAAAAATAAAACATTTCCAAGAAATCCCTTTACAGGTTTCAGGAGGAACTCCCAGGCTTTAGCCCTCAATTCCTAATAGTTTCAAAGATATGGTCATTTTGTCTCACCAATTTTGGACACTCAAGAATTGTGCCATAAACTCCGTAAAGCCCAATGTCCCTTTAGCGGTAACACCGGCATTACAGGATTTTCAATGGCCAGCAGTGAGCCTTTGACCCTTAAACATAAAATTTCTTTCAAGCTATTCCTGTTTAAGATCACTAGATTAACAATTCCACCATTTATTTACGGAATAATGAAGATCAATATATACGCTCGTAATTATTGAGAAATTATAAAGAAATGACAGAGATCGCTGATGTATCGCTGATACAATGACAATGTATTTAATTGTGATATTGCAGGGATGGAAAACATAATAATAATAAAAAAAATAATAATAAATTAGTTAATCCAATAGTTTCTCCGAATTATATTTCATGTTTTAGCAATTTTTTTTCAGCAGTGCAACCTAATTTGTTTTGTTCAAAGGAATAGGCAACATTAGCAGGGAAGAGCAGCAGCACATTCCTTGCCATGACGCTATAATTAATTCACTAAATTACCAACGCTTCTTACCTCGAAGTGTTGGCGATTGAATAATTTTGTAAATAGGTCATTAGTGCTTCGCTAAAGTTTGACGCATGGCATGTGTTTAAAATCATTTAAAATGCATGCCATGCGTCGCACTTTCATGGTCGCAAAATAATTGATCAGGTCTTTATTGTCCCGCTTCTGAGAAAGTTGTAGGAAGTCCACAATATGAGACTGTATGGATGGCAATTATCTAATTAATTAATTTGAGACAAAATCTAAACCTTATGTATGTACAATCTTCAGCAGCATTTATGACATAACATTCCACTTCAAGATAGCGTTTCAAGAAATTTCAGTTAATTGCTGCCCATGCAATCTCATTGTAACCTTTCTCTTTGACGCAAAGCATCATATCTTAATAACTTGATAACTCGGTCGCCACAGGGACCTAGTCGTGTACCTCCCCGATGCCTAAATTTTGGACAAAATGGCCGCCGGCAGCTATATTGGACGTCCAAAATTGGCGAAAAATGGTCTTGAGCATTGTCAAATAAATATATTCGCCTGTGTAAAATTAGAAAAAATTCCTGTAATAATTGTCACTTCCAGAGCCTGGAACAGAAAATCTCTGTGGGCGCGGCGGGGGTGGGGTCAGCCCCGGAACTAAACCATAGTATCTCCCGAGTCTTGTCAGGGAGATACAATTAATGGCTATGCTGCTTATTGGCAGACTATTTATTACCCCGCCCCACCCGATGGGTGAGGAAATGGGTATTGTTTTTGGTTCGGTTTGTTTCTGTGTTTGTGTGTTTGTTTATTTGTTAACACTCTAGCGGCAAAACTAATGGCCAGATTCACCCCAAACGGTATAGGGATTGCCACTGACCCAGAATAGATCCCTATTGAATTTTGTACAAGTAGGTGAAAGTATGTGCGAGGGGCGGGGTTTGTTGTGCCTGGCACCACTTGTGTTACCCTTAATGTGGACAGGAAAATGCTTGATTACTATGGCAATGAACAATGATGTAAGCTGAGGAGAAATAGAAGTAATTTATCTTCCCAACTGAATGAATTAACGCTTAGTTGCTAATTAAGAAGTGTAAATGGGAAAGGGTTTTGACAAATACTGCGCTTTAAGGAAAGGTGAGAGCTGGGGAATAATCCCTCTAATGGCAAGTCCCAAGTGGAAGAGGCTAAGTTGGAAGCATTTTTGGAGGCTTGTATCTTTTGAAATACTAATGCTACAAGGCTGAAACTTTGTAGAATGGCTAATTCTTGCTAGGGATCAACCAAAATGGTTTTTTCAGGGCTGATACCTATACCAATTATCAGTCATCGAACAGGCTGATAACTGACACTTGAAACCGATATACATTTTCAGTAAAAATGAAAATCTTGGTGACAAAGTTTAGAATAACACTACTTCCAATCCAAAACTTTATTAGGGTATATGTTTAAACAGAAATTTTCAAAATTCAGAAAACAAAAAGTGCAGGGAGCTGCCAGCTGCGTTTCTTATAAAATTAACTGAAAATAAAAAAATTAATGAAGGAGTAACAAAACAAAATTGCTCCCAGAAGTTCAATAAAGTAAATAAAGTCAAAATACATAAACTAGTAAAACTGAGGTTTGTATGACAGTTGACCCTCAGTTGGTATTCCCAATTCTGCAGGGGTGGGGGCGTATTAACCTCTGTTAAAACTGATTAGTCTTCACCAGCTTTCAATCATTGTCCTTGATTAACAAGTTTTTCATTGATATTAACTGGTAGTTTAACAGACAAGTTCCCTAATAATGCAATTTTAACATGATTATACTGAATTTAAATAATAAGTTGCCTAAACTCTACAAAAAAAGTCAACTACTCTTAATATTACGCATTAACTTTTGGCACATCCTGCAAAGCTATCAAACCTGTGCTTCATTGATTATTTAAAAGCAAAAAGAAAAAAAAAATTCAATTTTGCACCCAAATGAAGTGTTTCATATGAAGTCGATTTTCTTTGTGAAGATAAGCCGAGAAATAAAACACTTCATTTCATCAAAAATTGATTTTTTTTTTTTGCTTTTAAATAATCAATGAAGCACAGGTTTCTCGGCTTATCTTCATAAAGAAAACCAGCTTCATATGAGAGTGATTGTTCACGGAGTTAGGGAATGATTAATCGAGGAAAATGACTGAAAATGGGTCAGGACTAATAATCAGTTTAAAGGGCTGGTGAGGCTTCTACAACACAACAGAGTCAGAGACCTTTCAGGACACACTTCAGTAATATGGGAGTCGTGGGCTGAGATGGAGCAAGAATGGCCAAGGCAAGTTACGAGCAAGATATAGTGTTATTTGTTGTCAGCTCTCTAAATTATGGATCAACAAATTAGCCTGTGGACATTGCATTCAAGTTAACTCTAATACTCAACTAGCTTAGTTACTATGACCAACGAGCATCACTGCAAAAAAGTGCATTATTCAGGCATGTCAGCGGTGTCACTGGGAAACTGTTCTAGCTTTTCATCATAGAAAAAGGTCAGGAGATTTCAATGCTTTTGCAACTTGTACTGTTTAGTGCAACTTCTTAAATATATGTTGCCTTACCTGTGAAACACAGCTTTGCTCGCTCACCGAAGCTGCTCCAGTCGTGAAATGCATTCCTCTGTCTGTGCCCACATTCATTGTGGAATTGACTAGGAACAGCATTTGCTGTCACACCAAAGAATCCATTGCCTAAGCATTTTCTTTTTTTATTCTTTTTTATGTATTTACTTTTTTTAATAAAAGAATTTGGCATCTCCAATCCCATCCAAATCTGGAATTCCCAATTGGCAATCTATGTACACCAGCATGCTCGTACGCAACCTAATGTTGCCGTCTTTGGGAAAGAGGGACTGTTCACGGCTCTCCTTCGAAGCATGCGCCTGTCTATCTCCGATTCTTTACACTCATAGCTTGAAACTTCACAAGCTCAGAATGAGGGCAAAGGATAACCCAACATGTGCAAGCTTAGAATTTTACTGACGAGCACCTGGCTGGCCAATAGGAAGCGCTTGCACAATGAACCACGCTGTTATCCTAAACCGGCAGTCCCACCCAATTCTGTTTCCCTGCAGCGTGAAGGTAATTGTGCGCTGCTCTGAAAAAACTTCCAGCCACTGCCGGCACTGTAGTGACCAGGGCTCGGACCTGGGTCGCAATGCTCAGTACTGCTCCGCAAAGCTGAGCCTTAACCAAGTGAGCTACCAGGTAGCTCTGATGCCTCTTTTTTATATACTCTTCAACAATTGCTAAGGACCAAATGATTTTTTCATTATTCACAACAAACAGGTCCACATACATGCACAATGTAAGAATACATATGAAACAACATCCAAACGTAACATTCACTCAAACGCAGCAATAGTCCTCAATGTTAGAACGGCATGCGGAGCATGTTTAATGAAAAAGAGCCACTTGGCATGTTCAGAGACTTGGCTATAAAAGAGCGGTATTTCAAATGCCTACTTCATTTTTTGCTTGTTACATGTAGTGACATATTAATATGGCCCAACCACATCATCAACAACGCAATTTGACAACCAAAGAGTTATCCCATGGTATGGGAAAGCTGCAACAGGGGGCAACCCAGCGTGATGTTACTGAGGAACTTGGTGTTAGCCATAGTGTGATCAGTAGGGCCTGGAACTGCTGGCTGATGTTTGTAAGCGTTGCAAGGAGTCATGGTGGAGGTCGTCCAAGGTCAACAACAGCACGTGACGACCGTTTTATTGTTATACAAGCAAGGAGAGATCATCTTGTAACTGCATCACGTCTGAGATCTGACCTATCGGCCACACGTGGAGTCAACGTTTCCACCCAAACCATTCGCAGACGGCTTCATGAAAGGGCCCTCCATGCCAGAAGACCCTGTATTCGGATCCCATTAAATCCAGCTCATCTGTGCTGTTCACCGACGAGTCCAGGTTCTGTTTAGATTTCACTGATAGGCGTGTAAGAGTCTGGAGACGAAGTGGTGAACGCTTTGCTGCAGTCAATGTTGTGGAACATGACCGATATGGTGGAGGATCAGTTATGGTATCAGGAGGCATTAGCTGAGAGGGCAAAACTGGCCTGCATGTTCTTCAAAATGGAACCATGACTGGTGCCCGGTACAGAGATGAAATCTTAGATGTCTACGTCTGACCTTACGCCGGTGCTGTTGGGGATACCTTCATTCTTATGGATGATAATGCCAGGCCACATCGGGCAAGGATTGTTGAAGAGTACCTTGCACGCAAAACAATTGAACGGATGGAATGGCCAGCACATTCCCCGGACCTCAATCCCATCGAACACGTGTGGAACATGCTTCAGGTGGGCCTGTCTGACCGTCCACTACAACCAGGAACCTTGCAGGAACTTGCCGATGCCCTCATTGAGGGCTGGAACAGGATCCCTCAAAATGACATTCAAACTCTAATTGCCAGAATGCCCACTCGTTGTCAAGCTGTGATTCGTGCCAGGGGGTCCCATACACATTACTGACATCAGTTACTGATTTACCTTCTGAGATTCCCGTGTCATTCTCGGACGTCACGGTTTGGTACCCTTTTATTCGCTGGCTTACCTGTGAAATTATGGGTATCAAACAGTTGAAATTGTTTGAAAACTTTGCCGAAATATTCACTGGTTTTCTGTTCTAAATGCATGGAGTGTCACAACAAAAGTGTCAATAAATATTTTCCAAAAATACTTTGGTCCTTAGCAGTTGTTGAAGAGTGCATTAAAAAGCATCTTTTTCATGTTAAACACTAGGCAATAGATTCTTTGGTGATGGGACTTAAAAAGAACTATCTCCCCCAATTGTTTGGTTCATAAGGAGTTGAAGAGCTTAAATGCAAAACGCTCTATACACCATTTTGTCAAAACTTCGTTAAGACCTCTGTTCCCTTGCTTGTGGTAACAGAAATCCAAGTAGACCCAGGCTTTTAGTGAAAATGCTCCTTATGCCTTGCATTAGGCATGTTCAAAATTGCCTTCTGATGCAACGTGCACTATATGCCAACCATTTTTGCTGTCAGAATGCTCCATATCCTATCGGCCAATTACAGGCTTTCAACAAGTTTTTTCAAGATGGCTATGCCCGCGGGTTGAAGGCTGCATTTGGCGTTTCGATCCATTTTGGTCAATTTTAAACGTGAAAGAGAATGACTTTGATGAGATAGAGGAGCCTGTTGAACTGTCACCAGTAGGTAGAAAGCATGACACAGTCTATGTCTATGGGCGAGACTGGCAGGCTTACGGTGAACTCAAACATTTCACAAAGACTCAACGTGGGCTCAAAAGGAATGAAGCAAATGCCCTGGAGATCAATAGTGACAAGCTTGGGTTTTGCACAGTCTACAATGGTGAATTTTGTTACCATAATTTTATCAAAAAGGGTAAGAACTGGACAAACTTTAGGCCCGGTGTTCTTCCTATGGTCAGTTGTGTGAAAGAGGCAAAAAAAATCAATGATATCAATAGATAGCATTGGTGCGAACGAGAATGTTGGGGCATTCTACCAAAAAATGGCTAATGCCCAAGGTGGGCCGGTGAACAGTAGTGATGAGAGTGACAGAGACAACTAACTTTGGTGTAAAATGATCTGACACACACTGGAGATTACTGAGACTGAGAATTGAAACACTAGGTCCTGCAATTATTGGACTGTAGTGCATTTTGTCGCCAAAGACACTTCATGGTAGCCTGGTAAAACCAGACTCTGCTACTTTGCGTTGCTTCGTACACAGAGTCTGGGCAGTCGTCATTGACAAGTGTTTACTTCCTGGTTGGTGGGTGCTTGTCTGAAGTTTAAAATCATTGGTGTACCCGTAAACTAATCACTAACGTTTGGCGATGACGTATGTTACGCGCCAGCTTGGCCGCCTAGTACTTCCGCTGTAAACACAGTCCTTCATACCAGGAATGCAGCGAGAACAAACTGATCAGTACATTAAAGTTAATAGTGTACTCACACATATGACCATCTACCAAATTTTAGCCTTCACTCATTCACTTAAAAGAACCAAAGGTGCTCTTTCTGTTCTCCTTACATGAAACAAACTGTTGAGCTATCGTTTTTCCTGCCAATACTGCTGCTATTAAAAAAAAAAAAATGTAAGAGACCCGAAACCAACGACAGAATCGGCGAGAATAACGCATCATTTACATTAGGACGAAATCTGCGTTGACACGAAAACTGAACCGTTAACCATACTTGCGCTAACATCATACCAAGCTCGCTATCTAACTTTATAGTGACACAGTTTGGCTCTAAGCGTTTGGCTGACTCAGACAGCTATTTCATTCATGGATAATGACAAAATAACACTGAGACAGCGAAGAGGTCTGACATGAACAAAAACAAGGCTTTTAAAAAGTTCGCTGCTAATTTAAATGGTGTGAAATTTGCGAGCAATACATATAACACTAGAAGCTACAAGCTAGCTGAGGTGGTTCGGCTCTCTCACAGAGATGAACAGGGTGCCTATTTCATATGTTTCACGATGGATATTAAGTAGATATGACAACTTTTCTCGAAACCTGTAGGGAGTAGTGCACAACATCATTTCCATTCAAAAAACTAACCAAACATTCATCTTGATGTGGCCATAAGTCGCTGATACCGGGGATTTTCTCCACGACAGAGCGAATGGCCTCCTGTGTATCTATGTCCGTGGCCATTGTTGATTTCGAAGACTACAATTTCAAACTCGGCGCAGCTGCTACATCATGGCTCTCAGCCACGCCTTCTGTTCGTTGGTTGGTCCGGCGTGTTTTCTGCTGTGGTAAAAGAGGCAGAGCTCCGAGTGACCAGACTGAGTAATGAAGCAAAATGAAATTAAGCGGAAGTACGAAGGCTGGTGGAGTCAGGCTAACTTCATGGAGCATTTTGCAAAAAAGTGGGTGTATGGAGCATTTTGAAGACAAATCATTTAAAGTTTGTATTTTTTTCAAAGTTCTAATAAGGTTAGATTTCCATGAATTTGCGAATCAATTGTCTGTGTCATACCCTGTCCATATCAAAGGATTTGGAGTTGTTGTATTCCAATTGAAAAACTTATTAAAAAATATTGATTTTCTCAAAACAGTAAAGATGGATACAGAGCATTTTGCATTTAAGCTCTTCGGTTATACAGTTTAAAGTAGGGATTTCAAATGTTCGACTAGATGCAAGTTGAGGATATAAAATTATTCCATGTATTCAGAACATTTAACATGTTTGGGGATTTTATGAGGCTTATATCATTGTTCGAGTGACTCTACTTTGTAACACTTTTGCATGGTTCGCGGTAGTCTGCTAGTCTGCACACTAGTAAAAATTACGGCAGACTGGTAAACTTGTCTTTAAACTAATCTGAGTATCAAGTAAAATATTGTCACCAACCAATAAGTTGCAAATATGTTTGTGCTTGCAGGAATTCTGCTGCATGTAATTGATCGTGGCGCACCGCCACAGCAAAATAAAAGCCGCCACGCCCATGTAAAATGACTTTACATAAACTCCAAAAATCCTAGGACAATCAGGTGTCGCCAGTTCTCCTTGTTAACTTAAAATGAGCACTAATAATTCTTGACCTGTTGTCAATCATTTTGCATGATGAACATGTTTTCCAATTAATAAAAATTAGCCATTGGCAGTAAAACGCTCTGCTTTATTCTTAATGCAATGTGTGCAATGATTAGAGAAAAAATATACTTAGCACCATTAAAAACGCAATGGTGAGGTATGTACTGTATTTGCAGCAAACTGAAGAATCGATTGATTTTTATTGTTTTTCCAGTGAGGCACGAGTGGAAATAAAGAAAAGCGCGTGGTATTGTAATCCTGACGCGCACCACCTGAACGCGCCAAGCACTTCAGTAATAAACATTGAGCTGTTTGTGATGTGTACAGTGACACTTGACTTGTTCTTTTGGGTGTGGTCAATAGCCTACATGAAGCCAACAAAAAAAAGCGAAAAATGCTGCATCAAGAAAATGGAATGGCTTGTGGCACAGGAGAGAGAAAAAGAGCCATTGGCATGTTATGGGCAGGTCTCAGCCGCTGAGAGGTGGTGGGTCATTTGCACTGTCACCGTTCAACAATCAGTCGGCTGTCTATCCGAGAATGGAGCACAGGCACTGTCACTGACCGACCCTGCTTAGGGCAGCCACGAGTGACTATGGTAGCTCAAGAGCGCCACATCTGGTTACAGCCTGTACGTGACAGATTCTGGGCAACAACCCAAACTGATTATGAAATGAGGGGTCCAAGACGATTGAGGGTTAGTGCAAGTACCGTTTGATACCGTCTACATGAGCAAAACATGCATGCACACGGCCCCTAGAGAAAACCCATTTTTGCCCATCAGCAGGAGTAGGAACTCTTCACTTCTGACTGGGGGCACCTGCCTCTGTATCATTTTTTGGCACTTTATTTCCCCGTTTCTGTCTGAGAATGGAAAGCAGGGACTGTCGCTGACCGACCCTGCTAAGGGCAGCCATGTATAAATGGGCAAAAACTGGGTTTTCTGTTGGGGCCGTGTGCACGCATGTGCTGCTCACATAGACGGCATCGAACGGAACTTGTGCTCACCCTCAATCGTCTCGGACCCCTCGTCTCACGATCAGTTTGGGTTGTAGTCTGGAATCTGTCACGTACAGGCTGTAACCAGATGTGGCGCTCTTGAGCTACCATAGTCACTCGTGGCTGCTCTAAGCAGGGTCGGTCAGTGACAGTGCCTGAGTTCCATTCTCGGGTAGACAGCCGACTGATTGTTGAACGGTGACAATGCAAATGACGCACCACCTCTCGGCGGGTGAGACCTGCCCGTAACATAATAATAATAATAATAATAATGCATTTCATTTATAGGCGCCTTTCAAGACACTCAAGGTCACCGTACAGAAGTCAAACAATTAAAATACTTTGTAAAAAAAACACATACGCACACACACACACGAGAGAAGACAATAAAGGAATACATGATGAATAAAAGCCGTGCAAATCATTCAAAACAAAGAACCGCAGGCCTACAGTGAATAAGCCTATCTGAAGAGGTGAGTTTTTAGCCAGGATTTGAAAATAGTAAGAGAGACCGCATTCTTGATTTCATGTGGGAGAGAGTTCCAGAGGCGGGGGGCTGAGCGGCTGAAGGCTCTTGACCCCATGGTGACTAAACGGGCAGGTGGAAGAGTGAGTTGGATGGATGAAGAAGACCTGTGATGTGCGGGAAGGTGTGTTGAGGTGGATGAGTTCAGTGAGGTATATGGGAGCGAGGTTGTTGATTACCTTGAAAGTGAGGAGCAGAATCTTGTAGATGATGCGGAATTTGACAGGGAGCCAGTGAAGTTGCTGTAGGACAGGTATTATGTGACTAATGGATGAGGTACGAGTAAGAATGCAGGCGGCAGAGTTTTGGACCATTTGAAGTTTATGGATGGACTTTACTGGTAAGCCAAAAAGAAGGGAATTGCAGTAATCAAGGCAGGATGTGACCAGGGAGTGAATAAGGATGGCAGAACTGTTGGGTGAGAGGGATGAACGGAGGCGAGAGATATTGCGCAGGTGAAAATATGCTGAGCGAGTAATGTGATTAATATGAGCCTGGAATGAAAGTGTACTGTCAAGGATGACACCCAGACTTCTAACTTGGGTGGAGGGGGAAACTGACAAGTTGTTAATAGGAATGGTGAAGCTGTCAACTTTTGTGAGTTTGTTTTTGGTACCGACGAGGAGAATCTCAGTTGTATCACTGTAACATGCCAATGGCTCTTTTTCTCTCTCCTGTGTCACAAGCCGTTCAAATTTTCTTGACACAGTAGCATTTTTCGTTTTTTTGTTGGCTTCATGTAGGGTATTGACCACACCCAAAAGAACAAGTCAAGTGTCACTGTACACATCACAAACAGCTCAATGTTTGTTATTACTGAAGTGCTGGGCGTGTTCACATTGCGCGCGTCAGGATTACAATACCACGCGCTTTTATTTAATACCACTCGTGCCTCACTGGAAAAGCAATAAAAATCAATAGATTCTTCAATTTGCCGCAATTACAGTACATACCTCACCGTTCTGTTCACTTTGCAAAACGATAAACTAGGATGTTAACTTCTGCGTTTGCACATCCTGCTGTACCTAATTGTACATCCCCAATTCCCAAATAGTTGGGACGAAGTGTAAATTGTGTATAAAATCAAAATGCAATGACTTTCAGATCACGAGCCAATATGTTCTTTACAATAGAACATAGATAACATTTCAAATGTTGAAACTGAGACACTGTACATTTTTATCCACAAAATGAGCCTAATTCAAATTTTCTGGCTGCAACAGGTCTCAAAAAAGTTGGAACACAGGCAACAAAAGGGCTGAAAAGGCAATAAATATATAAGAGAATCAGCTGAAACAACATTTAGCAAGTAATTAAGTTAACTGGCATCAGGTGTGTAACATGATTGGCTATAAAAGGGATGTCTAAGAGAGGCTGAGTCTCTCAGAAGTAAAGATGGCCAGAGGCTCTCCAAACTGCGAAGGCTTGCGTAAAAAAATTGTGGAATACTTTAAAAACAACGTTCCACAATGTCAAATTGCAAAGGCTTTGACGGTCTCATCATCGACAGTGCATAACATGATCATAAGATTCAGAGAAACTGGAAAAATCTCTGTGCGTAAGGGACAAGGCCAAAGACCTTTACTGGATTCCCGAGATCTTTGGGCCCTCAGACGCCACTGCATCACTCACCGGCATGATCTGTCATTGACATTACTAAATGGGCCCAGGAATACTTCAAGAAACCACTGTCTGTAAACACAGTGCGCCGTGCCATCCACAGATGCCACCTAAAACTATCATGCAAAAAGGAAGCCATTGTTGAGCATGATCTAGAAGTGGCGCCGTGCTCTGTGGGCCAAGGCTCATTTAAAATGGACTGTAGCAAAGCGGCAACGTGTCCTGTGGTCAGACGAGTCCCAATTTGACATTCTTGTTGGAAATCATGGGCGTCGTGTCCTCCGGGCTAATCAGGAGAAAGACCACCCCTCCTGTTATCAGCATTCAGTTCAAAAGCCAGCATGGTATGATGGTATGGGGATGCATTAGTGCATATGGTGTGTGACACTTGCATGTTTTAAAAAGCACCATGGGGCGCTCTGGTGGCTCATCGGTCTAAGCGCGCGTACCATAAAGGCTGTGTCCTTCCCGCGGCGACCCAGTTTCGATTCCGGCTCGGGTCATTTACCGCATGTCTTCCCCATTCTTCTCCCCAACCTTCCTGTCTCTCTCTACTCTGCAACTGTCAAATAAAGGTGAAAATCCCCAAAAAAAATCTTTAAAAAAAGAAAAGCACCATGAATGCTGAAAGGTATATAGAGGTTTTAGAGCAACATATGCTCCCCTCCAGACGACATCTATTCCAGGGAAGGCCTTGTGTATTTCAGCAGGACAATGCAAAACCACATACTGCAGCTATTACAACAGCATGGCTTTGTAGTAGAAGAGTCCATGCGCTGAACTGGCCTGCCTGCAGTCCTGATCTTTTGAACATTTGGAGCATAATTAAATGAAAAGTCCATCAAAGGAGACCCAAAACTCTCCAGCACCTGGAAGCTTGCATTAAACAAGAGTGTGATCAAATTCCAATGGCTAAACTCAAGAAACTTGTCTCCTCAATGCCCAGACGCCTCCACTCTGTGTTAAAAAGAAGAGGGGAAGCTACACCATGGTAAACAGGCCCCTGTCCCAACTTTTTTAAGACCTGTAGCAGCCATCAAATTTGAAATGAGCTTATTTTGTGGATGAAATTGTAAAATTTCTCAGTTTCAACATTTGCTATGTTATGTCTGTTCTATTGTGAATAAAATACTGGCTGGTGTGATTTGAAAGTCATCGCATTTTGATTTTATTCACAATTTACACTTTGTCCCAACTTTTTCGGAATTGGGGTTGTATCTGCACGATTACTTACTTCCAATACCGGAGTCATAATCGGTTTTCATATTGCGTATATGTGAAATCCACCATCACGCACGTGAAACTGAAAACCACTGTGCAAATAGACTTCAATTATTACATCGCCTACATGCTGATTAATGAAAACTGGCCACACCTGATAATGCTGAGTTTTGACCTGACGCTGAAGCCCTCCGCCACAGTTTCAAAAAATTCTGGAGGAAACCCTGGCTTGCATCACCTCATTGCGGACAAAAGTCAAGTTCTGGAGGGATTATATAATACATGATGTAATTTAAATCACTTAGTCACAGTATACTTGTGTTTTCAATTTTTGTTTTTGTTCTTGCTCGGTGTCCTCTAACACAGATATTCAATATAAAAATCATGACGACAATGACAATTTCCAGATGTGCTAATAGCACAAAAAACTGCAAATTATTGTGTGATGGTCAACGTTCAGACCATCCTGTGTTGGAATTTGAGGGTTGACCACCATTAGACTAGACGAAAAGAGCATTGCTTACATTTTCAAATTCTAAAAAATTAGTGATCCAGTGTAAATTAGAGAATGGTCTCGACTCTTAAGCGACGTATGGACCTTAACCCGTAGTTACAAAATGATTTTTTAGCACTTCGTTTTATTGTTGTGCTGCTGTAGTGTACTGTTTTGCAAATATTGGGCAGTGGTCAAATACATGAGCACCGGCAACACTGATTCTAACCCAACAACTAAACAGTCCAGTCGGCTGCGACCGCATGGGTGTAGCCCCCGAAAGCCTGCTTCTCCCCTTTTTTACGCATTATTCGGCCAATACCGTCGCCATGGCAACCAAAATCGATAGGTGTCACAAGTGAAGTATAACACATGTCCATACCAAATATGAAAGTAATCGGTCAAAAATTACAGACTGTGCAGCGTCCCCAAGGAAGTGTGTATGTTTCAGCACAAATTTGCGCATTATTCCGCCAATACTGTCACCATGGCAACCAAAATCGATAGGTGTCATTAGTGAAGGGTAACACATGTCCATACCAAGTATGAAAGTAATCAGTCAAAAATTACAGACTGTAGAGCGTCCCCAAGGAAGTGTCTACAGACGCAGACACGGCGGCAGCGGCGGAGACGCCACGCGTGAATCCATGGCAGCTGCCCAACTTCGTCTGGGGGCTAAAATTATATTACAACAATTACAACAAACTCATTCACTTTACTTATATACAATTTCTGCAGGATTGTCAATTGTTTTCAAAATAATCTCATTTTCATTACATAAAAGAAGCACAGATGCAAGGATTTAGTTTTTTGATCATACAGAATTATATTTTATAATTGAAGTTTTTCGAAAGATCATAGAAACATGGCTTAGTTATCTTGTTCATGTATAATTATTATTAAATGAAAGAAATCATGTTCAAAACCTCAGATGTCCATTCATACCGCAAATCAAGAAATGCATTTGGGTCACTTCATGAAATGGGGTTACCATCCCAAGGCTGTAAATATGAGCACCTGAGAACAAAAGTGGTCCAAATCCAGATTTGTCTTTTTTCAAGTTCTAATCTTAAAATGATTCCTTAGTGGTCAATCTGTTAAATACAATAATGGATTAAGGGGCTCATATAATCATTACCTCATCCACACTTTGTGTGTATTATTCAAAGTCCGAATTCTGGCCGTCCCAAGCGGCCCATTTGTTCCATGACTTCTATTAATAGCACGCCAAGCGTGTTTGGTTGTGGCAGCTCACCCCGTGAATGTACGTTGGCACAAAATATAGCTCCCCAAAGGAAACATGCAAGGTTTAATTGGAGATTTTTTTTTAAAAAAATGCACTATTTGCATTGTAATGCACGTTATACATATTCCTATCTCTAGACAGTTTAAGAACTACTTTAGGATGCTAGAAAGTAATTTAGAGACGAACAAGCTTACCTTCTGTAAATGTTTGGTGTCCATATTACATTGAGAACCCATCACAACAAGCCAAGTTAAACACGCTGCTCCTCTACAGAAAGGGTTTAAATTGCAAAAATGTACTCTCTTAGCAATCAGTACTTTCTTGGACATTTAACACTTCATAATGTCAGGACACTGGCCCATATAGGTCATTCATCTGCAATTCCTAGTTCAGATCCAGCAGGCGACTATTCTGTTTGGTGGCCAAAGTTCTTGACCAAAGATATAAAATTTGTATTTCACACAACTGTCATTTTTGTTGTCGTATACAATGAGAAATGTAAAGCAAACCTGGGTTATAAAGTTGCGATAAAGATCATTAGACACACTAACTGGACTTTTCAAAGTTGGTGTCCATGTTACGTTCACAAACTGTCAGATCAAGCCAAGTGACTTTTCTATCTTGATATGTTGTTTATGTTCTATTGTGAATAAAATGTCAGTTTATGAGATTTTCAAATCATTGCATTCTGTTTTTATTTACATTTTACACAGCATCCCAAGTTTTTTAGGAATTGGGGATGTATGATTTTAGAGATATCTTATTGGCGCTGTAAATTAAAGAAAAAAAAAAACACTGCCATGGGCACTGTAGCTCACTTGGTTTATTTCAGGCTTTAGTGTTATTTAAGCTCACAAGTGGTAGCATTTTTTATGCTTGGGTCCAACATTGGGACAATGATGACACCTTTTGTACTTTGTGTAAGAAAAAAAACTACAACAGCCTCCCAATCCAGCTGAGGGCTACCCAGAGCCTGGACTCCTTTAAAACAGGCATAAAAACCTTCTTATTCAGGAAGGCCTATGACTGCTGATGCCAAGATAGGTGACGCTAATTTTTACTGGTTTTTTTTTTTTTTGCTTTTTTGCTTTTAACTTTGTAGCACTCTGAGATCTTCTTTGATGAAAAGTGCGTTAGAAATAAAATTTATTATTATTATTATTACAAGTGGTAACTACGGGGTCCAAGCAACATGAGGTAATCATCACTTTTGAAGCAGCGAGGACACAAATCGTAAAATTTTTTCAAACAATTTTCCGTTCATGGCACATAACTGCGCAGTGTATACTTTGCCCTGCAGATTTCACGTTGATAAGTCACTGCCATGTCTTTGAAATAGCAACTGTTACCTGACCGATAAATAGCAGCCAGATGTTTAAAGATTTATTTTTCTCATTGGAAAGCAGGGATAGAAATTGGATTTTTTTTTCACTGGACATCCGGATGAGTAATCACTCCAATTTACTAGTCCTCCCGATCTTTTACTAGACAGCTTTTTTTTCTTTAATCCTTAGATGGTCGGTCTTGACCCTAGGTCGAGACAAGAACTGCACCATTCAGAAGTCGGTTTCGGAAATGCTGCCTCCAGAATGAGGTCGTTGCAAGTTACGTAGGTGGTCACGTGATCTCCGAAGCAAAATGTGCACAAAGGTTGATTTCAGCATAGTGAATATGGGGAAATCTTGTACTGCTGTTGCTTGCACCGATAATAATGCCATTCAGTCGTCTGGAAAATACGGCAAAATTAGTTTCCATCAATTTCCACGAAATAGTGAGGCCCTTTTGAAAGAGTGGCTTGTTAAATTAAGAAGAATTGACCGTGGACAGCCTTACAAACCAACAAAACATTCAGTTCTTTGCTCAGAGCGCTTTGAGCAAAGCTGCTTCACGTACCAGAAGTTCACAAGTAAGTCAACGGTTTTGTTGCAATAAAAACTGGTTTTGAAGTGAAGATTTAAAGAAATTAGTGTTAAATATATATTCTATACAAATATTAACCTTAAGTCTGAACGCCCCCATAACGGGGGCAATGAATTTGCATAATAAATACAGCATGCTTCCTAATAGCAACCTCGACATGCGGCATATCCTCTTAAAGCGAAGAAACTCGGCGAAAAGATCGTGATGACCGTTTTTACCTAAACCGAACACAATTCAAGTACCAAGCAAGTAAATAAGCATCTAGCGAAACATTAAATAAAATAAGTGCTCTATCGCAAGCATTTCTGCTGAATGTGTGCTATGCGTACAAACGAGACCTCAGCAGTATAATCGCTTAAAATGGTTTGTTTTTTGTATTTTCGCGATAATTAACCGCTAAATATTCAACTGCTGTTTTCAAAGCCGGTTTATGACTGAGAATCCTTGCGTCACTATGCTCAAGTTCAAACACAGCACAGCTATACAAGTGATAAATCGACCAGTGAATATATAGTCTGTTGAGCTAGTGTCGTGGATAAGGCGGAGCACTTGGACCTGAGATTCAATATCCGGTTATATATGCGACCTTTCAGAGCAAGGAAATATTTTTTTTTTTGTATAAATGAATAATAATTAATCGATGCATCCCCATTCAATCAAAGCTATCTTCCTGGATTACTTCGGGGATCACATGACTTACACTACGGTTTCTGCATCCAGTGCAACGCCTCCATTCGATACTAATGCACTGAAATTCCGCGGTTTCTCTATGCCTGTGGCGCGCAAAGCCTTCGTTTGCTTCTCTAACGATAGACGGCGCTCAGAGCAATCGCAAAAAAAAAACATAACGCGTTGCTGAATACCCCTCGGCCCGGGCAAGATTTCCTGCCTCAAGGTCACAGTGCTAAGGTAAAAGGTGAAATCCAGCAAAAAATGTGACATTGCAGATCTATGTGTCACAGTGAGTTAACATACCAAATTTGGTGAAGCTGCGATCAGTAGTTGCTGAGTACTGACCCACACAAGATTTCCTGCCTCAAGGTCACAGCGCTAAGGTGAAAGGTGAAATCCAGCAAAAAACGTGACGTTGCACATCCATGTGTCACAGTGAGTTACCATATCAAATATGGTGAAGCTGCGATCAGTAGTTGCTGAGTACTGACCCGTAAAAGATTTCCTGCCTCAAGGTCACAGCGCTAAGGTGAAAGGTGAAATCCAGCAAAAAACGTGACATTGCACATATATGTGTCACAGTGAGTTACCATACCAAATTTGGTGAAGCTGCGATAAGTAGTTGCCGAGTACTGACCGGGACAAGATTTCCAGGGTGAAGGTCACAGAGCTAAGGTCAAAGGTCAAATCCAGCAAAAAACCTGACGTTGCACATCTATGGGTCATAGTGAGTTACCATGCCAAATTTGGGGAAGCTGCGAGAATTAGTTGCTGAGTACTGATCCGGACAAGATTTCCAGGGTGAAGGTCACAGAGCAAAGGTGAAAGGTCAAATACAGCAAAAAACCTGACGTTGCACATCTATGGGTCATAGTTAATTACCATACCCAATTTGGTGAAGCTGCGATAATTAGTTGCCGAGTGCTGACCCGGACAAGATTTCCGGGGTCAAGGTCACAGCGCTAAGGTCAAAGGTCAAATCCAGCAAACAATGTGACATTGCGCATTTATGGGTCATAGTGAGGTACCATACCAAATTTGGTGAAGTTGCAATAATTAGTTGCAGAGTATTGACCTGGAGAGTATTTCCAGGGTCAAGGTCACAGCGCTAAGGTCAAAGGTCAAATCCAGCAAAAAACCAGACATTGCACATCTATGGGTCATAATGAGTTACCACACCAAATTTGGTGAAGCTCTGATAATAAGTTGCCGAGCACTGACCCGGACAAGATTTCCAGGGTCAAGGTCACAGTGCTAAGGTCAAAGGTCAAATCCAGCAAAAAACCTGACGTTGCACATCTATGGGTCATAGTGAGTTAACATACCAAATTTGGTGAAGCTGCGATCATTAATTGCAGAGTATTGGCCCGGACAAAGTCACCCAGACAAGATTTCCAGGGTCAAGGTCACAGCGCTAAGGTCAAAGGTGAAATCCAGAAGAAAACCTTACATTGCACATCTATGGGTCATAGTTAATTACCACACCAAATTTGGTGAAGCTGCGACAATTAGTTGCCGAGTACTGACCCGGACAAGATTTCCAGGGTGAAGGTCACAGCGCTAAGGTCAAAGGTCAAATCCAGGAAAAAACCTGTCGTTGCACATCTATGGGTCATAGTGAGTAACCATACCAAATTTGGTGAAGCTGAGTCCTGGCCCGGACAAATTCATGGACAGACGACAGACGACAGACGACAGACAGATATGCAGGTGACGACAATACCCCTCCGGCCGAAGTCGGCCGAGGGGTAAAAATCTGCTGAACAGATTTGCCTGAACGCGTTTTCCGGGTTTTTGGCGCATTAGACCATTTCGTACAATGTGAAAATGATTTCTCTCTCCCGTTCACGTTTGATATGCTTCTCAAAAGGTTTTCCACTTCATGTTTTAGATGCTTAAAAACCAGGGCCATCTTAAAGATTTATTAAAAATAAATTCATTCCAATACATAAAAATTCTACGATGAGAAGTGGAATTCACAGAACATGTTTTTTTCCATAATTATTCAGATTACTGGCATTCTTTCTAACACGGTAGCCTGGCTAGGTCTGTCTACTTCTCATTATCACTTCTTAATCATTATAGGCTACATATTGGTTTTTAATAGTCAGTAGGCTAAATAAGTGGCTTGATTGTTAATTAGGCAAGGTATACGGGTATAGATTTAAGGTAGGGTAATTATGGCAAGGTGAAGAAAGCTGTCCAACCTCGCTGGTAATTAGCTGACTTCAAAACGCAATTTTATTCCCGGAAGCATTTCAAATGGCCTCTGATGTTTTGTTCAGCACCGCATCAGGTATGTGTCACAGAGAAGATAAAAAGCAAGCACGTCGCTCTGCCCCATGGCGGCTGTTACTTTTATTGCGCTTAAAATTATCGCGATAAATTTATCACCCAGCTCAACTACAGTGATACAGCAATGCGACGAAGTGCTAAAAATCCCTTCATGATAACAGGTTAAAGTCCATACATCACGTAAGAGTTGAGACCATTCTGTAATTTGCACGAAATCACTAATTTTTTTTATTCTGAAAATGTAGGCAATGTTCTGTATGACTAGTCCAACATTGGTCGATCCTCGAATTCCAACACTGGAAGGTCCGAACCTCGACCATCACACACGCCGGACGCGAACACCACCGCGTGATCGCATAAGCAAAAGGCTGTCTAGTAAAAGATGGGGAGGACTCCTAAACCTGAGTAATTATTGGTCTGGATGTCTAGTGAAAAAAAAAAAAATCCAATTTCTATCCCTCCTTTTGCATTTAAAGTTTTATTGATAATAATGCACAGTACTTACCCCCTTTGCACAGATGTAGACGCCAGCAGACATGGAGCAGCTCTATTCAGAGTTGGCCCAGTATTGTATAGTAGCTAGTTGCCAAAAAAAGGTAGCCTGCAGGTGTCTGTGTGAACTTGAAAATCATTGATTGATATTGAACTTCATGTATGAGAAGTTGATTTGTGTTAAACCTGAGATTATTTTATGATTTGACAGTGCGCTATTTTGAGGGCTCTGACCGTATGGAAAGCCACTTGGAGAGCTGTCTTATTTTGCTGATAGAGAGAAGATAATTTTGAAAAGCACTGTCAGGTGACGTACACTTGTGGTCAAGGGGTTTATGATCCCAGAAATGTATCGTTATTACTCCCAGCCATTTTTCAATTCTCAGTGTTATTTTTTAAAATAATTTCATTGCTGAATTTTGATGAAGATTTTTTGAGTTTATGGCCCTTACTCTGAACTAAAATCATGAAAAGAAACTGAAATATGATGGAATTCTAAATGGGACAAGTATCTTGTTTCATTTCAGCCATTTCCCCCTGCTCTGTGAAGCTCAGATCTTGAATTATAAAGCCTTATATTGGGTACAGCATAAATGGCCGTATTCTGCGCAAAGAGGTTAAGGATTATGCAACAATTGAAAAAATAATGTTTCTTCAAAGATACCAGATAAAATATTTTGGGGTGGGGACCAAAGTGGAATTATACATATTACTGTCAGACTGGATGATCAACTTAAAGGTATAAAGTACTCTGCAAAAGTCTTAGGCACATTTAAAGTCATTTCTTGGGGCAAACATGCCTGCAAAAATGATTAAATGAAAAGTTTCTAATAACTGAGAAATTTACTAAACAGAGCTGTAGACTGTTAAAAACTAAATCAAATCAATATTTAGTGTGACTAGCCTTTGCCTAAAAATTTGGGACACTGGCCTGTTGTGCTATAGTTCTATAAGATGATTGGCTTTTTTGCTTGTCCCAGAGTGGAGAACTTGCCACCGTTCCTCTGCAGACTGACTGTCTCACTTGCATCCATCCCTCCAAGAAATTACAAACAGCTATGATGATGTTGACCTCAAGGCTCTGTCAAGACTAATATCCGTATGGACTATTTTTAATGGAAAATTTTTTCTTTAAAAGTTTAAAACTTTTCTTTACAGAAGCATTCGGAATTTTTAAGTCACTTTTTATCTTCAGGAAATCTAATATGGAAACAAAAAGTAAAAATCTAATACAGATTTGAATTTTAAAAAGTGCAGGGTGTCTCAGACTTTTGCACAGTACTGTAGTTCACCCAAAAATGAAAATTCACTCATCATCTTCTCACCCCAAGGCTAATCGAAGGGTCCGTGAATTATTTTCTTCCTCAAAACACTTTGAGCTACAAAGAAAAACAGCACTGAAGACAAATCCAAATCAACTGAGGTTGAAATCCAAATCAATGGTGGCAATGCTTTCAAGCATCAAAAAGAACATTAACACAAAATGTCTCCATAGTGCTTGGGTGGCGTGATCCAAGTGTCCGTAAACCCCAGCATTCAAATTTGACTCGTAAAGACATCTTTTTACCATGATTTTAGCCAAAATGTCCAATGTAGCCACTTAGCAAGGATCCAAAAGTGTTTTGAGGAAAAATTAATTTTGCGGACCTTTTGATTAGCCTTGGGGTGAGTAGATGATGAGTGACCATTCATTTTTGGGTGAATTATCCCTTTAAGGAGAGGAAGAAGCACTTCAAGACCATGCTAAACTGTCCGCTCACCACTCATACAAGCAACACAGCCACTGGACATCAACACAGGTCCAATCACCAAACATGAGATCAACATAGCACCTAAGCACCAGTAGAGCGGTAAAGCCACTGGAGTTGACAACATTCCACCAGAGGCTTTGAAGGTTAGTTCTTCAACTACCTCATCAACCATACATAGACACTGAAACCATCCCACAGGATTGGAGGAAAGGTCTGCTAGTGAAAATTCCCAAGAAATGTAACATCAGCAACTGCGAGAACTGGCGAGAAATTATGATAAAGAGTCTAAGGCACTCTGGTAGTGGAAAAAAGTAAAAAGCCTTTATTGAGTGGCTAATGTCACCCTGATGAAGGCCTTATGGCTGTAAGGCGTAGGTGCGCTTTTTAATCTTGCCGATGCATTAGCCATTCAATAAAGGCTTTTTACTTTTTTCCACTACCAGAGTGCCTTAGACTCTTTTTCGTATTTTTGTTACATTCTTTGCCCCTTGCCTAAGAGCACCTGGTACTGTGTTTTTGATTTTCTACCCAAGACGCGCTCCTTTTCCGGATTCATTCATTCGTTGGTGAGAAATTATGCTGCTTTCCACTCCAAGCAAGGTGCTGTGCAGCATAATTCTCGCCCGCTTGAAGTCAAATGCGGACAGTTTTGAGGGAAGAACAGGTGGGTTTTCGGCAAGAAAGATCTTGCACACACCAAATAGCAAGCCTTCATATCTCGATTTTGTGGCCTTCAAAAAAGTATTTGACAGTGTAATGAGTTTACATTATAGGGATACCATGGTTTTCAATACAGTATTGAACCGTTTGGCATGCCATCCATGGTTCCATATGCACTTGTGAATCGACACATTTTCGGTTTTGCAAATAACTGTCGCATTTAAATTTTTCACACATTTATCTCTGACATGGCTTAGTGTTTGAACTGTCTGTGTGAGTATTTGACCGCCTGGGATGAGAATGGGTTGCTGTGTCACTCGAGAAACCCGTCCCAATTCCCCCAAGTAAATACTAAATTACTATTAATATCCTAATAACCCGGCAGAGTCAGATTTAACACAGTACTTGAATTATGAGCAAGGCGAATGCAGTTGAGAGACGATTATTTGAGGCAGCATCGCCTTCTTACAAATCTGTGATGTTGTAATGGTTCTGCCTTGCAGTCCCTCCCCCTCCTGCTGTCTTCGCCTCCACTTCAGCGGGCAACAGGTGTGGCTCGTTGAGGTGGAGGTGAAGGCAGCCTATTTAAGCACTGCAACTGCTAGTGGGCAGTTGCAGCTGCATTCTGGTTTTATCCCTGCTGTGTGGTGCTGCTGCTCCCCTGTTTTTGGTTTTTAAAAGATATTTATTAAACCTTTGCTATTTTTATATCAGCCTGTGTGAGTGGGTCCCTTCCTCTCCTTTTGGGTACATGGTCCCAGTGCCTGCCGGATTGCAGGTTGCATCCGGCGGGACCAAACCATGACAGATGTGGGAACATTTTGGTTTTAACATTGAATGCACATTGATGAGGGAACAAAAAGAGTCACCAGAAACGTCGCATACGTGAATGGAAACACTTCCAATATGAGCACATATGGCCGCCACCACCACCCAGTAATATCGCAGTCAGGAAGCTAGACAGCCGAGCAGGGAACACCAATGGCTCTCGACGGCTAATGCCTTCTACCTTTCCCACCAGTTCAGAAAAAAATGCAGTGGGGATGTTCATTGCAAAAGATTTGCAGCCCTTCTCTGTGGTTAGAGATGTGGATTTTCATCATCTGATGAAGATGCTCAATCCACGTTACACTGAGCCCTCTCATATTTTTTTTTTCAGCAGCCAAGTGATTCTCGATCCCCCACATTTTGTGTATCAATTCTTTATCGCTTAAGGCAAAAACTACCACAAGCGAGCGTATAGACTTTTATGCGACAGAGGGAATTTGTTCGCATTTTGCGGTTTCCATCTGCTTTTTCTAGTGCCAATTTTCAAAATGCGCACAAGAATAGTTAGATGGTGTGGGGCGCCCCGGTGGCTCATCGGTCTATGTGCGCACCATCAAGGCTGTGTCCTTCTCGCGGCGACCCAGGTTCAATTCCAGCTCGGGTCATTTGCCGCATGTCTACCCCATTCTTCTCCCCAACTTTCCTGTCTATCTCCACTGTATAACTATCAAATAAAGGAAAAAATCTCCCAAAAAAATCTTAAAAAAAAAAAAAAAAAAAAAAAAAATAGAATAGTTAGATGGTGTGAAAAAACTGGCAAAGGCTCACCACGGAGACGCTCTCGCCTTGTAGTATGTTGATAGGCCTTTATTTTTTTTTTTTTTTTCAGAAGAACGTGAAAATACAAGAATAGATGCCTGATACCTAATTATTAGGCGGGGCTGCTTTTAGTACTTGCGCTAGTTCGTCCGCCGCTGCCACACTTTGTTTCGCCTATATTTTCTTGCGATCTTCAACTTATTTCTAATACCTTAGTCACAGTTATTATAGCCCTGGGGAATCATTTTGGCATAATCACTGGTCACTTCAAAGGTCAAGGTCATGACAACTGGCAAAGTCCCTCAAAATGCTTGTTAACACGATAGCTTCAAAAGGATTTACGACAGAAAGCAGTAACTTGGTATCGTGCAACTATAGAACAGGACTCAGCTCCTTTCATTTTTTGGGCAAATTCCATGCAAGGTCAAGGTCACACGAGGTTATGACATCTGACCAAGCCCCTCAAAAGGCTTGTTAACTCAAACTTCAAAAGATTTTATGACATCAAGCTGTAACTTGGTATGTAGCGACAATAGAACAGGACTCAGCTTCAACTTTTGGGCAAATTCCTTTCATGGCCAAGGTCATAGTGAGGTCATGGATGTACTCACATAAAACTTATTGTTGACGCAATATTTTTAGATGTGATTATTCTTCATGCAATTTACTGTACTTAATGTGTCCCAAGGGCAGGTGGAATGGAGGGGCTGCTCTGTTTTTGCGGTGTCCCGCAAACACTTTTCTAGTTGATATTGCGCTCCCTGAATGTAGGCTACTGCTGCACATGCATACTATGCTTATTTAAAAAAGCTAAGCATTGACTACTTTTACATTTTTGTTTCCCCCAGATTGTATAAGGGCTACCAGCAGTGAGCTGTCAGGGCTAAACTGCACTTTTGCTCTTGAAACAGTTTTTCCCCCTTCCTTTTATCATACACCAGCACTGCACATTTATTTTTGAAATGACCTTTTATCCTATACCATTAGTAAGGCTAAGAGGCCTTCTCATATTTCAAAGTGTTTGCTTTTTGTTACGTATACATTTATTTTCTGTTATATATCAGGAATGTGCCCAAATGGTAAAGGTTTTACTTTTGGATAATAAGCAAAATAAAGGAATAACTTTCGTAATGGTAACATTTTCTTTTTCTTCTGACACCAAAACACATATCGAAACCAAACCAATGCCGTGACCGAAAAAGTGAGGTTCTTATTGAACCGTGGATTAACTGTACTGTTGCATCCCTAGTTTACATACCTCAGAAGTACACTAAGTCCCACTGGTGGTAAGGAGGAGGATGTAAAAGCTTGGAGGAAGAAGGCACAACTAGCCTTCGCAATGCTGCGCCTGGTCTGGAATTGCAGTGCGCTCTACACCAAGACCACACTATGGATATAAAACTCCAACATCAAATCTGTTCCCCTGTATGAGAGACAAGTGCTCTCATGAAACAAATCCAAGTGTAAATCAAGAAATGCTTTTGATGTATACTCAGAATCCCGTGGCCTGAAAATATTTCTAACAGAGACAATGGACCAGTCAAGAGCCATGTCAAACGGAAGAGATTGGGCATACTTTAAAGAAGGAGCTAAGCATAGCACGATCAGCACTAGAATGGAATCTACAAGGTAGAAGAAAGCAAAGCTGACCCAAGGACAACTGGCGTCGTGGCCTACAGAAGGACAGAGACAAGATAGACATGTCTTGGGGCGAGGATCAGAAGAGGGCCAAGAACAGAAATAGATGGATGAAGGGACAAAGTGAAAAAAGTCAAGTCAGGGCCACGAAAAAAAAAAAAAAAAAAACCAACCTGTTGTTCTGTCACAAAAATCAAAACTGAAAATTTAGATGCTTCCACAACTATAAAAGATGGAGGCACTGTGTTGCTAGACTCTGAAAGCTAGGGCAAGAGTTAGCCAGTCCATTAAGTGTCAGCCATCTATCATGAGTATTTTAACAGATAGAAGCCTCCAAAAAATGCTTCCAACTCACAGTTTGCGAGGGTCCAAAATAGGTCTGTTACGAAAATTTTTTATTACGATATATTGTCCCAGAAATTATCACGATTAATGATACAATTGTCTTTAAAAAAAATTTAAGAAATTTTTGTGCCAGAGCTATAATGACAAATAATGCAAGTACACGATTTAGAATATCAATGAACATTATTCAAAAATATTAAAAACTATAATGTTTAAAAAAAACCCATTTTAATATCCCAAAATAAGAACTTTCAACGTTTTACTACCAAAACAAAAGTACTCCAAGTTTGGCTCTGAAAGGCAAAAATTGCACTGAAATATATTAAGCATTTGGCATAGAAGTGCAAAACATCATAAAGATTAAAACAGTTATTCTACAACAACTGAACTCAAAATGGAGAACAGAGCTTCCGTGGTCAATTCAAACATTGCACTTCTTTGAAAAAAAAAAAAAAAAACAAAAAAAAACGAGTGGTCAGGCTGGCATTGAGCATTTTGGAAATAAAAAAAAAAAAAAAACACAATATGCTATAAAATAGGCAGCCATGTGAAAATATGAACCAAAATTAGGACCGACAATTCCTTTTTAATGATAATCTCACGTACAAGTAAATATCACCTTAAAAGTAACATTTTGTTACAAGAGTGGCGTGCTTCTTCTGGAGGCGGGGCGGTGTGTGCGTGCCGTGCGTGTGGAGTGCCGTAAGAGAGCAAATAACTACTGCAGTATGACTGGCCGCACTTATTCAAATAAACAAGCAAGACCAAAGCGGAGCCTCCGTGAGTTGTTTACACTACCACTGTCAGAGCGAAGGGAGTTAGCCCTAAGCAAGCCATGCCAGCTAGCTACGGCCCTGCAGGTGAAAGAATCTCCCCTATGCTTCTTGACCATGGTCGGGGAGCCACAGCAGGAAAGGTTAACAATTTGGTTGGATTTTGGATTTTATTCAGACTATCTACCAATGTTGGATTCATGCAAATTTTCAGAGTATTTTATTTCATCTTATTTTTCATCTGAGTACAATACAACAATGTAACAGCCAAATAGTGTAGTATACTAATAATGCAAAATCAATAATAGGACGTGTTTATTACTACTATAGCTATGCAAAGCAGACATGTAATACCATAGTTACTCACCTGTTTACACAGAAAGAATGAACGTGAAAAATGCTAAATTTAGTAAGCAGAATAGAGCGGAATTGGACTTTAAGAAAGCAGAAAATTCTGGACCTTAATCTGTGCGGGACACTGCACGCATCACCTGCTTTCCTCCGCCCCTCCCCCATGTGTCAGAGACACGGGCGAGGAGACCGGAAAAAAGTGAACTGCAGCGGATCCTGTAAAACACTTAGCGTAGTTTCTTAAGAAAATAACCACACATTAACTGCGGCAATTAATCGTGGTCAGGAAAATGACCGCAATCATTTACATTAATCGTACTATAGAGGGATTATCAGCCTACGTCACTACACAAGTCACACCGCTCTACTGCGCATGTCGACTGCAGAAAGAGAGCAGGAAGAGCCGCGACCATGTCTTAAACGCGCAAGTTCTACAGACTTTGAGCATCAGTGCTGCAGCATGCCTACAGCATGACCCCAAGCTGAGAGAAGAGAACATTGTTATTAATTTCAAGCAATATAATGTTAGACTCATTGGTTTGAATGGTGATAAAGCTAGATATGCCCGCAGGTACAGCTGTTTAATTGCTGCAAATGAGTTGTGAAATGTTTACTACAATAACGACAGTGACTGAAGACGAGGTTGCATAGCAATGGAAAGATAAGATAAGCTTTTATTGATCCCACAGTGGGGAAATTTCATCGTTACAGCAGCTCAGAAAGGCAGTGATATAAGAGGGGGGAAAAAAGCAAATGTATACAACAAGTACAAAGGAAGCTAAGATTAATTTGTAACGTTATATTATTCTAAATTACATACCCAGCCATGCAGGTGCAGTTCGCGATCAGGATGCAGTTGTTTTTCTTGTTCACAATGACCCAGACTTAATACATATGTATATTATTTCAGAACTCTTTTGCGAATTAAGGTAATTTCGGCGACAAGTACGCACACCTGTTTTTGCAGCACGGTCACGCAACTTGCTGTAAAAAAATAGACAGCTGTCCGATTGGAAAATGTAAACGGACGAAACCACGTACTTTTCACCAGAATTACCTTCATTCGCTGAAGAGTTCTGAAATGCCGCTCTCGCTGGAAAAGAAATTCCCGTCGCTGAGTGCCAGTGCATAGACCTAATTATAATTAAATTATTTTTCTGTACTGAATGTAGCCCATTATTTGCTGTTAGATCGTATGGGGGAGAGAAGCCGTGTCTTCAATTGCCAATTGATTATTCTTGAATTGGAAAACGTGTTAATATAGGAAATCATCTAGAATTAGCCAGGACTAATTGTTGTCAATGAAGGGATGGATAGCCTAATTGCCCCCGAATTTTCAGGTCTAGCGCTGGCCCTGACCTGCCATTACGAGTTATCTCGTAGTTGGCAGTCAACGTGTTAAGACGTATCCCATTCACTAATGTTAATTTAGCAGCATAACTTGTTTTATCACTCGGTGATAAACTGCTGTAGTGCGCTGACAACATCGCTAGCTAGCTAACATCGCAACTGCAAGATAACCATGCCAACCTGTCAAACAGTTTAAAGGGGCCGCTCTTTCTGCAGTCAAGTTGCGCGCGCATCCGCCGTGTTGCTAAACAAATAATCCCTGTATAGGGCGATTAATTGACTATCGCGACAGGCCTAGTCCAAAATTTGTTAGACATGATTTTTTTTTTTTTTAATGACCATTTCTCTAAAACTTAGGAATTGACGGCTAAAACTTGGGGTTTCCTCCTACAACATGTTTGGGAATTTTTTAAGGAAAATCTGAGACTAGTCAGCAGGTCCAATTCCCTGATTTGCGTGAATTGACACAGAATGACCCAGCTGTTACCTTCGTAAAATTTTCAGTGTTGAATTAACTCTTACAAATTAAATTTGGTCCCCAGTGAGCTCAAGTTGAAGTCAAATTAACGCATTTTGGCAAACAGAGTCCCTGCTCATGTGTTAGTACACTACAGCACTTATGAAAAAGACAAGCCAACAAATTTCTTCCCTTACACAGAAGAATTAAGAAGAGCACAAAAGTTCACCACTGTATGTCCCCATGCATATGAGGTAACACAACTATCCATCACTTAGTAGCCTGATCAATGCTGCACAGACATACAGTATGATTTATTTACTTTCTTTCATTGGTGTGGAATTATAGAAACCTTCCTTATCAAGTTTCCCAATAATTCTGTATCTGACTGTATTAAACACATTATATAAAGCAGTGCCTTGCAAAAGTGTGCACAGTGACACAACCTTAGACAAGTAAGCTCAGCAAGCTCCAGTGGGTCCCTGAAGTATTGCAGTCTGTTAAGACAGGTTCATTGAGTTCATTCAAAATTATGACCCAAAAACAGCAAAATTGTTCTAGTTTGGCCAGTATTTTCAAATTCTAAAGTTTATTTGCACCAAACTAACTATTCTACAGAACAATATTCACATTCAAGTTCATTCTTCTTTATCAAGTCCAAATTAGGTACCCAAAATGCATGCTTTGGTGCCAAAAAGCCCAATATGCATGTTCATGTCTATGAAGTTCAGTGAGAAATTTTTGGGGACAAAGGAGATGTGTAGTAACCGGTACCCAGGGTGTTCCACAAGCCCCAGCGGCCAGCGATTTTGCTGACTACTCAGTCCTCTTCCGCCGGCTACTTTCCTGACAATTTTTAAAAATTTAAGGCGAGATTTGATGCATTTAATTTTGATAGACACTTTTCAGTTGACTGATTTACTGTCTCTTCGCCGCTGTATTGAAGCATTAAGCCGCGCTGTGATTAAGCTGACTCAAAAACAAATTCAGCATCTAATGATGTTGCGCGTCATAAAACTTTTAATAATAGTACTTCCGTCATCTGCGCATCGTTGTATAGTCTGAAAATCTCAGAAATTTGAGAGGTAGCTTGTAGGGATGCCGCCCAAAAAGATGAAGGCGAATAGCGGGCAGACATAAATGATGTCCTTCGTAAAGAATGGTCATTTCACGCAGTAAACTGAACTGATGAGGCAATGCCACTCAGAGGTCAGCCCATAGGCGATGATACAGTAAATGCCCATATATGCATACAGAGCAGTAGTATCCTATTACCACATTCCGCAGTGCTCAGCCCGAGGACAGTCGTTGCCACTATGCGATAATCAAATGTATTAAATTGCCATCGTTTTCGACATAAGTTTTTCAGGCATTGAATCGACTCCTGATGACCCAAAGAAAACCTGCGTAGAAAACGTTGGTAAATTGTATAAATATTGTTGCATTCTGGCTGCGAGTGTGCTAACGCGTTCATCACATCTAATCCGTAACCATGCATTAATTCGCTCATTTGCGAAGACTACGCAGTATGACTGGTATGGCTGGTAAAATTATTGAGTGGGATTGCTGCATGCAGTATATATATTGCTGCATACTGGTAGAATAACACTATATGTTATTCTACTAGTTTATTTATTATTCCTCCTCCTCCTCTTCCGCCATTTTACGGACCTTAACTACTTCCACATAATTCAACATATTCAAACCATTCAAACTTCAAATTATTCAGCCCGATTCAGACATTATCGGATGTATTCAGAATTTTCCAAAAATTCATTATTTCCGAGATATTCCACATTTCCGAAAAATTTTTCCCATTAGAAATGAATGTGGAACTCTAGCCACACTCTAGCCTGCTCTGATCAGAGCCAAGCAGCCACCCAGACCATCATAGGAACTGCCTAGCAAAGCCTTAGCAACCATCAGGAATGCCTTGCCAACTGCCTAGCAACACCTTAGCAACCACCCAGAACGCCTTAGCAACTGCCTAGCAACGCCCTAGCAACCACCCAGAACACCTTTGCAACCACCTGGAACACCATAGCAACTGCCTAGCAACACCCTAGCAACCACGCATAATACCACAGCAACTGCCTAACAACGCCCTAGCAACCACCCAGAAGACCATAGCAACTGCCAAGCAACCACTCAGTAAACCTTAGCAACCACCTAGCGATGCCTTAGCAACCACCATGAACATCATAGCAACCACCCAAAACACCTATGCAACTGCCTAGCAACGCCTTAGCAACCACCCTGAACACCATAGCAACCACCTAGCAACCACTTGGTACACCTTAGCAACCACCTAGCAACGCCCTAGCAACCACACTGAACACCATAACAACTGCCTAGCAACCACCCAGCAATGCCTTAGCAACAACCCTGAACACCATAGCAACTGCCTAGCAACACCTTAGTAACCACCCAGAACACCATAGCAACCGCCTGGCAACGCCCTAGCAACCACCCAGAACACCTTAGCAACCACCCTGAACACCATAGCAACCACCTAGCAACCACCCGGTAAACCTTAGCAACCACCTAGCAACGCCTTAGCAACCACCCTGAACATCATAGCAACCACCTTGCAACGCCTTAGCAACCACCTAGAACACCATAGCAACTGCCTGGCAACGCCCAAGCAACCACCCAAAAATCCTTAATAACCGCCTAGCAACGCCTTTGCAACCACCCTGAACACCATAGCAACTGCCTTAGCAACCACCTTGAACACCATAGCAATCTCCTAGTAACCACCCGGTACACCTTCGCAACCACACAGAACACCATAGTAACCGCCTAGCAACACCCTAGTAACCACCCAGAATTCCTTAGCAACTGCCTAGCAATGCCTTAGCAACCACCCAGAACACCATAGCAACCACCTAGCAACGCCCTAGCAACCACCCAGAACACCATAGCAACCACCTAGCAACGCCCTAGCAACCACCCTGAACAGCTTAGCAACTGCCTAGCAACACCTAAGCAACCACCCTGAACACCACAGCAACTGCTTAAACCACCTGGAACACCATTGCAACCACCTAGCAACGCCCTAGCAATGACACAGAACACCATAGCAACTGCCTAGCAATGCCCTAGCAACCACCCAAAACACCTTAGCAACCACCTAGCAACACCTTAGCAACCACCCTGAACACCATAGCAACTACCTAGCAACCACCTGGTACACCTTAGCAACCACCCAGCAACACCCCAGCAACCACACAGAACACTTTAGCAACCGCCTCGCAACGCCTTAGCAACCACCCTGAACACTATAGCAATCACCTAGCAACCACCCGGTACACCTAAGCAACCACCTAGCAAAGCCTTAGGAACCACCCAATACACCTTAGCAACCACCTAGCAACGCCCTAGCAACCACACAGAACACCATAGCAACCACCTAGCAACGCCCTAGCAACAACCCAGAACACCTTAGCAACCGCCTAGCAACCTAGTTCAGTGGAATTGGAGTCAGGAAATTGGAGATTGGAGGACAACTTGGGCCTGATCGCATTCGCACACACACAATAAACAGCTATAGTAGTTTGGCTTCAGCTTTTAATTTTCTCCACATTTTAAAATTTCTGGGCATTACTAACATTTCCAGTTTCACTCATATTAAATGTTTTCTCCAAGTTTGACAACTATTCACACTTATTTCAAGAGTCTTTCTACTCTTTCATATTCTCTGCAATTCATGGTAACATTACAATCATTCACACTTTAAAAAATTTTACTTTTATTCAAACAATTTTAATTCTTAATTCTGCAATTGCAGTTCAGCATCAGCAGCTTCAGCAGACAGCAATCCCACTCGCAGTTTCTAGTCTGCCTTTTATAGTTTTTCACTAACATTCTTTTCAGTTCATCAAAAAGTTATCACGCATTTTCCTTAAATGAGGACATGACACGTGAATTGTCTTTCGAATATTCTGAATGGTGTAGCTCGTGAGATGGCACTTATTTATTTAGCTTGGCGCTTGGCTTAGGCTTTAACTGACATTGTTTGCACCGATGTTCATAATTCAATATGCTCAATATGTTTAATTTAAATGTTTTCTTTTCACTACTGAAACTATTTTAAATAAGTGAAGTGCCATCTTAAAATGAATTACATTGCTGCGAAAATACTGAGAGCTGTAATTTTTTTATTAATACCACCTGTATTGTATATGTCAGTGTTACCTATCTGAGATCTTTTTTACTATTAAAGGTTCTTCATCATTATAGGGTTCTGTAGGTGCCATGCTTCCTCTGTTGTTGGTGCCATGCTTCCTCTCAATTCCAATAAAGTCCAACTCCTCATGAAAGTCAGCAAGCACTCTCGACTGCAAACCAATTTGCGTATTCTGGTTTTTGCTGATATTTATTTTATAAATGCCAATTAAATGGTGATTCCATAATTTTTCCTCAACATAGTGACTCAAGATTTGTTATGGTTGAAAATGGCTAATTGTTCAGTGCCAAAAGAAAACTCTCAGACATTTAAATGACTGAAATATTGAAATAAATGTATAATTGTAAAGAGATGTTAATTCTTTTGCACAGTTTCTAATACTTACAACTGGAGAAGACAGGCAAATGATTGGAGTTAAGGAATAAATTGTAATAATATAGAAAAATGTTTCAAAGAAATAATTGCTGCAGTGTTGGAGTTGATTTATTCTTGCTTATAGTTTTAAATGTACTTGTATTTGTGGTGCTAGTTAGTATTGTGCATGAAATGGTGGCATGTATGTGAGGGTGTTCAACTTTAAATAGCAAAAAAATAGTGAAATTTGACGAGAAAATTCTAAAACTTTCTACTGAAAAATAGATGAATTAAGCTGTCTAAGGTCCACTAGAATGCACCAAAGAGCACCACTGAAGAAAAATTTTCCCAGGGGGGGCATGCCCCCAGACCTCCCTTGCAGAGGACTGACAGTGTGCTGCACATGCAACTCTTGACTGGCTACTGTTTTCATTTAACCTGCTACTTCCATTTCTCGGGAACACTCTGAGTACCAAATTGACTGAGAATTGCAAGATGGCAGTGACTGTATGAAAGATATTCTGGCTCAATTTTTGAACAGTGTTAGGAAGTCGAATTGTACTCCATTATATACAGTCTGGTTTTTTTCCAATTGAAGCTGCGATGTAAAAATTAAGCCGTGGATGAAGATATTCAGATGAGGGACAGAAAAATTCTCGCTAGCGTGCATGTGACGTAGGAAGGGGAGCCAAATCTGAATTGAATGCCGAAAGCCATGTTTTATGAGAAAGGTATACCATAAAAAAACTGACTGACTTGTCTTATTTTAGTTTGTGGGTTAGTAGTCATTCTAGATTCAAAATGTATGTGTACAAGAACTGAAAAAGTGAGTTTTCCATTACGTCCCCTTTAACCCTTGTGGTGGAATGACCTGCCCTTGAAAGTCAGAACAGCAAAGACTCTAACCACCTTTATGCTGAGTCTGTAGACCTCTTCAGTGTGTACCTCTCCAACCCCCTAGCCCTGAAGTTTCTAATTACTTTAGTTCTATTAAAAGTTGATTGATTGTCATTATTACACTAAGTTTATATTAGCAAGGATGATCTTATAGATGCTTTTATTCAACAAGTTTCAACCGCACGGTCGAAGTTCAATCTAAGTGGTCTTTTGAGGTACTTGGAAGTTTACTTCCATCTAAGGCTTCCAACACCTGCAAATGCACTTAGGGCTCTATTTTCCAGTGCTTCATATGACAGTGTGAGCACAAACGAATTGCCATCCCGAATAATAATTCCCTAAGTTTGCGCAGTCTAATTGGTAATTTTGTGCTAGCTGCCTGGCGCACTGAGCAACAGGCCATTTGAACAGATTTGGCTCACAAAGACATAGTTTGATTTCAGGTCAGGATGGATTTGCTACAAAGTACTGAGTAAGGACTTTATTAAAAATGGAAATAAACATTAATTTTGCTCTCCTGAAGTGAGGATACTTGCATCTGATGGCTGGTTTTCACTAGAAAGTGCATTAAAGAAAGAAGAAATCTTGGTCTCTGACCTTCGCATTCAGCGATTGCTGTCTAATTAAAACATCGTCCTCTTGCCCATACTCACCTTCAAATTTCATAAGCCCAATTATATTAATTTGTGGGAGCATATTCATCACAGTTTAAAGTGCGAATGATCATTGTTACCATAAGTTATTCTAAGCAATGACCTATGATGATCAAATAACTCTGACAATGACCTTAAGAACCCTTTGGTACATTACGTCCTCTAAATATATCGCATTGAGAGTCCACAAAGCTGCTGAACATAGTGAATCAGATGATTTTTTTTTCTTTTGTATTTATGAAAAAACAGTTTATTAAAACATTGTCTGCACTTCCATACGAGACCTTTCAGTTGGTACTGCAATTTTTCAAGTTGCTTTGGATAAGCGCACACTTTGAATTAGTGCAGCATATGTCAAGGGCGTGCGAGCATGCCTTTCTTTTGACAGACGTTAAGAGCCATATTCTGAGAAAGTGGCACTGGCAGTGGAGTTGACATCTCAGAATTGCATGAAATTTGGCAGAGTGGTGCCCATACATGTGTAACGGGAATCCCGGAATTTGAGCTCACAATTTTTATCGATATGGCTATATTGCCACTTAGAAGTGGAAAAGTCAGGTACCAAATTGAGCATTTTTGAGGAAAAATACCCATTTTTGAAGGAATATTGCTGATAACTGCTTCAATGTGCCAAGAAAGTTACAACTGTACCTGATACTGGGATACACAAATTTTTTTAAATATGAAAGTGCCACCTGGTGATCGTGTTGGTTATACGTGCAATGAAAAGAAATCTGTGTACAATGGGAAAAAGTATTTTTATTGAACAGTGTTAATTGTTGCCCCTACTGGTGTCTAGAATTGACTGATTTTTTACATATACCACAACCAACAAACTCAACTCTCATGAATTTCTCTGTCGTAGTTATTGTTCCAATATACTACCCAAATATATCAAAATAATATGTTGCTTACCTCTGTTTGAAACCTTAAAATTTATCTTGCACCAGTATCTCTATGGGCACCACCTACCTCTGTAACTAGTTAAACCAACCAACTGCCAAAGCAAAATCAGTGTTTTCGCAATTCATACATTGCATGTATTTCATTTCAAGAGATTTCTCTGTGGCACGTCTGGTTTTGCGAGATCTGAATAAGGTGGTACGGTGGGGCACCACCTATTTGCATTACTAGTTAAACCAACACAGAGCCAAAACAAAATCAGTGTTTTCACAATGTACATCTGACACATATTCCATTTCAAGAAAGTTCTCCATGGCACATGCCTGGTTTTGTCAGATCTGACATATTGGTAACAGCGCCCCCATACTGATATGTTTTTGAACATTCATCCCCTTATATCCAGACATTGGCAAAGAGTGTCAAAACTTCCTTTGGCATGTTAAAATATTCTGGAAAGGCTGGAGACTCAGCTAATTTCAAGGCTCTATCTTCTTGGTTAACATTTTTATGGGCCTGTGAATATCACAGCAAATAGGCGAATTGGAGATCTTGTCAAAATGTCTGTAGCTGCTGCTCCAAGATGGAGTATAGTAACGAATATGTTTCTGGTGTCCTTTGTTTAGCCCAAAGGAAGGTTCAAATCAATGGTCTACCCATCCCCACAGGTGTCTGGTTATTAAAGTTAATCCACCGTACAAACAGGAAAAAATTAGCCGCACCGCATATCTCGAAAAACCAAAAAAGATGAATTTGGCACTGGTCTGGTTTCAAAATTAAAATGAGCCTGAATTCGGAAAAATATTTTTTCCCGTTGTACACAGATTTCTTGTCATTGCACACCAACACGATCAGCAGGTGGCACTTTCACATTTTAAAAATTTGTGTATCCCAGTATCAGATACAATTGTAACTTTTTTTTGGCACATTGAAAGAGTTATCCGCAATATTCCTTCAAAAATGGGTATTCTTCCTCAAAAACGCTCAATTTGGTACCTGACTTATCCACTTCTAGGTGGCACTGTAGCCATATCGATAAAAATTGTGAGCTCAAATTCCGGGATTTTCTGTTACACAAATATGGGCACCATTCTGCCAAATTTCATGCAATTCTGTGATGTCAACTCCACTAATTATCTCGAAAGTGCCATTCTTTCAGAATATGGCTCTTAATTTCTTTCTTCTTCAGTTGTGTGCTTCCTTCGCGCGACTTTGGTGCGAGTATGTTATCCTATTCATGTGTAATATGGATTGGATTTTAGGCGATATCCTGTTTGCATGAAACTAAGTGGGCAAATACACAATGGCGTTCCACGTAGAACATCTAATAAATACAATATTTGTACGGTCTTCTCATTCAAAAGCGTCAAGATCAAAGGCACAGTGCTACGAATGCACCGTCAAGCATAAAATTTTCATAACTCATTAAAATAATAATTACCGATGCACGATACAGAAACTTACCAGCGCGACTTCTTTGTCTGTTTTTGGGCTGGTATCCCCGGGAAATTTTATTATTGGCGATGGTGCTGCAAACGTCAGCTGAAACCCAACGAAATGCAACAAAAACACTTTAAGAAGAAAGTGCCTGAACGTGAAGAAAGTGTCAAACGTCATTTTGTCCAGATGTCTATACAGATGATTGGTAGCAGGATCGAGCGCTTTAGGCAAGAACTACAAATTTTGTTATCCTACGTACACATCCTCCCTGTCTGCGACAGCGTACGTTTTGCTTCCTCATGCAGTTTGTAAAACTTCTCAGAATACATGCCCAGACTGCGCAGTCTCCATACTCAGTTCATTCTGGGCATGAAATTGGAGACGCGGATCCTACTGACGTCCAGAAGTGCGCGCTCAGCCAGCCAAGACCTGTGCCTGTAATTGTTCGGTAACCTTAATGTAGCTAAAAGCAAAGTTCTTTATGAAAGTAATAAAAACATTAAACGGGATTACTTCATGAGAGGTTTAAAACTGGAATGTGCTCCACATGAAAAAGATCTGGGAGTGATTGCTGACCAAACCCTTACAAGTCCTAGCCATTGTGCCGTAGCAGTTAAAAAGGCCAACAGGATGCTGGGATATTTTGCCAGAAGTATTGGCCCTCATTTATCAAACGTGCGTTCACCAAAAAAATGGGTGTATGCCAAAACTGCCGCAAGGATCGGCATTTATCAATCTGAACGTGAGCGAACGGTCCGCAAAAATCTCACGCCAGGTCTGACCAGTGTACGCAAATTTGAAACCAGCGAACAACATGCAGGAACGAGTGCAGCTGTCAAAATGAGTACTAAACCATATGCAGCGATGCGGACGTCATGCTGTTGTTGCTCCTATTAGTAAAATGAATAAATAGTCTAAATAGATAAATTGGCTAAATAAATAAATAAATGAGACACCTGTGTCGAGAAATTAATTAAATTTATATTTTGAGACAACCTGCTTGTCAGGCCAGACGGCTGACAATTACAATTAATTTGATTAAGCGCAATGCGCGGCTTGGCAGATAGGCAGTGTGGTATGTCAGATGCTCATCCAGTCAGATATATACTGAACAACAAAAGAAACGCAAGTTAGCTTAATTAAAGGCAGACTAGGAAATAAGTTTGCGCGTAATTATTTTAGAAAATCAAATTTAATACTTGCGCGTGCACATTTACACTCATTGGCCCTCATTTATCAAACTTGCGTAGGATCTGGTGTAGATTCTGGTGTAAATATCAGCGTTCGCCAGGTGTCACATCTGATTTACTAAAAGCGTGTACGTCGCTGATTCCGGTGTAGAACTGGCGGGGCGTTGATAAATCTGGCGGCTGGAACCATCGTAATTTACATGACACGCCCCTATAAATTCATACTCCGGGAGGCATAGTCCTGCCCACTTTACGACATGGACTCTTGAAAGAAGGCAAAGAAGAAAGAACTTCACTGAGGAGGAAATATAAATGATCACGTCCGAGGTGGAGAAAAACAAAATAATTTTATTTGGATGCCTTAAGAGTGACAGAAAGGGAGCCCAGAAGGCTGCAGTTTGGAAAACTATTGCTGCTGCGGTAAACACCGTTGGGGTGGAAAACCGGAGTGCAGCAGAAGTTTGATTTAATTCATTAATAAATCGAAGCGACTATTCGCACGTGCGTGCAAGCACAAAAATTGATCGAAATTCGCGGTAGACGCACTTATAAGTGTGGCCAAGATGCACATTTCTCCATTGCCCACACTTATTTTAAGTGTGTCCAAAGCTAAACATTTTTTCTTGGCCAAACTTATTTTACGCGGTACTTTCTATAAGCGGCACTGGAATGGTCATCAACTGGCGCACTTATAGGTGTGGCCAAGAAAAAAATTCAGCATTGGCCACACCTATAAGTGCGAACAACATCGGCCTTAATAAATTCAATTTATAGATCCATGATGTTTCATGTTATATAGCCAACATAATTGACAATCCAAATGCTTTCCATGTAGGTTAAAAAGGTGGTCCGATTTTAGAGTCACCACCAAAAAACAGGTTGCAGTGCTCAGGCGCAGCAGCGCAGGAACGGAGGAGGCCAACCAGACTCGAACCTCCAGCTGTCACCGTTCGAGGAGCGCGTGGCAGCATTGAAGGGCACTCCCTCAGTCGAGGGAATACGAGGCGGTGGGGACATGGATGAGTCCCCACCGCCTCGATCGGAGCTGCATGAGGGTAATTGTTAAAATACAGTCTGCAGAGATCACTCTTCATTGTACTTTTATTAGTATTACTCCATGACATTTTATCGGGTGCCACATAAAACGAGCAGCCACTGGTCACTTTCCCGGGGGAGATCTTCCCTGTGCCGAAAGTTCCTCACACGTCGGACATAAGCTTATTCCTCTAACAATAGAAGATCTACCATTGTCAAAGTGTGATCACGGTCAAAGTGTCTGTAGGCCTATATATACTGAGCAACAAAAGAAACGCAAGTTAGCTAGTTAGTTAATGTATTCTTATGGTTACTCAGTCAAAGTGACCGCAAAATAAAAAATAAAAATAAAAAAAAATGATGAAACGAGTGTAAATGCGCACGCGCTATTTTGATTTTCTAAATTAATTATGCGCAAACTTATTTTCCAGTCTGCATTTAATTAACTTGCGTTTCTTTTCTTGTTCAGTATATATCTGACTGGATGAGCATCTGACATACCACACTGCATATCTACCAAGCCACGCACTGCGCTTAATAAAATTGATTTTAATTGTCAGCCGCCTGGCCTGACAAGCAGGTTGTCTCAAAATATAAGTTTAATTAATTTCTCAACACAGGTGTTTTATTTATTTATCTATTTAGCCTATTTATTCATTTTACTAATAGCAAAAACAGCAAGACCTCCGCATCACTGCATATGGTTTATTACTCATTTTGACAGCTGCACTCGTTCCTGCAAGTTGTTCGCTGGTTTCAAATCTGCGTACACCTGGTCAGACCTGGCGTGAGATTTTTGCGGACCGTTTGCTCACGTTCAGATTGATAAATGCCGATCCTTGCGGAAGATTTGGCGTACACCCATTTTTTTGGTGTACGCACGTTTGATAAATGAAGGCCAATGAGCCATTGAGTATAAATTCAAGGAGATTATACTTCTCTTGTACAACACATTCGTCAAACCACATCTAGGCCCTCATTTATCAAACTTGCGTAGGATCTGGTGCAGATTCTGGTGCAAATATCAGTGTTCACCAGCAGAGCCGGTTCAGACCTCCATGGGGCCCTAGGCAAAATTCTGCTAAGGGGCCCTCCTAAGTGAACTCCAAAAATTTTCAACAGTCGCACCTGACACCCAGTGCCTCCACTCATCCCCCCTTTAAACATATTGCACTGTCGCCACCTGTTGGTCTAACTAAGAATAAATTCAGACCAAATCAGATCAAATCAAATCAAACTAAATGTGTAAACAAACAATCATACAGTCTTAAATGTTGGGCATGTAAACATGTTAACGTTTGAAATAACTCACCATTAAAAGTGTCCCTTTCTGCACTTTCTGGATGCAAAATCATCAATGATGTCGTCATATGATATTTGCTAGAGTGAGATTTTCTTCAGGGGGGTGCATGATACTCCCATTTTCAAAGGTGCATAGTAACGATGTACATGTACTTCGTTACAATATTCAAGTAGTTTTTTTGAGGATTTGTACTTTAAGATTTTTTTTGAACTGGGACTTTTCCTCTCCTACATTTAAAAGATAAAAAGTGTACTTTCACTTCTTTACTTTGACACTGGCAACTTAGTTACTCGTTTAAAATAAAAATATTAATTTAATTCATCATTTACGGATTATCTGGATTTGGCGTGTTCGAGAAGAACAACGGGGTATCTGTGCAGATGTGTCCGCCAGTGGACGTGGAGCTGCAAATTTATGCACGCAGTTACAATATTATATCACTAGATGGCACACCAGGATCAGTTATTGAATGTTACAACTGCCAGTAAACTTAAGAAGTGACTTCATTCCCCCAATATCTGTACTTTTTTTAATTTCCGTGGGACTCCCCAGTATAATAAAGGCTAAATTAAATAATTCTTTTGAGTATTTGTATCGTTTTGTCTGTCACAAACAAGAGATGTTGCGGTACCACCTCTGACACCGGATCGGAGCTGGGTTTGTTTTCAGCCAAAATACACTACATGGAGGGCAGAGAGCCCTCACTCTCCCCTTAACAAGTTACAAGTCAATTCATCTAACCATAACCGTCCAAAGCTGTTAAATTGAGGAAAAAATTATCCATAAAGCAAATATCCTACATAGTTCCTCGACTTTAATAAGCAGTTATTGTAAAAAAAAAAATTAAGTGATGAGGTGATAACCTGATTTCTGGCTTACACTTCCAGCTCTTTGACGTGTGCACGCACCAGCAGCATTCGCGCGCGTGTAGAGGACGTGATTACGGCGCTGCTATTTCACCTGGCAACAAGAAATACTATTTTCTGATTGGCTGATAGGTTGCCGATTCAAGCAGAGCCATCTGCCTTCGCCTCATCCATTCATAGATTACTAATCTCTTTTATACAGTCTATGTTCCTAATGTGCGGCGAGTTTTATCACTTCTCAGTGCGAGAAATGTCATGTGTGGCGTGTGAGCGTGTGAACTTATTGAAATGCGCGTGTCTCACGCTCCATGCGTGAGACTTGAGAGTCCTGCTTAATAATAAGTGCAGTTGTAACTACACTACAGCTAAAATTATAGAAGCTAGCAAGACGCACACGGAGACCGGGGTTCACCCAGGGCTCACCGCCCCGTTAATGCAGGTCAAACACGGACTAGTCCCTCCCACTCTCCCACCCGGAGAGGAGAGTTACCTGACTGCTGTTCCCGCAGTTCATTGTCATGCTGTTTCTTCCTCCTTTTTTCATTCCCCGAGGGATAACTCCGCTTCATCGTGGCGTGCTAAACGCTGTCTCGCTAGGCTGATGCGCTGGGAATCTGGGACACATGCGCGACGGACGGTCACGTCGTCACGGTTTTTTTTTTTTTTTTTTTCCACGGGGCCTCTATTAGTTTGCGGGGCCCTACGCAACATGCGTAGTGTGCGTATTGGGTGAACCGGTACTGTTCGCCAGGTGTCACGTCTGATTTACTAAAAGTGCGTGCGTTGCTGATTTCGGTGTAGAACTGGCGTGGCGTTGATAAATCTGGCGGCTGAAACCATCGTAATTTACATGACACGCCCCTATAAATTCATGCTCCGGGAGGCATAGTGCTGCCCACTTTACGACATGGACTCTCAAAAGACGGCAAAGAAGAAAGAACTTCACTGAGGAGGAAATATAAATTATCACGTCCGAGGTGGAGAAAAACAAAATAATTTTATTTGGAAGCCTTAGGAGTGGCATAAAGGGAGCTCAGAAGGCTGCAGTTTGGAAAACTATTGCTGCTGCGGTAAACACCGTTGGGGTGGAAAACCGGAGTGCAGCAGAAGTTTGATTTAATTCATTAATACATTGAAGTGACTATTCGGACTTATTTAAGTGCGTCCAAGCACAAAAATTGATCGAAATTCGCGTTAGACGCACTTTTAAGTGTGGCCAAGATGCACATTTCTCCATTGCCCACTCTAATTTTCAGTGTGTCCAAAGCTAAAAAAAATTTTCTTGGCCAAACTTATTTTAAGCGGTACTTTCTAAGTGGCACTGGAATGGTCATCAACTGGCGCACTTATAAGTGTAGCCAAGAAAAAAAAATCAGCTTTGGCCTCACGTAGCCTATAAGCGTGAATATCGGCCTTAATAAATTCAATTTATAGATCCATGATAAATTCATGTTATGTAGCCTGCATAATTGACAATCCAAATGCTTTACATGTAGGTTAAAAAGAAGTGGTCCGATTTTAAGATCGCCTTCAAAAAATGGGTTGCTGCACTCAGGCGCAGCAGCGCACGGACTGGTGGAGGCCAACCAGACTCGAGCCTCCAGCGGTCACCGTTCGAGGAGCGCATGGCAGCAGGGCTCCCACTCCATCGTGGGAATACGAAGCTTTGGCCACACGAATGAGTCCCCACCGCCTCGATCGGAGCTGTGTGGGGGTAATTGTGAAAATAAAGTCTGCAGAGATTACTTTTCATGGCACTTTTAATAGTATTACTCCATGACATTTTATTGGGTGCCATACAAAACAACCAGCCACTCGTCACTTTCCCAGAGGAGATCTTCCCTGTACCAAAAGCTCCTCTCACGTCGGACAGAAGCTTGTTCCTCTAACAATAGAAGATCTGCCATTGTCAAAATGTGATCACAGTCAATGTGTCCGTAGGCCTATATATACTGAACAACAAAAGAAATGCAAGTTAGCTAGTTATTTAATGTACTCTTATGGTTACTCAGTCAAAGTGACCGCAAAATAAAGAAAAGTTTAATGAAACGAGTGTAAATGTGCACTCGCTAGTAATACATTTGATTTTCTAAAATGATTACGCGCAAACTTATTTTACAGTCTGCCTTTAATTAACTTGCTTTTCTTTTGTTGTTCAGTATATATATATATATATATATGACTGGATGAGCATCGGACATACCACACTGCATGTATTGATTGTAATTGTCAGCCGTCTGGCCTGACAAGCAGGTTGCCTCAAAATATAAGTTTGATTGATTTCTCAATGCAGGTGTCTTATTTATTTATTTATTTATTCATTCATTCATTCATTTATTAATTTAGCCTATTGATCTATTTAGCCTATTTATTCATTTTACAAATAAGAGCAACAAGCACATGACGTCCGCATTACTGCATATGGTTTATTACTCATTTTGACAGCTGCACTTGTTCCTGCATGTTGTTCGCTGGTTCCAAATCTGCGTACACCTGATCAGACCTGGCGCGAGATTTTAGCGGACCGTTCGCTCACGTTCAGATTGATAAATGCCGATCTTTACGGAAGATTTGGCTTACACCCATTTTTTTGGTGTACGCACGTTTGATAAATGAGGGCCCTAGAGTATTGTGTACAGTTCTGGGGACCATACTTTAATAAAGATATAGAGGCTCCATAAAAAGTTCAGAGAAGAGTGACAAAGTTAATTCCAGGAATAAAATATGAGAGCTATGAGAAGAGGCTGAACATCCTAAATCTTTTCAGTTTTAGGAAAAGGAGACTTGGGGGTGATCTGATTGAGGTCTTTAAATATGTTAAAGGAATTAACAAAGTGAGTTATGTGGGATTATTTAGGCCAAGTTTGGTTCGGAGAACTCAGGGTCACAAATGGAAGTTGGCCAAGATTAAATTTAGCACTGATATTAGGAAATATTTTTTCATGCAGAGAGTAATCTCACAGTGGAATTGCTTGCCCGACCATATTGCTGAGGCAGAAAACTTGGGATTTTTCCAGAGCAGGCTTGATTTACAGCTAGATACCATTTAGTAGTGGAGTATCTGAAGTGTTAGATCCACTTTAGTGATAGGAAAATGGCGAGCCTTGTTGGGCTGAACGGACTGTTTCCACCACTCGTGTTATGTTATGTTATGTTATGTTATGTTATGTTATGTTAAAATTGAGGGGAAGCATGAGACAGTTCCGCAATGACTTACAATTTATGGGTGTGTCCAGACTGATTAAATACTTGTTCTGATTAAAAAATAAATGAATAAATAAATAAAAATTTAACAGCTCCCGTGGATTAGCGTAATACCATGCAATTATTTGAAATGGTACAATTTGGTAGAAATAAATTCAAAGCCGTGCTCTCTTAATTTAGGAGCAAATAATCAACACTAGCCGTGTTATCAGTCATTACACATCACTCACAGTACAGTAACAGTGTAGACAATGTCAAATGAGTTCAACCTTGACAGCTTTTGCGTGAAGGCCTTGCCAAGTGTTAAAGCCCAATACTTCTAATGAAATCAGTCAATTACGAGACTATGATAAAAGCGTTGTATGAAGTGAATTGACTCCATCTTGCGGTAAATATGTGATATTACATCACAAGAAAGCAACATTTTGCAATGGTATTACCCGTATTTAAATTTCCACTGAGGTGAAAGTGAATTCTGTGTGACTGATGTGCAACTGGCACATGGCACTGATTAAGTTTCTCCATTCTTATTATCATTATGGGAGCCTGATGAGCAAAACACACGTAGCACGCTGACCGAGATTCATCATGCTGATTAGGATTGGTTCGGAGCGAAAGTATTGATATTGTTGTACTTTTTATTATTAAAGGTTTGGAGCTGGTAACAGGTTGAAAGTATTGATATTGTAATACTACTACTACTACTACTACTACTACTACTACTACTACTACTAATAATAATAATAATAATAATAATTATTATTATTATTATTATTATCATCATCATCAGTTTGGATCTGGTAATTGATTCAAGGTATTAATATTGTTTTACTTACTATTATTGTCAAGGGTCCAAGCACAATGTTGTAGAACCCCATTGTTTCTGCTCGATTTTCTTTTTTAGGGGTCCAAGCACACAGTGGGCTAGATTCAAAATTGTCATCTCCCCTGATTCCCTAGCTGCAGTTTAATACAAAAGCCTCTTAGACCAACATGATTTGCCATAATGGATTTACCACCAATTTGAAATTTTTGTTGAACCTTTAATATCGATCCATTCTCAGATGGTGTGACCAACTTGCATGAAATTTGGTACACAGCATCTTCAAATCAAGATCATAAATCTCAGCATAAAGAATATTATTAAGTTCAAAACCAGCGCCTGCATTAAGCAAATTAAATTTGATTGTATGACCTGTATAGTTATATTGGGGTGTAACCCCTGAAAGCAATGTCTCATCATCACAGGACTGACAAATTTGCATCTATAGCACAAAAAGCTGAAGCGTACAAAATTTGGTGGCAGATGGCCAATAGGTAATGGTGCAGGAAGCAAAAAAGTAAAATTGCCTATATCATTTTAAGAATTTGATCTAAATGCTTCTATTTTTGCATGCAGCATCTGAATAATCTTTTAATAGTCTTTCCAATGAGCAAAAGTAATCTTTAAATACATAGCCACTATCAGTCAATCAGCAGGTATTTGACAGGCATAGCACTGATTCATCAACATGAACTTTGCGGGGCAAGGTATACCATGTACAATTATGTGTCATGAACTGGAACTTGAAAGACCCAGAGCTAAAAGTGTTTAAGTCACAAAATATCCATTTTGTGAAAATTAAAGTCATGAACACAGGTAACAATAAAAGACAGTTTCCCATCTTTACCTCAGGGTTTGTGAAAATGTGACTTCAGTACTTTTAGCACTAGGCTCTTTGATTGTTTCAAATACTCATACAATTTGTCTTTACTGCTTCAAAATGGATAACTGGCCCATGTTGTTTGGACCCCATTAATTACCACTTGTGATTATATTTATTATTAGGGGCCCAAGCACAAAGTGCTGAAACCTTATTGTGTTTTTTTTTTTTTCCAGATTTTTATTATCAAAGGTCCAAGCAGGAAGTTCCAGAACCCTATTGTTTTTGTTCTTATTTTTTTAGGTCTCCAAGATAGAGGCTTGGAGACTTATTATCATTATTATTATTATTCCTTAACATTTTTGTTCCAGTGCCACAGCCAAAACTGCTGAAGATAAGCTGCTGATTCTTGGATATGTAATGGCAGTATAGCTGTAGATTAGCAGGAAGGTCAGAACGAAAAGATAGGTCAATGCGGCAAGGCCAGGTAACCCAAAAGGTTCAATCTCACTTCTGTCAGGTATCTTCATAACCAGTGATCCGATTTGAGTGCAGTTTTCACCAATCTGTAGATAAGGCCTACCCATGAAACTGTGCTTCATATCAGATTTCAAATTTTTTACTGTTTCCATGGTAACAGCGGTCAAAGTTGATAACATGGAGAAAAAAATACTGTTTTCATGGTGTTAACTTTTGAGAAACATCTCTGAAATAACTGAAGCAATACGCCTGAAATTTTGCACACATCATCTGCAGAGATTAAATAATTCTTAAAGTGGGGTTACCAGTGGTTTGCTTTGCTGGCCATATTGGATTGAAAGTGGTCAATTTCAGCATATTTGAAAAATTAAACAACTTCAAGGGGAAGTAAAAGAGTGATTGGAAATAAACAGACTATATAATTAATTTCATTAGAAACCTACATCTATGCTCTTTACATATGTGCAATAAAATTATGGGGTCCAGCCAAGTCAGTAGCCTACTTTTGTGATTTGAAGTGAGGTACCCTGATGAGAAATGGCCAATTTTATGCTTCTTCAATCAAATTTTGTATCTTCTGTACAGGCCAAATCACTGAACCGAGATGACTGATTTTTAGAGAAGTAATAGTGGCACACCTGTAGGTGCATATGGATGTCAGAAATACAAGACAGGTCAAAGAGGCAAGGGCAGATAACTCATTGGGCAAAATCTCACCTAGGGCATGTATCGCAATAACCACTGATGCAACTTCATGCAGTTTTCACCAATGTGTAGCCAAATCCAAGGCATGAGACTTTGCTTTATATCATATACTACACTGCCTGGCCAAAAAGAAGTCACACTAATATACTACTCAACATGTGATAGGGATTCTGGATGTTTTGACCAGTTGGTCAGTGAATTATTACATTTTGCGGAACCAAACAGGACTGCATGAATAATTTATGGTTCCTAAAAAAAATCTTGATTGTCATGTACCTCAGAAATCACATTTTGCACATGCATGGCGTGTACATTGCTGTCCACTGGTGTGCTAGTGGGTGTTTGCATTTACGACAATCAGAGCTAATGGCCTGTTTTATTGAAATTTTTTTTTTCAAAGGATGCAAAGGCATCTCCAAAGATGCTGTTTGAGCAATGAAGACATGTCAAGAGGGGTGGGAATGCTGGAAGAAGGTGCTACGCAGGAACAGGTGGCACGGACTTTATATTGCTTCACAGACTGTGGTATCCTGCATGTGGAACCACTATCAAAATACTGCAAGTCTGGTCCAGCAGCATGGGGGAGGTCGGTAAAGGTCAACTGGGGCCGCTGATGATCGGTTTTTAGTCATTCAGGCAAGACGCCATCCGATAAAAATTGCAATGCAGCTGCGAAAAGATCTGCAGAATGCTTTTGGTGTGCATGTTTCTACACAAACTGTGTGTCGTCATCTTCATGAGGCAGGATTGTGGTCACGTAGACCAGTTCTGCGGGTGCCTTTGATGCGACGTCATGCAGAAGAGCTTTTGCAGTGGGCCAAAGATCATGTCAGTTGGACCCTGGATGACTGGAGGCCAGTGCCCTTCACAGACGAGTCTCGTTTCTGCTTGGACCATACCGCCCGAAGAGCAAGGACATGTCGAAATGTTAGAGAAGCATTCCAGAGGCAACAGGTTGCTGGGCATGACAGATATGATAGGGGCTAAGTGATGGTCTGGGGTGGCATATTGTTGGCCCACAGTATATTCTGAGGGATGACAATGCTTGTCCACATTGAGCTAGGGTAGTGGCAGATTACCTGGAGTGGGAGACAATGGACTTTTTCGACTAACTTCGACCACCTCCGCCCCCCTTATTTACTGTTGTTACGCCCCACATGCAATGTAACACAGGTTTGCATTGACAACAGCGCAGCAGAAGTTTGAGCACCAGTCTCTCGTGCATATTCCTAAAAATATTGTGGTTTGCTTCTTATGGAATGCATGTAACTTGTCTGACAAAGTCATCCAGAGAGTCAAGCTTGAACTATTTCACGCAAGGATTTATCCATGACATCAAAATTTTTAACGGAAAATGTGGAGATGCAAGAGTAATCGCAAAGCGCTGGCAATCAATGAAAAAAACCAAACGCTCAATAAACTACACATTGATATCAAACCAGGCAAATTAGAGGAATTGTACTGCACTTGTGAAGCAGGGTAAGTAGTTTTCATACGTTTTTTTGCCATCACTGAGCTAAAAATAATGCTGGATCCAGTATGCTGTCTAATGTCAGTTGGCCATGAGTCAGACAATATGCTAGCCAGACTTTGTAATAAATCATATTCCGCGATGCAGCTAACCATTAAACTAGCTACATTAGACAAAGAGTTGTTCATCTAATGTTGGTAATATCAGCGTTTTCCTCCAAACCAATGTTAGATAACAAGCTAACTTTACTCATTTTGGCTAAGTGACTGACATTCTGGATCCCATTGTAGCTAGTTAGCTGGCTAGCTGCCAAGCCAGCTTTTCTCATGTTAAAGTTTCTAAGCAGATTACATCATGCCATAATAAAATCCGTCACTATCTGGCTAAATGTTTCTTATTATCTAGTGTTGTGAATGCCTGTACTGCGTGGCATGAAGGAATCATGTTCTCAGCAGAATAGCTACTGGTTTGTAGCTACATCTGGTATTGCGTGCAGAAGTCCACAGGAGAAAAACAATACTATGTTAACAAATACCTCAATAATGTCATTGGTGTAATTCTGTCTTCTCAGCATAGATTGTTGGTAACTAACTAGTGAAAGTGAAAAGGCAAAAAATGTCATTTGCTTACCTTCGACCAAACAGCTTAGTGTTTTTTGATCTTATTCACATTGAGTTGCATGTGAGGCCTTCCACATGCCTTAATCCACCACAAATACTTTTACAACTGCATTTTTTGGCTTTGGAAAAAGGATTAATTGAGCTCCCTGCAGCCGGGCAGGGTATCTTTCGTCAGTATTAAATATTCCGCAAGCGCATCTAAGAACCATTTTCGAAAAGGTCAGACGCCTCATCTATTACACAAAGCTAATGACTGCATTGTTTGTGGGACAATATAGTGGTGCTGTCAGGGCAGGCAGGACCTTAGTAAGATAAGGCAATCTAACTGGTAGTTATTCTACACTTGATTGACAGGTCGGAAAGGTCCATTGTGAGAATGGAATGGCCTGCACGCTCACCCAACCTCATTCCAGTCGAGCATGCGTGGGACATGTCGGGTCGTGCAGTTTCTACACGAATTGTGCAACCCCAGGTGTTGGACGAGCTTGTGATGGCCTGAGATGAGGAGTGGCAACATCTTCCTCAACGAGATTCGTCGGCTCATAATGAGCATGATTCATTGTTATCAGAGTGTCATTAATGCACAGGGATACCATACCGGTGATTGAGTTTTCATTATTCTTCCACCATTAACTATAATTGATGTTGAAAGTTGGATAAGAGAACTGATGATTTCATCAAAAATGACCAAAAGGCCTTTTTCTAAACGTCGATCGCTTGGTTATAATGAATATCTGATTGAGAGTTTTGTGTTAGCTAGCTAGTTGGTTTAACTTATTTCAACTTGCTTCACCAGCAGTGTTCAAACAATGCTGAGCTAACATTCTCAGATTTTACATAAAGATAGCTACATCCCTAACGTCGTCTGTGTTTGGGCACCCATACTCTTGCTGCCCATAACCTAGGCAAAAGTGTGTTCAGAGCCTTTGCCTGCTACATCAGGGAATCTGAGGCAAAAACTTCGCCATCATCGACTGACCACCCATCACATTGAACAGCCATTTGGGGTAATGCCCTGTGAAGATAGATAACCTCTTGCACAGAGAAAAAAAAACAATTTTAAATCAATAGTCCTGACCAAAGTCATATTTCAATAAGGATATGAATACAGTTTTGTGATAGACTCAGAGGTATTTTTGTAATGAACAAACGCCGTACTCTCTGCTGTCTTGCTCTCAGCAGCCCCCAAAGCACTCAAAACCCCCCCCCGGGAGGTGGTACCGCCCCCGTTGAGAAACCCTACTGTAAACTCCACAATGTAGCATCACCTTAGTCAACTCCCAATTGAAGTGTTTCCTGTCAAGCCACTCTATTCTTAGTCCTCACCAATCAGGTTTCAGACCTAACCATAGTACCATCACTGCCATCACACTTGTAACGAACAACATAGTCTCGGCCTTGGACATGAGGAAGCACTCCTAGGCCCTCTTTGTTGACCTCTCAAAGGCTTTTGACACGGTTGATCACCATTTCCTTTTAAAAAAGCTGTTTGATATCGGCTTGGACACGGGTGCTTGTGCTTGGTTCCATGACTACCTACTTTCCAGGCGTCAATGTGTGAAATCGTCATTTGGCAATTCGGAATTCCTAGCCATAGCAAAAGGTGTCCCTCAAGGCTCTGTATTGGGTCCTGTCCTTTTTTACTATTTATATTAATGAGCTAGTCTCTTCTTTAACTGGTTGCTTTGCCCATTTGTATGCAGATGATACTGCTTATAAATATCTCGGGCTGTGGCTTGATGAGAAGCTCTCATTTAAGATTCACATTGACTACCTCACCTCCAAGCTCCAGCAGAAGGTGGGCTTTCTATACAGAAATATGTCTAGCTTTCCCTTGTTTAGTAGGAAGAGAGTTGTAGAGGCAGTATTTTTATCAGTATTAGACTATGGTGATGTAATCTATAGGTATGCAGCTGCATCTACATTGAAACAATCAGACTCTTTATCATTCCACACTAAGATTTATCACCGGTGACCGTTATAATACACACCACTACACTCTCTATAGTAAGGTAGGCTGGCCCTCTCTTTCTTTGAGGCGCAGTTACCACTGGCACTTGTTTGTTTTTAAAGCCATTAGTGGTAAACTCCCTCCTCATCTCTCCTCCCTACTACATTGGAATCTTGGTTCCTATCAAACCAGATCCAACAATTGGCTCACTCTTAGGGTTCCTTGCGCGCATACGGATTTTGGAAAGAAGGCCTTTTTCATTGATGCCCCTAGTACATGGAACGCTCTGCAACAAACCCTAAGGTTAGAGGTACTCCTTTCTGCTACAGTTTTTAAATATTTGGTGTTTAATCTCAGTTCATCAAATTGCAATTGTTTTTAGTTTAATTTATTTATTTCCTCATGTATATTTGTTATTGCTGTTGTTGTGTGCATGTCCCTTGTTGTAAACTCGTCAACATTGTAAATGAGGAAAACCTCAATGCCCACGAGTATAAATAAAGGTTTGAATTTGAATCATTGCCTGACACCTGTGGCTCTGTCATCACAAGGGGATAGATGTTTTAAGGTGTTTGTGAGCCCCAAACCAAGGACAATGTTTTATCACTATGTAATGGACAATAAAGGCTTTTGAATCTTGAAGTGTTCTTGGAATCTATTGTTAATTATGAAAATGATTGAGAACAACTCAGGACTAAATTGTTTTAAAGGGATATGTAAAGGTTGTACTTTGCACACTGGTGATGTGCATGGAGGACAGGAAGTTGAGGACTGGATTAAGGTGCAAGGATGGACTTGGATGTATTTATTATGCCTTTTGTGCAGTAAGAAGGCATACATGAAGAAATACAAAACAAAGTAGGAAATGAGGTTCCTGAATTACACTATTAATAATACAGGCCCTGGGCTTTAGCTACAGTAACAATGTATTCCAAATAGGGAAAGAAAATTGGAAATGAGGTTCCTTAATAAAAAAGTTAAAGTGCTGACATGAAAAATAAACAGCATTAAGTTCAAGAGTTAGAATAGATACACGCAATACATGGGGAATAAGTCTATACAAGACTAAAGATACAACACAGGCAAGTGGCTTACGAGACTTCGCAAAGACTAAGTGCGAAGCTCGGTCTTAAATAGTGCAACACAACCACGCAGTGGAAATGAACAACAGCTGCATGCGATGATTGCAGGGCTGAATAGACCGATGTGTGTGAAGGCTGGAGGCGTGGCCTTACAGATGATCTGTGCCCCACCAAATTTTGAGTTCTTGCTACGCCACTGGTTGGTTGGATGACCTGAGATTGACAGTATTTACCTTGAATTAAATCAAATTAATTTGCTCAGATAAGCTGGCGAAAGGTCATGCAAGGCTTTGAAAGTAAACAGGCAAATCTTAAAATATACAAGATACTTGACAGGCAGCCAATGTAATTAAATAAGTTTGGGAATAATATGAGTAATATGGCAGATTGATTTATACATATATCCACCTCCTGTAGGTTTCTGTATACAATGGATCCACCCTACCACGAGCTAACTGGGCAATTGCATTCTCATGGAATCGGGAAGATTTCATTTTAGAGGAGCTGGCTTGGCAAACATTTGAGGCAAATTACGTCAGGAATGCAGTAAAACCCAAAATCAGGCCGAGATTGGAAAAGCGTGCAAATGTTTTTTTTCACTCGTTTTCTTTGATTCAAATAATTGTCAGTGAAATAACTTTTTTTGCAGCTTGATAGATGTGTATGCTTTCATCTGAAAGCATAATCTTTAAAAAGTCGGGAACCTGTCTATTTGTCCTTTAAAGATGAAAATACTCAAGATCTTATGATCGAACCATTATTGCAGTGATTAATATGTTTCAGCTGGCAACAATTCTTTTAACCCTGAATGCAGCGTGTAGATTCTAATTTCTTAAACAACCATTCCGTATCCCATGATCATGGAAAAGATGTTGCAGTGTTTTAATAGGCAAATTATTGGCCTACGTTGTTATGATTTTGCCATGCCTTGCTATTATTCTGCCATGTCTGTTCTGTTTGTGCCATGCTCTGTTTAGTTTTAGTTCTTTGCCTTGTTTTTGTTTTTGCCATCCCAGATCCACATTTCTGTTAGATTCCGGTCCATGTCTTTGTTCATGCTCTTCATTGCACTTTGTCTCCCCTGTCTGGTCTTTTAAGCTACAGCTTCTCCCCAAGTCCTGCGTGTCACATGTTTAGGTGATTTCATGGTTTCTGGGTTTCAAACATTCCTTCTAATCTCGTTTGCTTCCTTCGCCTTGCTTTTCTATTTTACTAACCAATACTAACAGTTTGTTATTTTGTTAAAGATACTAACCAAGACTAAAATTGTATATAATACTAACTTACTAACGAGCACCAGGGATTGTATAGCCGCACTTACTAATTGATTAACAAGCTCTCAGCACTCGCCCTGTTCTAGTCTCCGCCTCTTGCCTTCACTTAGTCTTTGCTGCAAATTCAGCGGATCCTCCGCACCTGCTCTACTCTGTCCTGCCTCTCATTATCTGTGCACATTAGAACTCCTTAACCGGAGCTGTATGTTTTGTCATAGGCTGTCTTGTGATCCCTGTCCGCGTTTTGGCTTTTGCCAATTTCATGTGGTTAGGTTCTCCCTCGTGTTTGCTCCCACGTAATTAGTCTGATCCTCTTCACCTGATCCTAATCATAACATGTGACTTCCCTTGTGTATTTAAGCAGTCTTTTCACAGCAGTTCCCCGTCAGAACATTTCCTTTGTGCCATGCTTGTTTTCGCCTTGTACTCTATTGTGATTCTCTTCTGACTGGACCAGCCCTGATTCTTGATTTTTGCCTCTGATTTGGATTTTCTGCCTGCATCTGTGTACCAAGCCCATTTTGCCTGACCACGATTATTGTGTTTGCTGCCCTGGTTATGATTTGGATTTTGCCCTTTGGATTTTGATTTTGGATTGTGAACTTTGTACTGTCGCCTCCTGCTCTGCGGGGGTTCGCCCCCCTTTCCAATAAAATCCCATTTTTTCTTCACTGCTTGACTCTCACATCTGGTTCCAGAACCGTACCTTACATACGTCAAGCAAAGGAGACAAATTAAAAGAATCTGAAATCACTGGAATTGGGTTTGGAACTGTCTAACGCAATATTAAAACCCGGAAGGATAATAGTGAACAGTCAACTTCCCAGAAGAAATGGGTTAGAAAACAATCATGAATTAAAGCTGCAAGCAGTGATGAATGGGCCCTTGCACCCTTGTGCACGTTGGGGGTGGTGGCGAGATCCTGACGGCTGCAGCTGTGCATTATAAACAATTGGATAGTGGTAACCTGGCTAAAGAAGCTGCGAGGGCTGCTTTGTTGAAATTTTCTAGGGGGCGCTATGGAGCCATTACCCACCCCCCCCATGGGCAACACCCCTATCTTATGTAAGTGCTCGCCATTCTTGACGTGTGTAACAATTTTCATGAGGTTATGACTTTGTAAAGCCATGAAAAAACCAAACTTATTTTGATGGCGAGGGATCGATAGTCGCCACGCTGGCAGACGGACGCCATTGCTCGTGGCTTCTCAGCAATCATAGGGTAGCTTCACCAACTTATTCTGCACATCATAGAAGTGGAATATAGTTGGTGGGGTCAACTATGTTGGATCAGTACATGGTAGAGTAAAAAAAGGTCACTTCCTGTTACCACCGGCGGGCGCTATGACTATTATGTGAGATTGTCATGTAGACGTGTTCAGGGTAGTACTCTTATCAAATTTATGAAGTTTAGGGCAGATTGGACGATATACATTGAAGTTACAGCAACTTCTTGTTTCATGGTGAATACTGGAAATTCAACGCCACGCCACCGCCACGCCGTTCAAGGCTGACTGGATCTTTTGATTAGTTTTGATCAGAAACTACTCTGGATGACACATACCAATTTTGAAGTCGATCTTATAAATCCTGTTGGAGGAGTTCACTAAAATACAAAGCGTGCAAAACGTCAAAAATGGCCACTTAATTCAAAATGGCCGACTTCCTGTCGCGTTTAGGCTATGGCTCCAGAGACTTTTTTGTGCATCTGGGCATGATATATGTGTGTGCCGATTTTCGTGCATGTCGGTGATATTCGAAGTGGGGGCTGCTGTTTAAAGGGAGCGGCCAAGGTATTTGGCCATGCCCACCTTCGAAGACCATAATACACGTAAATTTCACCGTGACTGATGCATGTACCAAAATTGGCGCATTTTAGAATATGAAAAACCCCCCAAAAATGCAATTCTTTTGGGAAATAATAATAATAATAATAATTAAAGCTGCAAGCAGTGTTGAACGGGCCCTAGCACCCTTGCGCACGTTGTAGCTTCCCAGCGTTCATAACGTAGCTTCACCAACTTGTTCTGCATGTCATAAAAGTGGAATGAAGTTTGTGCGTCAGGACAACTTCTACATATGCACCGATTTTCATCCACAAACTCAAAAAAAAGCCTTATGGCAAGGGCTTTTAAAAAATTTCAGGGGCCGCTATGGAGCCATTTTCCCCCGCTCATGGGCAACACCCCTATCATATGTAAGTGCTCGCCCTTCTTTACGTTTGTGTCAATTTTCATGAGATTATGACTTCGTTAAAGCCATGAGAAAGCCAAACATAATTTGATGGCGAGGGATCAATAATCGCCACGATGGCAGACGGACGCCATTGCTTGAAGCTTCCAAGCGTTCATGTTCTAGCTTCACCAACTGATTTTGCACGTCTTAGAAGTGGAATAAAGATTGTGGGGTCAACTATGTTGGATCAGTACATGGTAGAGTAAAAAAAGGTCACTTCCTGTTACCACTGGGGGGCGCTATGACTAAGGTGAGATATTAATACATGAATGCGTTCAGGGCGGGGCCATCATCATGTCCATAAAATTTGAAGCTGTTCGGATAAAGTATGTGGGCGTGAGAGCCGTTGGAAAATGGATGGCGAAATCACAAAAAGTCGCCAAAGTTTGTCACGCCCTAGCAGCCACAGCATTTGACCTAAAGTCATTCTTTTAATAACTTTTGATCAGCATGGTCTTTACATGACCTTTACCAAATGGGAAGTCGTTTGGGCAAAATCCCACGAGGTGAGGAAATCACCGGTAATCAAAAACTCAAGTCAAAATGGCCAACTTCCTGTTGGTGTTGGACGATGATGTCAAGAGACTTTTTGTGTGGCACGACCACTTCTACATGCGTGCCAATTTTCATCCACTAAATCCAATAAAAGCCCTACTGGGAAGGGTTTTAGTAAATTCCAAGGGGGCGCTGTAGAGTAATTTTGTCACCCAAATGGGCAACACCCCTATCATATGTAAGTTCTCGCCATTCTTGACGTGCGTATCAATTTTCATGAGGTTATGACTTCGTTAAAGTCATGAAAAAGCCAAACGTAATTTTATGGCGAGGGATCAATAGTCGCCATGCAAGCAGATGGATGCCATTGCACAAAGCTTCTCAGCATTCATATTGTAGCCTCACCAACTTGTTCTGCATGTCTTAGAATGGAATGAAGTTGGTGGGGTCAACTATGTTGGATCAGTACACGGTAGAGTAAAAAAAGGTAACTTCCTGTTACCGCCGGGAGGCGTTATAAAAAAGGTGGGATATTTATAGATCGGGGCATTAAGGGCAGAGCCATCATCATGTCTATAAAATTTGAAGTTGTTCGGATAAAGTATGTGGGCGTGAGAGCTGTTGGAAAATGGATGGCAAAATCACTAAAACTCGCCAAAGTTTGTCACGCCTAGCAGCCACGGTGTTTGACCTACAGTCATTATTTTAATAACTTTCGATCAGCATGGTCTCCAGATAATGTTTACCAAATGGGAAGTTGTTTAGCCAAAATCCCTAGGAGGAGTTCGTTAAAATACAAGGTGAGGAAATCGCCGGTAATCAAAAATTCAAATCAAAATGGCCGACTTCCTGTTGGGGTTGGACCATGATGTCATGAGACTTTTTTGTGCGTCAGGAGAACTTCTAAATGTGTACCAATTTTCATCCACCAACTCCAAGAAAAGACCTATGGGTAGGGGTTTTATAAAATTCCAAGGGGGCGCTATAGAGTCATTTTGCCCCCAATTGGGCAACCCCCCTATCAAATGTAAGTACACGCCATTCTTGATGTTTGTATCAATTTTCATGAGGTTATGACTTCGTTAAAGTCATGAAAAAGCCAAACATAATTTGATGGCGAGGGATCAATAGTCACCACGCCGGCAGATGGATGCCATTGTTCGAAGCTTCCCAGCATTCATATTGTAGCTTCACCAACTTGTTCTGCATGTCTTAGAAGTCGAGTGAAGTTAGCTGGGTCAACTATGTTGGATCAGTACATGGTAGAGTAAAAAAAGGTCACTTCCTGTTACCACTGGGGGGCGCTATGAGCAAGGCGGGATATTGATATATAAGGGCGTTCAGGGCGGAGCCATCATCGTGTCCATAAAATTTAAAGCTGTTCAGATAAAGTCTGTGGGTGTGAGAGCCGTTGAAAAATGGATGGCAAAATCACGAAAAGTCGCCAAAGTTTGTCACGCCCTAGCAGCCACGGCATTTGACCTACAGTCATTCTTTTAAGAAGTTTTGATCAGCATGGTCTCTACATGATCTTTACCAAATGAGAAGTTGTTTGGGTGAAATCCCTAGGAGGAGTTTGTTAAAATACGAGGTGAGGAAATCGCCGGTAATCAAAAATTCAAGTCAAAATGGCGTACTTCCTGTTGGGGTTGGACCATGATGTCAAGAGACTTTTTTGTGCATCAGGACAACTTCTACATGTGTACTAATTTTCATCCACAAACTCCAAAAAAAGCCCTATGGCGAGGGCTTGTAGAAAATTTCAGGGGGGCGCTTTAGAGTCATTTTGCCATCCTTTTGATGAACACCAGAAAATATCACATTTTTTGCCAGGCCTGGCTTGCGTGCAATATGGTGACTTTTCGGGCACGTTAAGGGGGTCAAAAGAGCCGTCGAAATGTCGGAACAAGAATAATAATAATTAAAACCGCAAGCGGCATTGTATGGGCCCTCGCACACCGATGAACCGCCGAGAACGAGCGACCGCTGACCACTGCGCTCGCCGAGTGGAGGTCACGTTGCTCGAGTCTTTCGGAGGAATAGAAGTTGATGTTCTTCAGACCTACCGTACAGGCCAGCAGACAGTGCCATTTCTAACGCGAGATTATCGGGAGAAATACACGAGACATACACGAGAATATCGCGATGCAGCGTAAATGCACGAGTCGCATATATCGTGCTTAGGAAAAGTAATAGGCCTAGTGCCGGTGACAAGTATACATGTGTATCGCGATAAGTCACGCATGAAACTGGTGTCGGTAAACAGCATTGTTAGTGAACGAGATTCCGAATGTCTAACATCCAGTTTTGAAGTTGACGGTCTCACACGCGTTTAAAATATGGCTCCAGGACAGTGTCCTTTATGTTTTTGATTTTCTTATGTATTGATAATACACTCAAAATATTATTTTGTTAAAATTTAAGAAAAACAAATTTGTTACGCCTTCGTAACAAATTAATTTGTTGATGCAACGGAATCTGAATTGTTATTCAAACAAAAATCTTAACAAAATAGGCTAGATTTTGTCCAGTCGTCTTTACAAAATTGATTTTTTACTTTTCCGCACGGCCCCAGTGAATTTTCTGTTGTCACTTTTCATTGGCGAGAATCGATCACTTGCACCAATTTCAGTGTCGTCTGACTGCGAAGGATCTTGAAATGAGCAGGAATGCAACGGGAAGGCGAGTTTTAACCTATGCCATCTTTTCTCTGTATACTAGGGGAGCGCCGGTGCGAAAGTAACTCTGGACCAAAGTAACACGGCGATTTACTCACAACCATCCGCACTTCGATGCGTCATACTAGGTGCCCCTTGCGCCCCTCTCCAGAACCGTGAACATTCTTGAGGCGTCCAGTCTTCCTCGTGGCACAAGACCGAGAAGACTGTTTTCCACAGCGGTGAGTAAATTCAGACGAATGCTAAACTTTTTCGATTTAAAGATTGTCTTTATCGCTCCATGTGTCATATTTATGATGAAATGATAGGTGATTTAGTTCCGTAACATATGGTGAAGTTTGAAATGTCAGAATTTTTCCACTTTGGAACTAATCCTCGTTCAAATGTCAGGAGTCACCGTTGGGACTGAAGCAGCAACAGTTCGTTAAACCCTCTCTGCTAATCGGCTGCATTTTGTGTTTAAAAGCTCCATAAAAATGTGTGTTATGTTTTTACCGACAGAAAATGCCAAGAGTTAGGGTCAGAACTACCCAGAGAGGAACGTTGACCGGAGGTTTACGCAAAGGCCTTTTTTGATGTCCGAAGAGGCGATAGTATAAGGAGGGCAGCAGCGGTGCATGGCGTTTGTCATGTCACCCTGTTCAGGTACTGCAAGAGGAGGGCAGAGGCAAGAGGGCAGCAGACCAGGGCCCCGGGGTACAGGGCTCACAACAAAGTCTTCACAGAAGAACAGGAGAAGAGACTGCAGGCATATATAAAGAGAGCAGCCGATGTATATTTTGGCCTGAGTCCTAAAGAGGTGCGAGTAACACCGCAGAGCTACATCACTACCGCCATATAGCAAGCACCTCCGCTCCAGATCTGCCACGGCTCTGAGCCGGATCAGCTGGAGCCCGGGCAGATCCGGGGCAGATCCGGAGCGGAGGTGCTTGCTATCTGGGAATTAACCTCTTTTTATGCTTTTTTTTTGCGAAAAGTTTGCATATGAGCTGGCCGAAAATATTGGCCTCAAAACTCCATGTTCATGGAAGAAAAACCAGTTGGCAGGGAAGGATTGGCTCACCTCCTTCCTCGAGCGCAACAAAACCCTGTCCATCCGTCGACCTCAAGCCACCAGCATGTCCCGTTTCACCAGCTTCAACAAGACCAACGTGACCACGTTTTTTAACAACCTAAAGACTGTCCTCACCTGCTATAATTTTGAGGCAAATGACATCTGGAACATGGATGAAACAGGTAAAAATTTATATTTAGATAAATTTAAAAGCAACAGTGATTTGCACCAGCAATAATTCATTTCACTCATTATTTCAGGTACCTAACGGTTCAAGTGCCAGACAAAGTCATTGCCACCAAGGGCCAGCGCCAGGTCGGTGCTGTGACCTCCAGGGAAAGAGGGACATTGGTGACCGTTGCCTTTGCTGCCAACGCACAAGGCAACTTTGTTCCCCCTTACTTTATCTTCCCAAGGAAGAAGTTCCATGACCACTTCATCCGGGATGGTCCCCCTGGCTCCACTGGTTCTGCTAATGGATCGGGGTGGATGGACGAGACAGATTTTTTGGCCTTTTTACAGCATTTTGCAAGACACACCCACGTGACCCCAGGGTCAAAGTTGCTGCTACTCTTAGACAATCATGCATCACACCTCTCTGTGGTAGCTATTGACTTTTGCAAGTCACAGGGCATTGTACTCCTGTCTTTTCCACCCCACTGCTCCCACCATCTTCAGCCGCTAGACCGAAGCGTTTTTGGCCCTCTGAAGCACTACATTAACAGTGCAGCAGACAATTGGATGCGAATGAACCCTGGAAGAACCTTGACCATCTACAACATCCCAAGTCTTGTGGCTAAAGCTCTGCCTCAAGCTGCGACACCAAGCAGCATTTCGTCTGGGTTCGAGTGTACCAGTATCTGGCCCTTGAATCCAGATATTTTCAGTGAGACAGACTTTGCTCCAGCTTTTGTGACCGACCGTCCTGCACCTGCACCAGCTCCATCCCCAATGCCAGTGCCAGCTCCATCACCAGCGCCCTCTTCATCACCAGCCCCAGCTCCATCGCCAGCGCATATGATCTATCCAGGAATGCTAGTGGTTCCAGGAACATCTAGTGGCACGCCAGTACAGAGGTTCAGCCCAGAAAAGCTTCGCCCATATCCAAAGGCTGGCTCGAGGAAAGAAAATAAAAGGAGAGGCAGAAAGAGGTGAGCATAGTGTCATTTTTAACTTGTCTTGATTCTCTTGCTTGTATAAAAACAAGCTAATTCTGACTATAATCTCATTGAATGTTGCAGGTCAACAGCAATACTGACCAACACCCCAGTGAAAGCTGCTTTGGAGGAGGAGAGTCGGCAGAGGGGCCAGAGAAAACAGTCCTCTTCAAAACTCCCAAAGAAAACAAGGCTTAGTGGACACACTGCAACCACAGTTTCTCGGGGCAAGGATGAGAATGTCTTGTTTGTGGGGGAGACATTTGCCTCATCTTTGCCTGGAGAAGTGTGGGTGCGGTGCATCTTTTGTCTGCTGTGGTCGCATGAGGCATGCACTGAGGGTGCCACTCATTATATCTGTCACAACTGTGATGAGTAATTTATAATTTTTATAAATAGACCTTGCACATTAAACATGTTCACGTTCACTTTTGGAACATTTGAAGCCAATTAAAATGTTTAAAACAAATGTCTGGCTGTTTTTGCTTCTGTTTTAACGACAGAAATTTAAAAAGATTCCAGTAAATTTGATCACGTTACTTTTGCCCTGCCCGTGCATTACTTTCATCCCGGCTGGATGGGTCGAAAGAAGCAATCCGCAACTTTCGTTCGACGTCAAACTATGCCGAAGTCAATATATATGGTGATGATTTAGCACCTGATATTGACAGAGCACACACGAAAGTAGTTAATCGCTTCGAAATTTTTTTTCGGTCTGTAACGTTATCTTTTAAAATGACGTCCATGTGAAAAATGTAACTTTCGTACCAGCTCTCCCCTACATGTTGTCGTTTTTTAAGTTTTAATATTTAGCGACATACTCTGACAACGTTATTCTAGGCCTATCTTTATTTTTGCGTCGCAATGTAGATATTTGTGTGCGCAGATGATATTCCTATCCCACCATATTTTATCTTCCGCAAACCAGGTCATTAAACATTACTGTTCACTTCTTGCATTACCACTTCACTGAGAAGTAATAAAAATACGCACTTAAATTATTTCATCTACATGTACATCGGCCGCATAATCGGTTTGTGGCAGATTTACTTGAACAAAAATCCTAACAAAATAATTTATGGTCCAATCCTGTTAGCAAAACACATTTGTTACTTAATTGTTAGTCTAACACAATATTAATAGCCAACAGCAACAATTTTACTTTGTTAATAAAACAAACTAATTTGTTACTTCCTGGACAAATTCATTTTGTTGGATTGATTTTAACAAATTAATTTGTCATCTCTCATGGAACAAATTAGCTAATTTGTGTCATTTTGTTAAAAGTAACAAATTCATATTTTGAGTGTAACCGTCGTCGGATTATTATTAAACTGGTCAAAAAAAGATTTATTAGTCTGTGATTATTGTATTTATCCGATTGAGAGGTTTACCGGCTCTGTTAAGTTTAGCGTTTTGGACCGATCGATTGGGACCGTGGGGTGTGTTTAAGGATAGCTATATTATCACAAATACAGAAAGGAAAAACCAAATTCTTCTGTTAACAATGCAATCCTGCGTGACATTATTTTTTTAATCCTTTACTTGATTAATGAGTAGATGTCCATTTGCACTCAAGTGTTTCATGCCACGTGTGAAAGAAGCCACGGCTTAGATAATACAAAGGCCGCGAGTTCTAGAAGTCAAAATGGAAAAGGAGTCGTTTTTTTAAATCCGCTGCTTGAGGCCCCTTCATCAGTCCTTTAAATTCATAGTCTACGTAATGAGCAAAATTATCATTCAGTAAGCAAGTTGTCAGTTGAGAAGACGCGTCGCATTCCCCCTTATTTAGGAGCGCGTATGTCTCTGTATGAAAATCAAGAAATGCCGTCGCACATAAGAGACTGTCTGATCACAGAGGAAGGGATATCCATTCACACTAAATCCATCAAACTGTACGTTCAGAGGCGAAATTTATACGCCAAACAAATATCAAACTAATTATTACTGTACACTTAACCAATTCCAATTGACGGAAAAAAGACATGGAATGTGTGCTCTGTCGTTTTCAGGATAATGCAACAAAGCGTCGCTTTAAATGTAATTTGGCATGTGAATCGATAGATTTGTTGGTTTATTTGTGACACAATGAGACGTGCACAGAAAACATTCAACGGTGTATTTACAGTATCAATGTAGGAATAAACCAACATCGTCAAACAGAAGGCTATTAAACAGCAAACATAATATGAGTTAACCCCCTCTACCACATGACCTGAAATAAATGAAAAATTACAATCTATATGTATTTATCACATTATGTTTTATTCAGACCAGTGGTACATGTAGGCCTATACTGAGATTTTCAAAGTGATTCTTCAACCGTTGCTGGATATCGTATACTCTTCTTCAGCCCACCCCATCCTTGATTTTCACGGATTAGTGATTAGCGATTCCCAACAACCATGCCTCAATGAAACAAAGTATTATATCTATTAAATCCGCATATAAAAAGTAATTCTCAGCAACAACTGTGCATAGGCATTATTCGGACTACATTACGTCGCGCATTTGGCAGACTCTAGGCATACGTGAGTAGCTTCGGCGGCCCGCCTACTGCGAAGCTTGTCTCGGCAGAGTACAAGGTTGATAATAGCATGCGATATAAAGAGGAGATTATCGCGAGAAATCCACGAGAGATACACGAGACGTCTCGTGGGAATTAGGCAGTATCTGCTGGCCTGTACAGTATCACTGTCGCCTGTCACGGCAAGATGCTCAAAATGGCCGCCCCGTCATACCCACACCTTTAATTGACAACAAGAGATTTTAATAACTTTTCATGGCACAGGGCTCATGAGTGTTCATACCATTTTTCGTGACATTCAGATGAAATCTGTAGGAGAAGTTGGCAAAAGTATGACACATGCCCAATTTTGGTCATTTCCTGTAGCCAGGAGGGGGCGCTGTCAGTATGGCTAAATATGACCATGTGATTGGCTTCAGGGCAGGCCTCTTATGATACGCATTGAGTTTGGTGGATGTCGGAAAATGTACACTGAAGTCAAAAGCATTTGAATTTTCATGGCGAATCGCTTAAAATGGCGGCCCTGCCACGCCCACACCATGACTCCCACCGGAATGAATTTAATAACTTTTGATCTTCAAGGGGTCAAGACTACAGACAGTGATTTTCATTAAAATCTGAAATAATCCCTAGGAGGAGTTCGCTAAAAAATGCATAGCGTGCAAATCGCCAAAAATGGCTGTTCAATTCAAAATGGCCGACTTCCTGTTGCCTTTAGCCTGTGGTGTCAAGAGACTTTTTTGTAGATGTGGGGTTGATACATATGTCCACCAATTTTCATCAGTGTACGTGGAAGAGGGCTTTGGGGCTGCAGTTTAGGGGGCGCTAGCGAGGCAGTTGGCCCTGCCCACTTACAAAACCGATGAAATTTGTAAAATCTTATAGAAACTGACCAGCCTGTGAAGTTTCGTGAGTAATGAACAAGGTTTAACTAAATTTATTAGGGAATTGTTCTTTGCACCGAGATGCTCAAAATGGCCGCCCCTGTCACGCCCACAGCATTTATCCGAACGTTAAGATTTTAATAAATTTTCATACTACAGGTCTCAAGAGTGTCCCCACCCGTTTTCATTACATTCTGATGAAATCTGAAGGAGGAGTTTGCAAAAGAATGACACAAGCACAATTTTGGTCATTTTCTGTTGCCAGGAGGGGGCGCTGTAAGTATGGCTAAAAATGACCATGTGACTGACATCAGGGTGGGACTGTTATAATACACATGAAGTTTGGTGCAGGATGGACAATGTACACTGAAGTTATAAGCATTTGAAATTTCATGGCAAATCGCTTAAAATGGCGGCCCTGCCACGCCCACACCGAGACTCCCACTGGGATGATGTTAATAACTTTTGATCTTTAAGGGGTCAAGAGTACACGCAGCGATTTTCATGAGAATCGGGCAAAATCCCTAGGAGGAGTTCGTTAAATTCCGATGCCTGTAATCGCCAAAAATTGCATTATTTTGTATTTTCAACGCCACCTAGCGGGCTTCCTGTGCATTGGACAAAAACGTCCCAAATGGCAAATCCATTTGTCTTGGCATGCTCTACATGCGTACCAAATTTCAGCATAATCGGGCAAACCACTGATTTTTCATGAATTTTTGAATTTTTCTAGGGGGCGCTGTGGAGCCATTTTGCCCCGATCACTGGCGAAACCAATAAAATCAAAGAATTTTCACCAGGCCTGATTTTTCTGGCATATATTGTTCGAATTGAAGCAAGTTAAAGCCCCCAAACAGCCCTCTCAAGTGGAAGAAAAAGAATAATAATTAAAGCTGCAAGCAGCGTTGAACGGGCCCTCGCACCCTAGTGCACGTTGGGGGTTGTGGTGGGATCCTGACGGGTGCAGGTGTGCACTCACGACCAGTGGACAGGTCAAGTACAGGCACCAACCTGTGATAAAGTTTCGAGCAAATCGTACAAAGCAGGAAGGAGTTATGAAAAGTTGATAGTTCATCCACAAGGGGGCGCTCTGAGCGTAACCAAATGGGGGCAGGTGCATTCAGGGGCAGACCGTCAGCACAAATCTGCAGTTTCGAACAAATCGGCCAATGTCAATGAAAAATATGGCATTTCCTGTTTCCACAAGGGGGCGCTATAGAAACATTTTGCTCCCCCCATGGGCGAGACCCCTATCAGATTTAACAGCGTGCCATCCTTGACCTGTGTATCAATTTTTATGATGAAACGAGTTCAGTAAAGACATCAAAAACACAATCGTATTTTCATGGCAAGGGATCCATCTTCGCCGCCTTGCCACAAGAATGCCATTAGTTGTAGCTTCAGAGCATTCATAATGTAGCTTCAACAACTTGTTCTGCGTTTTTTAGAAGTGGAATGAAGTTGATGGGTTCAACTATGTGTCATCAGTACATGTTAAAGTAAAAAATGGTCACATCCTGTTACCACCAGGGGGCGCTATTAGTAAAATGGGAAGTTATTAGATCGTGACATTCAGGGCGGAGCTATCATCATCTACAGCAAGTATGAAGCTTCTGTGGTCAAGTATGTTGGCAAGAAAGCATTTTGAAATTTTTTTGGCGAGTCGCCAAAATTTGTCACGCCCTAACAGCCACGCCCAATGCCCTACAGAAATGCAGAGCACAACTTTTGATCACCTTGGTCTCCAGATGATTTGTACCAAATTTTAAGTAATTCAGTCGAAAACCTAAAATGGCGGCCCTGCCACGCCCACATCGTGACTCCCACCGAAATGAATTTAATAACTTTTGATCTTCAAGGGGTCAAGAGTAAACGCAGTGATTTTCATGAGAATCCGGCAAAAGCCCTAGGAGGAGTTTGTTAAATTCCGACGCCTGAAATGGGCAAAAATTGCCTTATTTTCTGTTTTCAACGCCACCTAGCGGGCATCCTGTGCATTGGACAAAAACGTCCAAAGTGGCAAATCCGTTTGTCTTGGCAAGCTCTACATGCCTACCAAATTTCAGCATAATCGGGCAAACCACAGATTTTTCATGAATTTTTAAATTTTTCTAGGGGGCGCTGTGGAGCCATTTTGCCTCGACCACTGGCGAAACCAATAAAATCATAGAATTTTCACCAGGCCTGATTTTTCAGCCACATTTTTGTTCGAATTGAAACACGTTAAAGACCCCAAAAAGCCCTGTAAAGTGGAAGAATAATAATAATAATAATTAAAGCCGCAAGCGGCGTTTTTACGAACCCTCGCACACAGATGCACCGCCGAACACGAGCCACCGCCAATCCCTGCGCTCGGCAACTGGAGGTAAAGTTGCATAGGTCTGTCGCTTAGGAATTGCATGTAAAGCGTTCTTCAGACCTGTCACTTTCGCCTGTCACGGAAAGATGCTCAAAATGTCCACCACGTCACACTGTTAATTGACAACAAGAGATTTTGATAAGTTTTCATGTCACAGGGCTCAAGAGTGTCCAAACCTGTTTTCGTGACATTCAGATGAAATGTGCAGGAGAAGTTCGCAAAAAGTATGACACATGCACAATTTTGCTAATTTCCTGTCACCAGGAGGGGCGCTGTCAGTATGGCTAAATATGACCATGTGAATGGCTTCAGGGTGGGACTCTTATGATATGCATAAAGTTTGGTGCATGTCGGAAAATTTACACTGAAGCCATAAGCATTTGAATTTTCATGGCGAATCGCTTAAAATGGCGGCCCTGCCACGCCCACACCATGACTCCCACGAAATGAATTTAATAACTTTTTGCTCTTCAAGGGTCAAGAGTACACACAGCGATTTTCATGAGAATCGGACAAAATCCCTAGGAGGAGTTTGTTAAAAATCATAGCGATGCAAATCGTCAAAAATGGCCCTTCAATTAAAAATGGCCGACTTCCTGTTGACTTTAGCCTATGGTGTCAAGAGACTTTTTTGTAGACGTGGGTGTGAAACATATGTCCAGCAACTTTCATCAGTGTACGTGCAGGAAGGCCTTGGGGCTGAAGTTTAGAGGGCGCTAGCGAGGCAGTTGGCCCCGCCCACTTGCAAAACCAATACATTCAGTAATTGTCTATGGAAACTGACCAGCTTGTGAAGTTTGGTATGTAAAGAACAAAGTTTACCTAAATTTATTAGGGAATCAATGTTCACGGCGAGATGCTCAAAATGGCCGCCTCATCACGCGCACAAGGTTAATCCAAAGTAGAAGATTTTAATAACTTTTCATAGTACAGGTTTCAAGAGGGTCCACGCCCGTTTTCATTACATTCAGATGAAATCTGTAGGAGGAGTTCGCAAAAGTATGACACATGCTCAATTTTTGTCATTTCCTGTTGCCAGGAGGGGGCGCTGTCAGTATGGCTGAATATGACCATTTGAGTTGTTTCAGGGCTGGACTCTTATAATACGCCTGACGTTTGTTGCAGGTTGGACAAATATCACTGAAGTTACAAGCATTTGAAATTTCAAGGTAAAATGCATAAAATGGCGGCCCTGCCACGCCCACACTGTGACTCCAACCGAGATGATTTTAATAACTTTTGATCTTCAAGGGGTCAAGAGTAAACACAGTGATTTTCATGAGAATCCGGCAAAACCCCTAGGAGGAGTTTGTTAAGTTCCGATGCCTGAAATCGGCAAAAATGGCCTAATTTTTGAATTTTCAACGCCACCTAGCGGTCTTCCTGTGCATTGGACAAAAACATCCCAAAGGCAAATCCGTTTGTCTTGGCAAGCTCTACATGCCTACCAAATTTCAGCATAATCGGGCAAACCACAGATTTTTCATGAATTTTTAATTTTTCTAGGGGCGCTGTGCAGCCATTTTGCCCCCCACTGGCGAAACCAATAAAATCATAGAATTTTCACCAGGCCTGATTTTTCAGCCACATTTTTGTTCGAATTGAAACACGTTAAAGCCCCCAAAAAGCCCTGTAAAGTGGAAGAATAATAATAATAATAAGAATAATAATAACTAGAATGAGAGTTTATAAATTAACTCTGAGTTTGCATGTGATAGCACAATTCACTGTACAATGTGATGTTTATTTTTGCATTGTCCTGCACTCTGCTGTATGATAAGGCGCAAAGTGTCTTCTTTACTGATAGGCAAGTATGATAAACTATGATGACCGTCCATTGCATGGTCGAAGTGACCAGGGCATATGTATGGTAAGGGTTTATTTAGTTGTCAAGGTACATCATTGGTATGTAGCATAATAAAAGTTATTTGGATGATGATGATCTTTATTGTTGTCAGTAATGGTTCAGGTATATATTTGTTTATTATCTATATACTGGTTTTACATGGCTATTGATGCACTATCATTATCGACATTTATTATTCACAGCATATGATTGTAATACAACTATTGTTCATAAAAGTCCAACTTGATGTGCTGGACGATACAGGTCCGACATTTATGATCATTCTTTTGCTTTTATCAATATAGTAGAATGGACATTGCTAAAAGATGTATTATTACTTTCTAATTATTACTATTATTATAATTTTTTTATTGGTAACAGTAATTTCTGGACTGGCAGCATCACCACCTTGTAAAAGCAGCCGTAGTAAATTGAGAGGCACAGGGTTCAAAGGGTGGTGCAGTCAGCCTAGCGAGTTTTTGGTGCTGTATTGCCTAACCTGATGGACTTATACAATATGAGGTGAGGACCCCAGTCACCCAAACCATGGCCTCTTCTTGTGAAGCTGTCCAGTCGGAAGCCAGGCTATGTGAACATTGCAGCCAAGACCAATTACCAAAGCCACAGCTTCTACCCCCATACTCTCTGTAAGACCAATAAGACGTGCACTGCTCTCTCAGTACGAATTACTGAGCTGCTTCCTTCATCTTTTTGCTCATTGCAATTGCCTTTATAATATCCTGTAAATACAGAATGTTCATTTATTTGAGCCTACTTTGTCTTATATTGTTATTTTTTACTCTATGATGATGAAATTTTTACTATCTTGTTTCTCATTATTTTCATTGGGTTTGAATTTTGTGAAGTGATAGAGATGCATATTAATCTCCTTAATAATAAAACTTGAACAATTTGAATTGATAATCTTTATGATGCACTTGCATAAAGATGTATAATTATACACACCAGTGCATAATATACTTGTAGGTTGTATTGCAAAAATCATTTTGTATATTCATAGTGTTTGTTTTTTTTCAAGTCTACTTTGTTTTATCTTATTATTTGTTTTTGTATCGTAATTTTGTCTCAGTATTTTAATTGGGTTTGAATTTTTTTTTTACTATGAGAGATTCATTTTCTTCTCCGTATTCCTATCCCAGCATATCTTTTTTGGGCGAGGCAGAAATATACCCTGGACAGGTAGCCAGTCCATCGCAGGGGTATACACCATATGCTCACTCATACCTTTGGGCATATTAGAGTCTCCAATTAGCCTGATATGCATGTATTTGGACTGTGGGAGGAAACCAGAACACCTCGAGAAAACCCACGGGGGCACGGGGTGAACATGTAAACTCCACCCAGAAACGCCACGGGCGGATTCAAACCCACAACCTTCTTGCTGGGAGGCCGACCACCGCCCTACTGAATAAGATGAATAATGGAAGACCAGATCTCACTGCTTTGAACAGCATGTGGATATGATGAATCACAAAACTTGAACAATTTGATTATGTATGTATGTATTATAAATGTTTGATTTTTGTTTTAATTATCATTGGTGCTATTACTATTATCATCATTTTTGATTATGATAATATAATAGTTATATTAATATTAATTAATAGTGTTATGATATCAATATAATACAGAACCCTCCCCAGGAATGCAAAGTGTTTTTTAAAGTTTCTGTGACGATAATGATATTATGAATATTACTGGTATTGTCATCATCAAATAAAAATAATCAAGCATGGTTGACTGTTCAGTTTTCGTGTCAGCACAGATTCTGTGCTAAAGTAAATAATGCGTTACTCTCACCGACGGGCTCTCACGTTGTTTTCATTAGCAACAGTGTTTTTCCGAGCGTTTGTGAAGAATTGCCGCGTGAAAATGAGCTAAAGGCCAACAAAACACTAAATTGTATGAAATGTTAAATTCCGCACGCGCACGATAAAATTATTCAGCAGGAAAACTGGTGAAGGCACAGCACTTCTTAAACATTCGGACATGCTGTTTACTTTTGCTCACATTTTCCCACGCCTGATTGTTTTACGTTGATCCTGTGTGCGTTAACGAAGGACAAGTTAATGATTGTTAAAACATTAACGTTATTTCTGACTTCGCTTCAATCCATCCCTTGCTTTGCGCCATGAAAAGTGAACGCACCAGCGTAACACACTAAACTCACCTGCAATCGCTTCTCATTGTCTTCCTTGATGAAAGCAGATTGCATCTGTCGTTTAGGACCGATTTCTTTAAAAAATCGCACCCCCTTTAGCTCGCAACATTATACAATCTTTGGCGGATATGTTTTCATCAAACTGTCAGCTACTGTTTGCTGCGGAATGTTTACACCTACCACGTGTACCGAGGGAAGTTGGCAGTCGGGTGAGCACCGGCAAACCAGGCGATTGTCTTTAAAGTGGCTAAATGGACACGTGATAACGCAAATCTATAATATTTTTTGATCGACATAAAATGATATGTGGACATTTACTGGGGAGAAAACATCATAGCAGAACCCTTAGTTCGAAGGCATAATTCTGTCTGACATCGATTTCATGACCTTCGGAAGCAAGTATTCATGTCACCTAATTTTAGAATGAGCAGATCATCCATCGGTTCTCGAGTCCCTGCAACGCTACGCTGTCAGACGGCTCTGGGTGCTGAATGTTTACGTGAAATATTATGCGTTTAAAAGGGCTTTTTACCGCCAATTTGTTTTGTAGCAGAATATTACATCTTGGCGATAAAAGCCCGTTTTAAATGCATATTATTCCACGTAAACGTAAATAGATCGCTAGCACCAGGAAGCTAGTTATCTCGCTAGCTAGCTAGCCTGCGATTTAGGCTATCAATACTGTGACGGATTATTTCAAATAAAATCGAGTATTGTTGTGTCTGTGTGTTTTGCTGTTTATTGCATTATTATACCTAACTGGACATAGCTAAGCGTTTTTGTGGTCATTTGTGCAGTATGTATGAATTTTACTAATATTACGTGGCTAGCTAGCTTCCCGGAAAAAACTAAACCATGCCTACGGGACAAGCACATTGTTCGTTGGTCTTCCTATTGACGTGGAGACCGCTGCGGCTCGTAGACCTATTTGTTTGCTGCCTGTGGAGCCTGGATTGTCCCGTATTATATTGTTTTCTTTGTCTGCTTAGGTTATCTTTGTATTATTTTTGCGAAATGAACATAAAGAAAAATTTTTGAACGTTTGTGCTGTAATTTCGTTATAAGTATGTAGCTAGCATGCTGGCTAGCTACATGGAACTCCATGTTGTGACACGGAGCCCCTGCGAACCATAATGCAATGCATTTTCATGAAACAGTATGCTAGTTTGCATTTATTGTGTTTCATCATTGTATGACATTTGTCTGTTGTGATGTTACGATTAAATTTTTGCTTTGATTGCTATTTACGTTGTATTATTCAGCATATTTTTCGCTGCATACTGCCCGTTTATAGTTAGCGGACAAAGCGTTAGCGTTGATCGGATTTTGCATGTATATTGTAGCTGATGCGTCCGCTTGACATTCATCTGCGCTTGCTGGAATCACCGATTTTTTTTAAAGATGGTATAACGTGTTATATCGTCTTCTGTGTCTAGTTAGCTCCGTATTGCATTTTTTGTTACCTAGCTGGACATAGCTAAGCATTTTTATGGTCATTTGTGCGGTATGAATGAATTTGACTAATATTACGTGGCGAGCTAGGTAGCTAGCTGCCCGGATAAACTAAGACATGCCTCGGGGACCAGCGCAGTGTTAAATGCGGTCTTAATATTAAAATGGAGACCGCTGCGGCTCGTAGGCCGATTTGCTTGATGCCTGAGGAGCCTGGATTGTCGTGTATTATATTGTTTTCTATGTCTGCTTAGGTTAACTTTGTATTATTTTAGCGAAATGAACATAACGAAGAATTTTTGCGAACGTTTCTACTGTATGTAATTATTTCGTTACAAGTATGTAGCTAGCATGCTAGCTACGTGGAACTCCGTGTTGTGACACGGAGCCATGCGAACCATAATCGCAATGCATTTTCATAAAACAATATGCTAGTTTGCATAAGATAATTATGTTTCATAATTGTATGACATCTGTCTTTTGTGATGTTACGATTAAATTTGTGGTTTGATAGCTATTTACTTTGTATTATTCAGTATATTTTCGCTCGCATCGGAAGCAAAACAAGATGGCGGCGTTTCAATTTTGTCCCGATGCTGTTTAGCCAATAGGAAAAGAGAGAGAGAGAATGGTCGATGCTGTTTAGCCAATTGGAAAAGTGAGAGAGTGTGGTTGTGCAAGAAAGTCTAAGCTCCCATTGAAAATGAATGGGCTCCATTCATTGTCAATGGGAATTTTTTCATTTTTAATTGCTAATAATTCATAAACTATAATTAATATCGATATGATTTTGAATAGCAACGATCTGCACATATAGTAGAATAATTTGGTTTGCAGGTTGTATGGGTAGTATGAAAACTGTTGGAGGAGTTAGTGTTAACAGAATGGGAAGAAAGAGAATAAAAATAAAAAAAAAAAAATAAGTTGAAAGATCCTGAGAAATAACAATAGTTTGCATGCTTCACATGCAAACTAACTAGAATGAGAGTTTATAAAGAAACTCTGAGTTTGCATGTGATAGCACAATTCACTGTATAATGTGATGTTTATTTTAGCATTGTCCTGCACTCTGCTGTATGATAAAGTGCAAAGTGTCTTGTTTACTGATAGGCAAGTATGATAAACTATGATGACCGTCCATTGCATGGTCGAAGTGACCAGGGCATATGTATGGTAAGGGTTAATTTAGTTGTCAAGCTACATCATTGGTATGTAGCATAATAAAAGTTATTTGGATGATGATGATCTTCATTGTTGTCAGTAATGGTTCAGGTATATATTTGTTTATTATCTATATACTGGTTTTACATGGCTATTGATGCACTATCATCATTATCGACATGTTATTATTCACAGCATGTGATTGTAATACAACTATTGTTCATCAAAGTCCAACTTGATGTGCTGGACGATACAGGTCCGACATGTATGATCATTCTTTTGCTTTTATCAATATAGTAGAAAGGACATTGCTAAAAGATGTGTTATTACTTTCTATTTATTACTATTATTATAATTTTTTTATTGGTAACAGTAATTTCTGGACTGGCAGCATCACCACCTTGTAAAGCAGCCGTAGTAATTGAGAGGCACAGGGTACAAAGGGTGGTGCAGTCAGCCCAGCGAGTTTTTGGTGCTGTATTACCTAACCTGATGGGCTTACACAATATGAGGTGAGGACCCCAGTCACCCAAACCATGGCCTCTTCTTGACGAAGCCGTCCAGTCGGAAGCCAGGCTATGTGAACATTGCAGCCAAGACCAATTACCAATGCCACAGCTTCTACCCCCATACTCTCTGTAAGACCAATAAGACGTGCACTGCTCTCTCAGTACGAATTACTGAGCTGCTTCCTTCATCTTTTTGCTCATTGCAATTGCCTTTATAATATCTTGAAAATACAGAATGTTCGTTTATTTGAGCCTACTTTGTCTTATATTGTTATTTTTACTATATGATGATGAAATTTTTACTATCTTTTTTCTCATTATTTTCATTGGGTTTGAATTTTGTGAAGTGATAGAGATGCATATTAATCTCCTTAATAATAAAATTTGAACAATTTGAATTGATAATATTTATGATGCACTTTCATAAAGATGTATAATTATACACACCAGTGCATAATATACTTGTAGGTTGTATTGCAAAAATCATTTTGTATATTCATAGTGTTTGTTTTTTAAAGTCTACTTTGTCTTATCTTATTGTTTTTTTATCGTAATTTTGTCTAAGTATTTTAATTGGGTTTGAATTTTTTATACTATGAGAGATTCATTTTCTTCTCCGTATTCCTATCCCAGCATATCTTTTTTTTGGGCGAGGCAGAAATATACCCTGGACAGGTAGCCAGTCCATCGCAGGGTATACACCATACGCTCACTCATACCTTTGGGCATATTAGAGTCTCCAATTAGCCTGATATGCATGTATTTGGACTGTGGGAGAAAACTAGAGCACCTCGAGAAAACCCACGGGGGCACGGGGTGAACATGTAAACTCCACCCAGAAACGCCACGGGCGGATTCAAACCCACAACCTTCTTGCTGGGAGGCCGACCACCGTGCCGCCCTACTGACTAAGATGAATAATGGAAGACCAGATCTCACTGCTTTGAACGGCATGTGGATATAATGAATCACAAAACTTGAACAATTTGATTATGTATGTATGTATTATAAATGTTTGATTTTTGTTTTAATAATCATTGGTGCTATTATTATTATTATTATTATTATTATTATTATTATCATCATTTTTGATTATGATAATATAATCGTTACATTAATATTAATTAATAGTGTTATGATATCAATATAATACAGAACCCTCCCCAGGAATGCAAAGTGTCTTTTAAAGTTTCTGTGACGATAATGATATTATGAATATTACTGGTATTGTCATCATCAAATAAAAATAATCAAGCATGGTTGACTGTTCAGTTTTCAGTTTTTTCAGTTTAAATAATGCGTTACTCTCACCGACGGGCTCTCACGTTGTTTTCATTAGCAACAGTGTTTTTCCGAGCGTTTGAGAAGAATAACCGCGTGAAAATGAGCTAAAGGCCAACAAAAACACTAAATTGTAAGAAATGTTAAATTCCGCACGGCACACGAAAAAATTATATAGCAGGAAAACTGGTGAAGGCACAGCACTTCTTAAACATTCGGACATGCTGTTTACTTTTGCTCACATTTTCCCACGCCTGATTGTTTTACGTTGATCCTGTGTGTGTTAAAGAAAGGACAAGTTAATGATTGTTAAAACATTAACGTTATTTCTGACTTCGCTTCAATCCATCCCTTGCTTTGCGCCATGAAAAGTGAACGCACCAGCATAACACACTAAACTCACCTGCGATCGCTTCTCATTGTCTTCCTTGATGAAAGCAGATTTCATCTGTCGTTTAGGACCGATTTCTTAAAAAAATCGCACCCCCTTTAGCTCGCAACAGTATACAGTCTTTGGCGGATATGTTTTCATCAAACTGTCAGCTACTGTTTGCTGCGGAATGTTTACATCTACCACGTGTACCGAGGGAAGTTGGCAGTCGGGTGAGCACCGGCAAACCAGGCGATTGTCTTTAAAGTGGCTAAATGGACAAGTGATAACGCAAATCTATAATATTTTTTGATCGACATAAAACGATATGTGGACATTTACTGAGGAGAAAACATCATAGCAGAACCCTTAGTTCGAAGGCATAATACTGTCTGACATCGATTTCATGACCTTCGGAAGCAAGTATTCATGTCACCTAATTTTAGAATGAGCAGATCATCCATCGGTTCTCGAGTCTCTGTAACGCTACGCTGTCAGACGGCTCTGGGTGCTGAATGTTTACATGAAATATTATGCGTTTAAAAAGGGCTTTTGCCCGCCAATTTGTTTTGTAGCAGAATACTACATCTTGGCCGATAAAAGCCCGTTTTAAATGCATATTATTCCACGTAAACGTAAATAGATCGCTAGCACCAGGAAGCTAGTTATCTCGCTAGCTAGCTAGCCTGCGATTTAGGCTATCAATACTGTGACGGATTATTTCAAATAAAATCGAGTATTGTTGTATCTGTGTGTTTTGCTGTTTATTGCATTATTATACCTAACTGGACATAGCTAAGCGTTTTTGTGATCATTTGTGCAGTATGTATGAATTTTACTAATATTACGTGGCTAGCTAGCTAGCTAGCTTCCCGGAAAAACTAAACCATGCCTACGGGACAAGCACATTGTTAAATCTGTCTTCGTATTAACATGGAGACCGCTTGCTCGTAGGCCTATTTGCTTGCTGCCTGTGGAGCCTGGATTGTCCTGTATTATATTGTTTTCTTTGTCTGCTTAGGTTATCTTTGTATTATTTTTGCGAAATGAACATAAAGAAAATTTTTTAAAGTTTGTGCTGTATGTAATTTCGTTATAAGTATGTAGCTAGCATGCTGGCTAGCTACATGGAACTCCATGTTGTGACACGGAGCCCTGCGAACCATAATCGCAATGCATTTTCATGAAACAGTATGCTAGTTTGCATTTATAATTGTGTTTCATCATTGTATGACATTGGTCTGTTGTGATGTTACGATAAAATTTTTGCTTTGATTGCTATTTTCGTTGTATTATTCAGCATATTTTCGCTGCATATTGCCCGTTTATAGTTAGCGGACAAAGCGTTCGCGTTGATGCGGATTTTGCATGTATATCATAGCTGATGCGGTCCGCTTGACCGTCATCTGCGCTTGCTGGAATCACCGATTTTTTTAAAGATGGTATAACGTGTTATATCGTCTTCTGCGTCTAGTTAGCTCCGTCTTGTATTTTGTTTTACCAAGCTGGACATAGCTAAGCATTTTTATGGTCATTTGTGCAGTATGAATGAATTTGACTAATATTACGTGGCGAGCTAGCTAGCTAGCTGCCCGGGATAAACTAAGACATGCCTCGGGGACCAGCGCATTGTTAGTCGGTCTTCGTATTAAAATGGAGACCGCTGCGGCTCGTCGGCCTATTTGCTTGATGTCTGGGGAGCCTGGATTGTCGTGTATTATATTGTTTTCTATGTCTGCTTAGGTTATCTTTGTATTATTTTAGCGAAATGAACAAAACGAAGAATTTTTGTGAACGTTTGTGCTGTATGTAATTATTTCGTTACAAGTATGTAGCTAGCATGCTAGCTAGCTACGTGGAACTCCGTATTGTGACACGGAGCCATGCGAACCATAATCGCAATGCATTTTCATAAAACAATATGCTAGTTTGCATAAGATAATTATGTTTCATAATTGTATGACATTTGTCTGTTGTGATGTTACGATTAAATTTGTGGTTTGATAGCTATTTACTTAGTATTATTCAGTATATTTTATTTCGATCGAAGCAAAACAAGATGGCGGCGTTTCAATTTTGTCCCGATGCTGTTTAGCCAATAGGAAAAGAGAGAGAGAGAACGGTCGATGCTGTTTAGCCAATTGGAAAAGTGAGAGAGTGTGGTTGTGCAAGAAAGTCTCGCTCCCATTGAAAATGAATGGGCTCCATTCATTGTCAATGGGAATTTTTTCATTTTTAATTGCTAATAATTCATAAACTATAATTGATATCGATATGATTTTGAATAGCAATGATCTGCACATATAGTAGAATAATTTGGTATGCAGGTTGTATGGGTAGCATGAAAACTGTTGGAGGAGTTAGTGTTAACAGAATGGGAAGAAAGAGAATAAAAATAAAAACTAGAATGAGAGTTTATAAAGAAACTCTGAGTTTGCATGTGATAGCACAATTCACTGTATCATGTGATGTTTATTTTTGCATTGTCCTGCACTCTGCTGTATGATAAGGTGCAAAGTGTCTTCTTTACTGATAGGCAAGTATGATAAACTATGATGACCGTCCATTGCATAATCGAAGTGACCAGGGCATATGTATGGTAAGGGTTAGTTTAGTTGTCAAGCTACATCATTGGTATGTAGCATAATAAAAGTTATTTGGATGAAGATGATCTTTATTGTTGTCAGTAATGGTTCAGGTATATATTTGTTTATTATCTATATATTGGTTTTACATGCCTATTGATGCACTATCATCATTATCCACATGTTAGTATTCACAGCATATGATTGTAATACAACTATTGTTCATCAAAGTCCAACTTGATGCGCTGGACGATACAGGTCCGACATGTATGATCATTCTTTTGCTTTTATCAATATAGTAGAATGGACATTGCTAAAAGATGTATTATTACTTTCTATTTATTACTATTATCATAATTTTTTTATTGGTAACAGTAATTTCTGGACTGGCAGCATCACCACCTTGTAAAGCAGCCGTAGTAATTGAGAGGCACAGGGTTCAAAGGGTGGTGCAGTCAGCCTAGCAAGTTTTTGGTGCTGTATTGCCTAACCTGATGGACTTACACAATATGAGGTGAGGACCCCAGTCACCCAAACCATGGCCTCTTCTTGACGAAGCTGTCCAGTCGGAAGCCAGGCTATGTGAACATTGCAGCCAAGACCAATTACCAAAGCCACAGCTTCTACCCCCACACTCTCTGTAAGACCAATAAGATGTGCACTGCTCTCTCAGTACGAATTACTGAGCTGCTTCCTTCATCTTTTTGCTCATTGCTATTGCCTTTATAATATCTTGTAAATACAGAATGTTCATTTATTTGAGCCTACTTTGTCTTATATTGTTATTTTTACTGTATGATGATGACATTTTTATTATCTTTTTTCCTCATTATTTTCATTGGGTTTGAATTTTGTGAAGTGACAGAGATGCTATTAATCTCCTTAATAATAAAACTTGAACAATTTGAATTTAGAATATTTATGATGCACTTTCATAAAGATGTATAATTATACACACCAGTGCATAATATATTTGTAGGTTGTATTGCAAAAATCATTTTGTATATTCATATTGTTTGTTTTTTTAAAGTCTACTTTGTCTTATCTTATTATGTTTTTTTTTTTCGTAATTTTGTCCAAGTATTTTAATTGGGTTTGAATTTTTTATACTATGAGAGATTCATTTTCTTCTCCGTATTCCTATCCCAGCATATCTTTTGGGCGAGAGGCAGAAATATACCCTGGACAGGTAGCCAGTGCATCGCAGAGTATACACCATAAGCTCACTCATACCTTTGGGCATGTTAGAGTCTCCAATTAGCATGATATGCATGTATTTGGAATGTGGGAGGAAACCAGAGCACCTCGAGAAAACCCATGGGGGCACGGGGTGGACATGTAAACTCCACCCAGAAACGCCACGGGCGGATTCAAACCCACAACCTTCTTGCTGGGAGGCCGACCACCGTGCCGCCCTACTGACTAAGATGAATAATGGAAGACCAAGCTTTGAACGGCATGTGGATATGATGAATCACAAAACTTGAACAATTTGATTATGTATGTATGTATTATAAATGTTTGATTTTTGTTTTAATTATCATTGGTGCTATTACTATTATTATTATCATCATTTTTGATTATGATTATATAATAGTTATATGAATATTAATTAATAGTGTTATGATATCAATATAATACAGAGCTCTCCCCAGGAATGCAAAGTGTCTTTTAAAGTTTCTGTGACGATAATGATATTATGAATATTACTGGTATTGTCATCATCAAATAAAAATAATCAAGCATGGTTGACTGATCAGTTTTCGTGTCAGCACAGATTTTGTGCTAAAGTAAATAATGCGTTACGGGCTCTCACGTTGTTTTCATTAGCAACAGTGTTTTTCCGAGCGTTTGTGAAGAATTACCGCGTGAAAATGAGCAAAAGGCCAACAAAAACACTAAAGTGTATGAAATGTTAAATTCCGCACGGCACACGAAAAAAATATTCAGCAGGAGAACTGGTGAAGGCACAGCACTTCAGCACATGCTGTGTACTTTTGCTCACATTTTCCGACGCCTGATTGTTTTACGTTGATCCTGTGTGTGTTAACGAAGGACAAGTTAATGATTGTTAAAACATTAACGTTATTTCTGACTTCGCTTCAATCCATCCCTTGCTTTGCGCCATGAAAAGTGAACGCACCAGCATAACACACTAAACTCACCTGCGATCGGCTCTCATTGTCTTCCTTGATGAAAGCAGATTGCATCTGTCGTTTAGCACCGATTTCTTAAAAAAATCGCACCCCCTTTAGCTCGCAACAGTATACAGTCTTTGGCGGATATGTTTTCATCAAACTGTCAGCTACTGTTTGCTGCGGAATGTTTACATCTACCACGTGTACCGAGGGAAGTTGGCAGTCGGGTGAGCACCCGTAAACCAGGCGATTGTCTTTAAAGTGGCTAAATGGACAAGTGATAACGCAAATCTATATTTTTTGATCGACATAAAATGATATGTAGACATTTACTGAGGAGAAAACATCATAGCAGAACCCTTAGTTCGAAGGCATAATACTGTCTGACATCGATTTCATGACCTTCGGAAGCAAGTATTCATGTCATCTAATTTTAGAATGAGCAGATCATCCATCGGTTCTCGAGTCCCTGTAACGCTACGCTGTCAGACGGCTCTGGGTACTGAATGTTTACGCTGAATATTATGCGTTTAAAAGGGCTTTTACCGCCAATTTGTTTTGTAGCAGAATATTACATCTTGGCCGATAAAAGCTCGTTTTAAATGCATATTATTCCACGTCAACGTAAATAGATCGCTAGCACCAGGAAGCTAGTTATCACGTTAGCTAGCTAGCCTGCGATTTAGGCTATCAATACTGTGACGGATTATTTCAAATAAAATCGAGTGTTGTTGTATCTGTGTGTTTTGCTGTTTATTGCATTATTATACCTAACTGGACACAGCTAAGCGTTTTTGTGGTCATTTGTGCAGTATGTACGAATTTTACTAAGATTACGTGGCTAGCTAGCTAGCTTCCCGGAAAAACTAAACCATGCCTACGAGACAAGCACATTGTTCATCGGTCTTCGTATTAACATGGAGACCGCTGCGGCTCATAGGCCTATTTACTTGCTGCCTGTGGAGCCTGGATTGTCCTGTATTAAATTGTTTTCTTTGTCTGCTTAGGTTATCTTTGTATTATTTTTTGCGAAATGGACATAAAGAAAAATTTTTTGAACGTTTGTGCTGTATGTAATTTCGTTATAAGTATGTAGCTAGCATGCTAGCTAGCTACATGGAACTCCGTGTTGTGACACGGAGCCCTCTGTTCATAATCGCATGCATTTTCATAAAACAGTATGCTAGTTTGCATTTATAATTGTGTTTCATCATTGTATGACATTTGTCTGTTGTGATGTTACGATTAAATTTTTGCTTTGATTGCTATTTACGTTGTATTATTCAGCATATTTTTCGCTGCATACTGCCCGTTTATAGTTAGCGGACAAAGCGTTCGCGTTGATGCGGATTTTGCATGTATATTGTAGCTGATGCGGTCCGCTTGACAGTCATCTCGCGCTTGCTGGAATCACCGATTTTTTTAAAGATGGTATAACGTGTTAACTCGTCTTCTGTGTCTAGTTAGTTCCGTCTTGCATTTTGTTTTACCTAGCTGGACATAGCTAAGCATTTTTGTAGTCATTTGTGCAGTATGAATGAATTTGACTAATATTATGTGGCGAGCTAGCTAGCTAGCTGCCCGGGATAAACTAAGACATGCCTCGGGGACCAGCGCATTGTTCGTCGGTCCTCGTATTAAAATGGAGACCGCTGCGGCTCGTAGGCCTATTTGTTTGCTGCCTGTGGAGCCTGGATTGTCCTGTATTATATTGTTTTCTTTGTCTGCGTAGGTTATCTTTGTATTATTTTAGCGAAATGAACATAACGAAGAATTTTTGTGAGCGTTTGTGCTGTATGTAATTATTTCGTTACAAGTATGTAGCTAGCATGCTAGCTAGCTACGTGGAACTCCGTGTTGTGACACGGAGCCATGCGAACCATAATCGCAATGCATTTTCATAAAACAATATGCTAGTTTGCATAAGATAATTATGTTTCATAATTGTATGACATTTGTCTGTTGTGATGTTACGATTAAACTTGTGGTTTGATAGCTATTTACTTTGTATTATTCAGCATATTTTTTAAAACGTGATCGGAAGCAAAACAAGATGGCGGCGTTTCAATTTTGTCCCGATGCTGTTTAGCCAATAGGAAAAGAGAGAGAGAGAACGGTCGATGCTGTTTAGCCAATTGGAAAAGTGAGAGAGTGTGGTTGTGCAAGAAAGTCTAAGCTCCCATTGAAAATGAATGGGCTCCATTCATTGTCAATGGGAATTTTTTCATTTTTAATTGCTAATAATTAATAAACTATAATTAATATCGATATGATTTTGAATAGCAACGATCTGCACATATAGTAGAATAATTTGGTATGGAGGTTGTATGGGTAGTATGAAAACTGTTGGAGGAGTTAGTGTTAACAGAATGGGAAGAAAGAGAATAAAAATTAAAAAAAAAATAAAAATAAGTTGAAAGATCCTGAGAAATAACAATAGTTTGCATGCTTCACATGCAAACTAATAATAAGTTGAAAGATCCTGAGAAATAACAATAGTTTGCATGCTTCACATGCAAACTAATAAAAATAAATTGAAAGATCCTGAGAAATAACAATAGTTTGCATGCTTCACATGCAAACTAATAATAATAATAATAATAATAATCACTACAGATACAATACGGTCCTCGCACCGTGAGTGCTCGGGCCCGTAATTAAAGCCGCAAGCGGCGTTGTACGGGCCCTCGCACACCGATGCACCGCCAAGAACGAGCGACCGCTGACCCCTGCGCTCGGCGAGTCGATGTATTGCTGCTCTAGTCTGTCAGAGGAATTGCATGTAGATTTTCTTCAGACCTATCACTTTCGTCTGTCACGACAATATGCTCAAAATGGCCGCCCTTTCACGCCTACACCGTTAATTAACAACAAGAGATTTTACTAACTTCTCATTTCACAGGGCTCAAGAGTGTCCATACCTTTTTTCATGACATTCAGATTAAATGTTTAGGAGAAGTTCGCAAAAGTATGACACATGCCCAATTTTGCTAATTTCCTGTTACCAGGAGGGGGCGCTGTCAGTATGGCTAAATATGACCATGTTTTTGGCCTCAGGGCAAGACTCTCATGATACCTCTGAAGTTTGGTGCAGGTTTGACAATGTCCACTGAAGTTATAAGCATTTGAATTTTCATGGTGAATTGCTTAAAATGGTGGCCCTGCCACGCCCACACCGTGACTCCCACCGAAATGAATTCAACAACTTTTAATCTTCAAGGGGTCAAGACTACACACAGCAATTTTCATGGGAATCAGACAAAATCCCTAGGAGGAGTTTGTTAAAGTACGCAACATGCAAATCGCAAAAAATGGCCGTTCAATTCAAAAAGGCCGACTTCCTGTTGACTTTAGCCCATGGTGACAAGAGACTTTTTTGTAGACGTGGGTGTGATACATATGTCCAGCAACTTTCATCAGTGTTCATGGAAGAAGGCCTTGGGGCTGCAGTTTAGAGGGCGCTAGCGAGGCAGTTGGCCCCGCCCACTTGCAAAACCAATACAATTAGTAATTGTCTATGGAAACTGACCAGCTTGTGAAGTTTGGTATGTAAAGAACAAAGTTTACCTAAATTTATTAGGGAATCAATGTTCACGGCGAGATGCTCAAAATGGCCGCCTCATCACGCGCACAAGGTTAATCCAAAGTAGAAGATTTTAATAACTTTTCATGGTACAGGTCTCAAGAGGGTCCACGCCCGTTTTCATTACATTCAGATGAAATCTGTAGCAGGAGTTCGCAAAAGTATGACACATGCCCAATTTTTATCATTTCCTGTCGCCAGGAGGGGGTGCTGTCAGTATGGCTGAATATGACCATTTGAGTTGTTTCAGGGCGGGACTCTTATAATACTCCTGACGTTTGGTGCACGTCGGACAAATATCACTGAAGTTATAAGCATTTTAAATTTCATGGCAAAACGCTTAAAATGGCGGCCCTGCCACGCCCACACCTTGACTCCAACCGAGATGATTTTAATAACTTTTGATCTTCAAGGGTCAAGAGTGAACACAGTGATTTTCATGAGAATCCGGCAAAACCCCTAGGAGGAGTTCGTTAAATTCCGATGCCTGAAATCGGCAAAAATTGCCTAATTTTTGAATTTTCAACGCCACCTAGCGGTCTTCCTGTGCATTGGACAAAAACCTCCCAAATGGCAAATCCGTTTGTCTTGGCAAGCTCTACATGCCTACCAAATTTTAGCATAATCGGGCAAACCACAGATTTTTCATTTATTTTTAAATTTTTCTAGGGGGCGCTATGGAGCCATTTTGCCCCGCCCACTGGCGAAACCAATAAAATCATAGAATTTTCACCAGGCCTGATTTTTCAGCCACATTTTTGTTCGAATTGAAACACGTTAAAGCCCCCAAAAAGCCCTGTAAAGTGGAAGAATAATAATAATAATAATAATAATAATAATAATAATAATCACTACAGATACAATACGGTCCTCGCACAGTGAGTGCTCGGGCCCGTAATAATAATCACGACAGATACAATACGGTCCTCGCACCGTGAGTGCTCGGGCCCGTAATAATAAGAATAATAAGAATCATAATAATCACTACAGATACAATACGGTCCTCGCACCGTGAGTGCTCGGGCCCGTAATTAAAGCCGCAATCGGCGTTGTACGGGCCCTCGCACACTGATGTACCGCCGAGAACGAGCCACCGCCAATCCCTGCGCTCGCAAACTGGAGGTAAAGTTCCTTAGGTCTGTCGCAGGAATTGCATGTAAATGTTCTTCAGACCTGTCACTGTCGCCTGTCACGGAAAGATGCTCAAAATGTCCACCCCGTCACACCCACACTGTTAATTGACAACAAGAGATTTTGAGAAGTTTTCATGTCACAGGGCTCATGAGTGTCCACACCCGTTTTCGTGACATTCAGATGAAATCTGCAGGAGTAGTTCGCAAAAGTATGACACATGCACAATTTTGCTAATTTCCTCTCACCAGGAGGGGGCGCTGTCAGTATGGCTAAATATGACCATGTGAATGGCTTCAGGGCGGGACTCTTATGATATGCATAAAGTTTGGTGCATGTCGGACAATGTACACTGAAGTCATAAGCATTTGAATTTTCATGGCGAATCGCTTAAAATGGCGGCCCTGCCATGCCCACACCATGACTCCCACCGAAATGAATTTAAGAACGTTTGCTCTTCAAGGGGTCACGACTACACACAGCAGTTTTCATGAAAATCTGAAAAAATCCCTAGGAGGAGTTTGCAGAAGAATGCAAATCGCCAAAAATGGCTGTTCAATTCAAAATGGCCGACTTCCTCTTGACTTTAGCCTATGGTGTCAAGAGACTTTTTTGTAGATGCGGGTGTGCTACATATGCCCACCAATTTTCATCAGTGTACGTGGAAGAGTGCCTTGGGGCTGCAGATTAGGGGGCGCTAGCGAGGCAGATGGCCTTGCCCACTTGCGAAACCAATACAGTTCATAAATTACTTTGGAAACTGACCAGTATGTGAAGTTTGTTGTGTAATGAACAAGGTTTTACTAAATTTATTAGGCAATTGTTGCTCATACTGAGATGCTCAAAATGGCCGCCCTGTCACCCGCGCAGGGTTAATCCAAACAATAAGATTTTAATAATAATTGATGTCACAATTCTCGGGAGTGTCCACGCCCGTTTTCGTTTAATTCAGATGAAATCTGTAGGAGGAATTTGCAAAAGTATGACACATGCCGAATTTTGGCCATTTCCTGTCGCCAAGAGGGGGCGATGTCAGTATGGCTGAATCGGACAATTTGATTTGCTTCAGGGCAAGACTCTTATCATACACATAAAGTTTGGTGCATGTGGGACAATGTACACTGAAGTTATAAGCATTTGAATTTTCATAGTGAATTGCTTAAAGTGGCGGCCCTGCCACGCCCACATCGTGACTCCCACCGAAATATTTAATAACTTTTAATGTTCAAGGGCTCAAGAGTACACAGAGCGATTTTCATGAGAATCAGACAAAATCCCTAGGAGGAGTTCGTTAAAGTACGCAACGTGCAAATCGCCAAAAATAGCCGTTCAATTCAAAATGGCCGACTTCCTGTTGACTTTAGCCTATGGTGTCAAGAGACTTTTTTGTAGACACGGGTGTGATACATATGTCCAGCAACTTTCATCAGTGTATGTGGAAGAAGGCCTTGGGGCTGCAGTTTAGAGGGCGCTAGCAAGACAGTTGGCCCCGCCCACTTGCAAAAGCATTACAATTCGTAATTGTCTATGGAAACTGACCAGCTTGTGAAGTTTGGTATGTAAAGAACAAAGTTTACCTCAATTTATTAGGGAATCAATGTTCACGGCGAGATGCTCAAAATTTGCTGCCCCATCATGCCCACTGGGTTAATCCGAACATGAAAATTTTAATAACTTTTCATGGTACAGGTCTCAAGAGTGTCCACGCCCGTTTTAGTGACATTCAGATGAAATCTGTAAGAGGAGTTCGCAAAAGTATGACACATACCCAATTTTTGTCATTTCCTGTCGCCAGGAGGGGGCGCTGTCAGAATGGCTGAATATGACCATTTGAGTGGTTTCAGGGCGGGACTCTTATAATAGGGCTGACGTTTGGTGCAGGTCGGACAAATATCACTGAAGTTATAAGCATTTGAAATTTCATGGCAAAACGCTTAAAATGGCGGCCTTGCCACGCCCACACCGTGACTCCAACCGAGATGATTTTAATAACTTTTGATCTTCAAGGGGTCAAGAGTAAACACAGTGATTTTCATGAGAATCCGGGAAAACCCCTAGGAGGAGTTCGTTAAATTCCGATGCCTGAAATCGGCAAAAATTGCCTTATTTTGTATTTTCAACGCCACCTAGCGGGCATCCTGTGCATTGGACAAAAAATTCCCAATTAGCAAATCCGTTTGTCTTGGCAAGCTCTATATGCCTACCAAATTTCAGCATAATCGGGCAAACCACTGATTTTTCATGAATTTTTAAATTTTTCTAGTGGGCGCTGTGGAGCCATTTTGCCCCGCCCACTGGCAAAACCAATAAAATCATAGAATTTCCACCAGGCCTGATTTTTCAGCCACATTTTTGTTCGAATTGAAACACATTAAAGCCCCGAAAAAGCCCTGTAAAGTGGAAGAATAATAATAATAATAGGAATAATAAGAATAATAATAATAATAATAATAATAATAATAATCACTACATATACAATACGGTCCTCGCACCGTGAGTGCTCGGGCCCGTAATAATAAGAATCAAAGCCGCAAGCGGCGTTGTACGGGCCCTCGCACACCGATGCACCGCCGAGAACAAGCGAACGCCAATTCCTGCGCTCGCCGACTGGAGGTAACGTTGCTCGGGTCTGTCTCAGGAATTGCATGTAAATGTTCTTCAGACCTGTCGATGTCGCCTGTCACGGAAAGATGCTCAAAATAGCCGCCCCGTCACACCCACACCGTTAATTGACAAGAAGAGATTTTGATAAATTTTCATGTCACAGGGCTCAAGAGTGCCCAGACCCTTTTTAGTGACATTCAGATGAAATCTGCTGGAGAAGTTCGCAAAAGTATGACACATGCACAATTTTGGTAATATCCTGTCGCCAGGAGGGGGCGCTGTCAGTATGGCTAAATTTGATCATGTGAATGGCTTCAGGGCGGGACTCTTATGATATGCATAAAGTTTGGTTCATCTCGGACGATGTACACTGAAGTCATAAGCATTTGAATTTTCACGGCTAATCGTTTAAAATAGTGGCCCTGCCACGCCCACATCATGACTCCCACCGAAATTAATTTAATAACTTTTGCTCTTCAAAGGGTCAAGACTAAACACAGCGGTTTTTATGAAAATCCGAAAAAATCCTTAGGAGTTCGCAAAAGAACGCAACATGCAAATTGCCAAAAATGGCTGTTCAATTCCAAAAGGCCGACTTCCTCTTGACTTTAGCCTATGGTGTCAAGAGAATTTTTGTAGATGTGGGTGTGCTACAAATGCCCACCAATTTTGAACAGTGTACATGGAAGAGTGCCTTGGGGCTGCAGTATAGGGGGCGCTAGCGAGGCAGTTGGCCCTGCCCACTTGCGAAACCATTACAGTTCATAAATTACTATGGAAACTGACCAGTATGTGAAGTTTGTCGTGTAATGAACAGGGTTTTACTAAATTTATTAGGGAATTGTTGTTCACACTGAGATGCTCAAAATGGCCGCTCTGTCACGCCCCGCAGGATTAATCCAAAAATTAAGAGTTAAATAATTTTTGATGTCACGGTTCTCGGGAGTGTCCACGCCCGTTTTCGTTTAATTCAGATGAAATCTGTAGGAGGAGTTCGCAAAAGTATGACACATGCCGAATTTTGGCCATTTCCTGTCGCCAAGGGGGGGCGCTGTCAGTATGGCTGAATAGGACAAATGGATTTGCGTCAGAGAAAGACTCTAATCATACTCATAAAGTTTGGTGCATGTGGGACAATGTACACCGAAGTTATAAGCATTTGAATTTTCATTGTGAATTGCTTAAAATGGCGGCCCTGCCACGCCCACATCGTGACTCCCACCGAAATGATTTTAATAACTTTTGATCTTCAAGGGGTCAAGAGTACACACAGCGATTTTCATGAGAATCAGACAAAATCCCTAGGAGGAGTTCGTTAAAAGTCGCAACATGCAAATCGCCAAAATGGCCGCTCAATTCAAAATGGCCGACTTCCTGTTGACTTTAGCCTATGGTGTCAAGAGACTTTTTTGTAGACGTGGGTGTGATACATATGTCCAGCAACTTTCATCAGTGTACGTGGAAGAAGGCCTTGGGGCTGCAGTTTAGAGGGCGCTAGCGAGGCAGTTGGCCTCGCCCACTTGCAAAACCAATACAATTCGTAATTGTCTATGGAAACTGACCAGCTTGTGAAGTTTGGTATGTAAAGAACAAAGTTTACCTAAATTTATTTGGGAATCAATGTTCACGGCGAGATGCTCAAAATGGCCTCCCCATCACGCCCACAGTGTTATTCCGAACAAGAAGATTTTGATTACTTTTCATGGTACAGGTCTTCAGAGTGTCCACGCCCGTTTTCATTACATTCAGATGAAATCTGTAGGAGGAGTTCGTAAAAGTATGACACATGCCCAATTTTTGTCATTTCCTGTTGCCAGGAGGGGGCGCTGTCAGTATGGCTGAATATGACCATTTGAATGGTTTCAGGGCGGGACTCTTATAATACTCCTGACGTTTGGTGCACGTCGGACAAAAATCACTGAAGTTATAAGCATTTGAAATTTCATGGCAAAACGCTTAAAATGGCGGCCCTGCCACGCCCACACTGTGACTCCAACCGAGATGATTTTAATAACTTTTGATCTTCAAGGGGTCAAGAGTAAAGACAGTGATTTTCATGACAATCCGGCAAAATCCCTCGGAGGAGTTCGTAAAATTCCGATGCCTGAAATCGGCAAAAATTGCCTTATTTTGTATTTTCAACGCCACCTAGCGGGCATCCTGTGCATTGGACAAAAACGTTCCAAAGGGCAAATCCATTTGTCTTGGCAAGCTCTACGTGCGTACTAAATTTCAGCATAATCGGGCAAACCACAGATTTTTCATGAATTTTTAAATTTTTCTAGGGGGCGCTGTGGAGCCATTTTGCCCCGCCCACTGGTGAAACCAATAAAATCATAGAATTTTCACCAGGCCTGATTTTTCAGCCACATTTTTGTTCGAATTGAAACACATGAAAACCCCCAAAAAGCCCTGTAAAGTGGAAGAATAATAGTAAAAATAATAATAATAATAATAAGAATAATAATAATAATAATAATCACAACAGATACAATACGGTCCTCGCACCGTGAGTGCTCGGGCCCGTAATAATAATCACAACAGATACAATATGGTCCTTGCACCGTGAGTGCTCGGGCCCGTAATAATTTAAGCCGCAAGCGGCGTTGTACGGGCCCTCGCACACCGATGCACCGCCAAGAATGGGCGACCGCTGACCCCTGCGCTCGGCGAGTCGATGTATTGCTGCTCTAGTCTGTCAGAGGAATTGCATGTAGATTTTCTTCAGACCTATCACTTTCGTCTGTCACGACAATATGCTCAAAATGGCCGCCCTTTCACGCCCACACCGTTAATTAACAACAAGAGATTTTACTAACTTCTCATGTCACAGGGCTCAAGAGTGTCTATACCTTTTTTCATGACATTCAGATTAAATGTTTAGGAGAAGTTCGCAAAAGTATGACACATGCCCAATTATGGTAATTTCCTGTCGCCAGGAGGGGGCGCTGTCAGTATGGCTAAATATGACCATGTTTATGGCCTCAGGGCAAGACTCTCATGATATGTCTGAAGTTTGGTGCAGGTTTGACAATGTCCACTGAAGTTATAAGCATTTGAATTTTCATTGTGAATTGCTTAAAATGGTGGCCCTGCCACGCCCACATCGTGACTCCCACCGAAATGATTTTAGTAACTTTTAATCTTCAAGGGGTCAAGAGTACACACAGCGATTTTTATTAGAATCAGACAAAATCCCTAGGAAGAGTTAGTTAAAGTACGCAACGTGCAAATCGCCAAAAATGGCCGTTCAATTCTAAATTGCCGACTTCCGGTTGACTTTAGCCTATGGTGTCAGGAGACTTTTTTGTAGACGTAGGTGTGATACATATGTCCAGCAACTTTAATCAGTGTACGTGGAAGAAGGCCTTGGGGCTGCAGTTTAGAGGGCGCTAGCGAGGCAGTTGGCCCCGCCCACTTGCAAAACCAATACAATTCGTAATTGGCTATGGAAACTGACCAGCTTGTGAAGTTTAGTATGTAAAGAACAAAGTTTACCTCAATTTATTAGGGAATCAATGTTCACGGCGAGATGCTCAAAATGGCCGCCCCATCACGCCCACAGGGTTAATCTGAACACGAAGATTTTAATAACTTTTCATGGTACAGGTCTCAAGAGTGTCCACGCCCGTTTTAGTGACATTCAGATGAAATCTGTCGGAGGAGTTCGCAAAAGTATGACATATGCCCAATTTTTGTCATTTCCTGTCGCCAGGAGGGGGCGCTGTCAGTATGGCTGAATATGACCATTTGAGTGGTTTCAGGGCGGGACTCTCATAATAGGCCTGACGTTTGGTGCAGGTCGGACAAATATCACTGAAGTTAAAAGCATTTGAAATTTCATGGCAAAACGCTTAAAATGGCGGCCCTGCCACGCCCACACTGTGACTCCAACCGAGATGATTTTAATATCTTTTGATCTTCAAGGGGTAAAGAGTAAACACAGTGATTTTCATGAGAATCCGGCAAAACCCCTAGGAGGAGTTTGTTAAATTCCGATGCCTGAAATCGGCAAAAATTGCCTTATTTTCCATTTTCAACGCCACCTAGCGCGCATACAGTGCATTGGACAAAAATGCCCCAAATGGCAAATCCGTTTGTCTTGGCAAGCTCTACATGCCTTCCAAATTTCAGCATAATCGGGCAAACCACAGATTTTTCATGAATTTTTAAATTTTTCTAGGGGGCGCTGTGGAGCCATTTTGCCCCGCCCACTGGTGAAACCAATAAAATCATAGAATTTTCACCAGGCCTGATTTTTCAGCCACATTTTTGTTCGAATTGAAACACGTTAAAGCCCCCAAAAAGCCCTGTAAAGTGGAATAATAATAATAATAATAATAATAATAATAATAAGAATAATAAGAATAATAATAATCACTACAGATACAATACGGTCCTCGCACCGTGAGTGCTCGGGCCCGTAATAATAATAATAATAATAATAATAAGAATAATAATAATAATAATAATAATCACTTTAGATACAATACGGTCCTCGCACCGTGAGTGCTCGGGCCCGTAATTAAAGCCGCAAGCGGCGTTGTACGGGCCCTCGCACATTGGCGCCAGTCGGGCAGGGTTGCAGTCAGGGAGGGCTGCAGTTGTCCTAGTAAGATGCAACAGCGATGATCGCTGTCTAAAAAATAGGACAATGTTGTGAAAATGACAGTTACTTTAATAACAGGCTGATTTCCTGTTCTGAGTAGGCTGTGCAATGTGTGTGAATTGTTTTTTGTATGTCAGTCTCCTCAGAGAGGCATTCTGAGCACACATTTCCAATTTCAGACAGATTGGATAACGGGAAATGAAGTTACAACAACTTGTAGTTCATTACTCATTATCTTAAAGATTTAAACATTATTCAGATTGAAATAAAGTCGAATCAGTCAAACCTGGAGGGAGCTGCAAATCACAGAATAAATCATCTTATGTCCTGTTGGCAGTAGGTGAGGCTATAGGCAAAACAATATTGTCACATAGATGTGTTCAGGGTGAGAGAATGTCTTGAAAGGCAAAGTTTAATGTTGATAGGCCAGTTTTTGTGGGAGTTATGATATCTTGTTTGTTCATGGCGGCACATTGAAATTCAGTGTGCCACCATAGATTCGGTCTTGAACAAAAACTTACCATATTCACCAGCTGTCATCAAGGCCTTCAGCCTATCCTTACCAAATCAGAGGCTGCTGGGGTCAACTATCTGAGAGTAATGTTAGAGTCATGTCTGGTGTCAGTGTAGTACATGTGAAGATTAGTTACCATTTTACACCACAAGGAGTGTTTTCCAAAAAGTGAGCACTTCTGCACAAGTAAACGCCAGTGCATCAAGTTCAGGCTTATTATTATGATATACTGCAAGGTCTACTTATACTTGCAGACTTTCTTGCTCAGACTTAGCACATAGATGATCTTTTTGTTGTAATTAATCTGAATAGTGTCACTGATGCCCCCCCCTTTTTTTTTTGGTTTGGTAAAATCATGTTTTCTTAAAGCTTAGATATTAAAGTAAAACAGTCAGTCTGTAACAGTCAGACTGCAGTAGGCGAGAAAAGTCAGAGCTACATGCCATTCTTGAAATTCTCATGTGTTGTTCATTATTGTGACTTCACTATAAAAAATGGCTTAGAGGTCAGGGGGTGAGTTTGGAGGAACCAAACACTGTATTGGTGAGTATTTCAGGAGAAAGGAAGAGGAGACATAACATTAACTCTTCTTTGAATTTAAGTTCTGTCCAGTCAGGGGTATTTTTTCTTATATTGCCAGCAGTCTAGAATGAGAAAAAAGTCCCAAATTATGCTCTGAAGTTTAGCATTTGTTAAACAGTAGAATAATGTGTAAGACAATATGATAATTGATAATTCATGTACTTACCATGCAAAACGAGATAATGAAGTTTAATAATGAAATATGGTCCGCTTTATCTAGCTACTAATATCCATTCACTTTAAGGCCTAAGCATTATTTTTAAAATGCTGGATTATTTAGGAATGCAGGAAATGATTGCCTACAGACAGTAAAATGTGTTGTTAAAAACCAGTTCATGCTGTGTCCGGACAGACACTGATAAATAGCTTTATTTTGAAATTACTGTTTCTGGACTTTTCTGTTACAATTGGCAGTTTCACAGACACATATTAAGCTCAATCCTTGACTAAATTCAATTTTCGATTGAAAACGTCCATACAAAACTGTGTTTAGTCCAGGACTATGCTTAAGCCATGTCTGTGAAACTGGCCCAATGTGTTTTAACTTTTAATATTTGCTATAGCACGTTGGACTGATTAGTGTAAATGTTTCAGTTTCACTCATTTATGCTATGTTAAAAAGAGGGAAATGCCATACGTTCATTTTTGAAATTTAAAGAGGATAGAAAGAAATTATTAGCTGCCCGAAACAAAATATTTGCATTCCGGATGTTCTTGAAATTTAAACTGACCGACAAAATTACCGTGATCCCCCGCGGCTTCATTTTCGTGCGCTGATTGGTTGACTTGAATTTTTGATTTGGGCGGGGTATTAAACACCCGGCTGCGCGTTCAGTTGTCTGGTTTCTGAATGCTTCTGGCTTTCGGCAAACTACCGGAGAGAGACTGAGAGTGTTTGTACACAATCAGAGCTTTTCTTGAGGACTTTTCTTCAGAGCGATTTTTCCAAGGCTACATATCTACGAGTTCATATCCACGGATTCATTTCCAAGGATTTAATTCCACTGATTTGTTTCCAGTGATTTTGTTGACAGTTGGACTTCTTGCAGACACACGGTAAGTTTGTCATGTTCAGTACCATTATCGTTAGCTGTGAGAAATAAAATTAGTGACGGTTCAGTGAAACAGAGAATTATAACATAACGTCAAAGAGGGGTGTTGGCGAAAGGTTTAAAATGCTGCGGTCGATTTACTGTTTGAAAACTAATGTTCGCGTAGAGCTGGTCGAGTTCTCACATCAGCATAACCTAGCTAACTAACGTTCAAGTTTGTTCTATCCAAACGAAATATAACCTAGGCGAGACGACAAGTAACGTTAATGTTTAGAGTTTGTGTTGCTACACGTAGTTACTAACAACACGTAGGAAAGAAAAGAAGCCTTTAGTGAGACTACGTTAATTTTACTGTGTGTGTGTGTATGTGTGTAAAGCTGGATTGTTCCTGAGGAACGGTCGGCATATAACATGATTTAAGAAAAAGTAAGGGCTTTATATATTTTTTTTTAGATCTTTTATTTTATTGGTTTTGAGTGTCACTGTCTGTATTTTAACATAATGCTTGTTGCCTGTGTGGTTCATGACATCGTGTGTTATACGTAATGAATATGGAAATTTGAATGCAGTGAAGCAGGTTAGTGTCACGAGTGTTTGCTAAACATGTTACTGTTTGGTAGTGCACTTCTTTGGATTAAGAGATGAATATTAGGCGTCACAGTACAAAATTAACCTTAATTGCTTGGGCACTAAAGCATACGCAATAAATACTGACAACAGCTCAAACACTTGGTCAGTGTTGCCGTTAGGTGCATACGGTGCTGTGATGAAGCTTCGACTTTTAACCCATTTTAACCGGGACAGCATGTGCGCATTTTAAGAACGTCTCGTTGCCAACACAGATATGCGGGTAATTTTGAAAGTTCCGTAATTACTGTAAGTTTTGCGCAATAGAAAAAAATCCAACTGTTCCTGAAAGCTGAGAAGCTGTGCTTCAGCCCAAATACAGGTTACTATGGTAAACATGGCAGCATGATTCTCTGCTGGGATTTTTGCATTAGGCCTTAAAGGGTTAAGAAAGCAGCTGGTTTCAGTTTACAGGCATGAGAATTTTCCGCGGATTTCCGAGTTCTCATGGACCATTTTTGAGATCAGTGTGAATCCATAGAGAAAATTAGTTTTTTGAAAATCCGTTGAAAGCGCGGCTTGCTTGTGAATATTCAATAACTGATCCGGGGGTGCCATCTAGTGATGGCATATTGTAACTGCGTGCGTAAATGTGCAGCTCCGTGTCCACTGGCAGGCACATCTGCACAAAGGGGTTAAGATGCCCTGCCGAGCACCGTTGTTATTCGCAAACTCGCCAAATCCAGATAATCCTTTAAAGGATGAACTGCATTCATATTTTAATTTGCAACGAGTAAGAAAGTGGCCAGTGTTAAAGTAACGAAGTAAAAGTATACTCTTCTATAATTTAAATGTAGTAAAGGCAAAAGTCCTGGTTTAAAAAATACTCAAAGTACAAATCCTCATTAAAAAAAAAAAAAAAACTACTTAAGTACTTCGTTACTATACAAGTCTGAGGCAGCTGTTTTCAACTACAGGCGGGAAGAGGGAGGAAGAGGGCTTTGGAGTTCCTTCAAAGGAACTTGGCCCAAAAAAGGAAACATTATCACAGTAAATCATATTGTACATTGAGTGTAAAGGGATATTGGAGACAATGGCACTGAAGAAACTCTGATAGTTGTATTTAAAGTGTAGATCTGAAGGAACTGAGTGGATTACTCCAGGAAGTAGTAAACATTGATGATGACTGTTATATAAAATACATTTTCAAATGGATGATGATAACTGGTTCTCTAAATTGCTGTTTTAGAGGAATAAATGTAGAATTAACATTTGTGCAATGTTATTAATCAGTTGTGCCTTTATACTTGTAGATGCCTCGTAAGAAGTCGTTCTGTCGTTCGGAGGCTGCTAAGTTGCGTGCAGAGGAACGTGCGCGGCGTCGTGTCGCCATTCCTCTGCAGTGGCCTCGTGATGACAACCTTGAGCGTAAGAAGCTGGTTTATTTAAAAAAAAAAAAAAAAAAAAAAAAAAAATTAAAGTGTTTAATGTGGCAGTAAGATTCTCCTTGCATAATTTCAAAAAACATTCCCCCCCATGCATTTTTTACCATCTTTCTTAAAGTTGAGTAATTGCTGTCAAGGCAGAGTATGCATACCAAAGTTTGATACGTTACATCCCATGTTCTTTTTTTCCTGTTTTTGAATAGGTCACGGGACTGGGCACCGGCACAAGGTGCGGGAATGGCCGAAGGGTGTCTCAGGACGCCAGCACAAGTTGGTCATTCCAGCAGAGCACCAAAGGAAGCTGGTAAGGTTTTGTTAGACTTCCTCCCTAAATACTTTTTAATCCTGAGAGTTGTTCATTTTAAACAGAAATGCTTTATATCATTCCAGTTTGTGCTTCTTGTTGGTGACTCCCATCTGCGAAGCATTGCAGATGGCATTGTGAAGATGCCAGATGGAGGGCAAAGGGGCATCTCATTCGGAGTCAGTTCGACACCCGGAGCGTGTGCAAGGCAGTTGAGGACAGAGCTGCTTGCGACTGTTCTTCCTCGCACACCTGACGCCATCTGCGTCACCTCCCCAACCAACTGCTTGACGGCGAGCCGGACCGTCGAAGAGGCTGGGGTTGACTTTGCCCTGCTCCTGCAGAGTGCCCTGGATCGCTGTTCCACGGTACACTCATTGCTTTGGTTAGCTGTTTTGAAGAAATTGTTATACAATTCATTAGTTTTATGTAGTTGTCTGAACTGTTGTAAAGTTTTGTTTTTGTTTTTTTTTTTTAAGGGATGATATTTTGAGAAGATTTTTGAGACATTGTTTTGTGTAGGTCTACGTGACAGACTTTCCACCACGTCTGACCATCCCTGTGGCCCAGCAGGAGCTCTTCCGGCAGGAATTCCACCGTGTGGCAGTTCGAATGGGTACGACTCGAGACTATTGTTATGTAATATACAACCCCAATTTCGAAATAGTTGGGATTGTGAATGAAATGAAAATGCAATGACTTTCAGATCACATGAGCCAATATATTATTTACAATAAAACATAGATAAAATTTCAAATGTTAAATCTGAGACATTTTACATTTGGTGAAAAGCGTAAAATGCCAGCGGGCACGTTTAAACCAAAAAAGATTAAGATTAGTGATGTGACAGAAGTTGACTCAGATGTTGCGTTCGTCAGTGAGGTCAAAAGTAAAGATCTGCAGTTTAATCCCCTTAGTGATAAAGTTGCACAGGTTATATGTCGACAGCTGAAGGTAGAGTCAGAGAGACAGGCTAGAGTTGATACAGCTGTCAGTGAGTTAGGCGCACCATGTAGGAATGAGAAAATAAAAGATAATGGAAATTGTTTCTTTAGAGCAGTTAGTCAAGCTGTGTGCGGAACACAAAAGTATCATCAAAAAATTAGAAATGCAGTAGTTAAGCAATTACAAAACAATGCTGTGGCTTATAATAGTATTTTGAGAAGAGAGTATTCGTCAATGTCAGAATACCTTACAAAATCAAAAATGAGGCATGTATGTACTTGGGCGACCGAAATGGAGATTCAAGCGGCGGCAGATTGTTTCGGCGTAAATATCTACACGTACTTTAATGATCGCTGGCTCAAATATAGTTGTAAGAATAGTCAGTTGTCTAACCAGGGAATATATTTAGAAAATCATAATGGCAACCATTATGAAACAGTTGTTTGCGTTAAGAGGCCTCAGATGCAGTGTTACGGTTACTGCAAAGTTGATTCGGCTGGTGGGTACAATGTTAGGCCACAAACTAGGCAGAAGGGTAGTATCGTTAATGTAGACAGCAGTTCAACAAAGCAAACACCTAGTAATAAAAATACTGGTAGTTCTGGTTATGAATGTTTCTCCAAGTATTTGAAAGCAAAAAGGCTAGAAAGGGTTAAAAGGCATTATGAGGAAAATGTATTGTATAGACTGAGACATAAGGAAAGGAACATAAGTAAATACAAGAGCAATGCGTTGCATAGGAATAAAGTAAGGGAAATGAGTAAAAGTAAATACCAGAGCAATGTGTTGCATAGAGAATAAAGTATAGGAAATGAGTAAAAGTAAATACCAGAGCAATGTGTTGCATAGGAATAAAGTAAGGGAAATGAGTAAAAGTAAATAACAGAGCAATGTGTTGCATAGGAATAAAGTAAGGGTAAAAGTAAATACCAGAAATGTGTTGCATAGGAATAAAGTAAGGGAATGGGTAAATAAATACCAGAGCAATGTGTTGCATAGGAATAAAGTAAGGAAATGAGTAAAAGTAAATACCAGAGCAATGTGTTGCATAGGAATAAAGTAAGGGAAATGAGTAAAAGTAAATACCAGAGCAATGTGTTGCATAGGAATAAAGTAAGGGAAATGAGTAAAAGTAAATACCAGAGCAATGTGTTGCATAGGAATAAAGTAAGGGAAATGAGTAAAAGTAAATACCAGAGCAATGTGTTGCATAGGAATAAAGTAAGGGAATGAGTAAAAGTAAATACCAGAGCAATGTGTTGCATAGGAATAAAGTAAGGGAATGAGTAAAAGTAAATACCAGAGCAATGTGTTGCATAGGAATAAAGTAAGGGAAATGAGTAAAAGTAAATACCAGAGCAATGTGTTGCATAGGAATAAAGTAAGGAAATGAGTAAAAGTAAATACCAGAGCAATGTGTTGCATAGGAATAAAGTAAGGAAAATGAGTAAAAGTAAATACCAGAGCAATGTGTTGCATAGAATAAAGTAAGGAAATGAGTAAAAGTAAATACCAGAGCAATGTGTTGCATAGGAATAAAGAGCAATGTGTTGGAAAAGTGAAATGTAAAAGTAAATACCAGAGCAATGTGTTGCATAGGAATAAAGTAAGGGAATGAGTAAAAGTAAATACCAGAGCAATGTGTTGCATAGGAATAAAGTAAGGGAAATGAGTAAAAGTAAATACCAGAGCAATGTGTTGCATAGGAATAAAGTAAGGGAAATGAGTAAAAGTAAATACCAGAGCAATGTGTTGCATAGGAATAAAGTAAGGGAAATGAGTAAAAGTAAATACCAGAGCAATGTGTTGCATAGGAATAAAGTAATGAAAAAGTAAATACCAGAAATGATAGAATAAAAAATGAGTAAAAGTAAATACCAGAGCAATGTGTTGCATAGGAATAAAGTAAGGGAAATGAGTAAAAGTAAATACCAGAGCAATGTGTTGCATAGGAATAAAGTAAGGGAAATGAGTAAAAGTAAATATAAGTAATGCGATATTTAGGCAGAAATTGAGGGAAATTAGTAAGATGAAGTATCATAGAAATCCTGCCCACTTGAAGCGTATTATTGCAGAGAACAGATTGAGGAGGCGAGAAATTAAAGAAAAGAGAAAGCAGTTTGACTTTGTAATGGACCAATTCTTGAATAAAGTGAAAGATGGACCAGATTATGTTTGTTGCATTTGCCACAGGCTGTTGTTTCGACATTCAGTTTTAAATTGTAAAAGAGATGATTATAATAAAAATAAACTGGTAGCATCAATAGCAGAGAAATGCATTACAGAAGAATATTTACACAAATGCAGTAAGGATTGCGTGATGCCGTGTCAATGGTTAAATACAGGTAGAGGTCAGTTGTGGATTTGTTACACGTGTCATTACAAGATTAATAAAGGTCAAATACCACCTGAATGCACAGCAAACAGTCTGGTAGTTCATCCTATTCCGTCTGAGTTAGCTTGTTTAAATCCTGTAGAACAACATTTGATCGCTCTTAATATACCGTTTATGAAAATGTTGGCGCTACCTAAAGGTGGACAAAATGGAGTACACGGACCGGTATCATGTGTTCCAGCAAATATAGTGCAGACTAGCAATTTATTGCCTCGCTGTAGTACAGAGGGTTCTTTATTGCCCGTAAAATTAAAGCGCAAGTTAACTTATAAAGGCCATTATGAATATCAGTATGTTGACACGGTGCACATTAAGAAAGCGTTGCAGTATTTAAAACAAACGAATGTGCATTATAAAGATGTAGAGTTTAATGAGATGTGGCTAAATGAGTTTTGTAAAGAACAACAGAATGAGGTTTTAGAAAAGACGAGTGAAACTACTGAATGTGACGAATCAGCCGATGGTGGTGAAGACGAGCTTTTGCACGATAGACAGCAGCATTGTATGTTCCAGGATACGTGTCTCATGCCTGTAGATATTGGTCAGGAAGCGCTAGATCAGTATTTGGACGGTGTGTTGAATGTGGCACCAGCAGAAGGGAATAACCCAGTTAAATTGCGTTCCGATAAATCAAATGAAGCCAAGTGTTTTCCAGTTTTGTTTCCACTTGGTTTTAATACCTACCATGAGAATAGAAAGTATAGATTAACTTTGTCACGCTACTTCAATAATCGGATTCTTAATGCGGATGGCAGGTTTGCGCGAATGAATGTAGAATACATCTTTTTGCCCAATACATGTCCGAGCTTGAACAGGTCATGTCAAATGTCTCCATAGCTTTGCGTAAAGGCAAAGGAAGTCGTGCATCCGAGAGGGTCAATAACGATCTGTTGAAGGACGAGGAGTCATTGAAAAAGCTGTTGGAATTTGATGATGGGTTTCGTTTTCTCAGGCCTATTGGAGGCACCCCAGCATTTTGGCAGGGAGCACAGCGTGACCTTTTAGCTTGCATGCGTCAGCTTGGTGTCCCGACTTGGTTTTGTTCATTTTCTTCTGCGGATTTGCGTTGGCCAAATCTTCTTAACAGTATTTTGAAACAGGAGGGAGAAGCGAGACGTTGGAACAGTTGGAGTGGGCAGACCGATGTGACCTATTGCGTCGTAATCCTGTCACTGCGGCGAGAATGTTTGATTTTCGGTGGCATTGGTTTTTGAGGGAGGTGCTCATGTCTCCCTCGCATCCGATAGGGAAAATAGTAGATAACTTTTATCGAGTGGAATTTCAGCAGCGCGGTTCACCCCATTGCTTGTTTTGGATTGAGAATGCCCCGCGTATTGATGTAAACACCGAGGAAGAGGTTGTTCGGTTTATTGATGAGTACGTTACATGCGAATTGCCTTCAGACGATGAGAAATTATTAGAAATGGTGACATCGGTGCAGCAGCATTCAAAGCGTCATTCAAAATCTTGTAAAAAGAAAAAAACGGTTTGTCGCTTTAATTTTCCGAGGCCCGTATCTGCTCGAACATTTATATGTCGTGACATTGGTGAGACCAACAAAAAAGAGTGCAAGTGCAAGGTTGATAGGACAGATACAGTTACACATTGTAAGTGTAAAAATCAGGGTCAGAAGGTGCCTGATAAAATAGACAAAAAACATGCATCAGATATATTGACAGCTATCAAAAAAGCTCTTTCAAATGAAAACAGTAGCTATGACAGTGTAGAACATTTGTTTTCCAGTTTAGGTATTAATCAGACAGCATTTGAAGCAGCATACAAACTGTTTGGTCGCAGTACACACATTGTTTTGAGAAGGGAGGTTAATGAGGTTTGGGTCAATCAATACAGTAAGCACTTGTTGAAAGCGTGGAATGCTAATATGGATATCCAATACGTAGTTAATGCGTATGCGTGTATAGTGTACATCATTTCTTATATTTCAAAGGCGGAAAGGGAGATGGGATTATTGTTAGCAAATGCTCATAAAGAGGCGTCAAAGGATGGAAACATTAGTGCAAGGGAGGCGTTAAAAAAATTAGGTAGTGTTTATCTCCATAACAGATGTTTGCGCTCAAGAGGCTGTATATAGGGTAACTAATTTACATCTAAAAGAATGTTCAAGGAAAGTTGTTTTTGTACCAACTGGGGACAATGTGGTGAAGATGAGTCTACCGTTAAATGTGTTGAGGCAAAAGGCTACATCTAAGGAGCTAAACGAGGACGACATGTGGATGACCAGCATTGTGGATCGCTATAAGAATAGGCCAGACGATGGCGTATTTAGCGACATGTGTTTGGCAACATTTGCGTCAGAAAATCGAGTTTCGTGTAAAAATGAAAAATCACGTAATCTGATTAAATTAAAAAACTATTTTGGTTTTGTAACTAAAAGGACACGAACACAACCCGCTGTTGTTCGTTATGTGCGTTTTTCAGAAACAAAAAATCCGGAATTGTTTTATCAAAGTATCTTGCAATTGTTTTTGCCTTATCGTGAGGACGTTCAGCTAAAACCGCGACAATATGAAACGTTTGAACAGTTTTACCGTAATGGTCAGGTAAGGTTAAGGGAGAGATCTTCGCACTCGGTTAAGTTGGTCGTTGAATCAAACAGAAGTAAGTTTGAAAGAGAAGCAAACGATTTGGACGAGCTTCAGAACATGATCAATACAGACGGTATTTTAGAAGATGCCTGGTGCGAGTTGTGTCCAGAGCAAGAGTTGGAGCGTTTAGAGTGTGAGCAGGAGCGTAAAGACACAAGCGAGATAGTAGAGGAACATAAAGAAAATAAAATTACAGATCTAGCAGTAGGTAGAGAAGAAGGGTTACATTTAGAAAAGAAAAATAATATAATGTCTAGAAGTGATGGTTTAGCTCTGATTAGATCTTTAAATGAAATACAGTTGTCTGTTTTTTATCATGTTCGACAGTGGTGCTTGGATAAGATAAACGGTAGAAATCCTGATCCGTTACAACGATTTATTACTGGTGGTGCAGGGACAGGTAAAAGTCATTTAATAAAAAGCAATTCAGTACGAATCAATGAGGCTGTTATCAACCGTGTGTCGGTGTCCTGATAACGTTTGCGTTTTAACTGCGCCCGACGGGATTGCTGCTTACAATTTGCGTGCAGCAACCATTCACAGTACATTTAGCATTGGAAAGGATGTACGCCACCGTACACCTCCTTTGGGAGAGGAAAAGCTTAATTCTTTGCGCGTTAAATACTGCGATCTGCAGCTTTTAATTGTCGACGAGATCAGTATGGTCGATCACAATTTATTGGCATATGTTCACGGTAGACTTAGACAAATAAAGCAAACTGGCGACTTATCCCCATTTGGGAATATAAGTGTAGTTGCTGTTGGAGATTTTTTTTCAGTTGCCTCCAGTTAAGGGAAGGCGTTGTATGTCGATAATATAGGTGCTAATTTGTGGTCGAGTCTATTTAGCATGGTGGAGCTGAAGGAAATTGTAAGGCAAAAAGACAAGGAATTTGCAGAATTATTAAACAGGGTCAGAGCACGGTCAAAAGGGACTCCGATGTTATTAAGTGATATAGGAATATTAAAGCGTTAGAAACAGGTGAAGACAGCTTAGCTTTTACATATTTCCCACAAATGCTCAAGTAAATGAGCATAATTTTAAGCAACTATGTAACACCTGTTCTGATTATGTCGAAATATATGCACAGGATTTTATTAACAGTAAGAAGACGGGGAAGCTAGAGTTAATGGAGGGAAATCATTCAAAAGCTACTAAAACTTGTTTAGCTGAACAACTGTTGTTGGGTAAGGATCTTGCGTGTAATGTTGTGTAAAAATGTCGATATTATGGACGGATTAGTTAATGGTGTGTGCGGAACAGTGACAGATATAGTATTTTCTGAGGGTAGTAGGTTTCCTAAAGTATATGTAAAGTTTGATGACACAAATGTCGGGGCAGAAAGGAAGAAACGGTGTGCGCGTGTTACAGATTCTGTTGGTATTGAACCGGATGAAGAGAGGGCCACAAATAAAGTAGGTTTACCACGGCAGTTTCCTCTTAAACTTGCGTGGGCTTGTACAGTTCATAAAGTACAAGGCCTTACAGTTGACAGCGCTGTTGTCTGTCTCAAAAAAACGTTTGCGGCTGGACAGGCATATGTTGCGTTAAGTCGTGTTAGAAGTTTGTCAGGATTGATTAGTCAAGATTTTGAAGAGAAAAAGATTTATTGTAATGAAAACATTAGGGATGCAGTTGCGCGTATGCCCCATTTTGTGGTAGAAAATGTAACAAGTAATTTAAATGCACATATTTTCACTGTATTTTTAATCAATGTGCATGGTTTGATGGGGTATGTGTCAGATTTGGCGTCGTGTGCACAGCGTTTGCAACCTAATTGCATTGCTGTCACAGAAACGTGGTTAAATGTTGATTCTACTTTCGACTCAGTGAAAATTGATGGCTTTGGGTTTCATAGTCGTCCACGCAGTGTAGCTTACGGTGGCAACAACCCAGCATTAGTTCAATTACAAACCCAACAACATGGTGGTGTAGGATTGGTGTAGGATAAATTATGAGATCATCAAAGTACCTTGCGCGAATTTAGAGTGTTTAGTCTACAAATGTACAGTTTATAACATATTGGTAGCAGTCATATATCGACCACCATGTTATCCCATGTCAACGTTTAAAATTTATCTTGGTGGGTTAGTTGATTTTCTAGATTCAGTTAGTAGCACAATAGTTGTCATGGGAGATTTTAATGATGACATTTTGAAGTCATCATCTATATGTAATTTTATGACTGATAAAGGTTATGTTCAGCTTGTAACACAACCTACAACAGAGAAAGGTACGTTGATTGACCACGTGTATGTTAAAACAAAACAGTATAACGTCCAGGCAACAGTGCTGCCAACATATTTTAGTGATCATGAGGGCGTATTGTGTTCTTTTAAAGATGCGACGTCATGGGATTAAATGGCAAATAAAAAACGGACAACTGTATCTTGGCTGTAGTTTTGACGTATGTGATTTATTTATTTACTTATTTGTTGTTCAATGTATTGTTTTTCATTATGAAAATGGAAGGTTTCTTTTTACTGTATCACAACAGCTTTTTAAGTAGAAAGTATTTTTGAAGAATGGATACATTTTAAAGGAAGTATTGATAGCTGCACTTATCATTTATTTGGCAAATTAAATAAAACCAAACACAAGGTACAAGAGGAACTTAATACTAAATGTAGACTTGTTGAAGCTGTTTGTGGTACAGGTTTAGCTTTGCCTTCCATGTTCAAAAAGCATGCCCAAAAAGCAAAAGGCGCTGGATATGGCTGCGCTGGTTCACCTCTGGTGTATCACGCTTAGGGTCAATCCCCACGGTGCCGCTTTGACTGCAAGGACATGGGGGCTTCTAAAATTTTGTACAAAAAAAATCAGCAATTTTTAGAGATGGCACAAATTAAACTAGTGACAGGTCAATGTTCTACCGAGGGTAGAACCAGGAAGAACTTAATAAAACATGGAAAGTAATAGTAGTAGCAGTATCAGCACTGTTTAATGAGTGAGTATTTCTGGTGTTTCATAATGGTAAGAGTCACTGCAACTCAATATAATGGAAAACTACCTGTCTTTACGCACTTCATTTTCTGCCTGCTCCACTGAACATTGTACATCTTCATCTATGTAAGCGGTTGCCCCCGTATCACCTGCTATCACCTTTCTTTCCTGTGTGATTGTGACTGATTTTGTGAGTGAAGACAGGTCTGTTGGAGAAAGTAGAGCACCACCAGTCAAAATTCACATCTATACTAGCCTGTTACTAGTAAGTCAAGTCTACTCTGCCATTTATTTTTTTTACTTTGAATTTTTATAAGTTTTGCACTTTGCTAGTCACTCCAATATAAACTTGCGTGTCCTCTCTTTATCATGCCTCCTTTGTCAAATAGTCCTCTGTGTCCAGCCTGTCATCCTGCAGACAGGCCCGCTTCGCACCTCACTTCTGGCAGACTTTGACCCCTGCTATCAGTAAGTAAAGTCTATGCTTCACCTCCAGTCTTCATTTTTATTACAACTTGTGATTTTTGTTGCTCACAGCAACACAGATTTGTGGCCTCTTTCTCTGCAATTTATGTTCTCTCAGGCAGGCCTCTCCCTGAAGCTGTCCATCGTGCTTCATTGGCCCTACTCCCCATCTTGGACTCGGCGTGGTTTTGCTCCTGGTTCACTCAGCCCTCTACTCACACATACTCGTGTAGCCACTGTCTTACTTCTGCCATAGACCAGCTAAAGTGTGAACTGACTTCTTACTACTTTTAAAAACTGTGTGTTTAGAACTTTTTACCTGCATACCAGTTTACCTGCCGTGTAGCCCTGTGACACATAATGTTTTTCTGTGTCTGGGCATTTATAATTGACAGATATTAACTGCATACAGTACATGGCACCTTGAACCTGCATTAGTTGTACATAAATACGGCTATGAAAAAATTAAGCACAATGATGTGTGTTGCTGGCGTATGTTTTCCTCGATGTCCCTTTAGGAGCCAGAAACAAAAATAACAGGTCATGGTAATCGTAGTCAATTGGTATGAATTTTCATTTTGTACAAAACTTTTGCTATTGGCATGAAAGCTATTTTATTAACCCTGATGGTTTTTTTTTTTTTTTTTTTTTAAAGATTAGCCCATTTCAAACTACTGTAATATGAAAATTCATATTGTGATAAATATTCCCGATTATTGTGTTAAACTTCATAAAGAAGATGCAGGAAAATGGATATGATTTTGTACAGAAACTGGTATTAAGCAGTTGTAGAAGATTTAAGTAAAAAAAAAAATGTGCCATTGAATATCATGATGTTGGAGTTATAATCCTTACAATTTAATAAAGGACTAATGCTTTCTGACAAAGTGTGTTTAGGAACAATTTATCCCGATAGACCACATTGATAGAGAAATGCTAATTTCCTGTGTCCAGTAGGCGATACCATGACTTTGATTAATAATTGCATGCTGTTGTGCCAAGGCTTCACAGTGTATATTGAAAATGGCAACTTTATCACTCTGAAAATGGTAATAAAGTGAAATTTAAAGATATTAATATTTCCAGGCTTCCTGTAAGAGGTTTGTGTTGAAATCAATAAAAATTCATTTTAAGGCTTGGCTAGCTTCACAATATAACATTATAAAGGCCTTCCTGCTGAATGAAAGGTGAAACTAGTAAACCTACCAAAAGATCATAACACAAAAAAAATCCGTTAATGAGGATATAGGGCTGTAACTTTGGGAAAATACTGGCATATAGATGTGCTAAGGAAAGGATTGTTATCTAACTATAGGGAAGTTGGGAGAATATAAAATCCGTTTTTTTTTTTTTTTTTTTTTTTTTTCATTGTGTAAAATTAGAAGGCCTTGAACAACTAAGTAAGAACAAATATTTTAACTACTGCAAATCAGACTAGTTTAAAGGTATGAAACCAGATTTCAACTGGGTCGGAAATTTTTAAGGAGTTTTTGATAATATTCTGGGAAATTAAAATCACAATGTTCCCAAAGGTTGAAGACCATATTTAAAGTAAGTCAGTCTTTCGATGAGTTTGTATCATTACTTTTGATTTTAAGGCGATCCAGGAAAGGCAAAAGAAATGGGGAGCAAGAAAGACTTTATTTTTGTAGAACAAAAAGTTGATGGTGACACTAGAATTTATGAGGGTAAAAAGGAGCTTGTGGGAAAAGGCTGGCAGTGAGGAATGGTGGGTGGAAATCAAACCATAAAGGAAAGGCTGAAAACCTGGGGTGCAGGTGGAACAGGTTCAGAGAGGACCAAAGGCTGTCAAACAAAGCAGTGAAGCACAGCGAGAGGTAACTGATACCAAAGTAGGTAAGGTGACCAATAACAGGCGCAGCATACACCAATGGGATGAACAAGCAGCCATGTCTTCTGTCAAACACACATTTTTGTTTACTTTCTGTCACCAGAAGTGGATGTTATAAGTATGCCTTAAACTTCGCTATGAATAGGTTCAGGAGGGGACTCGTATGGTACACATTAAGTCTGATGCATGCATCGTTATGGCTTCGGGGCAAGACTGTGATGACACTCATGAAGTTTTGTGCATGTCAAATAATGTACACTGAAGTTGTAAGCATTTGAATTTGCATGGCGATTTGCTTAAAATAGCAGCCCTGCCACGCCCACATCGTAACTCCCACCACAATGATTTTAATAACTTTTTATCTTCAAGGGGTCAAGAGTACACGCAGCGATTTTCATCAGAATCGGACAAAATCCCTAAGAGGAGTTCGTTAAAGTACGCAACGTGCAAATCGCCAAAAATGGCCGTTCAATTAAAAATGGCCGACTTCCTGTTGACTTTAGCCTATGGTGTCAAGTGACTTTTTTGTAGACATGGGTGTGATACATATATCCAGCAACTTTCATCAGTGTATGTGGAAGAAGGCCTTGGGGCTGCAGTTTAGAGGGCGCTAGCGAGGCAGTTGGCCCATGAAAACTAAAGTTATACACGTCATTGTTCACTGCTAGGCACTCAAAACAGCAACTTCATTATCCCCACACCATAACCTCCAAATAAAAGATTAATGATTTTGTTCTCAAAGGTGTTACAAGTAAAAAGCAATTTTCATGAGAATCTAATAAAATTTTATGAGTTTGTTGAAATGCATGACATGTAAATTGCCAGCAGAAGATGTTTGATTCAAAATGGCTGACTCCCTGTTGAGTTTTGCCTATGGCATCAATAAATTATTTTTGTTGATGTGGGTGTGATACATATGTCCAGCAATTTTCATCCATTCTTAGGGTGCGCTAGCGAAAACCATTTGGCCCCCACCCACTTGCAAAACCAATAACGTGGAGAAGTTTATCACAACTGACCAGCATGTGAAGTTTGGTGTATAATACCCAAATAATTTAGTTAATCATCGTTTATCATTTTTCACGACAAGATGGTTAAAATGGCCACCCTGTCACGCTCACACCCTTAATTAACAACAAAAGATTTGAAGATCTTTTCATGTCACAGTTCTCAAGAGCGTCCAAACCTGTTTTCGTGACATTCAGATGAAATCTGTAGGAGGAGTTGGCAAAAGTATGGCACATGCCCAATTTGGCCATTTCCTGTTGCCAGAAGGGGGCGCTTTCAGTTTGGCCGAATTTGACCATTTGATTGGCTTCAGGGCAAGACCCTTATGATACACATAAAGTTTGGTGCATGTGGGACAATGTACACTGAAGTTATAAGCATTAGAATTTTCATGGCGAATCGCTTAAAATGGCAGTCCTGCCTCACCCACACCATGACTCCCACCGGAATGATTTTGATAACTTTATGTCTTAAAGGGGTCATATGTATACACACCAATTTTCATGAGAATCGGACAAAATCCCTAGGAGGAGTTCATTAAAGTACGCAACATGCAAATCGCCAAAAATGGCTGTTCAATTCAAAATGGCCGACTTCCTGTTGACTTAAGCTTATGGTGTCAAGAGACTTTTCTGTAGATGTGGATGTGATACATATGTCCACCAATTGGCATCAGTGTACGTGGAAGGGGGCCTTGGGGCTGCAGTTTAGAGGGTGCTAGCAAGCAAGCTGGCCCCACCCACTTACGAAACCAATACAATTAGTAAAGTTCAATAAAAACTGACCAGCGTGTGAAGTTTGGTGTGTAATGAACAATGTTTACATAATTTTATTACGGAATCGTTCACGGCAAGATGCTCAAAATGGCCACCCCATCACGCCCACAGGGTTAATCTAAACGAGAAGATTTTAATAACTTTTCATGTCACAGGTCTCAAGAGTGTCCACACCCGTTTGCATGACATTCAGATGAAATCGGTAGGAGGAGTTCGCAAAAGTATGACCCATGCCTAATTTTGGGCTTTTCCTGTCGCCAGGAGGGGGCGCTGTCAGTATGGCTGAATATGACCATCGTTATGGCTTCAGGGCGGGACTGTGATGACACTCATGAAGTTTTGTGCATGTCGGATAATGTACACTGAAGTTGTAAGCATTTGAATTTGCATGGCGATTTGCTTAAAGGGGACCTATTATGCTGATCCTTCTTTTAATACATATTAGTAATGTTATAATGTTGGTTGTCCATGCTCAACCTCTGAAAAGTTTCTAAACATAAGATACAGGGGTTTTGCCGTAATCCAAGAACGTGATTTCGTGAGCGTGATTTCCTCTCTGAACAGCTCCTCCCGAGATCTTCACGAGATCTGGGTAAAACCTGACGTCAGGTTGTGCCATCCAATTAGTACAGACCTAGCCAGAGCCAATCATGGCGCTGGACCTGCCCACACGGAACTATTCTAGCAGGCACTAACAACGGCAGATCATACTATGCCTTAGTAGCATCTTCACTTTTGGAAATACAAAAGAAGAACCGCAGATCATTTAAGGTGCAATTTTGTCAGTATCTCTCCCAAAGCTGCTTGTCCGTTTACTTTTGGATGCGAAGAAAACAACGATTTTTCTTCCAAAAGACGATGCCATCAGAAATCAGTGGGTAGCTTTTTTTGTTTGCTGGCAGCAAAAAGCCACGGCCAAAGGGAACGTTAGCTGATTGTGCTCAGCATTTCACCAAAGACAGCTTTATCAATAAAGGATAATTCGAGACAGGATAAGCGTTTCAGCTGCTTCTCAAACCTGAAGCAGTTGCATCGATCAAATTGCTTATAACCCGCAGCGCTGTAAATAACGATATAACAGCAAATAATGTAAATTGAAGCTAACATGTTTCGGGTGGCTAGCAGGACCGCTAGCGATAGTTAGCACCAACAACTGGCCTCAAACGCAGGCTTGGTAAAATATCTGAAGATAAAGCCTGTATCGGTCGCGACTGTCCATGACTCACAGACACAGATGCTGTAAGTTGTTTTTACTGCATAAGCCAAACTGAGATGATAGCCAGTTGATTGTGGCTGTAGCACAGCGGCTAACGTAGCCATGTTACTGTTGCTCATGTTTGTGTCCTCAATATGCAAGAGTGATATCAGGGGAAATTCTACAGAAGGTGTGTGAACATAAACCTCATTTGAAGCTAACTTTTAATACTTGTTTGTAATTTGGATGCTTGGTACAACTGTTCACAGTAACAGAACTTGCTGTCTGTAAAACCTGTATTGCAAGGGTTTGTCTCTGTGGTTATGACCGCTCGGTTACCAGCTACTGCATGTTAGTTTGCGTGCTCTGCTAATTAAAAATGCTCCTGGTTAACTTACATGCAGTAATTCTGATCGGTATGCTTGTGTTACTTCAGTAAGCATCAATGTGGCTGTTTCATCATAAGGTTGCCTGATTGTAGCCTCTACAGTTAGTGGTCGCTTCACTTATCCATGACCGGGATCAGCAGGATACTTCACAAATGTCTGAGCAAGCTCTCTGGTGCTACCATGAAAGCAATGCGACACGCAGAAGCTCTACCGGTTTACAAATGATTTCTCTGCACTATCTTGACATAATTTCATCCCCCTATAAAATTGTTGTGGCTAATAAAAAGCCGATGAAGGCGGAGATTAAATAGGTAATTCTTTCCTGTGGAAGTGATCAATTTGCTAGCTCCACATAAGCAACTTGTCCGCTACAAAAACGTCAAATCGGTTTTTGGCAAAAACCTGTATTAAGTTCATAACATAACCGAGCTCGACTGTATTATGTTCATAATATAACCGAGCTCTCTCTCTAGCTGTCGCGTACTATCCATAAAATCTGCTTTCGCATCCTGACCTGCCAAATTTTTTTTTGCGCGACAGATTACATTCAAAGTCAATGCAAAAGACCCTTAATCTTGGGCATGTCAAGCCGCTTTCACACGGACGCGAAAATAATAATTTTTAATAATACAGATTACATTCAAAGTCATGACCACTTATCAGCTACTGCATGTTTACTTCCCCTGCTCTGCTAATTAAAAACGCTCCCGGTTAACTTATATGCAGCGATTCTGATCGGTATGCTTGTGTTACCGGTAAGCATCAATGTGACAGTTTCATCATAACGTTGCCTGATTGTAGCCACAACAGTTGAAGCTAACCGGAGAGGTGCTGTATGTGTCTGCCGAGTTGGGCTGCAGTTAGACCAGGCGTAGGTTTTGCAAAGCTTAGGGTGAGTTTTTGGTGCTTGTGAAGCGATCGCTTTGTTTATACATGACCGGGGTCAGCCTGATACATCCCCAATGTCTGAGCAAGCTCTCTGATGCTACGGTAAAAAGCGATAAAATGGAAAAGCACAGGCTATAACGTGAATGGCATCATAAACGATTTCTCTGCATTGCTGTCGATTGAATATTAAATCGGCGACTGAATATTAAATTCTTTCCTGTAAAAGTGATCGATTCGCTAGCTCCACATAAGCAACGGTTCCGCATGACGGAACTTACGGTCTGTAAAACCTGTATTATGCTCATAACAATACGGAGCTCTAGCTTGCTCTTGCGCACAATCCATAACGCCCATTCTCCGCGAGGAAAAGCTGGTCATTCGAAGCAGTAAGTAAACCATTACCACGGGCAATTTCGAAAAGGCCGTTAAGCCTGGAGCTTTAAAATGGCGTCATATACCAGCGGGAAGCTGTTTGTTTCTCCACGCCAACAACACACCACAGCTATGCACACGACCCAGCAGGTCCTAATACACAAAAAGCAGTCCATAAGCTGTTGGTCCACTTTTAGCTGCTCCTCACTGTCCATGTCTCCCTCTAAACTCAGACCCACGGTTTCTACGGTCTCCGTCTACACTTGGGCATGTCGACCCGTTCTACAAATGTGTCTATATGGGGTAGATTCTAGCTTCCCCTGCATCCTAGCTAGAGTAAAAGAACCGCTGTAACTCACCAACTGTTGCCGTAGCAAACTGTAGCCGATAGCAAATTTGAGCTTGCACTGACAGATATTCGCACTGCGTCCTCCACTTTCGCCGCTGCGTTTGTTAGAACAAGATCATGTCATTAGATCTTTATTCAAGTATAACGTTAGACTGCGGAATTGGCCCGCCGCTTCCTTATCAGATTGCAGACGTGTCTCAGGTTTCACTCTGGGGATCCGACACGGGAAAACTGGAGTCTGCAGCCTCGTCACGCCCAACTCCGCCCTCCACAGAGCTGGCCAGTCAGAAGAAAGTGGGTACACGGGAGTGGGGGCCATAGCGGAAGAGCCACCCCAGTGAGGCGTTTCAGGCAGAGACTACAATGTACTACAAATGCAGTTTTTTGAGGATGGCAGTATGAGCAAAATAAATACCCTTTTTTTTACTTTACGCGATCAGGAGTACTCTAGGGGAGTCAAAGACCAAAATATGAACTTGGAAAAATAGCAAAATAGGTCCCCTTTAAAATAGCAGCTCTGCCACGCCCACATCATAACTCCCACCACAATGATTTTAATAACTTTTTTTCTTCAAGGGGTCAAGAGTACACACAGCGATTTTCATCAGAATCAAACAAAATCCCTAAGAGGAGTTCGTTAAAAAAATAGCGTGCAAATCGCCAAAATGGCCGTTCAATTAAAAAATGGCCGACTTCCTGTTGACTTTAGCCTATGGTGTCAAGAGACTTTTTTGAAGACATGGGTGTGATACATATGTCCAGCAACTTTCATCAGTGTATGTGGAAGAAGGCCTTGGGGCTGCAGTTTAGAGGGCGCTAGCGAGGCAGTTGGCCCCGCCCACTTGCAAAACGAATAGAATTAGTAAATGTCTATGGAAACTGACCAGCTTGTGAAGTTTGGTATGGAAAGAACAAAGTTTACCTAAATTTATTAGGGAATCAATGTTCACGGCGAGATGCTCAAAATGGCCGCCCCATCACGGCCACAGGGTTAATCCGAACAAGAAGATTTTAATAACTTTTCATGGTACAGGTCTCAAGAGTGTCCACGCCCGTTTTAGTGACATTCAGATGAAATCTGTAGGAGGAGTTCACAAAAGTATGACACATGCCCAATTTTTGTCATTTCCTGTCGCCTGGGGGTGCTGTCAGTATGGCTGAATATGACCATTTGAGTGGTTTCAGGGTGGGACTCTTAAAATCCCTCGGAGGAGTTCGTTAAATTCCGCTGCCTGAAATCGGCAAAAATTGCCTTATTTTGTATTTTCAACGCCACCTAGCGGGCATCCTGTGCATTGGACAAAAACGTTCCAAAGGGCAAATCCATTTGTCTTGGCAAGCTCTACATGCCTACCAAATTTCAGCATAATCGGGCAAACCACAGATTTTTCATGAATTTTTAAATTTTTCTAGGGGGCGCTGTGGAGCCATTTTGCCCCGCCCACTGGTGAAACCAATAAAATCATAGAATTTTCACCAGGCCTGATTTTTCAGCCCATTTTTGTTCGAATTGAAACTCGTTAAAGCACCCAAAAAGCCCTGTAAAGTGGAATAATAATAATAATTAAAGCCGCAAGCAGCGTTGTATGGGCCCTCGCACACCGATGCAACGCCGAGAAAGAGCGACCGCTGACCCTTGCGCTCAGTGAGTGGACGTCATGCTGCTCGAGTCTGTCGGAGGAATTGCATGTAGATTTTTATCAGACCTATCACTTTCGCCTGTCACGAAAAGATGCTCAAAATGGCCGCCCTTTCACGCCCACACCGTTAATTAACAACAAGAGATTTTAATAACTTTTCATGTCACAGTGCTCAAGAGTGTCCGAAAATTTTTTCATGACATTCAGAAGAAATGTGAAGGAGAAGTTCGCAAAAGTATGACACATGCCCAATTATGGTAATTTCCTGTCGCCAGGAGGGGGCGCTGTCAGTATGGCTAAATATGACCATGTTTATCGCTTCAGGGCAAGACTCTTATGATACGCATGAAGTTTGGTGCAGGTTGGACAATGTATACTGAAGTTATAAGCATTTGAATTTTCATGGTGAATTGCTTAAAATGGCGGCCCTGCCACGCCCACACCGTGACTCCCACCGAAATGAATTTAATAACTTTTGATCTTCAAGGGGTCAAGAGTACACACAGCAATTTTCATGAGAATCAGACAAAATCCCTAGGAGGAGTTCGTTAAAATGCATAGCGTGCAAATCGCCAAAAATGGCCGTTCAATTAAAAATGGCCGACTTCCTGTTGACTTTAGCCTATGGTGTCAAGAGACTTTTTTTGTAGACATGGGTGTGATACATATGTCCAGCAACTTTCATCAGTGTACGTGGAAGAAGGCCTTGGGGCTGCAGTTTAGAGGGCGCTAGCGAGGCAGTTGGCCCCGCCCACATGCAAAACCAATACAATTAGTAACTGTTTATGGAAACTGACCAGCATGTGAAGTTTGGTATGTAAAGAACAAAGTTTACCTAAATTTATTAGGGAATCAAAGTTCACGGCGAGATGCTCAAAATGGCCGCCTCATCACGCTCACAGGGTTAATCCGAACAAGAAGATTTTAATAACTTTTCATGTCACAGGTCTCAAGAGTGTCCATGCCCGTTTTCATGACATTTAGATGAAATCTGTAGGAGGAGTTCGCAAAAGTATGACACATGCACAATTTTTTACATTTCCTGTCGCCAGGAGGGGGCGCTGTCAGTATGGCTGAATATGACTATTTGAGTGGTTTCAGGGCGGGACTCTTATAATTCGCCTGACGTTTGGTGCAGGTCGGACAAATATCACTGAAGTTATAAGCATTTGAAATTTCATGGCAAAACGCTTAAAATGGCGGCCTTGCCACGCCCACACCGTGAATCCAACCGAGATGATTTTAATAACTTTTGATCTTCAAGGGGTCAAGAGTAAACACAGTGATTTTTATGAGAATCCGGCAAAACCCCTAGGAGGAGTTCGTTAAATTCCGATGCCTGAAATCGGCAAAAATGGCCTAATTTTTGAATTTTCAATGCCACCTAGCGGGCATCCTGTGCATTTGACATAAACGTCCCAAAGGCAAATCCGTTTGTCTTGGCAAGCTCTACATGCCGTCCAAATTTCAGCATAATCGGGCAAACCACAGATTTTTCATAAATTTTTTAATTTTTCTAGGGGGCGCTGTGGAGCCATTTTGCCCCGCCCATTGGCGAAACCAATAAAATCATAGAATTTTCACCAGGCCTGATTTTTCAGCCACATTTTTGTTCGAATTGAAACACGTAAAAGCCCCCAAAAAGCCCTGTAAATTGGAAGAATAATAATAATAATAATAATCACTACAGATACAATACGGTCCTCGCACCGTGAGTGCTCGGGCCCGTAATAATCACAACAGATACAATACGGTCCTCGCACCGTGAGTGCTCGGGCCCGTAATAATAATAATAAGAATAATAAGAATAATAAGAATTAAAGCCACAAGCGGCGTTGTACGGGCCCTCGCACACCGATGCACCGCCCGAGAACGAGCCACCGCCAATCCCTCGTTAAGCCAACTGGAGGTAAAGTTGCATAAGTCTGTCGAGGGTATTGCATGTAAATGTTCTTCAGACCTGTCACTTTCGCCTGTCACGGAAAGATGCTCAAAATGTCCAACCCGTCACACCCACACTGTTAATTGACAACAAGAGATTTTGATAAGTTTTCATGTGACAGGGCTCAAGTGTGTCCAAACCCGTTTTCGTCAAATTCAGATGAAATGTGCAGGAGAAGATCGCAACAGTATGACACATGCACAATTTTGCTAATTTCCTGTCACCAGGAGGGGGCGCTGTCAGTATGGCTAAATATGACCATGTGAATGGCTGCAGGGCGGGACTCTTATGATATGCATAAAGTTTGGTGCATGTCGGACAATTTACACTGAAGTCTTAAGCATTTGAATTTTCATGGCGAATCGCTTAAAATGGTGGCCCTGCCACGCCCACACCATGAGTCCCACCAAAATGAATTTAATAAATTTTGATCTTCAAGGGGTCAAGAGTACACACAGCGATTTTCATGAGAATCGGACAAAATCCCGAGGAGGAGTTCGTTAAAATGCATAGCGTGCAAATCGCCAAAATGGCCGTTCAATTAAAAATGGCCGACTTCCTGTTGACTTTAGCCTATGGTGTCAAGAGACTTTTTTGTAGACGTGGGTGTGATACATATGTCCAGCAACTTTCATCAAGTGTCACGTGGAACAAGGCCTTGGGGCTGCAGTTTAGAGGGCGGCGAAGACGAGTTGGCCCCCCCACTTGCAAAACCAATACAATTAGTAATTGTCTATGGACACTGACCAGCTTGTGAAGTTTGGTATGTAAAGAACAAAGTTTACCAAAATTTATTAGGGAATCAATGTTCACGGCGAGATGCTGATAATGGCCGCCCCATTCGCCCACAGGGTTAATCCGAACAAGAAGATTTTAATAACTTTTCATGTCACAGGTCTCAAGAGTGTCTACGCCCGTTTTCATGACATTCAGATGAAATCTGTAGGAGGAGTTTGCAAAAGTATAACACATGCCCAATATTTGTCATTTCCTGTAGCCAGGAGGGGGCGCTGTCAGTATGGCCAAATATGACCATTTGAGTGGTTTCAGGGCGGGACTCTTATAATAATCCTGAGGTTTGGTGCACGTCGGACAAATATCACTGAAGTTATAAGCATTTGAAATTTCATGGCCAAACGCTTAAAATGGCGGCCCTGCCACGCCCACACCTTGACTCCAACCGAGATGATTTTAATAACTTTTGATCGTCAAGGGGTCAAGAGTAAACACAGTGATTTTCATGAGAATCCGGCAAAACCCCTAGGAGGAGTTCGTTAAATTCCGATGCCTGAAATGGGCAAAAATTGCCTTATTTTGTATTTTCAACTCCACCGAGCGGGAATCCTGTGCATTGGCCAAAAACGTCCCAAATGGCAAATCCGTTTGTCTTGGCAAGCTCTACATGCCTACCAAATTTCAGGATAATCGGGCAAACCACAGATTTTTCATGAATTTTTAAATTTTTCTTGGGGGCGCTGTGGAGCCAGTTTTCCCCACTCACTGGCGAAACCAATAAAATCATAAAATTTTCACCAGGCCTGATTTTTCAGCCACATTTTTGTTCGAATTGAAACACGTTAAAGCCCTCTAAAGGCCCTGTAAAGTGGAAGAATAATAAGAAATAAAGCATAAATTATTATGCGAACCCTCGCACACGATGCACTGCCGAGAATGAGCGACCGCTGACCCCTGCACTTTCGGCGAGTGGACGTCATGCTGCTCGAGTCTGTCGGAGGAATTGTATGTAGATGTTCTTCAGACCTATCACTTTCGCCTGTAACGACAAGATGCTCAAAATGGCCGCCCCTTCACGCCCACATCGTTCATTAACAACAAGAGATTTTAATAAATTTTCATGTCACTGGGCTTCAAAGTGACCATACCTTTTTTCATGACATTCAGATGAAATGTGTAGGAGAAGTTCGCAAAAGTAAGACACATGCCCAATTTTGGTAATTTACTGTTGCAAGGAGGGGGCGCTATCAGCATGGCAAAATATGACCATGTTTAGGCCTTCGGGGCAAGACTCTTGTGTAATGCATGAAGTTTGGTGGAGGTTGGACACTGTACACTGAAGTTATAAGCAATTGAATTTTCATGGTGAATTGCATAAAATGGCGGCCCTGCCACGCCCACACCGTGACTCCCACCAGAATGAATTTAATAACATTTGATCTTCAAGGGGTCAAGAGAACACACAGCGATTTTCATGAGAATCAGACAAAATCCCTAGGAGGAGTTCGTCAAAGTACGCTATGTGCAAATCGCCAAAAATGGCCGTTCAATGAAAAATGGCCGACTTCCTGTTGACTTTAGCCTATGGTGTCAAGAGTCTTTTTTGTAGACATGGGTGTGATACATATGTTCAGCAACTTTCATCAGTGTACGTGGAAGAAGACCTTGGGGCGGCAGTTTAGAGGGAGCTAGCGAGGCAGTTGGCCCCGCCCACTTGCAAAACCAATACAATTAGTAATTGTCTATGGAAATTGACCAGCTTGTGAAGTTTGGTATGTAAAGAACAAAGTTTACGTAAATTTATTAGGGAATCAATGTTCACGGCGAGATGCTCAAAATGGCCGCCCCATCACGCCCACAGGGTTTATCCGAACAAGAAGATTTTAATAACTTTTCATGGTGCAGGTCTCAAGAGTGTCCACGCCCGTTTTAGTGACATTCAGTTGAAATCTGTAGGAGGAGTTTGCAAAAGTATGACACATGCACAATTTTTGTCATTTCCTGTCGCCAAAAGGGGGCGCTGTCAGTATGGCTGAATATGACCATTTGAGTGGTTTCAGGGCGGGACTCTTATAATACGCCTGACGTTTGGTGCAGGTCGGACAAATATCACTGAAGTTATAAGCATTTGAAATTTCATGGCAAAACGCTTAAAATGGCGGGCCTGCCACGCCCACACCGTGACTCCAGCCAAGATGATTTTAATAACTTTAGATCTTCAAGGGGTCAAGAGTAAACACAGTGATTTTTATGAGAATCCGGTACAACCCCTAGGAGGAGTTCGTTAAATTCCGATGCCTGAAATGGGCAAAAATGGCCTTTTTTTTGTATTTTCAACGCCACATAGCGGGCATCCTGTGCATTGGACAAAAAACGTCCTAAAAAAAATCCGTTTGGCTTGGCAAGCTCTACATGCCTACCAAATTTCAGCTTAATCGGGCAAACCACTGATTTTTCATGAATTTTTTAATTTTTCTAGGGGGTGCTGTGGAGCCATTTTGCCCCCTTCCACTGGCGCCACATTTTTTTGTTCGAATAAAATCATAGAATTTTCACCAGGCCTGATTTTTTCAGCCACATTTTTGTTCGAATTGAAACACGTTAAAGCCCCCAAAAAGCCCTGTAAAGTGGAAGAATAATAATAATAAGAATAATAATAATAATAATTAAAGCCATAGCGGCGTTATGCGAACCCTCGCACACGATGCACCGCCGAGAACGAGCCACCGCCAATCCCTGCGCTCATGAACTGGAGGTAAAGTTGCTTGAGTCTGTCGCAGGAATTGCATGTAAATGTTCTTCAGACCTGTCACTTTCGCCTGTCACGGAAAGATGCTCAAAATGTCCACCCCGTCACACCCACACTGTTAATTGACAACAAGAGATTTTGATAAGTTTTCATGTCACAGGGCTCAAGAGTGTCCACACACATTTTCGTGACATTCAGATGAAATCTGCAGGAGAAGTTCGCAAAAGTATGACACATGCACAATATTGCTAATTTCCTGTCACCAGGAGGGGCGCTGTCAGTATGGCTAAATATGACCATGTGAATGGCTTCAGGGCGGGACTCTTATGATATGCATAAAGTTTGGTGCATGTCGGACAATTTACACTGAAGCCATAAGCATTTGAATTTTCATGGCGAATCGCTTAAAATGGCGGCCCTGCCACGCCCACACCATGACACCCACCAAAATGAATTTAATAACTTTTGCTCCTCAAGACTTCAAGAGTACACACAGCTATTTTCATGAGAATCGGACAAAATCCCTAGGAGGAGTTCGTTAAAATACGCAACGTGCAAATCGCAAAAAATGGCCGTTCAATTAAAAATGGCCGACTTCCTGTTGACTTTAGCCCATAGTGTCAAGAGACTTTTTTGTAGACGTGGGTGTGATACATATGTCCAGCAACTTTCATCAGAGTACGTGGAGGAAGGCCTTGGGGCTGCAGTTTAGAGGGCGCTAGCGAGGCAGTTGGCACCGCCCACTTGCAAAACCAATACAATTAGTAATTGTCTATGGAAAATGACCAGCTTGTGAAGTTTGGTATGTAAAGAACAAAGTTTACCTAAATTTATTAGGGAATCAATGTTCACGGCGAGATGCTGATAATGGCCGCCCTATTACGCCCACAGGGTTAATCCGAACAAAAGATTTTAATAACTTTTCATGTCACAGGTCTCAAGAGTGTCCAAACCCGTTTTCATGACATTCAGATGAAATCTGTAGGAGGAGTTCGCAAAAGTATGACACATGCCCAATTTTTGTCATTTCCTGTCGCCAGGAGGGGGCCCTGTCAGTATGGCTGAATATGACCATTTGAGTGGTTTCAAGGCGGGACTCTTATAATACTCCTGAGGTTTGGTGCACGTCGGACAAATATCACTGAAATTATAAGCATTTGAAATTTCATGGCAAAACGCTTAAAATGGCGGCCCTGCCACGCCCACACCTTGACTCCGAGATGATTTTAATAACTTTTGATCTTCAAGGGGTCAAGAGTAAACACAGTGATTTTCATGAGAATCCGGCAAAACCCCTAGGAGGAGTTCGTTAAATTCCGATGCCTGAAATCGGCAAAAATGGTCTAATTTTTGAATTTTCAACGCCACCTAGCGGTCTTCCTGTGCATTGTACAATAACGTTCCAAAAGGCAAATCCGTTTGTCTTGGTAAGCTCTACATGCCTACCAAATTTCAGCATAATCGGGCAAACCACAGATTTTTTATTAATTTTTAAATTTTTTCTAGATCTGTGGAGCCATTTTGCCCCAACTGGCGAAACCAATAAAATCATAGAATTTTCACCAGGCCTGATTTTTCAGCCACATTTTTGTTCGAATTGAAACACGTTAAAGCCCCCAATAAGCCCTGTAAAGTGGAAGAATAATAATAATAATAATAATCACAACAGATACAATACGGTCCTTGCACCGTGAGTGCTCGAACCCGTAATTAAAGCCGCCCAGCGGCGTTATGCGAACCCTACGCACGATGCACCGCCGAGAATGAGCGACCGTTGACCCTGCAATCGGCGAGCGGACGTCATGCTGCTCGAGTCTGTCGGAGGAATTGTATGTAGATGTTCTTCAGACCTATCACTTTCGCCTGTAACGACAAGATGCTCAAAATGGCCGCCCCTTCAAGCCCACATCATTCATTAACAACAAGAGATTTTAATAACTTTTCATGTCACAGGGCTTCAGAGTGTCCATACCTTTTTTCATGACATTCAGATGAAATGTGTAGGAGAAGTTCGCAAAAGTATGACACATGCCCAATTTTGGTAATTTACTGTTGCAAGGAGGGGGCGCTATCAGCATGGCAAAATATGACCATGTTTATGGCTTCGGGGCAAGACTCTTGTGAAATGCATGAAGTTTGGTGTAGGTTGGACACTGTTCACTGAAGTTATACGCAATTGAATTTTCATGGTGAATTGCATAAAATGGGGGTCCTGCCACGCCCACACCGTGACTCCCACCAGAATGAATTTAATAACTTTTGATCTTCAAGGGGTCAAGAGTACACACAGAGATTTTCATGAGAATCAGACGAAATCCCTAGGAGGAGTTCGTCAATGTACGCAACGTGCAAATGGCCAAAAATGGCCGTTCAATTAAAAATGGCTGACTTCCTGTTGACTTTGGCCTATGGTGTCAAGAGACTTTTTTATAGAAGTGGGTGTGATACATATGTCCAGCAACTTTCATCAGTGTACGTGGAAGAAGGCCTTGGGGCTGCAGTTTAGAGGGCGCTAGCGAGGCAGTTGGCCCCGCCCACTTGCAAAACCAATACAATTAGTAATTGTCTATGGAAATTGACCAGCTTGTGAAGTTTGGTATATAAAGAACAAAGTTTACCTAAATTTATTAGGGAATCAATGTTCACGGCGAGATGCTCAAAATGGCCGCCCCATCACGCCTACAGGGTTAATCCGAACAAAAAGATTTTAATAACTTTTCATGGTGCAGGTCTCAAGAGTGTCCACGCCCGTTTTAGTGACATTCAGTTGAAATCTGTAGGAGGAGTTCGCAAAAGTATGACACATGCCCAATTTTTGTCATTTCCTGTCGCCAGGAGGGGGCGCTGTCAGTATGGCTGAATATGACCATTTGAGTGGTTTCAGGGCAGAACTCTTATAATACGCCTGACGTTTGGTGCAGGTCGGACATATATCACTGAAGTTATAAGCATTTGAAAATTCATGGCAAAACGCTTAAAATGGCGGCCCTGCCACGCCCACACAGTGACTCCAACCGAGATGATTTTAATAACTTTTGATCTTCAAGGGGTCAAGAGTAAAAACAGTGATTTTTATGAGAATCCGGTACAACCCCTAGGAGGAGTTCGTTAAATTCCGATGCCTGAAATCGGCAAAAATGGCCTTTTTTTGTATTTTCAACGCCTCCTAGCGGGCATCCTGTGCATTGGACAGAAAAGTCCCAAACAGAAATTCCGTTTGTACTGGCAAGCTCTACATGCCGACCAAATTTCAGCTTAATCGGGCAAACCACTGATTTTTCATGAATTTTTTAATTTTTCTAGGGAGCGCTGTGGAGCCATTTTGCCCCGCCCACTGGTGAAACCAATAAAATCATAGAATTTTCGCCGGGCCTGATTTTTCAGCCACATTTCTGTTCGAATTGAAACATGATAAAGCACCCAAAAAGCCCTGTAAAGTGGAAGAATAATAATAATAAGAATAATTAAAGCCATAAGCGGCGTTATGCGAACCCTCGCACCAGCTTGCCGAAAGTCCCTGGTACTGGAGGTAACGTTGCTCGGGTCTGTCGCGGGAATTGCATGTAAATGTTCTTCAGACCTGTCAGTGTCGCCTGTCACGGAATGATGCTCAAAATGGCCGCCCCGTCACACCCACACCGTTAATTGACAACAAGAGATTTTGATACGTTTTCATGTCACAGGGCTCAAGAGTGTCCACACCCTTTTTCTTGACATTCAGATGAAATCTGCAGGTGAAGTTCGCAAAAGTATGACACATGCACACTTTCGGTAATTTCCTGTTGCCAGGAGGGGGCGCTGTCAGTATGGCTAAATTTGACCGTGTGAATGGCTTCAGGGCGGGACTCTTATGATATGCATAAAGTTTGGTGCCTGTCGGACAATGTACACTGAAGTCATAAGCATTTGAATTTTCATGGCGAATCGCTTAAAATGGCGGCCCTGCCATGCCCACACCATGACTCCCACCGAAATGAATTTAATAACGTTTGCTCTTCAAGGGGTCACGACTACACACAGCAGTTTTCATGAAAATCCGAAAAAATCCCTAGGAGGAGTTGGCAGAAGAACGCAACAAGCAAATCGCCAAAAATGGCTGTTCAATTCAAAATGGCCGAATTCCTCTTGACTTTAGCCTATGGTGTCAAGTGACTTTTTTGTAGATGCGGGTGTGCTACATATGCCCACCAATTTTCATTAGTGTACGTGGAAGAGTGCCTTGGGGCTGCAGATTAGGGGGCGCTAGCGAGGCAGATGGCCCTGCCCACTAGCGAAACCGATACAGTTCATAAATTACTATAGAAACTGACCAGTATGTGAAGTTTGTTGTGTAATGAACAAGGTTTTACTAAATTTATTAGGGGAATTGTTGCTCAAACTGAGATGCTCAAAATGGCCACCCTGTCAAACCCGCAGGATTAATCCAAACAATAAGATTTTAATACCATTTGATGTCACGATTCTCGGGAGTGTCCACGCCTGTTTTCGTTTAATTCAGATGAAATCTGTAGGAGGAATTAGCAAAAGTATCACACATGCCGAATTTTGGTCATTTCCTGTCGCCAAGAGGGGGCGATGTCAGTATGGCTGAATAGGACAATTTGATTTGCTTCAGGGCAAGACTCTTATCATACAAATAAAGTTTGGTGCATGTGGGACAATGTACACTGAAGTTATAAGCATTTGAATTTTCATTGTGAATTGCTTAAAATGGCGGCACTGCCACGCCCACATCGTGACTCCCACCGAAATGATTTTAATAACTTTTGATCTTCAAGGGGTCAGGAGTACACACAGTGATTTTCATGAGAATCAGACAAAATACCTAGGAGGAGTTCGTTAAAGTACGCAACGTGCAAATCGCCAAAAATAGCCGTTCAATTCAAAATGGCCGACTTCCTGTTGACTTTAGCCTATGGTGTCAAGAGACTTTTTTGTAGACGTGGGTGTGATACATATGTCCAGCAACTTTCATCAGTGTACGTGGAAGAAGGCCTTGGGCTGCAGTTTAGAGGGCGCTAGCGAGGCAGTTGGCCCTGCCCACTTGCAAAACCAATACAATTCGTAATTTTCTATGGAAACTGACCAGCTTGTGAAGTTTGGTATGTAAAGAACAAAGTTTACCTCAATTTATTAGGGAATCAATGTTCACGGCGAGATGCTCAAAATGGCCGCCCTATCACGCCCACAGGGTTACTCCGAACAATAAGATTTTAATAACTTTTCATGGTACAGGTCTCAAGAGTGTCCACGCCCGTTTTAGTGACATTCAGATGAAATCTGTAGGAGGAGTTCGCAAAAGTATGACACATACCCAATTTTTGTCATTTCCTGTCGCCAGGAGGGGGCGCTGTCAGTATGGCTGAATATGACCATTTGAGTGGTTTCAGGGCGGGACTCTTATAATACGCCTGAGGTTTGCTGCAGGTCGGACAAATATCACTGAAGTTTAAGCATTTGAAATTTCATGGCAAAACGCTAAAAATGGCGGCCCTGCTACGCCCACACCGTGACTCCACCCGAGATGATTTTAATAACTTTTGATCTACAAGGGGTCAAGAGTAAACACAGTGATTTTCGTGAGAATCCGGGAAAACCCTTCGGAGGAGTTCATTAAATTCCGATGCCTGAAATCGGCAAAAATTGTCTAATTTTGTATTTTCAACGCCACCTAGCGGGCACCCTGTGCATTGGACAAAAAGGTCCCAAATGGCAAATCCGTTTGTCTTGGCAAGCTCTACATGCCAACCAAATTTCAGCATAAACGGGCAAACCGCAGATATTTCATGAATTTTTAAATTTTTCTAGGGGGCGCTGCGGAGCCATTTTGCCCATTCGTGCTACTGGCGAAACCAAAAAAATCATAAATTTTCACCAGGCCTGATTTTTTCAGCCACATTTTTTGTCGAAATTGCAACACGTTAAAGCACCCAAAAAGCCCTGTAAAGTGGAAGAATAATAATAATAATAATAATAATAAGAAGAATAATAATAATCACTACAGATACAATACGGTATTCTACTTTTTGTGTGTGCTCGCCCGTAATAATAATAATCACTACAGATACAATACGGTCCTCGCACACGTGAGTGCTCGGGCCCGTAATTAAAGCCGCAAAGCGGCGTTATGCGGCCCTCGCACACCGATGCACCGCCCAGAACGGCGACCGCCAATCCCTGGGCTCGCCGACTGGAAACGTTGCTTGGGTCTGTCGAGGAATTGCATGTAAATGTTCTGCAGACCTGTCACTGTCGCCTGTCACGGAAAGATGCTCAAAATGTCCACCCGTCACACCCACACTGTTAATTGACAACAAGAGATTTTGATAAGTTTTTCATGTCACAGGGCTCAAGAGTGTCCACACCCATTTTCGTGACATTCAGATGAAATCTGCAGGAGAAGTTCGCAAAAGTATGACACATGCACAATTTTTGCTAATTTCCTGTCACCAGGAGGGGCGCGCTGTCAGTATGGCTAAATATGACCATGTGAATGGCTTCAGGGCGGGACTCTAATGATATGCATAAAGTTTGGTGCATGTTGGACAATTCACACTGAAGTTATAAGCATTTGAATTTTCATGGCGAATCGCTTAAAATGGCGGCCCTGCCACGCCCACACCATGACTCCCACCAAAATGAATTTAATAACTTTTGCTCTTCAAGGGGTCAAGAGTACACACAGCGATTTTCATGAGAATCGGACAAAATCCCTAGGAGGAGTTCGTTAAAGTACGCAACGTTCAAATCGCCAAAAATGGCCGTTCAATTAAAAATGGCCGACTTCCTGTTGACTTTAGCCTATGGTGTCAAGAGACTTTTTTGTAGACGTGGGTGTGATACATATGTCCAGCAACTTTCATCAGTGTACGTGCAGGAAGCCCTTGGGGCTGCAGTTTAGAGGCCGCTAGCGAGGCAGTTGGCCCCGCCCACTTGCAAAACCAATACAATTAGTAATTGTCTATGGAGACTGACCAGCTTGTGAAGTTTGGTGTGTAAAGAACAAAGTTTACCTAAATTTATTAGGGAATCAATGTTCACGGCGAGATGCTTATAATGGCCGCCCCATTACGCCCACAGGGTTAATCCGAACAAGAAGATTTTAATAACTTTTCATGGTGCAGGTCTGAAGAGTGTCCTCGCCCGTTTTAGTGACATTCAGTTGAAATCTGTAGGAGGAGTTCGCAAAAGTATGACACATGCCCAATTTTTGTCATTTCCTGTCGCCAGGAGGGGGCGCTGTCAGTATGGCTGAATATGACCATTTGAGTTGTTTTAGGGCAAGACTCTTATAATACGCCTGATGTTTGGTGCAGGTCGGACAAATATCACTGAAGTTATAAGCATTTGAAATTTCATGGCAAAATTCTTAAAATGGCGGCCCTGCCACGCCCACACTGTGACTCCAACCGAGATGATTTTAATAACTTTTGATTTTCAAGGGGTCAAGAGTAAACACAGTGATTTTAATGAGAATCCGGCAAAACCCCTAGGAGGAGTTCGTTAAATTCCGATGCCTGAAATCGGCAAAAATTGCCTTATTTTCTATTTTCAATGCCTCCTAGCGGGCATCCTGTGCATTGGACAAAAATGTCCCCAGAGGCAAATCCGGTTGTCTTGGCCAGCTCTACATCCCTACCAAATTTCATCATAATCGGCCAAACCACAGATTTTTAATGAATTTTAAAATTTTTCTCGGGGGCGTTGTGGAGCCAGTTTGCCCCACCCACTGGCGACACCAAAAAAATCAAAGAATTTTCACCAGGCCTGATTTTTCAGCCACATTTTTGTTCGAATTGAAACACGTTAAAGGCCCCAAAAAGCCCTGTAAAGTGGAAGAATAATAAGAATAATGATCAGAATAATAATAATAATAATAATAATAATCACTACAGATACAATACGGTCCTCGCACCGTGAGTGCTCGGGCCTGTAATAATAATAAGAATAATAATAATCACTACAGATACAATACGGTCCTCGCACCGTGAGTGCTCGGGCCCGTAATTAAAGCCGCAAGCGACGTTGTACGGGCCCTCGCACACCGATGCACCGCAGTGAACGAGTGACCGCTGACCCCTGCGCTCAGCGAGTGGATGTCATGCTATTCGAGTCTGTTGGAGGAATTGCATGTAGATGTTCCTCAGACCTATCACTTTCGCCTGTCACGACAAGATGCTGAAAATGGCTGCCACGTCACGCCCACACCGTTAATTAACAACAAGAGATTTTAATACCTTTTCATGTCACAGGGCTAAAGAGTGTCCATACCTTTTTTGATGAGATTCAGATGAAATGTGTAGGAGAAGTTCGCAAAAGTATGACACATGCCCAATTTTGGAAATTTCCTGTCGCCAGGAGGGAGCGCTGTCAGCATGGCAAAATTTGACCATGTGAATGGCTTCAGGGCGGGACTCTTATGATATGCATAAAGTTTGGTGAATGTCGGATGAAGTACACTGAAGTCATAAGCATTTGAATTTTCATGGCGAATCGCTTAAAATGGCGGCCCTGCCACGCCCACAACGTGACTCCCACCAAAATGAATGTAATAACTTTTGATCTTCAAGGGGTCAAGAGTACACACAGTGATTTTCATGAGAATCAGACAAAATCCCTAGGAGGAGTTCGTTAAAGTACGCAGCGTGCAAATCGCCAAAAATAGCCCTTCAATTAAAAATGGCCGACTTCCTGTTGACTTTAGCCTATGGTGTCAATAGACTTTTTTGTAGACGTGGGTGTGATACATATGTCCAGCAACTTTCATCAGTGTACGTGGAAGAAGGCCTTGGGGCTGCAGTTTAGAGGGCGCTAGCGAGGCAGTTGGCCCCGCCCACTTGCAAAACCAATACAATTAGTAATTGTCTATGGAAATTGACCAGCTTGTGAAGTTTGGTATGTAAAGAACAAAGTTTACCTAAATTTATTAGGGAATCAATGTTCACGGCGAGATGCTCAAAATGGCCGCCCCATCACGCCCACAGGGTTAATCCGAACAAGAAGATTTTAATAACTTTTCATGGTGCAGGTCTCAAGAGTGTCCACGCCCGTTTTGGTGACATTCAGTTGAAATCTGTAGGAGGAGTTCGCAAAAGTATGACACATGCCCAATTTTTGTCATTTCCTGTCGCCAGGATGAATATGACCATTTGAGTTGTTTCAGGGCGGGACTCTTATAATACGCCTGACGTTTGGTGCAGGTCGGACAAATATCACTGAAGTTATAAGCATTTGATATTTCATGGCAAAACGCTTAAAATGGCGGCCCTGCCACACCCACACTGTGACTCCAACCGAGATGATTTTAGTAACTTTTGATCTTCAAGGGGTCAAGAGTAAACACAGTGATTTTCATGACAATCCGGCAAAATCCCTCGGAGGAGTCAGTTCAATTCCGATGCCTGAAATCGGCAAAAATTGCCTTATTTTGTATTTTCAACGCCACCTAGCGGGCATCCTGTGCATTGGACAAAAACGTTCCAAAGGGCAAATGCATTTGTCTTGGCAAGCTCTACATGCCTACCAAATTTCAGCATAATCGGGCAAACCACAGATTTTTCATGAATTTTAAAATTTTTCTAGGGGGCGCTGTGGAGCCATTTTGCCCTGCTTACTGGTGAAACCAATAAAATCATAGAATTTTCACCAAGCCTGATTTTTCAGCCACATTTCTGTTCGA